>OX387243.1:2207500-3407500 GCA_947561735.1 Cenchrus americanus | reverse complement strand
TCTGCGGCGGCACGGTGAACCCTCGGAGCACCATCTCCTCCGACGACTGTCGATGCGCGATGGGCGCCGCAGGGTGCAGCCGCAGCGTCTCCTTGTACGCCGCCATGAGGTAGGGCAGCTGCGGCAGGTCCGCCTCGCCCGCGATCCGTTCCCCACCGACGACGCCGTCGATCTCCGCCACCACCTTGCGCAGGGCCTCCGGGTGGTTCATCAGCTCCGCCAGCATCCACTCCACCATGGCCGCCGACGTGTCCGAACCTGCGGTGACCACGTCGATGATGAAGGCCTTGATGTTGTCCCGTGTGAGATTCGCCTCAGCCGTCTTGTCCTCGGCTTTGTCCATGAGGATGTCAAGCAGGTCCTTGTGCGCTGTCGTCGCCGTCGCGGCCTCCTTCTTCTTCCTGGCGCCGTCGCCGCCGTCGAGCATGAGGAGCTTCCTCGCCTCCCTGGCGTCCTCCTTGTGCCTGAGGATCTCCTCGAGCAGGGCGTCGAAGCGGCGGTGGACGTCGGCGGCTCGGCGGCGGAGGCCCTGGAGGTCCCAGCCGCGGCAGAGGGCGATGTAGTCGTCGGCGTTGAAGGCACCGACGAGCTCCGCCACGTCCTTGACGAGCTCCTGCGCCTCGTCGGCGACTCTCCCGGGCACGGTGCTGGCGACCATCCGGATGATGGAGGTGTTGGAGAGGCGGATGAGCTGGCGGGTGAGGTCGAACTCCAAGGGCTCGGCCGCCGCCGCCGCCGCCAGCGCGGCGCGCAGCAGGGAAACGGTGCCGGCGCGGCGGACGGGGCGGAGGTGCTCGACGGTGCGGGGGCCGAGGAGCTCCGACATGCAGAGGCGCTTCATGAAGCGCCAGTGGGTGTCGTAGGGGGCGAAGGCGAAGCCGGCGGAGCCGTAGGCGAACTGCCGGGCCACCGCCGTGAGCGGCCGCTCGGAGATGCTCCCCTCGTGGCTGCGGATCAGCTCGCTCGCCACCTCGGCGGTGCTCGCCACGACGCAGTGCGTGGACCCCAGGCGGATGTGCATCAGCGGCCCGATCCGGGACGCCAGCTCCTGGAAGGTGCGGTGCACCGGCGGCCGGAGCAGGTGGAGGTGCCCGATCACCGGGAGGCTCGTCGGCCCAGGAGGAAGGCGACGGGAGGCTCGTCGGGAGATGAGGTGCCGCAAGGACACGGCGGTGACGGCCGCAATAACGAGCGCCAGGATTACAGCGCCCATGGGAGGCTCTTCCACCATGCCCACCACCACCATGATTCGTCTCACAACATGCATGCAATTCCATGCGTGATCTTGTTCTTATAGGACTACAACACTGAGGTCAAACTCAATATTGTTGTTGTACCTACTTTTGATGACGCTTGACAAGTTAAACATGATGGTGGCCGCCACGCTTAGTCGTAGCTACTGTCTCGTACTTCCTCCATTATCATTTATTATTACACACGACTACATATAAAAGATTCAAATTTACAATATATAGTTAACCAATAATTTATCCATTATTTTTTACTTTTGTTATGTAGTAAACTTTATACGGTTGGATTCATAATCAAATATATATTATAAATTTATAATCATAAATAATATAATATAATATAAGATAAATAAATAAATGGTCAAAGTGTTATTAGGAAGACTATACCAAATCATAACATGCCTTATAAAAATAAATCGATGGAATATATCACTGCAACTAAGTACTACATTGATTAGCTTGCCGTCCTATTTGATTATATATACTATAAAATTAAAGGCGTGTTTGGCAGAGCTCCGGCTATGGAAAAACAGCTCCAGAGCTGCAGATCCACGCAATTCCGCCATGGAGCAGCTCCACCGTGGATGTGAGATCCAGCAAAGTATTTGGTACAGCTGCAAATTTCCAATCATGCCTATGACATCTAGGGTCCACATGTCAGGAGAATAAAAAAGAAAGAAAAACTCCTCTTCTTCCTTCGTGTGTATGTGGAGCACACCCTCGGACGAGCAGCGACCTTGCCGTCGTCGGCGCGGCGGCCGCGCCGGGGCGAGGCTTCACCACCGGCGAGCAGGGCGACCTTGCCGGCGCGGCGGGCATGGGCGGGGCCTCACCGCCGAGCGGGAAGGCCGCCTTGCCCGTGCGGCGTCCTTGCCGAGCGACGGGGCGTAGCGGACGCAGCGCGAAGGAGCCGGCGAGGTATCGGGGCGCGCGGCCTCGGGGTCGGGGCAAGTGCCGCGCGGCGGCGGACCTCCTCCGCCCGCCCCCGCCCAGGCCTCGGCGATGGCCTGCCATTGCCGCCCGGCCTCCGTGCTCCCAGTCTGTGGCGCTTGCGGCCGACCGATTCCTTCTGTCGCGCCGCCCGCCGACCAAAATTTGTGCGCCGCCTCGCTCGAATCTCGCCGCTGCGCCGCTCGAACCTCGCCGTGAGGTAGTGGAGCAGCGTCGTCACCGTCAGGTCCGAACTTCACTGAGAAAGAGGACCTCGCGGGGCGCGGCCAGGTCGGCGCGTGACCTCGCTAGGGCGGAGGACCTCGGCGCGCGCACGGCCCTCGCCGTCGGCGGGCGGGTGCGGCCTTGCCGCCGGTGGGCGGCGCGAGGGAGAGCTCGACACAGGCAGTGCGGGGGCGGCCATGGGCGGAGGCAGGGCGACGCGTGGGGGAGAAAAAATAGAACGAACCGTTTTTTTGTGTAACGAGTGACAGTGGTTGGTAATTTCGCCCAACTCCAGGAAACTTGGATTTGGTGGAGTACCTCTTGAGGCACTCCATGAAAACCATGGAGTTGGGGGTCTACTCCACCTTTTTTCTGGAGCAGATCCACGGTGGAGCTGCTGGAGTTAGGTGTGTTTGGCGGAGAAAATTTGGAGTGGAGTTGTTTTTTTGGATCTGGAGCTGCGTGGAGCTCTCCCAAACACGCCCTAAGCAGTGACTTCCTTGCCATCCTCTTTGATTTCCTTGCCAAGTAATTACATTACGAGGGATTCGACCTTCAATAGTGGTGCTCAAATCCCATTAGAGCAACTCCAAGAGACTAGCTATCTTGGCTTAACTAGCTAAAAAATAGAAAATTTCTCCAAAAACTTAATCCAACAGACTAGCTAAAGTTGTCCTAGCTATCCTCCACTAGCTAAACCGGGGGCTTCGCTAGCTATCTTTGGCTAGCCAGTCCCGCTAGCTATCCCCTTGTACATGAGTATGGCAGGCGGGACCCACTAGCGGTGGAGTATATGGAGAGTTGATTTTAGCTAGTCTATTGGATTTCATCAACTTTTTACTAGCTATTTCATTTCACATACTAGCCAAATCAGTAATTTAGCTAGTGGAATTTAGAGAGGCTCTTGGAGTTGCTCTTAGTACTGGTATTGCACCTTCGACACTAAAGGGGAGGGCCTTGGTACCGGGTAAATAACTAGTACTAAGAGCAACTCCAAGAGACTAACTATCTTGACTTAACTAGCTAAAAAATAGAAAATTTGTCAAAAAACTCAATCCAACGAGACTTGCTAAACTTGCCCTAGCTATCCTCCACTAGCTAAACCATTATAGCATTGAGTAGTAGTAAAAATATTACAGCGCCCATGGGAGGGCCTTGTTAATTATATTTAATGAATTCATCTCGCGGTTTCCAATCCATTATATTCATATACTAAGTTTATAATTAGTATAAATTTAATACTCGTAATAGACTTTGAAAGAGAACTCGGAAATTTCACCAAAATTTTCACTGAACTAAGCATGGCCACACAAAGCTCAAAGTCAACATTGTTGTTGTACATTGTATTGATTACGCTTGTTGAGTACAAATTAAAGATGATGGTGTGGCCGGCACCCTTAGTCGTACCTCTCATGTCTTGTACTCTCCTGCCGCCCTATCGTACTCCCTCCTTTTCTATATTTTTTTACACACGACATATAAAACATTCAAATTTGCAATATTTAGCAAATAATTTATTCCGTATTTTTTTACTTTTGTTACGTAAATTTTATACGGTTGGATTCGTAATCAAATATATATTAAAATTTGTAGTCATATAAATAATATAATATAAGATAAATTAATGGTCAAATTGTTATTCGGAAGACTATAACAAATCATAAGATGCCTTATAAAATATATTGATGGGGTCAACTAATTCAAGTACAATGATTTCCTTGCCGTCCTCTTTGATTTTATATATATAATACTATATATAAAATTAACCAGTGACTTCATTGCCGTCCTCTTTGATTTCCTTGCTAAGTCCTCATTGATTTCCTTGCCAAATCTTTCATTCGAAAGAGAGGATATCTATATTTAGATATCCAGTTGTAGATGTTGTTGGAGGGTACTTTTTTCACCAAAATTTCTATTTTTGTAAGATGTTGTTTTAAAGGAAGAAGCAGCTTATCGAGTCATGTCAACTTCTGGAATCCAGAGTCATTCTTTTTTCATATTGGTTAATAATGTAAATCATGGTATGTTTTAAATTCTGAGTATGCCCCTGTGCCCGCCACTGGTCGTGTCCTTGAGAAGTGAGAGCGAGAGAAGTGGAGGGCATGCACTCGGAAAGATCGACGTGCGGACGACGAGAGGCGGAAATGTGTTTTAGTACCGGTGAAAGGTTCCACCAGGTATTGATGAGTGTTCGTCAGTATCGGGTAAAGCCTACACCCAGTACTAAAAGGAGTCGGCATATTAGTACCGCTGGAGGGAAGCTCGATATTAAGGTGCAGCTTTTAGTACCGGGTTTCACCCCCACTCGGTACTAATATGCATCACGTGAGGCGTCGCGGGTCCAATCTTTCGACCTGGTACTAATGGCTCCTTTAGTATTGGGAGCAAAATAATCGATACTAATAGAACTCGAGCCCCACGTTCCCTAGTAGTGTTGATTGGGAATAGAGAATGTCCGTATTTGGATATCCAATTGAAGATGTTGTTGGAGGTGTGTTTTTTTAACCAAAATCTCTAGTTTTGTAATTTAAGAAAGATATAAAGAGTCTTTCGGAGATGTTCAAAAGGAAGCAGCTTGTTGAGGCGTGTCAACTTCTAGAACCTAAGCCATGCAGTTTTCGCTTCCCACAATAGCCTTCATTTTTTTTCATATTTGTTAATAATGTTAAATATAGTGTGTTTTGAATTCTGAATATGGCTTGTAATAGTTACAAACTGATACCTCCCTCAACTTTGTACATTATCTAAAAAATGTATTGTTATATCAGACGTGTTTATGTAGCAGCACGCACGTGGACCCCTAGGCCTGTTTTGGTACCTTGATCTTACTTAAGCCTGCACACTGGGGAGGGTATGAACAAATCCACTCTTGTTCATACCAAATCCAAATAATTATTATTCACTTCTTACCCTCCTCATTCCCACCCATACCCAATGGATAACTATTTTTTACTAGATTCTATACATACCCAATCGATTATTTGCACCCTCCCCACACCCTACCCTCCCCATTTCTTCAATGGATAATTATTTTCTACCCATACCCTCTCCATTTGAGGTGGGTGTGGATTTAAATATGGACAATGGATAAAAACAACTGACATAATCTTACTTGGCTCAGAGAGAATAATATTAGCTTCCAATTTATTAGGTCTAACATTTGTTAGTTTTTTTCTTTCTTCAACTCTATATATAAACAAATTTTTTGTATAGTTAGCTAGGGATCAATCTAAATATAATAAAATGAGCAAACTCCATATGTATGCCACTAAAAAGTTTGTAATTCCTTATCTGCCACTAGAAAAGTATCTTGTAGCATTTTTTAATAGACGAGTCCCTTAAGCAAGAACGCAATACCTTCATACAAAACCTTGTGAAGGTGAACTCTCTCACTGATGGGGTATATATCAACATCATGTGTTTCACATGCCTGACAAATATCAACATCATCCTTTCCCATACTCCTTTTGCAGCGAGGGCAAAATTGAAGTCTATCCAATGAGTTCTTCTAAAACTAACTTGGATATATAAGAATGCAATCATGACTTATTAATAAACAATTTCATTTTGAGTAAACTATACAACCTAACATAAAATCACTTGCTCGACGAGAACTTGAGATCTCAATTTTAAGTTTGCGGTGATTGTAAACTAAGAAATTTGTTGGATGATTCCACTTTTTCTTTAAAACATTTCTATTCAAATGGCACTCCACCTCAAGAAAGAAATGGTGTTGCCTCCTTTTTAGTGGAGAGATGTTGTAAGGAATCGGATGCTCGTAGCCTAAGAGCGGGACGGGGTGAATTAGGCAACTTAAAATCTTAATTAACCTACGGATTCCACTATTTTGCATAAAGTAAACTAGATCATTTCTATATAGATGTGCAATTTATGGTTGATCTAATGTGAAACTCTCATCTCAAAATAAGTTTTGCAACCTATAGTTAATCTTAACAAGATACTACTCTAGGAAAGAAAAGGCAAGCAAGATGTAATGCGGATATCTAAAGAGGGGTGAGAGGAAGCAAACTCTTGATATGCAATTTATCCCGTGGTATTGGTAGGCACTAAGCCACCCCTATTCCACGTTGTTGAAGCACTCTAAACAAGAGTATTGCTTCCGGTCACCAAGTCTCTCCCAAGAGAACCACTTGACTTGCCACAAAGGCTCACCACGAAGGCACTCGTCAAGCTCCCTTGGTCATTGATGCCGCCTCCACTAAGTAGCTTCACCACAAAGGTAAGAGGGCCTCCACGTCCCCCGCACAAAGTGTCCTCGACACTCCACACAAGCCGGAGGGTCGAAGGCATTTGCCGGTGAGCCACTTTGGCCCCAAGGCTTACGATTAGGAATGGCAGTTTTGCCGCGGGCGCGGGCGCCAATCCACCCGCGGATATAACCGCAACCCGCAAAAAACTACAAAGCCCATTAAATATCTAGACCAGCCCATTAACGAAACCCTAATTGATCCTATTCCCCACCCCCACCCCCGCGACCTACCTACCCCGGCACCGCCCCGCACTCCGCATCGCAGCCCCCACGGGCGCCGCCTTCTACTCCCCATTCCGCACCGGCGTCCGGCGGCACCGCAAACGCATCCGAGGAGGCGAGGACCAAGACCGAGGGACGGAGGGAGTGAGGCACCGCCGCACCGACGCACCGCGCCGCCACCGCGCACCACGGGTCCACGGACCACGGCGGATCGACGGCGCACGGGGAGTCGAGACGATGACCTCGACCCTCCGGCCATCCTTCGCTTGCCTCCACGGATGACGGCACGGCGGTTCGGTGGTCGGCGCCAAGGCCGGCGGTCGGCGCGACGGCGCGGGCGTGCGGCGTCGCCCCTTCCTCCACCCCCGGCCGGGCCGGCCCCCGCCCTCCGCCCTCACTCCATCACTCACCCGGCTCGAAGCCTCCACGGTCATCGCCCCTCGCCCCTTATCCGCGGGTACGGGTGAACCGATACCCGCGGATATCCTCGTGTGCGGGTGCGGGTAAGGGTTTCCTCCGCGGGGCGGCCTCGCGGGCGTGTAAATGCCTTACCCGCACTTACCCGACCCGTTGCCATCCCTACTTACGGTGCACCTTCTACGGCTTGATCCACTCAAGAATCACCTCACAAGGTAGGCACACCTTGCACTCACTCGGCTCTAAGCTAAACCTAACACTAAGCACACACACCAAGCATGTTCAAAACCTTTGGGTGTTCACTTAAGCACTAGCATGGCATGGATGTGATCATCATTGTGTCTTGTACTACTCTAGACTTCCACACACTCCAACAACCTCAAATGGGCGAGTGTAATGGGTATAAATAGCCCATGGCATCCAACTAGCCATTGCTCAACGGCGTAGAAAACTATACCATCGGATGAACCGATACTCATCTTTTCATAGGCATCGGTTCATCGGGTGCCCCTCCACATCACATAGTTGTTTCACTCCTCGACAAAGTTGTTCCTACTCTTTCATGGACGACCTCCTTCTCCCTCTTGTCGGTTCATCGATGCGATATGAAACACTCCGAACGTCTCTATCTTGGAAACATGAGCCGTCGGATGAACCGTTGCTTGAATCGGATTGACCATCGGTTCATCTAGTGCCGATAGGAAACACTCCAAATGTTTTTGTCTTCATCTCTTGTCTTCATCCAAAGTGCATCTAGAGGAAGGACCATCGGTTCATCCGACGGTGTCCGTCGACTTGAGCTTCTATGCGGTGTACCAAATCCTCCGACCCTTGCACCGACGCTTGCTTCCAAGGTACCGTTGATTCATCCAGTGGTGTCTTTTTCCTTCTTTTTCTTCCTTTTAAACTTGCTCATGGTATGTTAACTTGGCATGGCATGACATGGCATCTTCGCTTAACATGTGGTATGACATGCTAACTCGACGTGGTATGTTAACTTGTTGCATTAACCATGGGACCTAGACATGTCTACATAGACATGATCAACAATATGGTTAGTCACATTGATCATGTTATCATGAATCACCAAAATTAAACTCAAACAAATGGCATATCGGGCCATGTTCGCTACGAATGTGATGTCCCTAGTGGATAAATTTTTTCATATTGCTTCTTGCTCGCTAATACTTTGGAATCTAATGCCTTTTTGGAATGATATTTGGGATTAGGTGTTCTTAAGTGAAATATCCTCAATTGTTCTCATTTGCTAGAAAGAAAAGGTGCTCGGTGAAATAGTTTATTGATTGGGATGAAGGCGGGTCCTTTTTCTTGCCTCTATCTCACATAGCCTACAATCGTAAGTGGAGCTAAAATTGTCTATTGATGACTTGAATTTGGATGTTAACCTTGATAATTCTTGGTCTTATATGTGGGTCCGCCACCTTTTCAAGCAAGAGAGCTTATTCTAGTCTTCAAGGAACCTTTCCTGCACTACTAGAGAATCGCTTATTTGTACGGAGTTCTAAACCCCCATTAGTACCAGGTATCAAACATGTATTTACTATTTGGTACTAAATGAGGTACCACGTCACTTGTTCATCCCCCCGAAGTCCCTTCCTCATTCTTGTTTCTTTATTTTTTTCTATTTTTTTACTGTTCTTTTTCTTCTCTCATTTTCTCAATCCAAAAGAAAATCACATGAACATCTCACTATCACACAATCACAAGAAATCTTGTGTACATCTCACTATCACACAATCACAAGAAATTCACATGAATACATGCATCTCACAATCGAAACCACACAACCGGAAGAATTAGCGGTCATTGAGAAAAGAAGAAAAAATTCTAAACCTAGGACAAATCAACTTCCTACGTGCTAGATTACAGAGCCGATGTCCTCCACCAGCCTTCAAGCCATCGGCCTCCAGCTCCGGACTCTCATCATGCCTGCTCCCAGCTTGCTGCCCCCCTCGGTCGTTGACCACACCTCCTGTGCCGGGGATGTCACACAGGATATGCCTCCTGACGTTGGTTGCGCCTCCTACGCATGCCTGCAGGGACCATGATGGCGGCTAGCCGTCCGGATGCGCCCTCCTCCAGCCTCAGTGCCAAGCCCGTGCCTTGCACCATGTGGATATGAGTGAAGAAGAAGAAAGGGGTTAGATGCAGGATAGAATGAATGGTGGTGAGAAGAAAGAGTTAGATGAGAGAGTAGATAAGGGAGGGGGTTGGGAGATGGCAGGGGTGCGGGTGGGTGATCATCGTCGATTGTGGGGCAGGAAGAAAAAAAGTGACCGCAACATTAGTCGATTGTGGGGCAGGAAGGAAAAAAGCGACTGCAACATTTAGTCTGGTGCTATATATGCACCGATATTAATGCATCTACGTTTAGTACTAGGGTTTCTTCTCGTCCGGTACTAATGGGCATCTGGGACATTAGTACCGGGCCCCACCACCATCCGGTATTAATGTGACATATTATTACCGGGCCTAGCCTCCACCTGGTACTAATGTGGGTCATGTGGGGGTACTAATGGCATCCATTAGTCTCGGGTGTCAAAATACCTGGTACTAATGGCATTTCTGGCCCACGATAAATGCTCAATTCTCTAGCAGTGTTGCTTCACCTCTCTTCAAATGGCTATGGAAGTCCGGGGTACAAAATTAACATAAGTTCTTATTCAGGTTGCTTCTCAAGGATAGGGTGAATACCAGGAATCTGCTGCTTAGGAATATGTTTCTGGATTCTTATTTCTGTGTGATGTGCATAGAAAATGTTGAAGATGACTTTTGGCATCTCTTTTTTCGCTGCCCCTTTAGTGATGCTTGCTTGACTTACTTGGGGATTCAATGGGATAGTTCCCTTGATTTCCAGTTGATGGTTCTAGACGCAAGACAAAGATTTGGCTTGGCTACCTTCAGAGAGATTTTCATCCTGGGTGTCATAGGAATGACATTATCTTTGATGCTGGATCTCTCACTTTTTCCAAGTGGAGAGCGCATTTTGTTAGGGAGATGAATGCAGTAACTTTAGGAGTTAAACCGCAGCTAGCAGAAGGGAAGATTCACTCTTCGTTGAGACAACTCCTGTAATTTTCACCTTTTAATTTTGGACCTTGGGCCTTGTAACCTGTACATAATTATATATATAGGGGTAGGGGTCTCTCCTACTGATTCCCGTCAAAAATAAATAATAAAGGTTTACCTAAAAAGAAATAATGTTCACTACCATGCAAATTTTACTTAATAAAATTATTCTTTGTTAAAATAACTCCTCTCAGGGACCAAATAAAAATATCTATATTTTTATGAGTAATTTAAGGTTCCATATAATAAGTCAACTAGCAGATAGTATATTCTGATTAAGTAAGGCTTCGCACATAGATTGGACCGAAAATAAACTACGTATACCAAGTTATTATCTTCTGAAGAAATCCATTTGATCATTAACTTGAACAAATGCCACTTTTAAAACCAACTCATTCGATGTAGTCAACTTGTCAACTGACAATGCCCAATTTATAGTTTGTCCTCCTGCTCCATGTTTCTTCCTCACTATTTGTGCAGATAAGACTAATTTGTAATTATTGATGAAAATATGAATTATCAGCTCATTTATCATCCCAAAACTGTAATCAGGTACAATTTAAAAGTCCCCAAACTATGGTAATTGATCTTTTATCTTCATGAGGCCAGACCATAGTCTGAATCATGTGATTTACGTTGAGATTTGTTGACACTCAAATTTGACACCTAGCTGACCAGCAGGACGGACTAGACTGACCGGTGCCTTAGGGCGGTCTGACCGGTCCAGGTTCCTGTAGCAGGTCCGGCACGCCACACCAGTGTAACACCCGGAAATTCCATCACAATAAAATATTGCTAGCAACATGGTTTAATTTTTATTTTCTAAAGATTTAATAATTTTGAATAAATAAATTTGCCTTTAATTAAATTAAAACAACATTTAAATAATTAGAATCACCCAAGTGTTTGTGCATCATTTTGGTATGCATGTGTTCTGTTGTTGTGAGGCTTTAAAAGTCTTTAAAATAATTTATTAAAAAAATTGTGAAAAAGGTGTAAAAGGGTTTGATTTAAAAAGGTTTGAAAAAATGTTTTAAAAGGATTTGAAAAAAAAAGAAGAAGAAAAAAGAAACCAACTCCCAAACCCTTTCCCTCTTTACCTATCTCCCTCAACCCAACCCACCACCAGCCCAGCAATCTTTCAGGCCCAGCAGACCCCGTCGGCCCACCTCATCCCCTTCCACCTTCTTTTTTTCCCTGAAGCCCAGTTGGTTCGCTCGGCCCGTCTTCCTTCCCCGCGGCCCAACTCCCTCTCCCTCTCTCACAGCAGCTGACCGGTGGGACCCACCCGTCAGCTCCTTCCTCAACCTCCGGCCGCTCCCTTCTTCGGCCATGGCCGGCCACACCGCGCCGTCCCCGGCATCCCGCGCCTCCTCCCCTTCCAGATGTTGCGCGTGAGTGCGCCGCGCACTCCCACGCACTGCCACCTCACCTCTTCCCCTCCCAAAACCGCCGCCGCACCGAGCCCCCGCCGGCATTAATGGCGGCCGCCCACCAACCCCGCGCCACCGCCTCCACGCCCCTTCCCCTGCTCCTCTTCGAGTTATAAAAGGGGCAGCACCACCTCCTCTTCACCCCGCACCACTCCCCCTCCCTTTCCCTTGTGCGCAGCGCCGCCGCACCGGAGGAGCCGCCGGAGCTCCGCCGCCCCGCCCCGATCTCCTTCGTCGGCGCCTCTTCCACGGTTCTGAGCTCCCAAGTGAGTCCCTCTTGTTCTCCTCTTCATTTCAGTGCTTTCCCCGTTGCGAATGGTGCACGGGAGGCCCTGTTGGCCGTCGCCGGCGAGCTCGCGCGGGCGCCGCCGGCCAGCCGCTTGCAAGCCACGCAGGCCGCCCGATCCGGTATGAGCGGCTCAGATCAGTCCGACCCCGAGTCAAACCAGCCATGTAACGGTCAGCCCAGGCGGGTCATGGTCTTTTTGCAAAATGGGCCCTGCAGTTTCCAATATCACAAATATACCCTTTCACCTATTAGAACTCTTATAATTCAGTCCTGATTTTCTTGTTTAGGCCCTTGATCTTTTTAGGTTTATCCAGCCGAGGTCCACCTTTGATCTTTAGCATGTAAGCCCTCCTGTTTATACACATAATTATGTTTAAGTCCCTGGTTTCTTGCAGAAAAGCCCCTGGAAAATAGTTTTCTTCACAATCTAGCCCCTGAACCTTGTTTCAGCCATATCTTTTCCGTCCTAGCTCCGTTTTAAGCGTTCTTGGTGTCCACGCGACCGTCTCTCAGAGCTCGTCAGTTTTAGAAGCTTGTTTTAGTCTTTTGGTAAAGTTTGATGTATTGTTTTATTTATTTCATGTTTTCTTGCATGATCGTAGCCAACGCGCCGTTCGAGGAAGAACAAGTGCGTAGCTTTGAAGTAAAGGAGAGTACCTTATCGTTGGAGAAAGGCAAGTGACCCTAACCACCCTTTTACCTATGCTTTAATCAAGAATACTATAAATTAATCAGAACATGGAGAACCACCTAGGAAAACAGTGCAACCATAGTCCACATGGCTCTGGCTTAGCCAATTAATTAGGTGTGTGATTGTATTGATGACCTTATCTGAAAGGAACACAGGGGGATATGGGTTGCAGGGGCATAGCCCAGTTCTTTTGGGGTAGCAGCCTTTGCTAAGGTGCTGACCACTAGGGAGGGTTATGGTCCGCCCCGAGTCAGAATCGTCGTGGATTGTTGGTGCTTTTGCATATCTTTGTAAAGGCTTCGTAGCGTCCCTATGCAATCACAACTCGGAAGTGTGGTAATGTGCCCGATCGGCACATGCGTGGTTGGGTTCAAATTTCTTTGGAACTTTTACGCGAACCGTGGTGAAAGTGTGCAACCTCTCGCGAGTGTAAAGGCCGATCGATCAGCCGTGCTCACGGTCAAGAGCGGCCTGGACCCTCACATGATTAATGAACTTAAAGATGGATTAATATTGCTTTCCGATTATTCCTGTGGCCTTGCTGAGCTCCAACCATAAGTGTGCTCATCCTTGCTTACGCTATTCAGAGAAGAATCTCGGAGTGGAGTACTTCACCGACTACGAGGAGTTCTGAGGATGCGATCAACCAATCAGAAGCTTGTGGAAAATGAAGATGGAGTCGCGTCTTCATAGTTATCGTTGTTTGTGTAAAGACCTTCTTGTCTACCCTCGTGAGTGTAATAAAAGTTAATAAACATTTTTTGTACGTTTGGAGCAATGTCTTGTGATATTACACTCATGAGTCTATCATATGCGTGAAATTGTGATCCTGGCACACATATGAGATGCATTCGGTTTTCTTCGGAAAATCGGGTGTGACAACCGGTCAAACTGGTGTGCCTAACCGATCTGACCGATGCCCCCGCGTCTGAACCAAATCAAGGATTACTAATAGGATTAGACTTGTAAAAGGAATTCCTTATGTAAGCAAGTCCTCCCCATCCCAATAAATATGAGAGGTCGCGGCCGATTGAGTATCATCCAATCGATAAAATACATTTATCTTTTATTGTCTCGTATTTACTTTTATCTCTAAACCCTAGCTTTTCCAATCTCATCTAATGTTCTTCCTCCGTCTCTGCAATGTCTGAAGGCATTCTATGTGGCCTTGCCGACCCTAGAGCAACGCTAAGTGCGCTAGCTCTGACGGGGTCCCTCCCAAGCCTGCGTTCTAGGCCTATCGCCGGAATCTCCCAGTGACCGGTTTGATCAGTCCACTACACCAGTCTGACCGGTGTCGATGCAGAGGCGCTGCGACAACTGCCCCTTGCATGTTGTTGGCTCCAAAAGGGTGCCAACAAATTGGGACTCTGCTGGGGACGCGAAGATCTAGCTATCTTAACCGATCTATCCAACTCCGGTGACATGTCTCAGTGTGAGCTAGACAAAGGAAACATCGTCGACTTCACGGATGAAGAGCTCTCACCTGAAGATCGTCAAGCCATGGAGGACTTCATGAAGCAAAAGGCCGAACAAGATCGCCAAGAATTAGAAAAGCTCATGAAGAAGAAGGTTGAAGAGGATCGACTTCACTACTTATCGCACTTCAAGAAGACTAGCGAAGGCAAGGTGAAGAAGATCAAGGACATCACCTTTGACACTCCACCAATCTTACTACCGTGATGGATACTTTTTGTTTATCAATGATTAAAAATATGCAAAACATGGTACATAAGAGTCTTGGTAAACAGGTAGAGGGTGATGATAATGTTGCATTTGGTTCTAAAACTGTGGCATCTCAGACCCATCTATTAATTCATCGGCTGCACAAATGATTAATCCTCAATATGGTATGCCATTGAACTATTTTGCGGGACAAACACCGCCACTGTCGTTTGGTCAGAACAGACCGGTCAGACCGATGGTTCGTCCGGTCAGACCGGTGCTGGTGCTATGATGCCTTTTCCCTCATCTCCAGAACTTATAGTTACTATTCCTCCCATTCAGTCTGCTTCTGGTCGATCCGGTGGGAATACTTCAGTAGCTCAAGGTATTCTAATTATGGTTCCATTTGAAACATGCATTGGGTATGGTTACATACCTAATCCCCAAATTAATAGTCGCTTGCAACACAACACTTCTGGCTCATGCACACAGCTGAATGTGGTGCAATCGAATGCTTCTATTATGCCAATGCCAACCACCATCCAGGAAGTCATCGATAGGTTTAATGCTAATCTTTCTAAACAAATGAAAAATGACTATGAGATAGAAGTGAAAAATAAAAACCTTTCATATCGAAAATCCTATCCTTCTAGTTTTGATTCGATTCCCTATCCTATTGGTTGGCGTTGTCCTGAATTTGTGAAGTTTAATGGGGATGATGGCAAAACTATGTGGGATCATGTTAGTCAATATCTTGCTCAACTAGGAGAAGCTAGTGCTATAGAGAAAATAAGAGTGTGTTTATTTTCTTTATCTTTAATTGGCAATACTTTTTCATGGTTTGATTCATTACCTGTTAACTCTATTCGTACTTGGGAACAATAAGAACAAAAACTTCATGGCCACTTTTATAGCAGAGATAATGAATTAAGGTTGAGTCATTTAACATCGGTTAAGCAAAAGCATGATAAATCTGTTACTAGTTGCATTAGAAGGTTTACATAAACCAAAAAATGTTGTTATAATCTTGTTATCTCCCAAAGGGATCTTACTGAATTAGATTTTAATGGTCTACAATCCCATATTAGAGAGAAATTAGAGGGTCATGAAGTTATTGATGTTGCCCAAGTCTCAGTAAGATCTTTAGCTCATGAAAGTCGAAGCAAAGAATTATGAATCATCAGATGATGAGAATAAAGAAGTGTGTGCTGCTGAATTTTATATGGTCACCTAATGATAAAGCAAACACTTGTGCTTCTCTTAAGTTGGCTTATAAAAGTCGGGATGAGATGAAATTTACTTTTGATGTGGCCAAGTGTGATAAAATATTTCATGAATTATTTAAGTCGGGTAAAATTAAAATGTCTCACACTATACCACCTCTTGATCAATTAAAAAGATGTGCATATTGTAAATTTCATAATTCTTTTTCTCATGCTACCAATAATTGCAATACTTCTCATTGGCAAGTACAATCGCCCATTATTGAAGGTCGTTTGAAATTCCATGAGATGCAAGTTGACGAAAATCTTTTCCCTAATAGTGCCTTTGTTAATACTCTTGAGTTGTCAAATCCTAAGGTGCTTATTCGGCTGGATCGAGCCAAAAATGCTAAAGGGGAGAATGTGATCATTGGAGAGCAAAGACATAACGAGAGGCAGACTCTGGAGGTGATCCCCAAGATTTCTGTGACTTCAACGCTTAGGGACAAGACAAGACCAAGAAGACCGGCAATGCGTCGATCGGTCTGACCGGTGCCCAGACCAGTCTGACTGGTTCCTCCAGAAAGGTTCGAGGTGCTCCAAGCCCAAGAAAAAAGCAAGGCCGAGTTTTAGTGAACTCTTGACCAAATATAAGAGGGAAGGAGCTACTAGGGATCAAAGTAATCTTCCAAACGGTGCTAAGGGCGTAAAAGCACCACCAAGACATAAAGGTATTCATCACCAACAAGGTAACTTTTCACAATACCCTTTTGTTGGATCTGTTATGCCGTCGTCTTGGTAATATCCTTGCTATTATTTACCTGTTGATTATAGTAGTATGTACATGAATTCATATATGGTTCAATATCCTGTTGCATACTAAAATTATAATGCATTACAAAGGTCGAATGTTTGCAATAGCAATCAGGTCAAAAATAATGTGTGTACTACTATTAAGCAAGGTGAGAATAGTAACAAGCAAAATGCTAAGGAGATGCAGCCAAGGTGGTGTCCCTCAGGCTTGTCCCACACTCAAAAAAGGAGGTTGCAAAGACTACGCAAGCGAGGAGCAATAGAGCAGCAGATTGAAGAGAAGCCGGTCAAGTCAACACGGACCCGGAAGGAGTGGAGACCGAAGCAGGCATCATCCTCAACTTGAGTAAAATATGTGTACAACCGTTGTTTTGTTAAACATCATCCTAAGTGTTTTTCAGTTTAAAAAAGTTTTTTTGGCACGTATCCTTTGCCAAAAACAAGGGACATATGTTGACACTCAAATTTGGCACCTAGCCGACCAGGTAGGACGGACCGGTCTGACCGGTGCCTTAGGGCGGTCTGACCGGTCCTGGTTCCTGTAGCTGGTCCGGCACGCCACACCGGTCAGACTGATGTGCCTAACCGGCCTGATCGATGCCCCCGCGTCCGAACCAAATCAAGGAGTCCTCATAGGATTAGACTTGTAGAAGGAATTCCTTGCAAGGCAAGTCCTCCCCACCCTAATAAATATGAGGGGTCGCGGCCGATTGAGTATCATCCAATCGATCAATACATTTATCTTTTATTGTCTTGTATTTCCTTTTATCTCTCAACCCTAGTTTTTCCAATCTCATCTGTTGTTCTTCCTTCGTCTCCGTGACGCCTGAAGGTGTTCTAGGTGGCCTTGCTGACCCTAGAGCAACCCTACGTGCGCTAGCTCCCGAGCCTGCGTTCTAGGTCTACAGCCGGGATCTCCCGGCGATTGGTCTGACCGGTGTCGATGCAGAGGCGCTGCGAAAGCTGCCCTTGCGTGTCGTTGGCTCCAAAAGGGTGCCAACAAGGTTCATTCCCAATCGAGTTTAATCATTCTTCCTAAGAAGGTCTTTCCAAATCCCCATTTTTCTTTTGTTAATTTCAAGAGCTACTTGCTAGGACTTCGTTATGCACCCCTAAATCTGGATGCCTAGCAACATTGAGTTGCTGCGCAAATGGCTAATATTGCATTAAAACATATACGGGTCATCAGGTCCTTTGGCGCTCATGGTTTGAGCGCGTTGATGTAATTCTAAAACTTTTTCTATCTTGATACAAATTACGCAATTCTCTTGCGTATTTAATAAAAACAAGCATATATAGGAGAGAAAAAATTCTTACTGATGAAGGCCAGTAAATAAAATTGTAGAGACTTGCTATCTTCCCTAATAAAAGACTGATTGACCCTCTATTAAAAAATGCAGAACTAAATGCAGCGCGTATCTTAGGCTGAGTATTAGTCTGTATACTCGATCCTGTGCGCATGCACTGCTTGCTTGAAAGTGTTTTCATGGTAAATATGCTGGCTTGAAGAAGTTAAAGTTGGGTGGTGGGCTGCAGCTGTTCGTGGCTCTTGCCGTGATGTCTTGATTTGGCCGAGCATCTTCATCGGAACCACTTTTTTTAATAGACAATAGAGCAGTTGACATCGGTTGTTGGTAGCCACAGTGATAAGCAGGCGGCACTGTTTCCATCCCATCTTAGAACTGCAAACAAATCATTATGGAAATTAAAAGGGGCTTTGGTGTTCTTACCCTCACTTTGAAATCAAATGGTGATTTTACCCCTACTTTTTCAACTTTGTGATTTTACCCCCGTTTTTTTGAAACTGAAGACTAAGTTTACCCCTATTCTCTTAGAGGGACTTAACGTTGTCAATTTGAATGTGAAATGACAATTTTTCCCATACAAATTAGTGGGCCCCACCACACGCTCGGCCTCCACGGCATAGCGGCGCGGCGCGGCGCGGTGTGGTCCACGCGGGCCACGCGACGACGGCGGCGGTGCCCGGCCGGCGCGACCGGGAGCCGTGCGGCGGCGCTGTCCCGACGATGCCACGAGGATCCTGTCCGGCGGCATGGCCTCCGTGCGCCACAGGGACCTTGCGGCGTGGCCGTGAGCGAACCAAAGACCAGGGCTCGGGTTCTGCTCGCCGGGTGATGAAGCTTCGCCTCCGTCCAGGCCGCTAGCACGGGAGAGGAAGGGCGGGCACCGGCGTTGGTAGGGGCAGCCGGTGCGGTGGCCGGAGTTCGCGAAGAAGATTACTCTGATTTCCGCTGTCGCCTCGATTTCTGCTGCCGTTGTTCCGATTTTTGCCACCTCCGCCTCAATTTCTGCCTCCACTGCCTCTATTTCTACCTCCTCAACTCGACTATCCCTCGATTTCTGTCGGTATTCGATTTGTCCTCTGTCGTCGCTCAACCACTCATGGGCATGGAACGGACTGGGACAGATATTGACGGGATTGATTAGATAAGGGAGGGGTACTTTGGTCTTTTCGTATCCTGCAAATGTTTTCTTTCTCTCTTTTTAATTTGTTAAGTCCAGCTGCATCTAACGACATCCAAACCTGGGGCAAACGGTTGCTTCAAGAAAAAATGTAGGGGTAAAATCACCAAGTTAGAAAACGAGGGGTAAAATCACCATTTAGCTTCAAGATAGGGGTAGAATCACCAATCTCCCAAATTAAAATTACCACTGAAAATTAAGACTTTCATGTGGTTCTTGTTAAAAGGGTAAAAAAAATTTGACGGTCAAAGGGGGGAGCATGCATCCCCACCTGATTGCATTGATTATAGGGTCGGGCCGAAGCCCGTCCATCAATGGTTATAAAGTTTGTGGCAGACCACATATTACAACAGCACGCCCAAGACACCATGAGCTCGAAACAAAAGGAGGCCATATAGCACCAAGAGGTAAAGAAACAACAAGCAAGGACCGACAGCGTACAACTGTCCGTCGATAGCCGGAGTCGCGCTGGAGAGCTGGGATCGTGCCGCTACCGCTAGAGGTGGCAGCACGCCGGAGAGGTCGACCCCAACGAGGACCTCCATACAATGCGTGGTGGGGACACGAAAAGACAAGCAACTAAAAAACATTAGAAGGCGGGATTAAGTAACATTGTTGCTTTTGGGATAATAATGAAACTATCCAGCATTTGTTTTTTTATGTAGCAAGATTCATTTGGAGAACCCTTACAATGGCATTTGGTTCGCAACCCTTAAAGGCATAGCTGATTTATTTGGAGTGTGGCTCAATCAAAGAGGCCAACGGATGTGATATTTGTGTGGGAGCAACTGCATTTTTTTTTGTCTTTTTGGCTTTGTTGAAATGATGTGATATTTGATAAAAATAGATTATACTTCTATGGGCAGGTTATTTTGAGATAACGTATTGGACATGTTTTTGAGCACAATGCAAAAGGTGCGCACAAACTATGGCCATGGAGATTTTCACCAACCAAGGGCGGTCTTCATTTAAAAAGATTAGTGTGCTTAATTAGTTACACCTTTGTTTGCTTTTGAGAGACTTGGTTTGGAATGGTTGCTTAAAGAATTTGTAATAAGGAATTGTTTTGTGCAAAACTCTTGCAGCGCCCGGAATAAAAAGGGGAAATTGGTCTCATAGCAATGAAAGATTGTGATATCCGGAAAATACCATCAAACTTTCATCGCCTTGTAAAATACCATCGAAAGATCACACCGTCACCTGGATATAGCATTCCGTCACGTTTGCAGCAATCGGCTTTCCCCTCTGTGAAACTGTCGTCCCCTCCTGAAACTGAGTGCTTTGTTCCTTTTTTCACTTCTCGCCACGTCCGTCGTCCGTGACCCCGCCCCGACATCGAGCGTCGCACCCACGTCGTGCACCGCCGAGGCCGCCATCGCCGGCGGGAGGCCCCAGCAGTGTGCGGAGGCCGACGAGGGTAGCCCCAACAACGCCCCCCGGCGATCGGCGTGTTGCTCCCCATGCGTGGTCCACCATCGCACGTCCTAGGGCGCCCCTCGCAGGTCGACGCCCCCGTGGTCGCCGCACGCCGTCAGGATGGCTGGCGCGCCTCCCCAGTGTCTTTGTCCATGCCTATGGAGCTCCCCCCTTCTTCCTGAGGTGAATGCGGTCGTCGCCTCTGCTCCAGATGGGGTGGCCCCTACCTCGGCGCGCCGCAGCCAGTCGGCACTCGCCTCGTCACCGGGGAAGAAGGGGAGACCAGCGCCACCTCCGCCCCGGATCCGGTGCCGCAAAGGAGGGGCCCCGTGGATCGTCGACGAATCTCTGCCACCGGGAGCTTCAGAGCGGTTTAGGTGGCCGACGCGGGTGGCTTGGAGAGAAGCGGCTGGGGCATGCGAAGGTGAAGTGAGGTGGGGACGGAGGCGTCGTGGCGGCGCAACGCGATGGGCGTGAACGGCGGCGGCGTGGCGAGAGGTTGAGAAGTAAAAAAAAGGGAGAGCGCTCAATTTCACGTTTGCTCCAAACGTGACAGAATGCTATATTCAGGTGACGGTGTGCTCAGAACTATAATTTATAAGCTAATGCTCTCTATTGGTCATCTTCCAATATATGATTGGTGATCATTTCCCATTTGTGAGTTGATCCTATCCTTAGCTTGAGGTATGATGATACATCATGGAGTAGGACAGTGAGCGGGTGTCAATTCACGTTAATTACACCAACCAAGCTCAGCTGGATCACCTAAACAAGCTGCTAATGAAGATGCAGATGGAGATCGGGAGTTGTTGGTGATAGAGTGGCAGCATCCGAAGCACTCTTTTGTTTTATCATCTGAAGCCCGGCCGGCCCAGACGAGAAGCCGGTCATGGTGACGCCAGCATAACATCAACGACCTTACCAATTCAACCAGCATTTTTGAGTTCCTCCAGCGAATTGAATCAAGTTAAATTTGTACTAATTTAATTTTCCAGAGCTTTGGGTTTCGGGGAAAAAGATATTGTTTCCCTATGCTAATTATCTTATACTAGAATCATATCTGTGTGTTGCTACGGATGTTACGACATAAAACATTTAAACTTATCAGGAAGCAACCAATTCAATTACTAGGACACAATTATGTCAAGGGCTTGTAGTAGTGTCGCAGCTTCACTCCACACAAACCAAATTGACTATGTTTCCTAAATCATTTTTCTCTAGTGCGCTAACCATGTATAAAAAATAATCAGGAATCATGTCTTGGCATAAAAAAAACTAAACCCTAATTTAACTCACCTCACATACTAATTAAAAACTTCTCAGTTATGCCTCATAAAGCCATAATAACCTTCTTGTGCCTGGAACCTGGAACGTAGATATGGTCTTTGGGTTGGTTTGTTAAATGTTAATTACTATAAGCCTACTAATCATCATACAAAACTATATAATCGGTACCATTCTCTCAAACCACAGTCATCTGCTTACAGCATCCATTCACCAGTCATTTACTCATGACCCCTCCACGCCATCCTATTAAGTTGTGCGCCTCAGTGAATGAATAGCTTCCCACTCTTTTTTATTATTCCATATGGCTGCTCAACTCCCTCACCGATCCATCCAATGGATATCATTCATCATCACCTCTGCGCGCTTGGGCTCCCGGCGTCAATTCCCTTGCACAGGAGCCACAGCAACTCATCAGCTCCTCTTCTTTACTCAGTCCCCTCTCATTTACTCTATCGTCGAGGGTAGTGTTTCCTTTCAATCCTTTTTTCTCAACCACCACTCACGTACATACAACTATTGAGTGTGTGCGTTATATAAAATGAAGATACAATCCCGTAGTCTATATAAAATGAAGATGCAAACTTGTGTGCTCATGCCTCTGTTTTATTTCTTTGGCTGCATAGAAATACTTCCCTTTTATCTTAGGTTGCTTTGGGATGGTTGTTGACGCGAAAAGTGCACTCAACGCCGAACACACCGCAAGCCGAACAAAGCCGGCTTCACACGCGCGAGAGAGCGAAAGACGTGCCGGTCAATTTTTCCCGAAAATTAACAAAAGACAAAGCGAGTTAAATACCAAAGCTTGGAACTTGCCGGTGGTACCGGACAGTTCCATATTTACGGCTAAGAAGCCAAACGAGATGACACATAGCTATAGGGAGCTATCGCTAACGAACTACAACCATTCGGGAAACCGCAAAGGGAAAAAGCAACACCGCCGAATGGATGACGCGAGCATGACGGCGATCGGTCTTTGTTTAAACAAGAATACATACGCACGAGGCCATGACCGATCCCCATGAAAATTAACATTAAATAAATAAATAAAGTAAAGCACGGACATGATCATGTATTAAACAAGTATGCATAGATCCAAAGCACTAGTCTACCGCATGTCTAGTTACTTTAAAACCCGTCGAGTACGATGTCAAGCAAATCTATCCACCGCATGATACAACTTGCATGAGAAACCGTACCACTTTCTACAAATAGATCTATCCACCGCATGATACAATCTAAATATGGAAAGCTAAAAGCATACATCATTTAAAGCATGAATAACGCACGTGTTCCACTCGTGAAGAAACATAACCGAATACGGGTGAGCATGTACCGATTCGGGTCCATGAAGAAGGAACAAACATTACCAAGCGAATAAATCTATCGGATTGATTTGGGAATCGCTCCAAAGTAACCCAAAAACCTGCATCTACCGCATGATACCTCGGCTCTTTCAAGATTTATACGAACATTAGCAAGCTTGAACCCGCAACACGTAACAATCTAGATCGATTCGGTTTCGGCTATCGGAAAACATAAGATCCACGTGTTAAAATATGAAATCTACTCGAACAAGGATCATAAAAGAGATAAAGCCGATCCAAACCCATCTAGATTGAGCAAAGGTGTGCTACATGAATTAAAACATAAAGTAAAACTCAAGATAGCACGGGGTAACTTAATGAATCTATCGGATCTTGCCAAAATCCAATAGAGCCGATAACTAGCTTCAAGCTAGATCTTAGCCTACCGCATGACTCATGATCTAACAAGAAACCCTCTTGAACCAAGCTTGAATCTACCGCATGACACGAAGCATGGTAACAAGACTACTTGCATCAAATCTAAATCCACCGCATGATACTAGACATGATACAAGGTTGCCGGTACTCACGGAGGTCGACGGATCGATTAGCCCTCTCGAAGAACTCGACGACACGACAAGGACTCTAGGGTTTGGCGTAAGGCCGGTGTGTATTGAAGAATGATTGTCCCTTTTACATACATTCAGGGGTCATATTTATACCCTGTTGAGGACAACTTCGAATGGATTCGTTGCCTAACTTATCTCTAAGCTCGATCGCCTATCCATCCATTCGTCTTCCCTGATTGAGCCACGTCACCGTCCAATCCCGCAAAATCGGCTCTCTTGTTCCTTTGCCGAACCGGAGCGAGATAGCCGACCGCGGATCTTTCCGCCGAATATTTCGAAAAGACCCTTCCTTCCACCAGACGGACTCTTTATCGAACCGGGCCTACAAGTCAGACTCCTTACCAAATTTTGGTGTTAACACATGCCCCTTCAATTGTGGGATAAAAGTAATTTTGTTCCACAATTGACTCCAGCCACGAATCTTCAGATCAAATCCGTCAACACCTGTTCTTCGCAATCCGCCGGAATCTTCATTCAGATCCAACCCTAAATCCCCTCGTTCCGAGCTCAAGCTTCCAATGGCAACTCAGAACCAAGATGCTCAGGTAAAATCATCCCCCGCAACTTTCGTTCGGCATTTAGGTTTTCAATTTTACCTGAGATTTCCTTTTCCGCTTTCCTTCCAGGAGCCTTCTACTGAGCTTTTGATCCGCACCGAGGCCAATTCGAGATCTTATTATCTTGGTCCTGTGGGGAACTCTGACCCTCGAGATTTCATCGCAGCTGAATCTCAGAGAATCCCCTTCAAAGCAGCTCTGTCTCCACCGCCTCAGTGGCAAGACGCTTTCAAGAACTGGCCTTTACCTCCAATTGCAGGCTGGAAAACTTGGTATCGGAGGATCCTTGCAGACAAGAGTGGATTGACCAACCTGGATGCCCTCCGCATCTCCCAGTGCTTGGAGTTATCCGTGGCTGAGACCCCTAAGAACGAAGACCTCCTGATAGCCGCCTGCCACTTCTGGTCAAATGGCGTCAACGCCTTCCTCTTTGGCCACGGCCCAATGTCTCCTACCTTGGCCGATGTATATATGATCACCGGCCTTGACATCACAGGGTCTGTTCAGCCTTGGAACTTCAAAAATTCCTCACGGCAAACAGGGGTGAAGCCAGGGAACGGATACAAGAATTACATCTTGAAACACATGAAAGACAATCCCCTGGGTGCCGTTGAATACAGAGCATTTCTGAATATGTGGCTGTGCAGATTTGTCTTCTGTGGTAAGGCCAACGAGCCTACCCTGAACCACATCGCAATGGCGTCCCATTTGGCCAGTGGCAACCGCCTCCCCCTGGGAAAATTCTTCTTGGGCAGCGTATATCATATGCTTCACCAGACTGTCACCCAGATGTATACCAGCCAAAGGATAGCGTGTGTCAACGGCCCTTGGTGGTTTATTCAAATGTGGCTGCAGCTCCACATGCATCAGATCATTGGTGTCGATTTGAACTCCAGGTTCTTCCCCTTATCCAATTACCCTGAAGGAGAGCCCCAAGCTACCAGAGGATGCCAGAATTATGGAGAAGCGGCTTCAACTGTTCTTGTTCAGCAGGACATTAGCCAGCTCTTCGAGTTATTCTTCAAAGGTTTCCCCAATCCTCTCTGGCTCCCTTATCTGAATAATGACACCTTGACCTTCCCTGTTGAATTTTCCTTTGAGCCTGGCCATCAAGATGGGAGATTCTTAGAGATCCTCAACATCATAATCCGCCCATGCATACCGCCGGTTGAGTTCAATGGAGGAAGGTCGAATGCTAGCACTTATGAATATTATCGGCCCAATGTAACGGCCGGTGCAAATTGGGTGTGGACGGATGCCCCCAAGGCTATTTCGCATGAATTCCTTAAGCCTAGGGAGGAAATCAAAGAGAGCATGCACGGCAAGTAGGGTCTTCCAATATGTGTGTAGTCCTACTATCTACACCGTCCTTTCGTGCCCACAGTCATAGCTCATCCCACCTTTAACTCTTGGTGGCAAGAACTCCATGATCACATCTTCGGTGAGCCCGTACATGTATTCCGTGCGAGTTGATGCCCGACTTCCTGCCAACTTCGAGGTAACATAATAAACCTTTGGATCGGACATCTCTCCTTTCAATTATGATTCGACCTCATTCTTTTGATTCCACGGAATGCGTACTCGCCCCTCGAGCCGGGAACATCACCTACAATCTTGCGGGCCCAATCTCAGGCCATCGGGATTCAAGTCAACAACTCGGCTCGGTTAATGGCCGGGTTTGCTACAACGGACCCTAGCCTTTCTAGCCTTGCTGTCGACGGGAGGCAAGGTTTATCTCCGGTTGCTCCTCCAAGCGCCAAGAGGAGGAGAACTATCAAGAAAATCCTTGTTGAGGTAAAGTCTTTTACCTTCTTGACCCCAAGATTACTCGTCCCCGATAAATTTTCTCTTTGTGCATTCTCGGACCGAGCTCAACAACCTTCGGTGCCGAACACCGCCAATGCCCCATCCACGAGTATGATCTTTATTGCCCTCTTTTAAGTATGGACACCGGCATTTACCCTCGTGACTTGATATTTGCGGAAGAAACGGTGGAAGAACAAGCGGTTGATGTTCCGGTGGCTCAACAAGCAAGTCCATCCAGGGTTGAATTACCTATCCCGGTGGAGATCTCATCTTCATCACCTTCTGCGAAGCAATAAATTCTCCGGAGATGAGCCTCCCAATCCCGGCCGGAGCCACCGAGTCCTCCAAGGGCACATTCACTGTTGGTCATGCAGAGACAACAATCCCAACAGAGGTAGACCCTACTCCTCATCAGCCAGAAACTCACGAGCTACCAGCAGCTGCATCGACACCTCCCAGCTCGGAAGCTTCGGCTCTACCTGGAGCACCTCCTTCACCTGTGATTGCCCCTGCTCAAGAAACCAGCCATGAGGTATCCATCTGCACTCAATTCTCGCTACCTCCACGTTTAGCACTCTTGACTCGGCAATACTTGCTTCTCGGGATCGGGCTCTATCATCATCAAACCCGCCGTCGGAGAGCAATCCAGTCGCCGAGGTGATGGAGAGAGTATACCGGCCTTTGTCAGATGAAGTGTTATCAAAGCTTAAAGAAATAGTTGCCTGGCTAGAAAGGGATGCACAAGATCAGTTCAAAGATCTTGATCACTTCGAGGAGATGTTTGAATCCATCAGCCAAGAACTTCCTGAAGACATCAGAACTCCTCTTTCATCTGTCTATGGCTTAGACACCCTTTATGCACCCATAAAGCATGCTTTGAGGAAATTGCGCTCCCGCCGGCTATTGAAAAGAAGAAAGCCGATGCTCGAACATGCCATGACCGGGGCACAATCCCGAGCGAGAGAGCCACAAGGATACAACGGCTAACTGCGGGCTTCTTATGATCCGAAAATTGCCCGGAAAGGCTGCTCTAGAAGCGGGCGAGAAGCTTGTCGGCGGAGATAGAGGCCGACAAGGAGAAAATAGCCGAGCTCCCTGGATTGATAGAAAAGACCCACGCGGAAGCAAAATCGGCTATCACCAAGATAAAGCAATGCGATGCGAACTCATCGACTGTCGGGTACTCAAAAAAGATTGCCGGAGAGCCGCCTGGACAATTTCCGTCCGACAACATCCAATGCTCGTGGTGTGATTGCAAAACATTCGAACATTTGAATACCCCTATTGATGTATAACCGAATTGGTCGTTCTTGTAATATTGTCTTGCAATTTGTTTCCTTTCTTCTCGCGCACCTTCAAATATAATCTTTGAACGACCCATTCGGCAAAGAAACGCCAACTCCCGAATGGCACTTTGATTTTCTTTAGCCGAACCAATCAAGCGAACGCGGCTCGGCCTAGAACTCCAAGCGACCCGTCGGCGGGTTGGCCAAGGAAACCTTTCCACCTTCCGATTTTCTTGGGATATGCGCCACGATCCAACACCACGACTCGAAGCCACGATTCATCTCCCGAGGCCTATAAATGCAACCATAGGTGCCCCTAGCTCTCCACCGGGCCTTCTAGCTCCCGAATCTTTGCCAACCTTAGCCCTTACGCAAACAAGTGCACATCCCAAACCATTATGGTGCGCCGCCTCAACCGCCGCCGCGCCTCCGACGAGGCGAGAGGGGAGCGGCGCCAACGCGCGCGGAGGCAATGACCGTCGATTCCTCCTCTTTGATTCGACTTTTGATCTTCTTCTTGCCTTGACGATCATACCTTTTTCGGATTGATTCGGTGGAATCCGTCTCTGCGCCGCCAATCGACCCCTTCGGACGACTCCTCGGAGTCCGACGGCCACTCCCCCGTGCCGTACGGGGAAGTCGATGCCCTCCGCTTCAAGGAGGAGGCCGGAGGCGTCCGGCGTGAGCTAGAGGACGTCTCCAAGAAGGCGGGCATAGGCGAGGCCGGAATGGGAGGACCGGCGCAAGCGGTGCCGGAAGCCGTCGATGGGTACGGCTGCGAAAGCAATTCTTGATCCCGGCCGGCTTTTGATGCTAATCTTTTCTTCTTTCTCTTTGCGGCCGCGACGCCGAGCTCAACCGGCTAAAGGCACGCGGTAGAGCGGTGGCCGAGAAGGTGAATGCCCGCGGCGACACGCCGGCGGAGCGCCTTGCCGCGGTGGAGCACCGCGTCGACAAGGTGGCCACCCATGGCGTTCGTCCGGGCACCACCTTGGGCTTGGCCGCCATGGCGACGCATATGGACGTCGACTACTCCACCAGGCCGCGCGGCTTCCGGGGCGGCGCGCCGGAGGACATTGATGAGATCGAGCTCATCCTGGAGCGCCTCGACGGCCACGGCGACGCCATTGTCGAAATTACTCATCCCCAATCTGTGTTGAACAGACTCTTCGACTAGATTGTATTAGGGATATGTAAATATCGGCAATGAATGAAGAGCTTTTGAATTCTGTGCTTGTTTTGTGATGACTCCCTTTGCATTTTGCATCCGCGAATTTCGTTTTCTTTGAATGCATCCGGAACTATCTTGAGCCGAACGCGCGAGAACAAGCGCCCCTCGGCGCAAAATCCACGAGAAGATCCCGATTCGGCAATCCATAAACACCGTCCAAGCAAAAACCCTTCGCACTTGTGAAAAAACCTGCCGTTTGGTATTCCAACGAAGTGTGCACCGGCCGGTCATCACTCCCAATGCACCCCTTCGGTCAATAAAATAGCCTGCCGGGATGCTCGCAAACCCACTCGCACACTCATCCATCATTTCTCATCTCCTCCCCCGTCCTCGGAAGGGAGAAAACCCCAAAGCCATGGACAAGGGCAAGCAGCCCCGGGGAGAGCGGCTCTTCAAAGAAGCGCACGATTCGGAAGTGAGTTCTCCCTTGATCTACTCCTCGTTCTTCCGCATGATCTCGTGCTTCATGTTCTCTTCTTTTCCTCTTTCGGTCTTGATTTGCTCCACGAAGAGATCATCGGGTCCGAAGATGTGCCGGAGTACATTTCCTCCGATTCCTCCCTCGAGGCGAAGAGGCCACGCCCGAACAGAGGGCCAACCATCGAGCCGCGCCGCCGCGTTCGGCATCCGGAGCACGGTCTCGGGGACGTCGCCGCCCGTTGCCAAGCCGAGCGCGAGCGTCGCATGGCTCGGGAAGCGCTAGTAGGGGGTAAACGCTTCGACTCCTTTTTGACCTTATGCTTGCATCCGGATTTCTTGCCCCTAACCTTGATTCCTGCGCCGGATGTCTCGACGGGTACAACAACCCGAAGACGGTGCGGGATAGCTTGGTAGAGGCCGCCAACCATGGTCACCCCCGTGCGTTCCAAGTTGCCGTCATGGTGGTCCTGGAACAACCGAAGAGGGAGCGCCGAAGAAGTAAAGAAATGATCGAATCATACTTCCGCTTCTTTCTCCACGCCTTCTCGCTTCCCACCTCTTTGGGGATCCGACCATCGGGGTTGTTAGATGTAATCCTGCAAGAAGCGGTTGTAATGCGATTTTTTGTCCTAAGGGCAATGCATCTAGGCACCGGCCATTTCTCCTGTTCATGGATTTTTTGTTACGAAGGCGGCCTCATTCTTGAGTGCCGGCTATCTCGTGCCGGATGTGTGTAATCACCGATCGATCTCAATGCTAGGATAATATTTCTTCGAGATATCTTCCATTTATTGCGGCGGAAAATTCTTCTCCTAGCAAGGTTTTCAATATATATGCATTACCGGGGACGCATCTGACCACACGAAAAGGTCCTTCCCAGTTAGGGGACCATTTGCCGAATTCACTGTATTTAGTTCCAATCGGCAATAACGCTTTCCACACTAGATCGCCTTCTGCAAATTGCCTTACTTTTACCTTCTTATTGTAGTACTTGGCAATCCGCAGTTTGTTTTTCTCAATGTTTTCCAGGGCTCTAAGACGGATCATATGTAAATCCTCCAGCTCGTCCATCATTAGGCCACTGTAATCTTTGGAGCTTAAATCCTTCTGCAGCACCACTCTCCTTGAATCTGATTGCATCTCCCAAGGCAGAATTGCGTGATGCCCGTAAACCAACTCGTAAGGAGAAGTCTTTGTGGCTCCATGGGGGGCCATTCGGTAAGCCCACAGTGCTTCGCTGAGAACCGAATGCCACCTTCTTGGCTTCTGATCGATCTTCTTTTGTATCAACTTGATCATGATCTTATTAGAAGCCTCTCGCTTGACCATTAGCACGGGCGTAATAGGGAGAGGAATTAAACAATTTGATCCCCATGCTTTCGGCAAATTCTCCGAACTCCGGTGACACAAATTGTGCCCCTTGATCGGTGGTAATTGTACGAGGGATTCCAAATCGGTAGATGATGTGCTCCTTGACGAATTCAATCATGTTTTTCGACGTCACCTTCTTCGGTGGGATCGCCTCAACCCATTTAGTGAAATAATCGTAGCCAAAAGCACGAACTTATGCCCCTTGCTAGATGGTGGATTAATCGGCCAATCAAGTCGATACCCCAACCCCCGAATGGCCATGGCTTGATGATGGGATTCAATGCTGATGCAGGGACCCTTTGAATATTCCCAAACCTTTGGCAATCCTGACATCCCTTGTAATACTCAAAGCAGTCCTCTAATATCGTCGGCCAAAAGCATCCAGCTTGTCTAATAACCCACTTCATACGGTAGGCCGATTGGTGCGCTCCGCATATCCCATCATGCACTTCGCTCATCATATTCTTGGCTTCTTCTGGACCCAGGCATCGTAGTAATACCCCATCCAACGATTTATAGAATAAATTATCATCCAGAAGAACGAACTTTATGGCTTTGTACCTGAGCTTCCTAGAGACTTTACGGGAAGGATCCTTCAAGTAATCAACGATCTCTTTCCTCCAATCATCTCCTGCAAGATCCGCCCCTAGTGCACACGCCTCTGCAGCAAACGCTTCTTGACTCTCTTTGTAACCAGAAGCGCTCTGAGCCAGCCTGTTTGCTTCTTCGTTATGTTCTCTAGGAATGTGCTGTAGAGTTACCAATGGGAAGCTTTTCAAGATTTCCCTGCACTCTTCGTAGTAACTCCTCGGCGCTTCACTTTTGCATTCATATTGGTCGTTCAATTGCTTGATTATCGGCTCCGAATCTCCATAAACTTCAATCGAAACGGCCCTCGCTTCTCTCAAGTACCGAAGCCCTCGAAGTAATGCCTCGTATTCTCGCTTGATTATTTGTGACGGTGGGTGTATAGGGATGGCGAATTCGAACATCTCACCTCTAGGCGAAATCGCAGGATCCCTACTCCCCCACCTTTACCACATGATGATCCATCAAAAAACAAAGCCCAAGGGGTGATCTCAAGCAAATCAATTGACGGATCGCGATGTTCAGTTATGAAATCGGCAATGATCTGACCTTTGATGGCTTTTGCCGATTCGAACTTCAACTCAAACTCTGATAAAGCTAAAATCCACTTGCCAATCCTGCCGTTCAAAATTGGCATAGATAACATATGTTTTATCACATCAAACTTGGAATATACAATGCATTCGGCATTCAACAGGTAGTGCCGAAACTTTGTACACGAGTAGTACACGCAAAGGCACAGTTTTTCTACAGTCGAATACTCGGTTTCAGGATCAAGTAGTTTTCGGCTAAGATAAGCTACTACCCGCTCCTTTCCTTCAAATTCTTGAATAAGGGCCGATCCAATGGTTTGGGTATCGGCCGCCACGTACAACTTGAAAGGCTTGTCCAGGGGGGGGGAGGAACCAGATCTTGGTGGCTCCTTCATGTATTGCTTGATCTCATCGAAAGCCTTTTGTTGTTCGTCGCCCCAAATAAACTTCTGATCTTTCTTTAACTTTAACGAGCGGAGAAAACGGCAAGACCTTCGTGACAAATTTGATATGAATCTTCTTACGAAATTGATCTTGCCGAGCGATGATCGCAACTCCTTGAGGTTAGTTGGAGGAACAACTTCATCAATGGCCTTCATACTCTTTTTGCCAACCTCAATTCCTCCTTCGTGGACCGAAACCCCAAGAATTCTCCAAGTGAAACCCCAAAAGCGCACTTGTTTGGATTCATCTTCAAACCGTGTTTCCGGTGCACTCCAAGGTCCTTTTCACATCTTCCAAATGGGTGTCATGACTTAGGGACTTGATTACCACATCATCAATGTAGATCTCCACAATCTTGCCGATCAACTCATGAAAAATGTAATTCATGGCTCGCTGATAGGTTGCACCGGCATTTTTCAATCCAAATGTCATGACGATCCATTCGAATAGGCCTATATGACAGGGGCATCTAAAGGCCGTCTTTGAAATGTCTTCTATTGCCATGAAGATCTGATTGTATCCCGCATTGCCATCCATGAAGCTGATCACCTTGTGTCCAGCGGCGGCGTCAATCAACAAATCGGCAATAGGCATCGGGTATCCATCCATCGGAGTAGCTCTGTTTAGGTCCCTGAAATCTATGCAAACCCTCATTTTTCCATTCTTCTTGTACACAGGGACGATGTTAGATATCCACTCCGCATATCTGCATGGCCGAACGAAGTTTGCATCAAGTAATCTTTCAACTTCCTTCTTCACATCGGCCAATACTTCATCCTTATAGATTTTCCGGGGTGGTTGCTTATATGGTTTGAAACCAGGCTTGATTGGCAACCGATGCTCGACGATGGAACGATCCAATCCAGGCATCTCCGAATAATCCCAGGCGAAGCAATCCTTGTATTCTTTGAGAAGCTCGATCAAATTCCTCCTGAAGTCTGGTTGTAAATTTGCACTGATGAACGTCGGCCTTGGCTTATCACCGCTTCCAATGTCAACTTCTTCCAGTTTATCAGCCGACATGAATCCTCGCCCTAATTTGCCATCAGTGCCATCCACGGGGTTCTCCATTAAAAATTGCTATAAGAGCCGATCGCTTGAATCGGCCGTTGATCACCGCCGACGGGTTCAACGGGACCTTCTCCCCGTCTTTCCCGAGAAACAATCGATGCCTTGGTATTCCCGGGAAGGCCGGTTCCATGTTGGCCACGCTCACGGAGTCATCCGCTGGGACGACCTCGATCTCATCGTGCACCCTTTGGATAAGTTGTTGATGCATGGTGGATGGAACGCGAGCGGTTAGCATTAATCCGGGCCCCGCCCAAGCGACAGGCCGTAGGCTCCTTTGCCTTCGATGACAAAGAAGGTGGTGAGCGGCGTTTTGGACCCGATCATCAAGTCCACGTGAGCGCATCCCTTGGTGTACGAGGGGTTCCGGCGAAATCGTTCAAGATGATGCTTGTGGGCGTCAAATCGCTCGGGCCCATGCCAAGCTTCCTGAAGGTGGTGTACGGCATTACGTTGACTGCCGCTCCACCGTCGACGAACATCTTGGTCAATGGCTTGCCATTGACGTATCCCCTCAAGTATAGCGGCCTCATATGACGATTCTTGGCCGGCTTATCGAAGATGGCCTGCTTGGCCAACACCAGTTGTGCCATCATCCCCTCGGTCTGCTCATCATCGAAGGAAGCTTCCTCCTGCATAACCTGGTTAGCAGGAGCCATGAACTCGTTCGGCAGAAAGTATACCATGCATGCTGGAGCCGAACGCTTCGATCCCTCCGGTTGGTCTTTGGGGCGCCACACCTGCCTCGTCTGGATCCCGGCCTGCCTCATCTCGCGGTTCCTCAAGCGCTGGACCCGTCTCTTCTGGCTTCTCCTCAGGCCGGGCGGGCACCATTGCCCCTTCTGCCAGACGTAGTCATCTTCATCCTCCTCTTGATCGGCCCATCTGAGGTCAGCTTGGCGCTTCCTGGGATGATCGATGACTTCAATTTTTTGGCGCCGATCCCCGTTAGGGTGGATCCTTCCAATTCTCTCGTGGACGGATCGGCGATTGGCAGTTTCCTGCCTGTACTCAACATACCTGTCACTGCATTCCGGACAGTTCTTCAGCGTGGGCAGCTTTAAACCCTCATTCCGGCGGTGCACGAAGAAGGCGCATCCCCGGTGTGCGCACTCCCCGCTCGCGCGTGTCTTGCTCCTGGTCCCTTCGCGCGCCTCTTCTTCGGCTGCGTTTCTCCTCCTCGTAGCGCCTCTTCGGTAGCGCTCTTTCTCAATCCGCCACTGCCACTTGTTGAGGAGGATGCGCGATGTCACCCCGGGCTTGGCTGCGGATGACTCCCCAATTTCGATGTGACTCTTAAGAATACGGGGGGCGTCACCTTGCATCTGTTCCAGAGTCACTTGGCGCTGCGGGTCCCTTTGCTCCACCTTGTCTAGACCTGGCTGAGGTCAAGACCTTGACTTTTCCCTTCTCCTCGGCAGTTATCGCATTGACAGAAAAGCCCACCATGTTCTGAGGAAAGGGGTGGCCATCCAGCTTCATTTTGTTGTCGAACTTGAGGTGACCTTCCTGGATAGCCTTTTGGATCTTCATCTGAAGACCCTGCAATCATTGATGGAGTATGAATCCCTGTCATGGAAGCCACAGTAACGTTTTGCTTTAACTCCATCGGGCCGAAGCATGGAATGCCCTTCAGGCAGCCTGATTCGGCCTTCTTTCACTAAGAGCTCAAACAATTTATCAGCTTTCGTGATATCAAAATCATAAGTTCCTTTGGTCCGCTTGACCCGGCCGATTCATTGTCAAAGGCTCCTTCCCCCACATGATCTCTGCTGCGGCTACATCCAATTCATCATCAGAATCTTCGAACAGATCAGCCTTGTCCAAGAACTGGTTGTAGATGTCAGCGACGTCGTGCTGCTTGCCAAATTTGGCGTCCTTCTTAAAGCCATACACCCGATTGCTCATCAATGACGGCTTCGTGATAGGCCGACCCGGATTCTCAAACTCCATCCCGAACAACTTTTCGCGTACGGCCGGTAGCATCCCGGCGACGACCATGTCGACCGGTGGTCATCCGGTAAGTTAAGCGAGAAGCACATGCCTTTGACCTCCCTAAACCTCCGGAGAAACTCCAGCGGCGTCTCGCTATGCCTCTGCTTCATGGTTGCAAGGTCAATCAGCTTCTTTTCCGAGCTGCCGCTGAAATAATGAGCGTGGAATTTCCGCTCTAAGTCCTTCCATCTGGCAACTGACTCAGGGGGCAGGGACGAAAACCACTAAAACGCTGGACCTGTCAGCGATGCGGCGAAGTAGCGGACCCTGAACGTCTCCTCATCCGAGCACTCCCCGAGCTGCATGAGGTAACGAGCGATGTGCTCGACCGTGCTCGTGTCGTCTTGTCCCGAAAATTTTGTGAACTCCGTTGGCGGCTTCACCCTTGGCGGCAAGAGCACATTGTAGTACCATTGCGGGAACGGCGGCTTATAGGCGGGTCCTTGCATTTTTGGCTTGAGGCCGAACCGATTTTGCATCAATTCGGCCATTTTCCGCGCCGGGCGTCGTCTTCTGCGCGCGCCCGCAAGCGGCGCGTATCCTGGATGTGGGAAAGCATCAAACGCCCCATAGTTCCCCACCTCATGATAGCCACCGCCGTACAAGTTTCTCTGCAGCCAGTTGGTCGCCGGAGCAATCCTCTGACCGGAAGTGAGCGGGGCGCCGGTCGAGCCGAATGCTAAGTCTCCGTACGTGGGCCGGTACGGATCGGGCCGCGTTGCACGGGGTTGACCTGTGCCGCCTGCGGTGGTGGCCGGATTGGGCGTCCCGAGGCTGCGGTGGAGGTTGAACCGGCTGTTTCCCAGCGGCCTGTGGCGGAGGCTGGAAAGCTTGACTTCCAGCGCTTTGGGGAGGAGGCTGCACTGGCGGGCCCGAAGTGGCGGCTGAGAGCTTGATTCGCCCAGTTCCACAGTGCCCCCCTGGACGGGCGCTTTGCTGAACGCTTGTTCCATGCCAGGGCCGAAGACGGCCACCATCATCTGCTGGAGCGCACCGAGGAAAGCCTTGTTGTGCTTGCTAAGCATGTAATCTGCGGATTCCTGGAACACCCGCATGCACTCCTCCTTTTCCCCGTTGGGATGTGGTATCACTCTCCCCGGCAGGCAATACCCCGGGCATCTCGTTCTTCGGATACGGGACGCCGCTTCTATTCTTTTTGAACGACGAGCGGACACTTCGCCGAAACCGGTCCACGAAGTCTTGGAGTTCTCGCCGCCTTTTGCTGCGGAGAGAGATCTTCAAGGTTGACATCCATGAGGTCCGCGATTTCGGGCATCTTGAATCTATTCGATTTCGTTGTCCCACCGGGCGTGCCAAAAAGTGTGTTGACGCGAAAAGTGCACTCAACGCCAAACACACGGCAAGCCGAACAAAGGCGGCTTCACACGCGCGAGAGAGCGAAAGACGTGCCGATCAATTTTTCCCGAAAATTAACAAAAGACAAAGCAAGTTAAATACCAAAGCTTGGAACTTGCCGGGTGGTACCGAACGGTTCCATATTTATGGCTAAGAAGCCAAACGAGATGACACATAGCTATAGGGAGCTATCTGCCAACGAACTACAACCATTCGGGAAACCGCAAAGGGAAAAAGCAACAACGCCGAATGGATGACGCGAGCATGACGGCGATCGGTCTTTGTTTAAACAAGAATACATACGCACGAGGCCATGACCGATCCCCATGAGAATTAACATTAAATAAATAAATAAAGTAAAGCACGGACATGATCATGTATTAAACGAGTATGCATAGATCCAAAGCACTAGTCTACCGCATGTCCAGTTACTTTAAAACCCGTCGAGTACGATGTCAAGCAAATCTATCCACCGCATGATACAACTTGCACAGAAAACCGTACCACTTTCTACAAATAGATCTATCCACCGCATGATACAATCTAAATATGGAAAGCTAAAAGCATACATCATTCAAAGCATGAATAACGCACGTGTTCTACTCATGAAGAAACATAACCGAATACGGCCGATGTACCGATTCGGGGTCCATGAAGAAGGAACAAACATTACCAAGCGAATAAATCTATCAGATTGATTTGGGAATCTAATCCACCGGATGATTAGCTCAAAAGTAACCCAAAAACCTCGCATCTACCGCATGATACCCGGCTCTTTCAAGATTTATACGAACATTAGCAAGCTTGAACCCGCAACACGTAACAACCTAGATCGATTCGGTTTCGACTATCGGAAAACATAAGATCCACGTGTTAAAATATGAAATCTACTCGAACAAGGATCATGAAAGATATAGAGCCGATCCAAACCCATCTAGATTGAGCAAAGGTGTGCTACATGAATTAAAACATAAAGTAAAACTCAAGATAGCACGGGGTAACTTAATGAATCTATCGGATCTTGCCAAAATCCAATAGAGCCGATAACTAGCTTCAAGCTAGATCTTAGCCTACCGCATGACTCATGATCTAACAAGAAACCCTCTTGAACCAAGCTTGAATCTACCGCATGACACGAAGCATGGTAACAAGACTACTTGCATCAAATCTAAATCCACCGCATGATACTAGACATGATACAAGGTTGCCGGTACTCACGGAGGTCGACGGATCGATTAGCCCTCTCGAAGAACTCGACGACACGACAAAGACTCTAGGGTTTGGCGTAAGGCCGGTGTGTATTGAAGAATGATTGTCCCTTTACATACATTCAGGGGTCATATTTATACCCTGTTGAGTACAACTTCGAATGGATTCGTTGCCTAACTTATCTCTAAGCTTGATCGCCTATCCATCCATTCGCCTTCCCTGATTGAGCCACGTCACCGTCCAATCCCGCAAAATCAGCTCTACTGTTCCTTTGCCGAACCAGAGCAGATAGCCGACCGCGGATCTTTCCGCCGAATATTTACGAAAAGACCCTTTCTTCCACCGGACGGACTCTTTATCGAACCGGGCCTACAAGTCGGACTCCTTACCAAATTTTGGTGTTAACAATGGTCATTGCTTCCATTTCATGTGCTCGGCGGAGCTTGGTGCATGGCGGATCGCGACTTCCTTTGGGTTCTATTAATCATCGACTCTAATATATATATTTTAAATTTTCTAAATCACCATGTGTGTTTTACTACTCTGTTGTACCCCTTCCTCTTTCGTTTTGCATGCTTGATTCCAGTTGTCACACCATCTACCATATGCTTAAATCTTTACATATTATTGAGTTGTTGCATGTCAACATGTTGATTTAATCCTCATTTGTACAGGTTATGTATTAAGGTTATGTATCATTTTGTATTATCAACATATGAATTTAGTTCCATTGTTCAAAAGAGGCTTAGAGCTCCCGTTAGAGCTCCCGCTGCAACGCGCGGGGTGTCACCTAGTTAAACTAGTTACATATCTGGTCTTGCCCCCCCCCCCCCAGCTCCATGGGCGCCCACGGCCATCGCGAAACTTCAACACATTGCTCATTCTTTACTATCAAAATATCTTATCTTTGCACCTTTAAACAAGGAACTTGTACAAGAGTTCATCTGTAATATAATTATGGTGATCAAGTAAAAATAATCTTTGTATAATTGTTTATGGTGTCAGAGAAGATGTGATTTGATGTGCCTGTGAATAGTGAATTGAGGGTGGAAAGTGAAGGAAGTAAAGAAAGCCTAAAACAACTTCATGTAATCTCTATCATTATAAGGGCCACAATGTAAAAAGGTAGAAGATCTTTTCTACCGTGATGAATCTCCTGTCCGGCTGTCCCTGGCGTCCTGCTGCCCATCTCTCTCCCCCTATTTCGATCTGGACGAGGCAAGCGGCGGGCGGCGAGCCGAACTCGGGCCGCCGCGATGTCATGTGACCGGCGCCCCCCCCCCCCCCTCCGATCGGCTCTCACCTCCCCTTCCTCTCGTCTTCTCTTGTACCACGTTTGCTGCCCCTCGTTGCCTTATGCCGGTCGCGCCCCAAACCCGCCCCCGCCCTTCTTTCCGGCGGCGAGCGCCAGCCTGCTCCACCGGCTGTGACCGGGGGATGCGCTAGTTCTTGCTTGCTCGCTAACGTTGGCGGAGACAGGGTGGAGCAGCAGGATGGTCTCTATCCGTGACGGCGCAGGCGAGCATCTCCTCTTCTTCCTTCCCTCTGTAGCTCTTCTTCTCCATGTTCTCCGATTTTGTGAAGGGAGGAGCAGCAGTGTGGCTTGTACGGACTGGGGAGGCTGGCGCAGAGGCAGAGGCGGATCCGGAGGTTGGGCGGGCGGAGGAGCAATCGACGACCGGAGGTGCTGCGGAAGTGGGGGTGCGAGTTGCCCTTACGGGCTTTTTAGGAGTAGAGATAAGTTGTGTAACAAAAATTAGAAATACGAGATTGTGACGTGCATTCGTCACGATAATAAATGTTGCCGGAAAGCCCAGGCCCAGCATTGGCTGTTCTGGTAGGCCGGCCATTTATTTCCGGACGGATGCATCTGTTGGGCCTTTTGGATTCGGACGAGACGGTTTGTTTTTTGATCGCCGGAGACCCCCCGGCCGGCAGCAAGCAGACTGATCGATCGCCGGCCGGCCGTCGCAGTACAGAAAATGGGATGGGTGGATGGGATGGATGGGCGGGCGCTGTGCCGGAAACCTCCCGTGTCTGTCGCCACGCCACCATTCTGTGCCGAAAAGGGATAGCATGCCTCATTGAGCTGGCATAGTTTCCAGAGCGGGGCTGGGCTGGGCTGGTCGACGGAGGAGAGAGAGATTGGGGAACCTGGAACAATCCATTCCCAATTCTCCAACCTTCCCCGCCTCCCTCCTTTCCCTCTCCTTCAATCTCAATTCAGCATCAGGAGGAGAAGGAGAACAATCCACCAATCCAGCAGCACCAGCAGCAGCAGCAGCAGTGTACGCCTCCTCGGAAATTAACATCAAGGAACAGCAAGGAGGCAGAGGAATATGCATGTGTGTTCATGGATCATGGTTCCCCCACTTAGCTCCTGATGCGCCGCCCTCGGTCGTCCCCTCACACTGTTTGATCGATTGATTGATTCGTCACTAGCTAGTCCATCCACATTGACAAAGGCCGCCTTCTCCAATTTGATGGGCATTACGTTGCCATTCCAACCCCAACGCCAACAGGTACCACGGCTGCAGGCTCGTTTTTCGATGTAGATTTCTTTGCATACAATCAATTCTGAAAATGCAAATGCTTTTGCCCCCTTTCGTTTCTGTGCGCTGCATTTCTGTGTTTGCGATGGAACTTTGCATAGACAATGGCCATGTTGGGGCAAATTTGATTGCGGAATTGTTCTCAATGCACAAATTCAAGCCTGTTAGTCATCCGTTTTAGTTTTGGTGTTCAGTGCGTACAATCGCTACTATTGGCACACAAAAAAAAATCCGTTACCATTTTGCAGGATATATTATCAGCTGAGATAACTGTGCTTATGCTTTCCCGATAATACATAATCCTTGATTGTATACATTATCACCTCGTAATGTTTAGGCATAAAATAAAGATTCCTTCTGTCTTAGGGAAACCATTCGAGATTCTTTCTGATAGTTTTGTGTCTGTAGCGTGTCACCTTATCTATGAACACTATGTTTCAATAGTACTACAGTAGCAGCTATTCTAGTGTAATGATTCTTTCATTGGCTTCACAAATAACCCCATTGCAGTTGATGCTAGTATGGTTGGAAATAGGACTTGGTTTGGAGGGCTTTTCAATGGCTCAGGCAAAAGGCGACAAGTCAGTGCAGAGAAGATAGTGTTTGATCTGACCCCTATTCAGGTACAGATGTTGTGCCATCACTAAATGTGTTTAGCCAAAATACATGTGCCCTTCGAGGATTCTTTGGATATATGGTATCTTCTCCTCTTCTTGCAGATGAAATAACCTTTTCTTAAATATTCAGGAACAGAGGTTGCAAAAGTTGAAGGAAAGGCTAAATGTACCTTATGATGAAACTCGAGCAGATCATCAAGTAAGTAACTGTGTACTTAACCAGCTTCAGGAATATTTAGCGACAGTGCTGTGTGCATGGTGCATCTGTATGATGTGTAGGCTGGAACATTCAGAAAGGCCGTTTGTATGGAAAGAAAATTAAAGGAGATATGAAAAAGTAGTTTCATCCGTGCATGTTAATCTGTGGTGTAAACTCACCATGAAAATTTTGATGCTAGCAATATCTAGTGCAATAATATGCTTCAACTTGCAGCTAGCTACATTCAGCGCAATAATATACTTCAATTCTTAACTTGCAACTAGTTTACATTCAGCGCAATAATGTCCAGCACAATAGTATGCTTCAGCTTGCAAGTGATTTTTGCTCTTTGTTTTGCTCATTTATTTATACCTCGTTGACTTTAAACAGATGTTGACTTGTGCATTTTATTATCTTGTGGACTTTGGCACTAGGAAACACTTGGGGCTCTTTGGAATGCCTCCTTTCCTGATACAGAGCTCACTAGCTTAGTTTCAGCACAGTGGAAAGATATGGGGTGGCAGGGCCTGAACCCAGCGACTGATTTCAGGTTACTTCAAGTTTATTTTTCTCTATGCCCTATTTTAGATTGTCTAGACTAAGTTTCACACTGTCAGCTTTTAGTTTTTTGGAAGTGGATTAAAATGCACCTTGTCTTTTTCTTCTTATTAGTAGCCCCCAAGCAACCACTGGCTTGTTCCAAGAAACAAAACATACTTTTCTTGCCCTGACAGACAGAATTTTAACAGTGTCATTTTAACTTTGTTTTCAGGGGCTGTGGATTTATTTCACTTGAGAACCTTTTATTTTTTGCTAGAACATATCCGGTATGTCCTTTTCTGTAGTTTTTTTTTGTGAGTAACCTTTTCTGTAGTATATGTATATTCCAGAAAACAAGACTATATAGGATTCATTAACTTTGTAAAAATGAAATCCTTATGAAGTGAGCAAAGTGTCCACCTTGCTATGCACATAGACTACTGACGGTTGCTGGTGGGTGATTGATCCAACAATTACGCAGGCTCCTTTCAAGAGGTTGATGCTGAAGCAGCAAGGAATGCGAGCTGCGTGGGAGTATCCCTTTGCGGTTGCAGGTGTAAACATCTCTTACATGCTGATTCAGCTGTTGGAGCTCAACTCGGGTATTTCTTCTTCTCTACCTTTGCATTGGGGTCGACCAGGCATGGAATCCAATCTCTACACATGTGAAACTGTCTTGTTGCTTAAATTTAAGAATTCACATGTATAGACTATGTGCATTGCATTGTAATACAGATTTGTTTTTGGTCAAAGCAGTATTAAAAGTAGTAATCAGAGTGCGTACATCTAACCCACCATGTGCGTTGCATTCGTACGAGTCAAACAGCCCCATGATTATGCAGCCACATTGCAGTATAGTATTAGGTTTTGTTCCCTTTCTCAAGACGAGGAATCTTTGGATTTGATTGCGACTGTTTGATGATGAGCATTATAATAGTGGGCACATGGATGGATGCAGCTGGTGCTAACTGCTAACCGATCGATGTGCAACCGTCTCGTCTCGTCCCGTTGCATATATGCGTTGTTCCACACATGATTGCCTTATTGCCTGATCATCCATACTACTAATATACAGAGCAAACTGGTCTCACCAGAATCATCATGTGGTTTCAAACAGGAAACGAAGGCTTGTTTATTCATTTCAATTTGTTTGATTGTTCATGTACCATCTCTTTGAAAGCAACAAGTGAGTGAATGATTGTTAGTTCCATAACTGCTGGTAGCTAGTAGTTGTGCTGGTTTAATTTGCTTATTCATTCAGATATGATATGCGGTACCTGAAAGAAAGGAAAAGGTTGTTGACTGTATTCGATTGCTTTTCTTTTTCCTTTTTTTTGGATTTCAGCGCGGCCCAAATCTTTGCCAGGGATTAACTTTATCAAAGTGTTGACAGGTAGGTCACACTAGTAGTGTTGTTAAAAATATCTGTCAAATCTGGGAGTGACTGATTTGTAATGTATGCACTCTAGTAAGTTTCATTTTTGGTTTGGTTTGGTTTGATTTGCCACATATATGGATGGATGGATGGATCTTGCAAATTATTAGAACACGAGGATGCATTTGATGTGCTCTACTGCATCGCTTTCGAGATGATGGATGCTCAGTGGCTAGCAATGCGGGCATCGTACATGCAGTTCAAAGTAAGCTGATCATCCTTCTCTTTTGGATTCTTGATCTCCTGAACTGATTAATCTGGATCATGAACAATCTGAGTACATACACCTACTGCATATGCAGGAGGTGATGGAGGCCACAAAGCAGCAGCTGGAGAGGGAGCTCTCCCTGGAGGATGTCCATGGCATCCATGACCTCCCAGCTTACAACCTCTTGCACAAATAGTAGGTAGCAGTCTGTTGTGCGTGATCCAGCCAAAGGGAAATGAAACACATGATGGTCAGATCAGATCCCAGCTTGAGCATCAGCCTGTAAAAGTGAAGAGAATGCAGCATCCACATTGTACTTTCAGTGTACATATCTAGCTTGTTGATGGAAAATGCAACGCAGTTTTGCCGCGGAGCCTAATTAAACTAGGGATTCATACACACATACTATGTATATATATATATGTACAGTTGCGCATGTGTATATCGCCGGGATTTATATGATACAAAGAGCAAATAATGCAAACAAGGCTTCTGTGTTGAGGTCAAGCTGCTTGCGTTTGCAGTCATGTGAAGAGGAGCCCGGCCACTTGCCCTGTTTGTTTGCTTTGACTGGATCCGTCCAAGCATATGCATATGCTAGCTAGCTTGCTTGCAACTGATCCAATGATCAGAGGCCCAATGCAGGGACCGGCCTTTTGCGCTTGGTTGATTGTGTGTGTGTGCGACGCGCGCATAAAGATATTATATATATGTTATATGTACATCTGGTGCATGTGCTTGTTTTGTTCCTCTTGCTCCAGATCTATCCTGATTAGTTTTCACTAGTAGTAAAAAAGGGGATTGAAATTTGAAAAAAGGAGGGGTGTGTCCTTGTATGCATGAGAGATGCATACGTGGCTCTGTTGCACTGCACATAGACAACTACTGATAAATTTGGCAGAGATAGGGGTACTGATAGATTTGGCAGAGAAGATAGCAGAGGATACTGAACTACAGTACTGAAGAGGATTGTTCAGAAGATTAGATTACCAAACAGAAGGGAAAGATAAAACTCAAGCTGTGTGTGCTGATTTGGATCACAAAGTTTTTTGTAGGGAGCAAGCAAATGAACGGTCAAAGTTGCAACAGGCTACTAGCAAATGCTGACGATAGTGACGATAGCCTGTTCGTTTGGTCGGTGGTGCCTATCTTGATTTGTTCGAGGAGAAAAATCTTGTTGTAATTTTTCTTTGGTATTGGTTTGTTTCGGATAAAAACATCACTGCTTGGCTGGTGGCTGATAAGCCAAACGAACGCGAGCATGAAGACATCCCTGGGCTTCGGATCCTTCCCAGTGCATTGCACACCGACGACGGCGAGGCCATGCATGTTGACCGTACCTCCATGATGGATCAGGATCAGATGGTGAGCTAAGCTAGCTGCTAGCAGCGAGAAAATCACGGAGATGGTTGATCTGCCTCATCACCTGCAGCTGGCTGCCTCTGTGATCTGTAGAATCAATCACACACACCCTTGCAACTGTGAGCAACAGAATACCATGACTGAATGATGAGCATGAATCAGGCAGCCAGAAGAGCGGTGCATGTTCTCATGAAGCACGAAAGGATTCATCCTATTTAATCTTTCGCGATATTCTCAGAAAAAGAAACCATGCATCCTAAGTATTTGACTTTGATTAATCGTCATCATAATAATCCATATATAAGTGGGGTTGGTAATAACAACAGCAGCTCTGCTGACTGCTCTGTTCAAGTGTCCATCTTCTACTAGCCGCCGTCCGCCACACTCCGGCGGCGGCGGCCGGCGGGCTCCTCTTCCTCCTCCTGTTTGATTCTCATCACAAGGCAAAAGAACATCCATCCAAAAAGGGCTAAAAACGAAACAAAGAAAAAACACACTCAATTACAGGCACTCCACCACGGCGATCAGAAGCGCGCGTTCTCGAAGCCGTGCAGGTCGCTCACCCGGTTCATGGATTTGCGCATGATGGCCACCTTCGCCAGCTGCTCCGCCGCGCGCCACGCCGACGTCGGCGTCAGCGGCTCGCCGCCAGGACCGGCAGACCGCGGCGTCCCCACGGGCGTCGTCGTCGCCGCCACTGTCTCCCGCCCCCTGCCGCTCCTCGACGTCGGCGTCAGCGGCTGCTGGTCGTCCTCCTGCTGCTGATGCCGGTGATGATGCTGCTGGCTGCGCCGCCACCGCATGTCGCCGAGCTCCGTGTCGAGGCTGCCCACCAGCTCCTCCCGCTGCTGCGTCGGCGGCGACTGCAGCACCAGCGCCCGCGCCGACGACAGCAGGTGTACGGCCGTCGCCAGGTCCTGCAGCTCCGCCAGCCGCCGCGACTCCGCGACCGCCCGCGTCGCCACGAACAGGTCGTGCAGCCGCCGCGACGACCTCCCGTTCTGCAGCGGCGGCAGCAGCAGCGCCTGCTCCGCGCCGCGCGCCGCCTCCTGCGACGCCGGGTCGCGGTAGCCGCACCGCACCGACAGCGAGTGCGGGTGGTGGCTCTGCTGCTGCAGCGGCGCGCGCAGCTCCACCAGCAGCTCCCGCTCCTCCTCCGCGTACATCTCGCCCAGCCGCACGCTCACCCCGGCGCCGGCGCCGGTGCCACCGGCGGCAAGCGCCACGGCCTGCTGCCCGGGGCCGCACGAGTACACCGCCGTGATCTCCCCCGCCGGGAACGCCAGCTCCAGCTGAACCTCCTGCATCACCACGCTCACCAGCCCGCCAAGGCACCTCGCGAACGCGTGCTCCACCGGGGGCTCTTCTTTCTCGTCCTCTTCCTCTGGCCGGACAAGGGGCGGCGCGTCGCCGATGGGGATCTCCACGTGCGTGAACCGCGTCGCTGGAGCAGCCATGGCTGGCCGCCCAAAGTGCTTCCTCGCCGTCGACTGATCCGCCTGCTGCTGTTGCTGCTGCTGCTGCTGGGTGTCGGAGAGCAGCATCACTGTGGCCACCGGGTTGCGGTCGCGCCGGTCCTCGAGCACCTTGGTGGCCTTGCGCAGCGCGTCGCCGACGCAGGCGCTCTGCTGCTGCCCCAGCCCCTGCTCCTGCCCCTGCGTCGTCGCGGCGGCGGCGCAGACGACGAGGCGGTCGACGATCTGGCGCGCCGACCGCTGGCCCTGCCTGGTCATCCGGCGCAGCGGCAGCAGGCGCTTGGCGGCGCCGGAGAATGCCACGATGGAGAGACGGTCGGCGGGGCCCAGAGACGCCACGACGAGGCGCATCCCGCGCTTGAGCATCTGCAGCTTCTCCCCCATCATGCCCTGGCTCACGTCCAGCACGGTGACGAGGTCGATGGGCGCGCGCCGCGGGGACGCCGACGACGACCGCAGCCCGGGCGCCTTCACCTTGACGGCCACCACGTACTTGCCGTGCCGCCGGCCCGTGGACACGAGTGCGGCCTCGGGCGCGACGGTGACCGCGAGCCCCGACGTCGTCCTGGGTCCCGGGAAGAAGCCCCTGAACTCGGCGGCGCCCTGCTCCTCCTCGTCGTCGTCCTCCGGGATCGGGTTGAAGCCGCCGCCGTTCGCCGCAGCCTTGGGCGCCAGCAGCGGCTCGTCGTCGTCGTAGAGCTTGGAGGTAGGCGGCGCCGGCGGCGTCTTGCGGCCGTCGCTGGCGCGACGCTTGCCGTCGTCGTGGAAGGAGGAGCAGTGGAGGCGGAGGGAGGCGAGGAACGGAGCCTGGCGCCATGGCTCGGCGCAGACGGGGCAGGAGAGGACGCCGTTGGCGGAGGAGGAGCGCGCGTGGGCGGCGATGCAGGGGAAGTGGAAGGCGTGGGAGCACTCCGCCGTGAACACCGCCGAGCTGCCGCCGCTCTTGACGCCGCGGGAGCACACGCCGCACCGGGCCTGCGCACAGCATTTGTTTAATCATCAGATGCTGAAAGATTTGTTGATTCTTGTTCATCGCAAGTTCACACATTTCATAAGTAAATCTGATTGAATGCATGAGTACGGAGAAGGAAGAAAAGAAAACAAATTTGTGTGGCAGAAAGAAAAGAGAAGAAATGGGGACGAAAGCCACGTTGGGATGAGGGAAAAAGATGACTTTTTGGGCAGTAGCAGTAGGATCATTTGGAGTACTGAAACCAAAATCTCTCGTGCTAAAGCTGCTCGGACTGATGACTTTTTGCGCTCTACCAGGCAGGCTCCACCTCCAGCTTTTCTTCCACTCGGCAACAATGAAAAGCAGGGGATTTGCATCCTGCTGCTGCTACCAAAAGTGTGCAATACTATACTAGAGAGCATCACAATCCCTTATCTGTAGCTTTTTTTTTTTTTGCCGTCGAATGGGGAGGAGGTGAGATCCGAAGTCGAATCCATGGAAGAAAAAAGATTGAGGATGCTGCCATGCTAGCCAGTGTAGAGAGGAGATAGATCCTCACACACACCAGACAGTCAGTAAAAAAATAAAAGAAATCTGTAAATGAAAAACAAAGGCGATTGGAAAAGCTGCAGCGGCTGGGCGGGCGACGACGACGACGATATATAATAATAATTGCTCAATCATCACAAGGTGGAGAGGAAGAATCTCTCTCAAAGGCGAGACGAGGATTAGGACAAAACAGGGGAGGGTGGCGGCAATGATTGGTGGTTTCTAGAGAGAATTGGAGATGGAGGTGGTGATGGGGATCACAACCAATCGCCGCCACCGGCCAAGGCCAACCAAGGCGTCTCGTTGCTGCTGGGCTAAGCAAGTGGTGTTACTATTCTTCAGTTCACCGCATTCACATGCTTGTAGTCAAATCCACACACAGAGTCGCTGACAGAGGAAGAGGCGCCTTGGATCAAGAGAAGACGGAGGAGGAGGCTGCTGCTGACCTTGGACGGGAGGAGCGACGCCTTGAGCAGCGCGAATCTCGAAGGGGATCTGGGCGAGGCCGGCGCCGACAGCGCCTGGAGCAGCGGCATCCGGTGGTGGTGGTGCTTCCTGGCGGGCGCCGGCGCGGAGGGCGGCGTCACGGGGGCGGACTCCGCCGCCGCCGCCGGCTGCTGCTGCTGCTGCTGCGGGGGCGGCTTGGTCCGGCACCGCAGGGTGGTGGGCGTCGACGGGTTGCTGCTGCTGCTGCCGGTTGCGGCGCCCTTGACGGCGGAGAAGAACCCGCCGCCGGCGGCGGTAGCGGCGGCGGAAGCGTCGTGCGGCGGGCGGCGCTTCTTGGCCTTGGCGTCGCCGTCGTCCCGCTGCACGGACGTGCACAGCGCCCTCCGCCACCCCGTCCCCATCTCCTCCTCAGGGGCGCTGACTGGTGAGAAGGTGGCGAGCTGCTGCAACTGGCCTCTGCTGCGCTGGGGTGGTGGTGGTGGTGGCCTTAATTGCTGCTAGTACGCGCTGCTGCTGCCGCTGCTGATAATATTATGCAGGTGAATGGGACGGAGAGGATGAGCATCACATGGGCAAGCAGGAGGAGGAGGCAATGGCATAGCAGATGGAGGGAAGGGAGAGGAGAGGAGACTCTGCTGCAGGCTGCTGCTGTGCTGCCTGCTGCTGCGCGTTGGGTGCTCGACTAGTTAAGTACTGCTGCTGCTCCCACGACGACGACGACCCACTCTCTCTCTCTCTAGTTAATTATTGATTTGATTGTATACTTATTTTATTTTTTCTATCGATCCTCCTCTCAACTGAGCGAGAGGAGAGAGAAGCAATAATTATTGTGTAGAGTTAGTAGGAAAGAGGAGTACTGTGTCTGTGGACGGACGGGACCTACTCGCAGGCAGGCAGTCGCGTCCCAAAGCTCCGAATCGCATCGTTCTCTTCTCTCCGGGTTGTATTATACGTGAGCCGATGATGCTGCTGATCATCATCGCCCAACTTGGGAAACTGCAACCTCAAGATTCCCCAAACTCTTCTTTCCCCACTGATTGGGGATCAACATCCACCAGCTGACACACGCCGAGGTTATTCTAGTACTTGTACTTACTACGCAGTCACAGTGCTGCTGCCATCGGAACAAAATGCACGTACTCCACTATCAAGCTTTTTTAAGCTTGACAAAGAATTGCTCGGGTGCGGTGCAGTACGCCCGAGAGGTCTCATGGAAGGATATATCGAACCCGGAACCGGCACAAAAAACGAGCAAAGAAAACCAAAGAGTGAATTTGCTCATTGCCATCAAAAGCTATAGCTCTTCCTTGGTTGCTGTCACACCCTGAAATTTTCAATTTCAGGATGTGAATAGAAGGAATAATTAAATAACGATTTTCTCATGATTTTAAAATTTTTCCAACATTTATTTTTCTTTGCAGGAAATATAGCATAGAAAATTTCTTGTTTGATTTTCTAAATCAAATAAAAAGTCCAAAAGGTTTCAAAAATGCGTTCAGGAGCTGTCCAAACTCTTCCGAGAATTTTCCGGATTTTCTGCAATTTATTCTCATTTTTCATGAGCTATTTCTATTTATTAGAAGGCTTTAAAATCTTTTTCATGAGCTCCCAATGTTTTATTTGGATTGTTCATGTCTTAATCTAGCTCTAGGATTTTTCCTGGAATTTGTTGGGATTTTCTGACTATTTTTCGTGCTTTAAAGTATTTTCTGAACTTTTTCTGGAATTACTTTTGCACTAGAAAACATTTCGGAAAAAAAAGAAAACATATCCTATTCCTAACGGGCCGAGCCCGGAGGCCCGACCCGGTCCGCCCGTCCCGACCCGACCTCGGGCCCGCCAAGGCCCATCGCGAGGCCTAGCCGCATGGCCGGGGGGCACCGCCGGGCCGCCGCCGGCCTAGGCGTGCGTGCCCCGGGCCCCCGCCCGCGCCCCTTTAAAGGGAGACCGCGAGCCGCCCCGCACGCCCTAGCCGCCTTCGCCTCGCCGCGCGGCCGCCATCGCCGGCCCGAGCACCGGGCCGCTTGCGCCGAGCGCCGCCGCCGGCGCGGTTTCAAGCCGCCGCGTGGAGTACGGGAGCGAGGTGACGCCGCGGGGAGTTCCACAACGCCGGGCCGGACGCCGCCGCCCCTTTTCCGTCGCCGGAAGGCCACCTACGCGAGCCACCTCGGGGACCGAGCCGGCCGACCGCGACTCCCGCCCGTCGCCGAAGTTGAGCGATTCCCCGCCGTCTTCCCCGTCGGTGAGTGCTCCTTCGAGTTCCCCGTGGACTCCTCTTCGTTTTCCCCCTCGCTCCGGCCCCTCGTGCCCTAATCGTCGGAACCGCCGCTGCCAGAGCCTACCGGCAGAGAGCTCCCCCCGCTCCGTAACCCAATTCGATCTAAAGGGTTAATGATCCGGGCTTGCCTTCGATGGCAAGGTTGGCCTTGGGCCCTTCCGGACTTGGTCCGAGGTCTTGCTCTACAACGACGTGGTGCATGTCTCCGTCGCCCTCCTCCGTCTCCTCCTTCTGGCACACGCGTACAGCTACCGTTCGGGAGATCTACACGAGGATGCAAATGCAAGATTTATTTGACGATTTTAATTTAATTAATCATAAACAATAAATGACAACCATAGGGTGCATTAGTTGGACTCATTCACCTAGATAAGAATACATTTAGCATACTCTTCCAAAAAGGAACAATATGCAATTCTTTATTACAATTTTTTTTTTTTGACGGCAATGATCGTATACATATATATGTAAATAATTTAATTCAACTTCACGAACAGTAGTGGGTGAGTGCATTTAGCTTTTTAAATCGATTTACAACCACACACAAGTTACCAAGGATGGGTTTGGTGATTTTCCCATTTAATGACCATTAAGCCCTTAATGACTTACATAACTTTTATTCATGGAATTAATTAATAAAATTCAGTGGAAGAGTGTTTTAACCACTAACACCTATAACAAGCCACTGGACACACATGCCTGCTTTGGATAGCTAGAAATTAATTCTTTTTGAAAATAACAAAAGCTAACTAGAAGGACAAGGTAAATGCACACAAAAATAATTACTCATCAAAATGATCCAAACTTTCTCACACATGTTATATGGTGCAGCACATACACCTAGAACTATTATGGAACTTGAGTTATGCATTTTCAAAGAAAAACAAGCATAATTCAAGAATAAATATTTCTGATAATTATAAAATTGTGATAAATTCACAAGAGGTGTGTTTTGGAATAGCAAGACAGTGTGCACAAGTTGGTTGCAAAAACCTTATTATTTTTAGCTAGAAAAATCATTTATGCCAATCTGGCAGAAATGGAAAAACATTTTTATAAAAACAATTTACATCATAACTTTGTGCAATTTTTAGCATAGGAGCTAGAGATAACTTAACACACAACATATCCAAAAATTGGACACAGAGGATTTATATATTTTGAGTTATAGCAGATCTAGTGTTTTCACTTTTGTATTTTTCATGCAAAAACTAACAGGAATTAGCTCAGGCAAGAATAACAAAAGTTGTAGTATAATTCACAACGGATCCAAAAAAATGGTTTTACATTTTTCTGTGATTTTCTACGCAATTTACAAGAATCAGGAAATCACTTTTACTATTGGAGTTCACCTTTTGCAGCAGGGACCTGGAAAGATTTTGGGTTTCGCAATGTGGTCCCTGGGCGGACCGGCCGGCGTGGCTCGCCGGAATTGAGCCACTCCGGTGGCGCCCTTGGCCAGGGAATGGGTGGAGGAGGTAGAGGAGGTCACCAACCGTCGATTTGAGGCCGAGGATGGGGTGGGGAACGCCGGGGAACGGCCGGCCGGCGGCGCCCGGGCGGGGCGGCCGCGGTGCGCCCCCGCCCGGCGGTGCTCCGGCCCGGAGAGGGGGCGGTGGTGCTGGGCAAGTTGTGGAGACCTTGTGGCACATCTATGGTGCACGGGACGCGGCCAATTGTGCTAGAGGAGGGGTGCTCGGGCGCACCGGCGCGCGGGCGGGGACGACGCGCGCGCGTCCGCGGCCGCTCGGGGCGCGACCTTTAAAGGCGAGCGCGGGCGGTGCCGGGGGGGGTGTGCCGTCTTCCTCGGGGTGCACACGCGGCCTTGGCGCGCGCGCCGGCGGGGGGGGCGGACGACGGACCGCGGGGTCAAGCGCGACGGCGGTACGGCGAGGAAAATGCGCTCGCGTTCCAAGGCGGTCGGCGCGGAGGGGAGCCGGTGGCTCGCGGCTCGAGACAATGGCACGGTCCTGCACGGACGCCGAGGCGACGCGGTGGCCGGCACGCGGTGCGCGGCGGCGGCCGGCCGGCAGAACGCCGGGCGCGCTGGCGGCGCTCTAGAGCGCGGTTGTGCAGCGTTTCGGCCGGTCAACACATCTTCGACTGCGTTTTTCTCCAAAAAGTTGAATAGAAGTTCACAAAGTGGTGAATAGGAAAGTTGTAGATCTAACTACCCTCTACAACTTTTGTAATGGCCGTCTAGTGTTTTTCTCAACGGATTTTGCAGGAACGTCGTGCCAACTTTGAATGCCGGCCTGTTCTGGAAAACAGGAGGTACTGGCGGTTGACCAAATTTTTCACCAATTTCCACCCAAAATTTGAAATGCCAATCTACATGAAAGTTGTGTTCCTCAACAAGATGGACAACTTTCATAAAGGTAGATTTTGATGTGTTTAGGTGAATTTTGGAGAACGCGGCAAAAGTTCCGGATGACATTCGCTGACGTCAACGGTTAAGCCGATTTCGACCGTGTCTTTGGCCAAGGGTTGACTACGGATGTGTGTAGGCTTGGTCAAGGGGTCCAATAGGGCTCATTGGCGAGGTTTTCGGGGTGATGACCCAGGTTGACCTAGGTTTGACCAGTGTTTGACCGGTGTGACTCGGCTGATCCGGTCATTAGCGTTAAAGACGGTAATTAAAAACTTGGGGCGTCACAAGTACCTAGACACGCGGTAGACTAGTGCTTTGGGCCTATGCATGCTTGTTCATTACATGTTTGTAATCATGCTTTACTTTCATTTGTTGTTTATTGTTATTTGTTCCCGAGGATCGGTCATGGCCTTGTGCACGTGCAATTTTGTCCAAATATAGACCGATCTATCGTCATGCTTGTGTCATCCGTTCGGCTATGTTCTATTTTATACTTTAAAGCTTCCGAATGGTTTCTAACTTGCTGGCAGATAGCTTTTCATAGCTATATGTCATCTTACATGGCTTTCTAGCCGTAAATATGGAACTGTCTGGTACCACCCGGCAAGTTCCAAGCTTTGGTATTTGATTACTTTATCTTTTGTTAATTTTCAGGGAAAATTGATTGGCACGCTTTGGAATCTGCTCATGTGTGAAGCTAGCTTGTTCGGCTTGCTATGTGCTTGACGCAGGGTGCGGATTTTGCGTCAACACAGTCGACTTTGCAATGTGTCTAGAATTGACTTCTTGTCCATATCTTGGTATGAGATTGCCTTATATAAGCCATTGCATCTGGGTTAGCATCTTCCATTGCTTTCCAATGCTTCTCAACAAAATACGGGCTCCATGAATATGCTGCGGGCCGAAGATGGTCCTCAAATATCTTCACGTTGTACCTTTTCTTGAAGTTTGACGCCAAATGTAGCATGCACTCTCTATGTTCTGCATTTGGGAACACTTCCTTCACTCCTGCCATCACTCCTGGACCAGCATCTGTACAGATAGCTAACCCTGGAGGAGCTCCAATGGCATCTCTAAGCTTTTGCAAAAACCAAATCCAATTCTCACTTGTTTCTGAGTCTATCACTCCAACAGCCACTGGGTACATCCAATTGTGCCCATCAACGGCTATTGCACATGCTAGCTGCCCCCTAAACATTCCTGTCAAAAAGGTGCTACCTATGGCCAAGTATGGTCTGCATCCTTTGAGAAAACCATCAACGCATGGTTTCATAGCAAAAAATAACATATGAAATCTATTTTTCTCTTCAACTTCGTGATGATCTATGATTACCCAACTTCCAGGACTACAGCTTTCAACCTCTGCCTTAAACCTAAATAGGTTATCAAAGCTACTCTCCCAACTACCAAATAGTTGTTTTTTAGCTAGCTTCATACCATCATACACTCTCCTGTAAGGTACTTTTACCTTGTGCTTATCCTTTATCCGCCTCACCAATTCTTTAGCTCCCACACTTGCATCTTCCACGAGCCAATCTTTCACTTGTTCACACACCCAAAACTTGGTTGCATTCCTCACTCCCTTAATCCTCCTTGCACTGCTACAACCATGTTCATGTGGATTTCTGGTCACCTGCATATACATTTCAAAAAATTGAGCAAAGTTTGCAAAAAAATAAGAACAGGATAACAGATCCAATTGTTCAAACATTACCTTCATTGTTATGCCGTCACACATTGTACGAGCATGTAATCTCCATCTACATGCTTCTTTTTTCTTCTTCCTCGAACAATATACCCTCACTCTCCCTGGGTCACTTTTTTCGATGTTAAACTCAAATTCACGTTTAATAGCATGCTGAGAAAGAGCGATCCTAAAGTCATACATGTTGGGATAGATGTTGCCTACATTCATTGGAGGATCATCTTTGTCATAAGTTAAAACTGGTGTAGGTGGCAGGGGATCTTTCTCAACTAAACCATCCTCTTCCTCATCCTCTTCATCAGAGGCAGAGTCAGAGGCACAGTCAGAGTCAGAGCCCTCAATATGAGCAATATGAGCAGGTCCAGAATGTTCATGACTCAAGTATTCACCTTCATCACCAATACCCGCATGTTCATTATGTGGATTAGGATTTACAAGAATACTATCATCACCAATAATATTATCATCAGCAGGCTCATTTGTGCTACTCCCTCGGTCCCAAAAAAATGACGTTTTAGGATTCAAAATTTGTCCCAAAAAGAATGACATTTTGCTTAATTTGGCATGTGTGTATGTGCATGTAGGCATGCAACAATCAATTAGCACCTAATATGGCAAATAAATAGGGGCAATCGAGGTCATTTCACCTCTTCAATAATCTGCCCTAAAATTTCTAGAATGACATTCTTTTTGGGACAGAGGGAGTAGGTTGCATTGAAGACAAAGTGGGTTGGCTTGCCGAAGGCATAGTGGACTGGCTTCGTTCAAGTATAACGGGACAAGCCATAGATGGAGTACTTGGGATAGTCACATCTCCGGATAGGCACACAATTTCCAGCATATAGTTGGACTCAGGGTCCATCCTGAATCAATATGCTATCAAAACTATGCACAAGCAACAAAGCGTACTCATTCACGCTCTTAATCATCTAGTCAGCAAGATATAAAAAGAGAAGAGGAAGAGCAAAACAAATTTACCCTGAAGGAATCCATGATTCAGGGCTATGTGTGGGAGACGCCATGTGCAGCAGCGCCGTGTGGCCGGTGCTCTCCGGTCGGTGGCGGGCGGCTAGCCTGGCGAGTCGCGGGCGATGGCAGCCCCGTGGGTCGCGGCGGGCGGCGGCGGCCCGGCTAGTCGGCCGCGGCGGCCCGGCCCGGCGAGTCGCGGCCGCGGCCGGCCCCAAGGGATGCGGCGGTGGTTGCCCCCCACACAGAGCTCGAGAGGACCCCGCGCGAGTCGCGGAGAGGGGGGTCGCGGACGGACCTAGGCTCCTCGTGGATTGAACCTCGTGCTAGGGTTTGACTGAACACAAAAATACGCTTTCGTTTGGAGCCGCTTGGGGTTGCGAGAGTGCCCACCTGTTTCATCTCGGCAGGGGTAAAATCGGACAGCCTAGTTACACCGCACCGGACGAAACAGTTACTCAGTTTTTTGCATGGCAGTGAAGGAAACGGAAGTTGTAATCAAATGGCAGTTGAGGAACAAAATAACAGCGATGGCGATGAGGGAAACAAAAAAAAATACATTTTCATGGCAGATAACTCAAGCTTATATTTTTCATGGCAATGAAGGAAGAGCTATAGCTTTTGATGGCAATGAGCAAATTCACTCAAAACCAAACCATACCACATTACCACTTGAAGATGATGGATCCACTTGAAAATGGTGATGCATTCTGAATTTGTTTGATTGGGAGCAAAGAAATCTTTCATTCTAATTGAGTTTGTTTGGTTTGAATGGTCGGGACAGGATGGGATGGGCCCGTCCCATGTTTGGTTGGAACCATAGCGATGGTACAACATTTTACAAGAATATTCTCCAGAAACAAGCCAACCCGGTCCAGAAAAATAGTCAGACCAACCCATCTTGCGTGCAAAGTGTGTACGATCGTCCGCTCGGACCCTGTCTGCCCCTCTTCTTCCTCGCGCAACTGAACACGGCCTCTCCCGCACCTGGAGCCATGGTGGTTGTCGGTGTCTCCTCCTACCGCTCCTGGCCTTCTACCCGTAGTCAGCACCTCCTTCTTCGATAGGGGGCTGCGGATTAGGGGAAACCACACGACCAATGGCGGAGGCGTAGCAGGGCTCGGCGGCAGACGTAAGCTAGGGCCGCAATGGCAGCGCAACAGGTCGAGATCGATGTCGGCCGGTGGTGGCGGTGCAGGCAAGGCCAGATGGCAAAGCAGGCACATGACTGCCGCACATGTAGGGTCGCGCAGACAAGGGTGGGGCACGTGTTACCAACGGAGCAAGACGGGGAGCGGCCACCATGGCCTTCTCTGATTTGTGTGGCTGACATTCAGTGTACACATCTTTTCAGTGGATGATAAGCAGGACCTACAAGTAATTCTGGCTAGGCACAAAAAATAAGAATCGGGAGAACCGAAAGAACGGGGAATCGGAACCGTGAAAATCGGTTCTCTGCTCGGTTCCTCTTTCTCGGGAACTGAACTTCCTCGGTTACTTTGGTTCGGTTCCCGATTAACCGGAGAACCGAGCTAATACACATTCAGCCTAATAAGGACCCAACAAACCAAAGGCCCAAAGCAAACCCTAACTCCCATTCTCACTCAAGTGCGCACCCCTCCCCCAACCTCCCACTTCCAGCCCCGACCCCCGAAGCCGTCGGCGCCCGGTGGGAGCTCGCCATTGGAGGTTGGCCCCGCTGGCGGAGCGCATCGTCACCTAGAGCCACGGCGTAGCTTCGCAAGCTAGGGCTGTGAGGAGGTGACCTCCTCCTCATCCTCCCTCAAATCTTGCGCTCGCGGAGGCAACAACCACCAGAGGCGACGAGGCTGCCGACGTCGCCCAGCGGCAAGTTTCTTTTCTTTTCTTTTTTCGATTTTGTTGAGATATCTCGGTTAGAACCGGAATCAAACCCCAACTAACTGAAACCGATTTGACTCTGCTCTTGATGCTGAGAAGAACCGATGGGTGGTGTTTTTTTAGAATCGAATTTCCGTGGGAATAGAAGAACCGAACCTGGGGGGGGCTTAGGAGTGCTTGATCTTGAGATGTTCAGCCGGGCACTTAGACTGCGGTGGTTGTGGTACCAATGGGTGGATCCTCATCAACCGCGGGTTGGCTCTGAAGTCCCATGCAGTGAGTTGGATATGTAGCTTTTCAGAGTGAGCACAACAGTGAAGGTTGGGGATGGGAAGACAGCCCGCTTCTGGGAATCATCTTGGCTTAATGGGCAAGCTCCGAGAGATATAGCACCGACCATTTACCCTCTGGCTCGGCGAAAGAATAATACAGTAAGTGAAGATCTGCACAATGGCAATTGGGTGAGGGGCTTGTGGAGGATGTCTACAGCAGAGCAAATGGCGGAATTTGTGCAACTTTGGGACTGTCTCTTGCATGTTCAATTGACAAAGGAGGCTGATGAGATAAGATGGAGATGGATTGTCGATGGGTGATATTCATCCAAGTCAGCGTATGAGATGCAATTCAGAGGCACCTATTGCACCTTCAACACCAAAGCAATTAAATCCTCACTGCTGACCGTCTACAAGTGAGGAATTGGTCATGTGACCCTATTTGCAGATTTTGTGATCAGGACCCTGAGACGGCGCAACATCTTTGCCTCCATTGTGTATGTGCACAAGAAGTGTGGCACTTGGTCTCTGGTTGGTCCAATGCGCTTGTGCAGGTGCCAAGCAGAACTGTTGCAGTAGAAAGCTGGTGGAATTTGGCCGTCTGTCGAAGACCGAAGGAGGAAGTACGATTGCCGGCAGCCTTGCTCATCTACACCTCGTGGAATTTGTGGAAGGAAGTATCGCAACCGCCGGCCAGGATCTTAGCGCTAATCAAAGATGAAGTTCAGGTCAGCGATTGGCATGTGGAGAAGCTGGGGTTTTGTTTGCTGCTTAATGTTATACTAGCCCTCCTTAAATGATATAGCAGCGCTACTGTTTTTTTTTAAAAAAAAAAACGGGACCGATCGGTTCATCAGTTAAAAACGAATGACTAGGGAGGGCTACAATCCTTCGGCCTAACCAAAAGGAGCATGTGCATTCGCAAAAAGAAAGTTTTCTTTTTTTCCAGGCAGTTATGGTTGCAGCTACTATTACGCTAGAGCTAGATAGCAGAGCACACCTCCGGCGGCGGCTGCTGCTGCGTCGTTCCTGATGTAGGTAGCGGCTACGAAGCACTGTGAGGTCGTGGATCAGGATCAGAGGACCCCGAACAGAGGAGCAGCAGAGCAGAGCAGAGCAGGCTTTCCCCTCCCTCGGGGCTCAATGCTCTGCCGCTGCCGCTGCCAAAGCCAAACAGGAAAGGCTGCCGCGGCGCCCCTGTCCGTCCATCCGTCAGCTATTCAGCTCTGCTGATCGAATTGATCAGGGGCAGGGGCGGCCAAGCAAGCCATGGCCATTGGCGGATCGGATCGAATTGATATTCATGCCACCGCCGCACCGGGAGGGAGTTGCATCACCGTCTTCACTGTTGCCACATGTGGATGTGTGTGTGGCCTGGCCAGGCCGCCCGCGACGGATTAATTGCAAGCATCCATTCCGTGGTGAGGTGAGGTGGGTGAGCGAGCTCCCCCTCCCCCGTGCCCGCCGCGCCTACAAAACTACGGGCGGGGCTCCGGCTCCACGAAAACGGCTCCGGCTCCGGCTCCTCTGGTGGAGCGGCTCCTCAGGTGGAGTTTAGAGTCATTTTGAAAAACGTTTGGCAAAACGGCTTTACCGAGTGACTTGAGGTTGTAAAAAGTCTAAACTGCCCTTATCTTTTTTTCTTTCTTTCCTTTCCTTTCTTTTTTTCATTTCCTTTCTTTTCTCCCCCTTATCTTTTTTCTTTCTTTTCTTTCCTTTCTTTTTTTTCATTTCCTTTCTTTTCTCCTTTCTCCCTCTCCTTTTCTTTCCTCTCTACTCCTTATCCGTTCACCCCCGCCCGCCCGCCGGTCCCCCCGACCTCCGCCTCCGCGCGCGCTCCTCGCGCGCGCCGCCGCGCGCGCCTCCTCCCCCCCGCCGGCCGCCCGCGCCCCCCCCGCCCGCCGGTCCCTGCCGCGCCCTCCTTCGCGCGCGCGCGCGCGCGCCCTCCCCGCCGGCCGGCCGCGCCGCGCCTCGCCCGCCCACCGGTCCCTCGCATCCTCCGCGTCGCGCGCGCGCGCCTCCTCCTCCCCGCCGGTCGGCCGCGCCTCGCCCGCCGGCGGTTGCGCCTTGTTCGCCCGCCCGCCGCCGTGCCGTTCCCCGCCCGCGCCCGTGCCACCTCCCGCCGGCCGGCCGGCCGTGCTCGTGCTCGCCCGTCGACCGCGAATCGTCCCCGCCGTCGGCCGCGACCGTCCCCGCCGCCGGCCGCGATCGTCCCCACCCGCCGGCACCTCCTACCTGCCTGGGGGCACGACTGGCAAACCGCGCGTGGAGCCGGGCGGAGCCACGTTTTGGTGGCTCCGTCTGGGCGAAAGTGCTCCAGAGAGCGCATTTCGCGGGGCTCCACCGGTGGAGCCGCGTGTGAAACCTCCGTTTGGGAGGGCCCGGCCGAGGCCGCCTCCCGGCCACCGATGGAGCCCTCCCAAACAGGCCCTACGCGGCTTTTGGGATGTTGCCTGCGGCACTTGGCCGGCTTGGTGATGCTAAGTTCATGAATGTAATATAGTTTGATTTAAATTCCCAAACCATAACCGCTTATTACTTACTTGATAGATATATGCATGGGACCCGGCACGCACGTACGAACCGCAGCATAGTCGTTTTCACTGTCGCAGCTGCAAGACGAAGCAAGGGAGCGGTGGTTGATCCATGTTCCTTGGGATGGATCGATCGATCGTCACCATGCGAGATATCTATCATATCGATGCTCCTTTTATTACATATTTAACATATGTCATATATATACTTATATATATACACTATATACAATATATACTTTTTTTACGTACAGTGACGAGAGCAGTGTAGCTACTTGGCTAGCTAGATACATACTATAACCGCGACGACGTAGGTACGTGGTCTAATAGTAGCTTGGGTCGGCGTTGGCGTTTGGAAGGATCCGATCCGACGGGGAGTTGGACGGGACGATCCGTCCACCACATACTGTACGCAGTGCATGCATGATTGGTTTGGTTTGGTTAGGCACCCCACACAGAACAGAACAGAACAGAGCAGAAGGGAACACGTGCCTGACAAATGGCCCCAAAACCAAAAGTGAGCCTTCTTGAGCATTCCTTAGTGGGACTCAACCGGCCGGCACACAAGCTAAAACTAAGCCCCGTCACCGCCATCCTTGACTGAAAGAGCACGCGATTAGCAGCAGGCACTGCTACAAGTAAAGGCAGGCAGCTTCAGAAATACTAGTAGAGGGCCCGGACTATTGACTCATACAAGCGTATATACTTACTAGCTAGCTATACTACTGATTACACTGACCTTCATTCGATTCAGAAACCAAAAAGTTGTAGTGCTGTGATCAGCAAGCGAAGAGAAGAAGAAAAAATAAGAGGAGACGCAGAAACTGGATTGACTTTGTAGCAAACTAGTAGGTAACACGCAGGAGGAGATGGACTTTTGCTACGGCGACGTACGTACGGCACAGGAATGATTGTTTGACCTTGGTGGAGTAGGGTAGGGAGGAGGGATGCACGGCGGCGACGCGGCCGTGCACACAGACACAGTTGCACGCCGAAGCCAAGCAGCCCGCGCGCTGTGGTGCACGTGAAAGCAGGAGGAGAAGGCTGGGCCTGCTGGACCCAGGAGTTGCTTCCTTCCATCCTCGGGATTCGCCGTCTCTCGTCTTCAATTCGGTTGCAACGGCACACGCACCCATGCAAGGCAAGTGGTATGGTTTCTCCTCTCCGATCATGCATGGCAATAGCATATCCCCTCTCTCTCTCACACACACGACACGATGCGCAACTGTAGATTACATTTCACCTGCTGGAGTATGGTTGTGGCATTGACTCGTCTGCTTCGGCACGAGCCTGCACTCCCATCCATCACTAACAGCATCCATCCTTCAAGAGTTCCAATGTACTCCGTACTCTAATATAGTAGTACTGAAGAGTTCCGCAACCTGTTGTATGGTTGTGGCATTGACTCCGTCTGCATTGGCTTCACTACTACTGCTACTCCACCCCATCCTTCAAGGGTTCCAATGTACTACTCCGTACTCTAATACTAAAAAGTCTGTTTCTCAGGTACTACTAGTACATGACAGCCTTTTATTTACGGTTATTAGTATGGAGAGTCCATTCCATTTGTTACTACTAAGCTAAGTAATAACTTTTGAACTTTTTATCAAAGTTAGCAAGTGGTACGACCTGTATGCATCCGGTAAAAAAAAACACAAAATGGCATCTGCAGAAATCTCAACTGTTTTGACTTGGAAAGAAAAAACAAAGAGCTAGCTAGTGGAGTCAGAGCCAGCTAGTATACATTTGCTTTGCTTCGCAGAGCATCAAGCAATCCGCCGCACACCCTAGAGCATGCATGTGAATTGTGAACGCATCATCAGCTGCTGATACTACTACTAGCAAGTAGCAAGGTCAACTCACCCACACGGCCTTGCCCAATTTTTTTTTTGTGTGTCTGTCTGTTCCGTTCCACCGCCCAGCCCGTTTCGTCAAACACGTAGAGTAGATTGCACTTATTAATTTATTAGGATTGCGACCCTGTTTATTGCGTCACACACACAGAGACAAAGAGAGCGAGCACGCGCTACTACCTACTCCCTTCATTCTTATTTTAATATGTTACGGAACGAACACATCAATTTTTCAAAAGTTACATTTCAAAGAGTTGTCATTAGTCGAAACTAAAGTTTATAGTACTTTTTTAAAACAGCAACCTGCATTAGAAAGTCTAGAGTGCGTGGAATTAACAAAAAAAAAACTGTCCAATTCGACGAAATCTAACGGCCGGTGGAAGTACCAGCAGCAAAATTACCATGATACTCTTTTTTAATCGTGTCTAATTTGTTGATTTTTTCCGAAGAAAATAATAAGAAAGTGAAGCTCGTGTAAGTACTGCTACAAGTACGCTGCTCAGGTACGTTTTCCGGTCGCGCCAAATTCGTGTGTCAAACACCGATAATTTTGTAAGTACCGTAACAAAGCTGTGAACTTTTTGTCTTCCCTACCGATTATATATACAAGTAAACGCCATAGAGGAAAATGTATGTAGGGGAGAAGAGAAGGGGAGGGCTTTTGTCGAGGAAATGATGCAGCAAGATTTACTGCCGCGCATTTGGATCGGAGCATACTCATTGTTGACGTCTTTTCCAGGCCAACACACGCGGAGGGGCTCGCCGTAGCTTCTCTAAGGGGGGCGGTCAGATCGGTTGCCGGGATTCCGGTTGGTAGACCTATGGACGCTTGCCGGAGGATGTCTCGCCCCGAATAGAGTCGAAACTCTAGCACATTCTGTGTCAAAATTCAACTTACACACGAACTTAGGGACCTAAATTGGTCTGACCGGTCCGTCCAGACTTTTCGATGTCCAATCGATCCATCCAGGCATGCCGATTTTAGGTGGGAACACTTCTGCATGGTTTAATTTCAAAAAAAAAAAACTTGTGCATGGTTGAGGCTGGAAAAAAAATCTAGAAAAACTGGATCAGAGCATAGCAGCTCGTTTCGTCAATGCTACTAGTATATGTTTCTCAGCCGAACGATGCAGATTATCAATGTTTTACGTTTTACCTTGATATATGGTACGTCCTGCTGAGAGATGAGATTAGAGCGGGCGGTGCCTTTTGCCACGTTGTGCGTGCAAAGCATGCTGAGGTCGGTCGGTAGGGTTGCTTTTGGGCCACCATGGGGGGGCACCTGCGCTTTCCCCCGTTTTTGGCATCTTGTCCATGTTTTCGAGCCCTTTTTGGTTTGAAATGCACGCAGGAGAGGAGACGCCAGTGATGCGGCCAGGCAGCGAGGCTTCGTTTCCTTTTGTCCACATCGATGTGCTTGACTGCATCATACCACCACCACGGCACCACCCCTCTCGCTTCCAACGCCGTTTCGCAGCACTTTGGTGCCAGATTTAAGGAATATGGATGGATGGATGGATGGATGGATGGATCCCAACCGAAACCACTTACACATGATTGCTTTGCTTTCCATCTTCTGCAGCGGCAGCAGCAGGAGCAGGATGCTGCGTCCAGATTCATGTTGCTCCATCATCGTGTGTGTGTGTTGTGTGTATCAGATCGATCATGCACACACTTGTTTAATTAATGGTCGACATGTGGAGTAAGGCTGCAAAGGGGGTAATTAGTTAGGCACTCCCGAACCTTTATTCGATTATTTGTCACTACTTCTTCAAAATTGAGGACAAGTAGTGCGAATAATTGAACTAAAGAGTGCTCGTTGCCGCACCACATCATTTTCAATTTGCACCCCTAATGTGGAGGCCAAATGGGCCGATCTCGAGTGTGCATTTTTTATACAAGGCAACTTGTTGCGGATCGACCGGGCCATATGACCGGTAATAATGTGCATGTGATTTCGATCATCTACGCATGCATGAATGGACTGCCATCCATCCATCCTTTTGTACAGTAACCAACCACTTAATTAGGCATAAAGTGCTGGGATCGATGATTTGAGATTCGCCAACAATATCAAGTCAACAATCAGCAGAACCATGTAAATAATTAGGACCCTCCTGCTCTCTCTCCCTCTCATCTTTTCCGGTTTCCACGGTATTTGACGACATATGCGACTCGCTTTTCCGAATTGCGTTTTCCATTTTCATACATTCTTTTGAATAAGCACGAATTAATTTTTGCTGCTGAAACTACGTCCAGCATTTTAAGAGCAGTAGAGACCCCTGCATAAGTAGTGCTGGCTAACATATAGGAGTAACATCGGTCAAGTCGATCCACTGGAGCCATTAATTACGATGATCGTGGATCGGCGACTTTGATTAAGCAAGGGATCGGGATTGAAGTAGATGGAACAACGGAATGTGTCGCTATATACTGCATGTTCAAGTTCAGCATCACCGGTCACCATCAGTCAGCAATCTGTCGATAATCTCGTCACATCTTAATTATATATATATCTTAGCTTCTTCAGTCATATCGATCGAGAGCATCACATAATGCATTAATGCCTACATGCATGCATGCATGTAATCCGGTCGACTGCTGCATTTGGCTACGATTAGGATTCGTTCCTCAACGACGGATCAGCATTCGGCAGTGTGTGCCATCGTAATTGGTTGCTTCTAATGTACCGATGCTATATAGAAAGATGCTACAATGCCGCCAAAGATGCCAATGGAGAGCAATCACAAACCCATGGCAAAAGCATCCAAGGAGTAGCATGACCACGCCGGCAAAGCACTCGCCGTTAAGGAAGAACATCAGCAGAGCATCCGCCAAACTCGCAATGGTGGCAAAGCATCCTCTAAGCAGTCATCAAATGGGTTTGTGAAGCTCACGAACTGATTTGTACTTTGCTCGTGGAAATTTTTATATTTTCAATTTTTTTTTACAATTTTGCAAAAGTATTCATTCATAACAAAAATTTGCAAAAACAACACTCAACCACCAAATGGAAAGGCGGCAAGGAGTTACCGCCACTTCAAATTATCTGAAATTGTTTATACAGCACAACCATTATTTGTCACTGAGTGGTTAGATAGTTGCTTCAAAACAATATTACCGACTATAGTTTATAGTTTATACGGAAAGAATACAATCCAGATTATTGTACTCGATCGAGGACGAGAAACTTGACTGCACGCATCACCTACTAGCTTTGCTGGTTTAGTCATTAGGCCGTCTTCACCGTACTATAAGCTATACGTGCCTAACCACATTGACATCAGAACAGGCAGCAGTGTAAACAAACAAAAATGCTGCCAACCTGTTATCTCTTTTGACTTCGCGCAAACACCTCGAAACACTTGGGCGCAAAAATTTCTCTAACATCAATCTTAATATAAGACACTAATTAGAAGTAGTAAATGTGAATTAATGACAAAACCCATTTCATAACCCTCATAATTTTTTGAGACAAATCTAACGAGCCTAATTATGTTATGATCACTGTAGACAACATCATGCTACAATAAACAATCTTTAATAACGGATGAATTAGTCTTAATGGATTTGTCTCGCGATTTCCCGCCCATCCATGTAATTAGTTTTATAACTGATCTACGTTTAATACTCCTAATAGGTCTTAAAAGGGGATTTAAAAATTTGTCCAAAATTTTTCTACACAAACAGCTGCAAATTCGGGACATACAGGTGTGGTGCCATCTTACGTTGCATAAAACTAATTTGAAAATTTTACTCCACTTAAATTATCAGTGGTGACCAATGGATCCTCAATTCGTTGGATTTTTCCCCCATTGGCTGGCAGTAACCACACACGATAGCCAGCCCAACAAATATATACGGTATTTTTTAGAATTAGCCCAATAAAAATATACATTTAATTGACCAACAAACGATGAGGCCCATGGATATCTGAAAAATATCAGAAATGTAGTGGCTGAACAAGGGGCCTCGGCCCAATAATGCTCAAATGGGCTTGTGAAGCCAGCAAGATGATTTGCACCTTGCTTGCTCGCTCATGAAACCAACAAATACAGCCAAAATCCATTGTGATAATGAAAATTGCTATCAAATGCTTCGATTGACTTTATGTATAAAAAATTCTTCGATTGCAACTGTGGACAACGGTGAGTACCGGCTATGTATACCATTATGGGGGCACACACTCATCACTATACGAAACTACTAGCAGAAGGAAATTAAACATGAACGCACTTGGGGGCATTTGACATTTCTCTTCAGTATAAAAATGCAACAAATATGAGTTGGGGATTTTTTATTTGAATTTTCTGTGCAGTTTGGATTCAAATTTGGCTAATTCCAACTTTTAAACCACTAACACACACAACAACATACACCGTAGGCCGAGCGAGAGCGGTCGCCAACCCAAAAGCTAAATCCAGCCCAAGTATTATTGATCCAAGGCTATACGTGGCATGGCCCAAAAGGCCTAATATGCTGCCAACCTATAGCAACACGCAGGATATTGAGCAATTTCAAATGTATTGGCAAACTGTATATCAAATGTACTCGAGCAATTTCATTAACCTAATTCATTACATTTGATATTCTGCAAAAATGGTAAACAGAAATACCAACTTGAGCAGATAAACAGTCATGAAAAAAAATCACCTCCAACCCTCAACCAAAGCTCAAAGAGACCGATCTGAAAGAGATTTTTTTTGAACAAATGAAGCAAGAGTTAGGATCGGAAGAAGGAAGGCTGTCTAGTTTGTCTGATCAGCATCGTATCTGGGATTTCCTCATTTTTGGCTAACTAATTTTCCACTTGATCCGTGTGTGTAAGCATCTGATGGGAACAAATTTATCAAGATTAAGACAAGAAGGAATTAATTTTCCACTTGATCCATGTGTATATAAGAGCAACTCCAACAAATCTTTTAAATCATCTTCCATCGCTAAGAAATAAAAAACAAACAAAAAACTAACGTTCCAACAGCCTCGTCATTCTCCAGGCTCGCAATCACGCTCGCCATTCTCCTCTCACGCTCGCGATCTTTGGTGAGCTCGGCCGCCTCGCAATAGCGTCAGATTCCGCGCATCGATTCCTCCCGCCCTCCTCGCGCCAAATAATAACTTTGTCGCACCGTCTCGCTGTCGCACCCTACCGCCGTGGAGCTTGGACGGCCACGACCACACATCGGAGGTCTCGCTCGCGCCGAAGCGGAGCTCGCAGAGAAGGGAGGGAGGATCGTCGACACGGCAGAGTGCCGCTCCATGGGCGGCGGCGGACTGACAGATGGATGCAGACGTGAATAGCTCTGCACGGCGTAGGAGAAATGTCGGTGAGTAGCTAAATGGGTGTGTGTGGGGGGGTGGGGGTCATGAATAATCTATGACAGCAAGGAATTAGGCGGAGGCTCACCACCTATGACGAATTTGACCAACGACGGTGAGGTGGTGGCAACGACCATGGAGCTCAGAAAGACGGGAGATTTCAAATCCCGGCCGACCTGGTGGCTTGGAGGCGGCGAGGTGCTGTCGGAAGGAAAGCTAGGGAAGTGCTTGAGCTTGGTGGTGGCTTTTGGTCGGAGATGGAAAGTGATGGCGAGATTTGTCTGGCGGTCGGCGCATGCCTGGTGGAGCTCGGGCGCAGGCCGCGGGGGGAGTAAGACCGGCCAGGGGCGTGGGCGGAGCGAAGGCACGCACCGCCGCCGGGAGCAGGCGCGACCGTCCGCGCCGCCAGGGAGCAGGCGTGGCCATCTGCGCCTTACTGCATCGCAACGACGCCACGAGGAAGAGAGGACGGGGATGACAGGTGGGGATGGATTAGGTTGTGTACTGACACGTGGGGTCCACTCAGATGAAATGTTCAGTTTTAAAGAGGTTGTCGGATCATCCTATAGAACTACGAAGCATTCTATTTTTATAAAGACCTAAAACTTCGAATTTAGCTAACAAAATATAGAGATTATTGGAGTTGCTCTAAGGATCTGATGGGAACAGATTATGAGATTAATTTATCTAAGATTAAACACAAGAAGGAATTAATCCATCACTTGTCACATATAAGAGTACCTGATTGATGCATTGCATTATATTGATACCCAAAATTAAGACAGAGAAGATAGCTGTCGGCTGGATCTATAGATCCTGACACGTACGGTACTTGAAATTAATCATGATTAATGCAATATATAGGACTATAGGAACATGATGCATGCATGGAGAACTAACAAACTAGATTAAACGCACTACTAGCCAGAATGCCGCAATGCGGATTATTCAGCGATCGAGGCCGGGTATAGTAGGGTCCATGGAGCAGAGCCGCCTTCTGAGGCGGCGGGCTTGCTTCGGCCACACCCTGAAGGCTAAGTCCAACGACACTCCGCGCCTGGCGCGAACTTGGGGGCGGATGTTTTTTTACAAGAAACACTTAATGTATGTTAAGCAGCCATATTACAAAATGATCCTCCAAAGAAGATTGTATTACAAGAAGGTCCTTGGACCTGAGCACTACTACCACCTAGATACGGCAGGAGAAGAACACGCCGACGGAGTGCTGAGATATCATCGGCGGCGAGAACAATTGGGTGGAGAGACCGTGCCTTGCGTCGGTTCAAAAGGGGGCGACCGAGATGTTGAGGAAGATCATACCGGGCGACCGACGGATGTAGAAGCTTCTCGTCGCCAGTGGTACATGGATCTCGAAGTCGGTACCCCTGTGGAGGTGGGTTCTTCTAACCTTCTCCCAGTGAGGATGTGCTGAGGTGGCCATGGATCTGAAGATGCAGGGGCTACTTGGGGGTAGAGTGAAGCAGAGGCGAAGCAGGAGCTGAGCCGATGAAGCCCGATTCCGCTCGATGCATTCGACGACAAGCATGAACTTGTCGGAACAACCGTGGAACAGAGCGGTGGGGCACAAATCTAGGGACACCCAGGCTTCTCTGAGCGTTCAACAACCGAAAGGGGTCGGAACAACCAACAGAGGTAGGCATCAGGAAGCAGGGGAGGAAGCTCATCAGAGCGTTCAACGCCTTCAAACTCCTTTCATCAGAGAGGAGGAAGACAAAACAACCAAGAACGAGCCGAACAACCCTGGGCCGAACAACCCTAGCAGAAACTGAATTTGTGGCGGAGGTGCACCATCTGCAGGGGGCAGAGGAGAAGGGCGGAGTGGAATCCGCTAGGGAAAGAGAGTGGAGCTTATTTAAACGTACTTGGGCAACAACATCGTTACCAGTGACGAGGGCTGCCATAGCAGCGACGCCAACGACGACTAAGATGGCACCAGGGGGAGCTCCCATCACGGGACTCCTAGAATGAACTGTGCAGACAACAGAAAAGGGCCCCCCTTTCCTTCCCGTTGCGGCGCAAGCACCGGAGCAAGGATGAAGGAGCAGCGACGACATGGATTGGAGTCGACTGCGGCGAGATCCGGTGGATTTCGGTGAGGGAAGAAGAGGAGAAGAGGAACACAGTACTACAGAGAGCTACTACTCGCTAGGACCTTCGCGAGAGAACGACCAGTTCTTCCCGGGCACTAGCCGCGGAGGTTGATATAGATGCCCTTGCGCATCATGGTGACATCATCCTCCAACTGATTCCTCCAATAGAACATGGATAAATATGCATCTAAATAAATAAAATCATCATTCTTAGCTCATTTGAAATTATTGCATGAATACTCTAAGTACAAAGCATAAAACTTAAAACAACAATCGTATATCAAGGGGATGAAGTAACTAATGAGTGAAATCGTTGGAGAAATTGTGGCAAATCGGGCAAAAGCTTCCTAGGGCGCCATTGGGAAGGGGGAGCTCGAGTTGGAGAGAGGAAGAAGAAGAGTGGGGAGGGGGGCTCGGGCAGGAAGAAGAAGAAGGAATTATAGTCGTTACACATTTGTACCGGGTGGTGGTTCGGACCGGTATAAATGTGGGGCCAACACATTTGTACCGGACGGAGCCACCGATCGATACAAATATGAGCCATTTGGAACGGGTCGGTTGGATGCGACCCCGACGAGCCCCTGTGAGGGGATATTTGTACCGGTCGGTGGCTCTGTGACAAAACCGCCCAAAATAGTTCCGTATTATCGCCTAAGCCTGTCCACATGGCCATTAAGCAATAATAAAGAACTATTCTGTCGCTTCCGTCGCTTCCGCCGGTAAAGCCCGGTAAATCACATACAACGGGATGCGATATGCGCTAAGCCCACACGAAGGCGGGACCAGAGTACAACATTACATTACATTACATTAAAGGTTCACAAGTTCAACATTATTACAAACCAGGTTTTTCATACATAAAGGTAAACATGATCAGAGTTTAAACAACGGAAATAAAACTAGCGCATGATACACACGGGAGGCCATCCATGCATATCACTCCTCATCATCGTTCTCCCATTAAAGCTCCCAACCATCTGGGATAGAACCAGGCCAGATGGGATTACCTGAAAACCACAAATTAAGCAAGGCTGAGTACTAATACTCAGCAAGACTTACCCGACAAAAACAAAGTACAACTAGACATGCAAGGCTTTTTGGCTGCTGGATTTGTTTTGCCAAAAGCGACTAAGAGTGGATCCTTATTTTCCAGATTTAGCTCATTTTCTAGTATGTTAATCGGTCTAGGTGAGCACCTGTACTAAACAAGCATGTTGTGCAAACAATATTAAACAGGTAACAATATTAATTCAAAATGTTCCACAAATAAACATGGGGTAGCCAGTGGTCAAGCCGACTCAGATAACGGCGAGTGACCGACGATCGATCGATTTATATCCTTGCAAGGTAAACCCAAGATACACGAGAGGAAGGTAGACCAAGTGCGGTGTCTACCCCAACCGGAGCGGTTCCCAACATCCCACGAGTTTAGGATCGGACGCTACAAACTGCGGTACGGGGGTTATCCGGAGGGTCTAACCCGACCGATCCAGGACTCACACACTATACCACGGGTAGCTAGCCGGAGACACATCCCAAGCGGGTACCTAGAAAGATCCCGCCCCGGTTCGAAGGTACTAGGCTTACGGGTCCCATTCCCGACAAGTACTTGGTACGTTCAATAGCTTAGTACCAAGCACCATGCTACTCGGTCGAGACCGAACCCATTGCTCTTACCACATGAGCGAGTCGATTTAACCAACTTATGATTCCAACATAAGCATCCTATATCTCGCGAGCAATGAGTCATTACTCGACTTCTACCGTATCCTTAGAGCATGCCACTAGCGTTCCTAACATACTAGTAAAAGAGCACGGGAGTCCTAAGGATCATGCAACTAGGTTTCAAAACAACTCCCGAAACTTAATGCACAAGTAAAGCAATAAAGCGCCGAAAAGTGAAGGACATGATTTTAATTTAAAACATGGGTTAGATGAAACCGGTGCTTGCCTTCCTCAGACTCAGCACCCAAACAAGCCTTTGGCTCTTCTGGACTTTGGTCCAGGTCTTGCTGCACACTCAACTGATTCACCTCTCCGCTAGCTGCTCCCTCTTCCTCCGGGTGAGCGTGTATGTACCGTCCGGTAAATCTATACATATACATGCATATGCATTAATTAAAGTTAACCTTGATGGTGACTGTGTACATATAAGCAATTTAAGTTACTTAACTTCACCAAACAGCAAAGGGGGTGTGTTTAAAATTCAAAAACAGAACCAAAACCTGATTTCACAATTTTAACACTTAATCATCCATTTATTTCTTTAATTACTTAAAACAAGCCTTTCAACCATAAATCCAAATTAAATCGAAAACACTTCCAATGAACCTAATCTTTTGCACACAGCAACATATGCTTAGTTTAAGCTCTCACACCAAAATTTGGCCTAAGGTCATTTATAAATTAATTTATACGAAAAAGACAAATCTCATCCTAGTAAATCAACATTAATTCATATAAAAAGATTTAATAAACTTTTTGATCTCAACTTTCTCCTACAGGTCAAGTATGCCAAAAATGAGTTTCTGACCAAGGCATGGTTGCAAATTCAATTTATTTTTCAGAATTTGAATTTAAGCTCCTACACAAGATTAAATCCAAAACACCTAGTAAACAATTCCCTAAATTCACATCCATCACACCAGAGGTACTACTCATCAAGTCAAAGCCACAGGGTGTACTTGTGCTCAAAGAAAAGTTCATTAAAGGTGCTATAAAAAGCATCAAACTTATTCTAGCATAAAGCTTAAATAAATCATAACTGAAAATATAAGCATCAAAATCATGCAAACTTTTGCCACAGATCTAGACATGATATAAAGAGCAACATATCCAAAATTCAAGTTCATAGCATGTGTATATGTTAAATCACACTAAAAACACTCCAAACCGAGTTTGAATTTTTAATTCAAAAACTGTACAGAAAAACCCTATACATGTTTTCTAGAAAAGATAGATTTCTTCACCACGAACCAAAAAATTGGTTTTGCATTTTTCTGATTTTTCTACGATTTTTAATGATTTTTCGAAGGTATTGCTCGTAACCCTAAAACTATCTTTACAGCCGCGTCCCCGAACTTTGCATAAATCTCCCCGGGATTATTTCCACCTTCGCAATGTAGCCCCCGCCGGCGCCGGGCTCACCGCCCGCGGCCGGAGGAGAGGCGGAGGGGCGCGGGCGAGTACACGGGCGGCACCGGCGGGCCCGCCCGTGCCGCCGGTGTGCGCCGCCGGCCGGGAGACGGTGCCGGCGGCCCCCTCGACGGGCGCGCGGGGTGGCCGGCCGCCCGAGAACGGCTGCCGGCGGCGGCCAAGTTGGTGGCGCGGTGAGGTGGGGAAAAGGCTCGCGCGGGCTAAGGGAGGTGTTGGGAGGGTGGAGCAGCCGCGAGACCGGCCGGCGGTCGAAGGACGCGGCGACGGGAAGACCGTGCGGTGGAGCCGGAACTTCAACGGCGGCCGCGGTTTTTTTCTTTTTGGCAGGGCGACGGTTTCGTCGACGACGCGAACGAGACGGCTCCCCTGGCCTTAAGGCCGCGTGGTCCACGTGGACACCGTGCATGGGCGGCGCGCGCGCGCGCGCGGCGCGCGGCGCGTGGCCGCCCGGCCGGTCCATCCGCCCGGCCGGGCGCGGCGCACGGGGAGGCAACGGGGCGGAGGGCCCACGGCGCGTGGTCCACCGCGACGGTGCCGATGCCTCCGTACGCCGGGCCGTCGCGCGGACGCCACGTGGCCGCGAGAGCGGGCGCGGGCGCGCTCGCGCCGGAGCGCGCGGCGAGGACGCCGCCGGCGCCCCGTTTTATTTCATTTGCACGACTTCAAAAATGCATAACTCCCTAAAGTGTCAACTAACTTCAAAATATCCCAAAAGCAAAGTTGTAGAGGAGCTATAGATTTACAACTTTCCCAAAGGGCGACATATGTTTTGATCAACGGTTTGCCGGGAACGTCGACCGAAGTTGCGAGATTTTCCACGGCTCGAATTATCGTTCACGGTGCGGTCAAACCGATTTTTGGCCAATTTGCACTCAAAATTGGAATGTCCGCCAATTACGAAAAATGTGTTCCGGAAATAACGAACAACTTTCGTATTGGCAGATTTTGAACTTCTATAGTGAAATTTGGAGAACGCGCAAGAAAACCATTTCAGCCTTAAAGGAGATCTAGGGTTTGACCATGGTTTGAGATTTTGACCAAGGTATTTTGTGCAAATTCGTGACAAAACATGTCAAACATGTTTAGGAACCGATTAAACTTGATTAACACAACTAAATAAGGTATTTATAATTAATAAACACCTGGCGTGTTACAGGCTCCAACCGTACAAATGAAAAATCAGGCCAGAGACAAATGCCCGATTCTCTAGTGGTGGATGGGACAACAATGTTAAGACCAGGCTGGCCCTAGCGGACGAGAAAATGCTTGACCTTTATGGTGACTCAAATGTCATTCATTTGCAGACCGCGAAAAGTGATCACTATGCCATTCTGATTCAGCTAAGGACCCTTTTCATCATCAATGGTATTTGTTCTTCATGAAGAAGTTAGAGGTGGACCATTAAAATGAAATTTGGAGAACAATTTCTGCATTCACTCGACTTCAGAATGTGCAGAATCAAGCAAAGAGATAGAAGATGTGTACTTCCAGCCTCTAGAGAGCAGTTTAGAGCAACTCCAAGAGACTAACTATCTTTCTATCTAAATTTGGAGTTTTTTCAACTTTGTAAAAAAATAAATAGCCTACCAAATGGTACGTGGAGAAACCAACAAACTTCGTAAATTTTGATACTGTAAAATTTAAATGAGGTACACGTGGAAACCAACACTTTTGTGTTTTACGAACAAGTTCCTGGTTTATGCGCTAAGAACCCTACAAAGAACTCCATCTTTGCGATGTCACCCCTGAGGCGCAGCTGGAGGTGAAATTGTCAGCGAGGTAGGCTTCTCCGGCGCCCCTGGGGTGCAGCTCCGACCTAACCTCCGCCGTCCGTGGCCGCCCAGCCCCGCGAACGTGCCTTGAGAGGGAGCTGGTGCCGTTGTCGTCGTTGCCACTGGAGGAAGCTTGGAGTGGCGATTGTTGTGTGCCTCCACCCATGGACGACGGCGCTCCGGTTGGTGGGGGCTCAGCGAAGTCAGGGGGTTCTCGTCGTTGCCTCGGGAGGGTGCTTCGAGCGGCAATGGCAGCAACCACCGAAGGCGGCGCTTTATGTGGGTGGGTGCTTGACGGAGTCAAGGGGACCTTATCGTAGCCTCGGGAGGGAGCTACAATCGGTGGAGGCGACGCCCATGGACGGCGGTGATGCGCGTGGGTGGGGGCTCAGCGGAGTCAGGAGGACCCTGTCCCCGCCTCGGTGGTGGCGGCTCCGAGAGCAGGGGCGCGAGAGGTGGGCCGCGCGCGGGGGTTGATGGGGATTACAAGCGCCTCCTCATAGCCAAAGATACCGAGCGCATACTGGTGAAAGGATTGATGCAAGTGGCCTAGAGGGGGGTGAATAGGCCTACAATACAAATTTAAACTTTTCTTGAAGTTCACTGTCAGACCGCGGAACCTCCGAGAAAATTCACTAGACAGACAAACTGCTGAACCTCTGAGAAATTTCACGGAGCTTCAGGGAAATCGAACCTGCACTGAAAAGCTGCAGATAACAAGATAAAAACTAGATCTAAGGCTAGGGTAAGGTTGGATAGACAAGCAATTCAAGATGAGAACACAAAGCAATCTTTAGAACACCTTAAACAAGTAGATCTAAGCAAACCCTAGAGAGGCAAGCTAATAGCAACCAAGAACAAGCTAAGCTTTTATATATATATATATATATATATATATATATATATATATATATATATATATATATATATATATATATATATATATATGAAAGGAACAAACACAAGACACCAATTTATCCCGTGGTTCACCTCACCACAAAGGTTGACTTACATCCACGCTGTTGAGGTTAGCCACAAAGGCTATGGGATCTCACTAGATCCACTCCTCTCTCACACCTTTCACAAAGGCAATAGGTGGAGGTTTTTCACTAAGCACAAAGAGGTTATACAAACTTCTTGGAGCTTCCACACGAAGATTGGAGAGCTTACAATCAACCTCTAGCCGTCTAGGAGTCAAGCTCCAAGAGTAAAAGATCCACCAAGGAGCTAGGGTTTCACCAAGTGCACAAGGAAGCTAGAGAGGAGTTATTTTGGCTCAATCTCACAAGGAATCACACTAACTTGAATGCAAGGTTGGATTTTGGATTCAAGTAGGTGAGAGTCAATGCTAGGTGAGAGAAGAGCTTGGGGAGATGTCTCAGCCGCAGGGAGGAAGGAGAAGACCGTTGGAGCTCGAGGGGGTATATATCTGGTCGGGCTCAGATCTGTAACGGTTAATTGTGGAAATGTGGAACCTCCGCGAGTTTTCACGGAACCTCCGCGAACTGCAACTTTTACAGTAGAGTCACCCTGAAAGGTTGAAGAGGCAAGGCTTGTTTGGGGCTGGTTTCTTAGTATTTGAGAAGGAAAAACATGCACTTGATTCCACTCTTGCCACTATTAGAATCCCTCTTGATAGTACGACTTGTCCTGTGCTCAATTTCAATATAGAAAATTAAACAAAAACTTCATCTTGATCCATAGGAAGCCTTCCTTTTAAATGAGGGGTCTCACTTCATCTTCTTTTGCACTCATGTGAATACATCATGTTGCATACATACTCAAGAGCTTATTAGTTCTTTAATTGTGTGCTCAACATCACCAAAACCCACTTAGGGCTTGATTGCACTTACAACGAGGCAATAGCGAGTAGGATAAAAAATAGGGGCCTTTACGAGCATGTTGGAAGCGAGTCTACACTGTTTGTTCTCTTTTTTTCCCGGATCCCAGGCTGTTTACCGATTCTGTTGGAGCTGCCCTTAAGCTGTTAGTTATAGAATGTTCGTTCACCACCATTTCATTACTTTGACAACATCACAACTTGTTGCCTATTAATCTCAAATTGATTCTTATGCATCTAAAAAAATCATGTTTCCCATTTCCCATGATGTTGGAAACTTGTTGCCTATTAATCTCAAATTGATTCTGTTGGAAATCATTTATGCCCGTAGCTTCTACTCGTTTGGGTTGAGCAACCCCTAGCTTCGTGCAGCACTGCGTGCTTAGTGATTGTAATGACACTACTTAATCAATGAAGAAGCTTTTGTCAAAAAAAATCCTACTTTTTTTGACGAGAACATAAATATATTAATTAACAGCAAGAAGCTATTTGAACCCATATTGTTGAGTAATACAAAGTGGAGTGCCTTGAAAAGAGGACACCCAAGAGTGTAACTAACATTAGTGCACACAGGGGGTTGGGATACATAGTGAGTATGAAGATTATGTAGAGAAGTAGTGGCAAGAGTGTGCATCATCTGGTTCCTTGATCTGGATACGTGAAGAATGTTGTACTAGTCCCGCAAGGAAATCTGAATAGCTTGTGTATAAGGCTTTATCCTACAATCAGGTGGATCATTTGGGTGCTGGCCATTAATGCAGTTAACAAGTAACTGACTATCACTGAAGAAACTGGTATGTTGCAAATTCATCCTCCTGCATAAAGAGATAGCTAGAGCTAAAGCTACCGATTCTGCCATGAACATGGAACTAGAGTCCTGCATATATGCTTTTATAGAAAGGAAAAAAGGGGGTTAACATCAGTGTTTACAAAAAATCCTACCTTTGGCATCCACCCCAATCTAAAGGTTCGTTTTAGGCGCAAATTCTATAAAAACAACCACTAATCTTCTACTAGCACGAGTTAAATTCTAAATCACAGAGAAAACGTGTAATATATTTCATCAATTTTTTTAAATAGTATTTTTAAAACAATTTTTAAATTCTTCATTAAATGCAATACTTTTCTTTTGTAGTAAAATGTAATGCTATTAAACATTTCTATCATTTGAAATCATAATATTTCCAAAGATCATAACGTTTTTAACCTTTTATTTTTATTTAAAACGGTTACATTCTATGGAGAGAAAAATCATACGAAATTTCATCAACGAGTTGTTAAGACTAGAGGAGAAATTCTTTAGAAAACAAGTATTGCTTTTGTTTTGATGTGATTGGTGGGAAGACGTTTCCTTTTTTTATTAATTTTTTTATACTCCTAGATCAGAATAGATATAATATTTCGGTCAAAAAAGAATAGATGGAATATCAGTTTTGGCGGCAATATCGGCGGAGTTTGCCGCGAAAAGCTTCCATCTATTCTTTCGTCTTCCCCCATTCACTCGTTCTTCGAAATCGGAGACGGCGGAGAGAAGAGGCCTAAATCCCAGTCCCCTCTCCGATCCCCCGCCGGTCTCCGAAGCGATCCCCGTCCGAATCCCTCCAGTCCCGCTCCCGCCGCTGCAGTGCGCGATGTCGGCGGCGGCGCCGGCAGCCATGGTAGAGGGGTGGGAGGCGACGCGGCAGAAGAAGAGGAGGAAGAAGCACATGGAGGAGGTGGAGGTTTCAGCTTCTTCGTCGCAGTCTCCTCGACCTCCGGCCACTCCGGATTCCAAGACCGAGTCTCCGGCCCCAAACACTGCCGAAACCCTAACCTCGACGGCGGTGGCGGCGGGCAAGGGGCGCAAGAGGAAGAATCAGGAGGTGGCGGCGGCGTCTTCGTTGGTGGGGGAGGCCGTCCGGGAGGAGGAGAGAAGGAAGGGCAACAGAAGCAAGCCCGAGGCGGCGGCGGCAACTCCATCGCCGTCAATCCCTGCGGCGGCGACGGCCGCAGCCCAAATCTTGGAGGTGGCGGCAGAAGGGACGGCAGCGAGGAAAGAACAGAGACGGGGTAAGCTGGAGCAGTGGCAATCCGGCCAGCAGCCATCACCTGTTGATGTCCATCCCCAAGGAGGGGAAGCAGTAGTTGATGGTGGCGTCAGTGGTAGCAAGAGTGCCGGGAGGAGCAGCAGCGGCAAGCCTCGAGTGCTTACCAATAAGGAGATCCTCAGGGAGAGAATACTGTGGCTGAAAGAACACCCAGTGCCCGTCCCCACCACGCCCAATCCCAACTCCATTGATGCATTCTTCGACCAGTTCCGCTACATACCTGAACACCAGCAAGGTCACAATGCTCCATCACTTCCGAAAACCCCTGATCCTCCAGTCAGGCCACCTGCTCCAGATCACATGTCATTTCTGCCTTCTCAGCTCACTGCAAATCAAAAGGCTGCCGAGACAACGACCTTGAGCAGAAAGCGACCACCCTCAGTCTCAGCCTCAGGTTCTCAAGAAGCGGTAAAGGCACAAGAAAAGAAAACACCTGATGAGAAGATGGACACGATGAAGACAGAAATGGTCAATCCCAACTCCATTGATCAGGATCCCAAATATTCCTCGCCTTTTGGTCCATTCGTTGACCAGTTACACTACATACCTGAACACTGGCGACGTCCCAATGCTCCATCACTTCCGAAAACCCCGGATCCTCCAGCCAGGCCACCTCCTCGAGATCACCTGTCATTTCAGCCTTCTCACCTCACTGCAAATCAAAAGGCTGCCAAAACAACGACCTTGAACACAAAGCGAACACCCTCAGTCTCAGCCTCAGGTTCGCAAAAGGCGGTAAAGGTACAAGAAAAGAAAAGACCTGATGAGAAGATGGACACGACGAAGCGGGCAAGAAAGAAAACACCTGTGCTTAGTGCTGCTGAGAAGCGGTCAGACAAGTACCGTCGCCTGCCACTGAATCAGCTGGTACCCCCGCCGTGTTCTCCTTATAATCTCCTGCAGGAGAGGTACGCACATGATCCGTGGAAGGTCATTGTAATATGCATGCTCTGCAATGCAACAAGAGGAAATGAGGTGAGCTGTTCAATTTTTTGCTACTTTACTCTCCATGAATATTACTTAACCAAATAATTAGCTAGATTCACAGTCAACTGCTTGATTCATTGAGAATAGTTTCGGTAACTGTCAAAGAGAAAGAGACTAATGTATGTTGCCATGCCAAATGAGTGATCTTAGTAATAGTCATATGTGCCTACTTTCTGAATCAATATAGAATGATTGTTTGTGTTACCAGTGATTTGCAAATAGGATCGACAAACAAACTTGATCAGTGAAACACATGCTTATTAAATCAAGCCACACAGACTCGCAGAGTAGGCTAGCTTATTAAATCTTCTATATGTTTTTAGTGTAATAACACGGCTTGGTTAGGCGTTTTACATTTTTTTTGCCAAGACTATTTTTCATCCTGACAACTGTTGCTAGCTCATCAAATTAGTTATCTTGTTTGGCTTTATTGTTGTACTAATTCAATTTTTGATTTACTATTACCAAGGTTATTCCCCTGTTTGATGTTGCTTTGGTACCACATTCAAGCTTAAACTTCAAATATTATACCCTTTGCTTACTGCTGCAGGTCAGGAAGAAATTGGATGGCTTCTTCAAACGCTATCCTGATGCTCAGACTGCATGTACAGCTGATCCTGAAGAGATGGCAGCGTATCTAGCACCTATGGGGTTGCAGCATAGCAAAAGAAACAGAATCCAGAAAATGTCTAAGGCTTATGTTGAAGAGGAATATACCTACATTACGGAGCTCTTTGGCGTTGACAAGTGAGTGGGTTAAATACTTGAAGATGAGCATTAATTTAATGTTGTTTTGTTTCTTAACCATTCCCGTTTAGTAATTTGGAATCTGGCTATTACTCCAGGTATGCTGCTGATGCTTACGCAATATTTTGTGCTGGAAGAGCAACGGAGGTGGTTCCAGATGATCACAAGTTAGTTTTTTATTGGAAGTATGTCTGCTTTGAGTTACCAGCTCAGGTAGGAATCTGGTTCAGTAAACTGCTTATTTTCATTTGAACTACTTATGTTTAAGTATGTCTCTTGGTGGGATGTCAAATATGATAGTTGTAAATGTGGAGGTAACACATGCATTTCTGTTGCAGTATAATTTTTTGTCTGATTTTCCTCATAATCCTCTTTCCTTGAGTACTCTAATACTGTATGAAAGAACTCAGAACTTTGAAAGAGAAGTATTATTTAACTCTTCTCTTCCTTTTATGGAATGGCAGAGAACCTGGCTTGTTTTAAAAAAAGAAGATTGCAAACATATACATGTGCCACTTCGAGAGCTAAACCAAGATCTACACCGAAATTAAAGTTTGCTAGATCTGACTTTGTTGTTTTATTCCTTTTGTATGCAATCTAGTCCATATGTTAGTTTCTAATTGATTCCATGATTACCGGAGAATGGAAATCAGGGGCCTGCTTAAAAAATCTGTTCTCATTCTACTGCTACTATTTGGTGTTTTGTAGTCTTTATTGCGCTGATGTGTGAGTGTTGTACGTATGATGGCTCTTGGAATTGTCAGGCACAAGATATTATTATGGGGTTTTATCTTTGTGCAGTGGACACCACCCTGCTACCACCATGTGGAGCTTAGCCTGACAATGTGCCTTTTTACTTTATACTATGTTTTCTTTTCATTTAAAAGTGGGAAGTTTCTCTTTTACCATTAGTTTGGAATCTTAATTCCTTAATCTATTTGGACGGTAAAGGCACAAGAAAAGAAAAGACCTGATGAGAAGATGGACACGACGAAGCGGGCAAGAAAGAAAACACCTGTGCTTAGTGCTGCTGAGCAGCGGTCAGACAAGTACCGCCGCCTGCCACTGAATCAGCTGGTACCCCCGCCTTGTTCTCCTTATAATCTCCTGCAGGAGAGGTATGCACATGACCCCTGGAAGGTCATTGTAATATGCATGCTCTGCAATGGAACAACAGAAAATAAGGTGAGCTGTTCACTTTTTTGCTACTCTATCATTCTCGATGAATATTACTTAACCAAATAATTAGCTAGATTCACAGTCAACTGCTTGATTCATTGAGAATAATTTTTGTAACTGTCAAAGAGAAAGAGACTAATGTATGTTGCCATGCCAAATGAGTGATCTTAGTAATAGTCGTATGTGCCTACTTTCTGAATCAATATAGAATGATTGTTTGTGTTACCAGTGATTTGCAAATAGGATCGACAAACAAACTTGATCAGTGAAGCACATGCTTATTAAATCAAGCCACACAGAATCACAGAGTAGGCTAGCTTATTAAATCTTCTATATGTTTTTAGTGTAACAACACGGCTTGGTTAGGCGTTTTACTTTTTTCTTGCCAAGACTATTTTCCATCCTGACAACTGTTGCTAGCTCATCAAATTAGCTATCTTGTTTGGCTTTATTGTCGTACTAATTCAATTTTTGCATTTACTATCCAAGGTTATTCCCCTGTTTGATGTTGCTTTGGTGCCACATTCAAGCTTAAACTTCAAGTATTATACCCTTTGTTTACTGCTGCAGGTCAGGAAGAAATTGGATGGCTTCTTCGAATGCTATCCTGATGCTCAGACTGCATGTACAGCTTATCCTGAAAAGATGGCAGCATACCTAGCACCTCTGGGGTTGCAGCATAGCAAAACATACAAAATCCAGAAAATGTCTAAGGCTTATGTTGAAGAGGAATGGACCTACATTACAGAGCTCTTTGGTGTTGACAAGTGAGTGGGTTGAATACTTGAAGATGAACATTAATTTAATGTTGTTTTGTTTCTTAACCATTCCCGTTTAGTAATTTGGAATCTGGCTATTACTCCAGGTATGCTGCTGATGCTTACGCAATATTTTGTGCTGGAAGAGCAAAGGAGGTGGTTCCAGACGATTACATGTTGGTTTTTTATTGGAAGTATGTCTGCTTTGAGTTACCAACTCAGGTAGGAATCTGGTTCAGTAAACTGGTTAATTCCATTTGAGCTACTTTTGTTTAAAAGCTTTTATGTCTCTTTGTGGGATTTGAATTATGATAGTGGTAAATGTGGAGGTAACACATGCATCTCCTTTGGAGTGTAATTTGTTGTCTGATTTTCCTCATAATCCTCTTTCCTTGAGTACTCTAATATGAAAGAACTCAGAACTTTGAAACAGAAGTATTATTTAACTCTTCTCTTCCTTTTATGGAATGACAGAGAACCTGGCTTGTTTTAAAAAAAGAAGATTGCAAACATATACATGTGCCACGTAGAGAGCTAAACCAAGATCTACACCAAAATTAAAGTTTGCTAGATCTGACTTTGTTGTTTTATTCCTTTTGTATGCAATCTAGTCCATATGTTAGTTTCTAATTGATTCTACCTGAGAATGGAAATCAGGGGCCTGCTTAAAAAATCTGTTCTCATTCTACTGCTACTATGTGGTGTTTTGTAGTCTTCATTGCGCTGATGTGTGAGTAAGTAAGTGTTGATGGTTCTTGGAAATGTTGGGCACAAGATATTATTATGGGGTTTTATCTTTGTGCAGTGGTCACTACCCTGCTACATGTGGAGCTTAGCCTGACAATGTGCCTCTTTACTTTACTGATAGGTCACTCTTTTCATTTAAAAGTGGAAAGTTTCTCTTTTACCATTTTTTTGGAATCTTAATTCCTTAATCTATCTGGCTTTCTTGTCACCCACTTTCAACTGTTTCAAATAAATGTGGGCCCAAAACCCATCCAGTGGCCAAACTAACAAAGAGTTGGTTGTAAAAAAAAAGGAAAACTACCATTTAATAAATGTGTCTGCGCACCTTGGCTATAGAAAAAAGTTTATTTTGGAACCATTTTTGCTAATACCCTCGTGGTCCAATTTTGTCTGCGAGAACAGTAAGGGTGTTAAAGTTCAACCATGGACGGTTAAATAAAAAGGTACAGTGTATGTTAAGATACACAATTGGATGGTTGGGACTATCTAGTTTGCTTTGAATCATGAAGATTTAACTCTACCAGTATTTGCTATGGTGATTGTTTTAATTGGTTTGAGATAAAATTCTTGACCTTTTTGAATGATGCAGTACTGATTTACTTTGCATGAAACAAAACAAAATGCTCTTTTTGTTGTGCATATTCTTAGATAATGATCCATGAAAGAAAACCAAAATGTGTCCTTGCATTGCAATCCCAGTTTTGCTTGAAATTGGAAGACTTCTGTTGTGGCTAGTTAATTTGAGTCAAATGTGCTGATTGTGTCTAAATTGCTAGCAGCAATGCAGTGTACAATGCAGTGAGTAGATTTTTCCCCCCTGAGAAGCACACACAGAAGGCCATCAAATTGATGCTTGAAAATCTGTACATGTTGCATGCACCTCGGAACGCTGAGGCTGCAGGAGTGACTGGGCAGGGAAACTTTGCTCATGCGGTTCAGCGAATCTCTGAGCTGTTGAAATGGAAATGGCGGCGCAGATGCTTTTGATGTTTCATTTTGCAGCATAATGTTATGTGATGCTGTATCATACTAGTATCTTTCTGATCACTGTTAGGTTGCTGCATGTAAGTAAGGTTGAGCTGCAGATTTAACTTGGTAGAGATGGAAGACTTGTGGTAATCACGGGTGAAGTTTGTTTTAAGGCAAAACTTTAGCTGTCACAAATCGACTCATGAATCTTACAAATTGAAGCTGTCCTCCACTCAAGATTTGTGAGCAACGGTCTTGGGTGTCAGGCCTCTTATTTTGTCAATTCCTGAACTTTACTCATGTCTTGATGTGGCAGCATAGACCCTATCCACGAACTTCGTGTTTTTCGTTCTTATTCATCCGTGCACCTGAAATTCAACGTCATATGTTTCCGGATACCAAATCGTTTTAAGATTGTTAATCGTGACAACAAAACGTGTATCGAGTAATTGTTTTTTTAGATTAAGTATCGAGTATTTGTTAAGAGCACATCATCAAACGCATGTGTCACATTACACGCAGAAAAGAGAAGCAACAACAGAGCGAGTTGAATCTTCACTAACAGATCACGTACTCCTTAACAAAACCATAAACAGCACTCATGAAACACATAATATTTGTACATAAAACAGCACCAAAACAAAACAGGAACAGAGATGACGTTTATTCATTCATTCAGCCTTGATCTTTGTACATATCTAGGGCGTATATTTGTATAAAAAAATATTTACGGAGGCCAAAGCAGAGATCATATAATTAATCTACCACGCCGTAGTGTCCCTATACTTTCATCCTGCTGACTGTAAGCGAGTCAATTCATAACTAGCTAGCCGCTAACTGTTCTACCTGCTGTGCTCCCACCCCATCAACTCTATGGTGCAGCCTGCACAGATCGATTAGCTATCAGCCATCAGAATCAGAAGAGGAACTAGAGCTGCGTCCCGCTGCGCTCCTCCGATCCTGGATCGCAGGCACCAGTTGCTGCCTGGGATCACGGAAAGACGTCGACGATTGCGATGGTTGCTGCCTGCCCCTTGAACCTGATCCTGCTGCTGAAGGTTTCTTGTTAGAAGCAGCCTTGGCGGCCGCCTCCTTCACCTCCCTGCACACCTTGTCAAGAATTCCCAGGAAGTCGCGCACGACGACAAACAGCCGCAGGCCCTCGTCCTTCCCTGTGCTCCCATGGAAGTAGTCCACCGTGGCGCGCACGAGTGCACGCAGCTTCTTTTCCTCCTCCAGAAGGTGGGTCACCCGCACCTGAGACTGCTCGATGAACTGGACTAACTTGTGTTGGAACCCGCTGTCCTCGTCCAAGCTCTTCATGCCCGTGTTCAGGAACTCGTTCGCCTTCACAAGCTTGTGCCCCAGGCTCGCCACCGAGATGGTCAGTGCATCCGAGTCCAGGCATGCCGCCTTCCGCACGTTCTGGAGGTCGTCTCCCAGGCTGGAAACCACATCCAGGCCTAGCTGCTTGTAGTGCTCAGTGTCATCGCTGACGTCCTCAGTGAGATCCTCAGAGATCACGCTGGACATGCTGCTATTGCTCTGCTCTTTGGCCGCTCGCACGGCACGCACACCCTCCGAGCGAATGATCTCCTGGACAACAAAATGCAGCAGTGTCGTCTTGCCATCAACCCCCTTCACATCCGCGAGCTTCAGAAGGGTGTCCAGCTTAAATGCCTGGGCACCCCCTCGAAAGGTGCCGTCATTCATTCGGTTTCCGGTCTTGAGCACAGCCTCCAGCAGCTTCTTGAATAGACGGCTGTTCCTAAGCTCATGGCAGGCCACCTTTTGACATAAAAAAATGCAATTCAATTAAACTGTCAGCATTTCCTTGCTATTATCAGACAAAAAAAAGGTCCTCCCTTCTTTCTCTACAATATGACTTTTTGATAGCAGTACTACTGAAGCCAGCATACCTCCAGGGTTTTAAATGACTGCTCTGCATTTGCAGCTTCTTCAGGCAAACTGGACATGAAAAGCAACACATCTAGGCGCTGGTACAGGTAAGGAATGTCAATGATTGTCCTCAAGAATTGCTCCGCGGGACCCAGCTGGGTGAGCTCTCCAGTGTACAGCCGAAGCCTTAGCTCCTCATCACTAGTTGGAGTCCACCTTATCAAGGTTTGGATCAGATCAATGGGAAGTTCATGCCCTGTATCAAATTACCCATTTATTAAAGGTACATAGTTTCTGTTGGATATGTAATATAAGAGGCCCAAAAGGTGGCTGATTTTACCTTCCATAACTGCACTACGTACATCTTCAGCTGAAACACTCAACGCCTTCAGTGATATAGCTAAGTTCTGCGCTTTTTTAGCGTCAAGTATCCTAACAAATTGAGGGACATCCTTTGCTGCCAAATCCTTTTTTCCGTCGCCAGCTTTCTTGTCAGTAGAGTGACAACCAAAAAGACTCTCAATCATCTCCTCGTTAAACCTATCAATTAATTGATAAGTGGAAGAGTTAGTATCAGACTCACCTGATGTTCCCAATCTTATGGTTAACAGCAAGCGAGCGATAAAGAGAGGTGTGTAGTGCAAATACAATAACAATAATGATGTCACAGCAAGATATTTTTAAGGTGGTTGGAAGCTTACTGGAAGGATCCAGCTTTAATTTGATCCCACACCATTGCTTGATCCGGACTTGCAGCAACTTTATCCCAGAAGAATGGCTTCAGTTTTGTTTTATTAGAGTCTGCCACAGAAGGACCTACGTTTCCTGCCTTCTTCAATGGTGGCGGTCCACGCGGTTTTGGACCACCAGGCATCGCTGGTGGTGGAGGTCCAGCTCCAGCTCTAGTTGGCGGTGGTGGAGGTCCAGGTCCGGCTGCAGGCCTGGGAGCAGGAGGTGGCGGCGGTCCTGGTGGAGGTGGCTTGCTTGAACCAGGAGGTGCTGGCACCTTTGGAGGAGGAGGAGGTGCTGGTGCAGGAGCTGCGGGTGGTGCAGATGGTGGAGGAGGGACCTTTGGGAGAGGAGGAGGTGGAGGCGGCGGTGGTCCTGGACCTGCGGCAGTTTCACAAGCGCTTTCGCTAGCATTACTAGAAGGAACTGCAGCAGCACCTTTCACATCCTGAGAATTAGTAGAGGCTACCGGACGTCCAGCGATAGTGGTTATTTCATGAGAGCTTAGCTTCATTGCCTGTACATTGCTGCGTCGCTCAAACTCTGACTTCATTGACATTTCTCTTACTGCTGCCTTCGAAGGTAATGAAAATTCCTTATGCTGGTTCTCTGATGAATTTATTGACAATGCCCCCAACCGGTTGACATCAATTGGGGTAGAGCATGATTTCCGAGAAGAACCTGTTACATTTAGGAACAAGGCATGAATTGACTGGTATACCTGCTTCAAGTAAGCATCTCTTCTGTGTGCAAAAGCACCTACAACAAAGTATCTATGCAAGAGAGGAATCGGACAAACTGAAAAAGAAAAAAAGGCACTGTGTTTAGTTGTCACACCTGATAACTCACTCATATTCAAACTCAGCAATGGTTTATCATCATATGATGAAGCTGAATCATCGCTTCCACGACAAGCACAACAGCACAGGCAGATAAGAGCCACCAATGCTATACAGGCCACTGACAAACCAGCGATAACAGTGCCACTGTTGTCCTTGCTCTTGCTTTTTGGCTCTGGTTTAGAAGCCTTTTTCATACTAGTAACTAGTGGGCGAGCTTCTGCTTCGAAAGAGAAAAGACTTCTCGTTGCCTGTTTTGCTGAAGGTGGGGGTGCAGCAATGGCTAATGCTCCTTCAAGTAGAAGTCTTCTTTTCATTGCAAAAGGAGGGTTGTTACTGTTAGAGTTGGGAAAGCTCCTGGCCTGCAGCTGCTGCTGCTGTCCATGTTCAGAGAAGGGGGGATTACGCTTGTTCAAGCAGTCCAGAAATGTGTTGGCAACTTCTGCAGGCGACAAGGTAGCAGCGATTGCTTCCTCAATACTGATCCTTTGAGGAGATGACTTATTATTTGTTCTGTAGGAATTGTTGATGGTGTTGAATAGAAGGCTATAATGGGACTTGTTTCTAACATCCTGAGGAATGCTCAAGTCTAGAGAACAACTGAGCCATAATTGTTCCACCTGTGTGAAAGGTAATGTATGAGAAATAACAGTTAGTAAGAAGGTGGACACACAATATTAGCTTCTGAATGTCTGAATAGTGATGTAGGCATGAGTTAGTAGGGAGCAGATGTTTCACCTCTATTAAAAAAAGCTAAATATAATTCTAGAAGTACTTCAAATACAATGCCTACTTCCAGCGACAGAAACTACTTAAAACTTAGATTTAAACTGGACAATAGTTATTTCCATGGAAATGTACTGGTGCTTCATTATCTACAAATCTTCAACCTTGCACAATTTGCCTAGTGGAGACAACCTACCAACTGCAGAACGTGATCTGCATATAACATTACAGGACTATAAGTGATATATGAATGCAGAGCATCATTAGCGCCTTTACCGATTCATGTCTTGGGATTGCAAGAGACGACAGGGAAGCTGGTGGCCAGAACAAGCTAGTCCTGATCGCACCAACGAGCTGCAGCATCAGAGAAATGAGGCATGCGCTGAGGAGCCATCTGAATTTGCTCCTCGGCCACCTCATCCTATAATAATCCTATATACAATTTGCTTTGGCCTGCACACCTCAATCACCAAATTAACAGGCCATTGCCCCCCTTCCTCAATGGGGATCACTGCAGTTGCACCCAAGGATGTCCAAAGATTGATCAATTCCTCCCCTGATACTCCTCACCTCGAGTTCGACGCTGATATTTAGACCCAAATATCAGCCCCAATTTGATACAGTACTTGCGCGCAGGGTTGCTCCTTGTTGCTGGACCTGGCCTCTACATGTCGCGCAGCAAATCCATCACAAAGGCAAGAAGGTGACGGATCAGAACATATTCCAAAAGGCAAATCAGATTTCACCCATCGCAGAAGAAATTTGCGGGCAAAGATCGAGGGGGGGAACCTTTGATTCTTGGCGGCCCCGATCCAATCTCCCCGGAAAATAATAATTGAGCCGCCACAAATCTAGGAGCCCGGGCATGAGCATGATACGGGAGAGCGGGGCCGGGAATGGAAAAAAGAGTAATGTCTTTGCCATTGCTGCTGTCTTGATCCTCCGCTTCCAACCTTGTTTGGCTTCTATTTTTGGATGGGGAATGCATGCTCAACTATGGCTCCTGCCGTCCTGCGGGCAGAGGTTGCCCTCGATGTCAGGAGCAGGCACCATTTTCAGTAATCTCACATAAATGCTGCACGTTTACCCTTCTCTCAAAGGGAAAGTAATTTCACTATTCTACAAATATTTTGTTTTCCAAGAGGAAACTATTTATATTTTACTTAAATTTCAACGAGCCATGCCCTTTCTTTTACACAGGTTCATCATAAAAAAAATGTAAAACCTTATGTACGTGTAACCATATGACTTAATTATTAATTTCTCTTCATCCAAATTACTATTCATTTTAGTTTTTCTAGATATTTTTTTATTATGCAACTAGATACATATTGTTTAGATACTAAAAAGCAAAAATATGTAGAAAAGTCAAATCGAATGTTAATTTGTGACGGAAGGACTACCATCTCACCACTGATTCAAAAAAAGGACAATTTGCATAACTCGTATGGTTACATACACATGTGAAAAAAAATACATTCCCTTCCTTCATCGTAGGGGAACATTTTCTGTTCGTTTGGACACGGTGGCGAGTAACTTTTCTAGTCTAAAAACAATATATTAATGAATAATAAATTTAATGTGTTGCATAGAGTTTATCAATGTTTAAAATCATGATTATCACGATAATGATGTGAATAAATTGCTATAGCGATTAGCAATTGTTGTTGAGAAAAACATGCAACATTAGGGCAGTCCCAATGGAAGAAACTGACATAATTTCCATAGCATAAGAAATCATATATAGAAACCATCTTCCACAATGGAAGTAATTTCACTATTCTACAAATATTTTGTTTTCCGAGAGTAAACTATTTATTTTACTTAAATTTCAACGAACCATGCCTTTTCTTTTACACAGGTTCATCATTAAAAAAATGTAAAACCATATGTACATGTAACCATATGACTTACTTATTAATTTCTCTTCATCCAAGCACTATATACTTCTCAAAATACTCCCTCCGTCTCAAATTACTATTCATTTTAGTTTTTCTAGATATTTTTTTATTATGCAACTAGATACATACTATATCTAGACTAGATACTATAAAAAGGAAAAGTATGTAGAAAAGTCAAATCGAATATTAACTTGTGACAGAAGGACTACCAATAATCCATCTCACCATTGATTCAAAAAATGGACAGTTTGCATAACTCATATAGTCACATACACGTGTGCAAAAAAATACATTTCCTTACTTCATCGTTGGGGAACATTTTCTGTTCGTTTGGACACGGTGGCGACTGGCGAGTAACTTTTCCACTGGACTCCAAGTTTCCTAGAGGCCCAAAAGTTTTTTTTGTTTTTTTAATTACACATTACAACGCAAACGCTCACAACACACTCACCCCTATGAATACACAGATGTAAACCCTACCCCTATGAGCATCTCTGAAGGACTGAGCACCGGCAGATTTGAGATTCTCGAAATCACCACTGGCGCCTCGTCGTCGATGGGAACACCGCTTACCACTTAACGCATAACGCCGGAAAATCTCGGAATAAATCCAGGAAAAGGTGCGAGCACCATGATTTGAACCCTGGTGGGTAGCGTCCCACTGGACTGTCCTACCATTGGACTACAAGCCCAAAAGTTGCACCATTAGAAATCCACCTAATTTTTTCAATAGGAGTAGTCTAAAAACAATATATTAATGAATAATAAATTTAATGTGTTGCATAGAATTTATCAATGTTTAAAATCATGATTATCACGATAATGATGTAAATAAATTGCTATAGCGATTAGCAATTGTTGTTGAGAAAAACATGCAACATTATGATCCATTTAGAAGTATGCATTTTATTCAAATTTTGTTTCTATGTATAATAAATATCATTATATTATATTCACAAAAGTCTAAATTCAAACAAAAAATTGTTTAGGTTTATTTTTTAATATAAAAGGATTTAGGAGGACTTTAAATGATTTAAATGTCATGGGTAATCTATGAAATTCTGTGTAATGCCTAATTTATGGAAGTAGATTAATATAATATGTGGCTTATAATAAATTTCGTTTAGGGAGCCTCGACGCAATGAGAAGGACAAGGATGGTGTCTATGTTTTTTTTAGAAAACGAATGGAGTACAGTTTAATACCTCACTTTTAGTTCATAAGGGCACTCTCAATGGAGCTTTAATAGTAGTTTCTATCCCTATTAAATAGGTTGCTAACTAAGCAAAATGATGACGTGACACCCCAATTAATGAGGAAAGAGAGCACAAATCACAGAAATGGTTTCCTCATGGAGAAACCATGTCTACTCTTGAACCAATGCACAAGAAATCATGAATTTGTCATTGGGAAGAAACAATTAGTTTTTATTGGGTTAATGCATGCTCCTCATTGGTGAAATTAGGGGAGAGAAAGAGAAAACCATTATTACTCAAAAACACTACCGCTGTGGAGAGTAGTTTCTATAGATGATTTCTTATGCTATGGAAACCATATTAGTTTCCGCCACTAGGATTGTCCTAAGGAGCCAAACAGGTAGACTAAATGGTGGACTAATGGTTTAGTCCACCTTGAGTAGTACTCCCTCTGCCCCCGATTTAGTGCTCTTTTTGTCAAAATCAAACAGCTTAAGATGATTGGGAAAAGACTTCATTGTTGTTTGTTTTTTATGCATGGTCCTTCGGTGAAATAGGCCGAAGTTAATGAAGGGATCTGTGAAAACCCACCAGGGAAAATACCATACTATCGCCTAAACCAATCCACTCTGGTCATTAAGCGATAATAATACTCAGCAAGACTTAACCGTCGGGTGACCAATACATCATCAAACTCTAGACATGAGAGGCTTTTTGGCCAGTGGAGTTCTTTTGCTGAAAAGCAACAAAGAGTTTGTCCTTACTTTCAATATTTTAGCTCAAATTCTAGTTAATTACCATTTCTAAGTGAGCCAAGTAATTCAATCAAGAATTTTACAATACAATTAATCCACACAGAAATATTCACATAGTTCCATCATTAAGGGATATCATGGCCAGTTGATTAAGCAGTCTCAGATAACGGTGAGAGGCCGACAATCAATTGATTTATAACCTTGCAAGGTAAACCTAAACACATGGAGCGGTGCCCTCACAAAGTTGGCACCGACCAGGCGGTTCTCGTCGATCTTTGGTTCGAGATAAGGATTACAGTCTCGGGTACAAGGCTATCTGGTATGCTCCCACACAATGCATCCAGTCTCACACATCACCCACCTCCCGGTTGCAAGTCGGGCAGGTGACTACTCAAGATTAGTAACAGCAAATCCCTTGTCGCCTCAATCGGGTACTAGGCTTACCGGTCCCATTCCGGACAAGTGCTTAGTATGTTCCAAAGATTAGCCCATGAAAGCCACTAGACCGGAGCCCAAATCCCATGCTCTTACCACATGAGCAATCCATTTATAAAGATCTTATGATTCCAACACAAGAACCTATTCTCGCGAGTGATGAACATCACTTGACTTGTACCGGTCCTACAACATAGCAGTTATCTACCAAGCATACTAGTAAAAGAACATAGGTACCTAGGGATCATGCATCTAGGGTTTCATTCAACTCCTGAACGTAAATGCACAAACATAGCAAATGTAATTGCGTAATTTTAAAAGAAGGGTTAATGATACGAGGTTTGCCTTCGTCGGCAAGGTTGGCCTTGGGCCTTTCTGGACTTTGGCCCAGGTCTTGCTCTACAGCGACGTAGTGCACGTCTCTGTCAGCTCCTCCGTCTCCTCCTTCTGCACGAGCGTATAGCTACCGTTGGGAAGATCTACACGAGGATGCAAATGCAAGATTTGGTTGACGGTTTTGATTTAATTAATTACAAAACAACATATGACAACCATGGGGTGTATGGTTGACCACATTCACCTAGATAATAATACATTCAACATACTCTTCCAATAAAGGAACAATATGTGGTTCTTTATTAATTATTCTTTTTGATAGTGGCTGTGTACATATTTATGCAAATTAATTAATTTAATTTCACCAAAACAGTAAGGGTGGGGTCTTAACCTCCTTAGCATGTTCCACATCACAAACATGAGGTCATTAGGTGTGGTGTTGGTGGTTTCCAATTTAACTTATTAATAAGCTTTAATAGGGCTTCCATTGCTTTCATTTGTAAATAAATCCATAAACTGCAGTGGGTGGTGTTTCAAATCCATAAACTGCAGTGGGTGGTGTTTCTGAAGCACTCTAGACCTAGATAAAGCCACTGCACCAAAGTTCACATTTACAAGAGCTATAAATTAATTACACCAAAAATGTCAATTTCTAGCTACCAAAACTTAATAAAAGCATATAAAAATAATTAAGCAACAAATGGATCCAAACTTTCTCACACCTGACCTCTGGTCCAAAACTAATCTATGCAACTAACAAATGTAGAAAGGGCTGCTCTAGATCTTGAACTATACATTTATATTTAAATTTAAGCATAATTCAGGAATAAATATTTCTGATAATTATAAAATAATGGTTAATTCACCAGAGGTGTATGTAGGCATAAATAGATCATAGACAGAAGTTGGGCACAAAAACATATCTATTTTTGGCTACAAAAATCATTAAGATAGTTCATCATAAATACCAAATAAATCATATTAAAATATCTACAAAGTAACTTTATGCCAATTTTGGTGTGGAGCCCATACATGACATGTCTCACAACATATCCAAAATTCAGCTTGAGATCACTTGTAGAGTTTGAACTACAACAGATCTAGGTTAAAGAAGTTTTAATTTTTCATGCAAAATCTATTACTCAAAAGTAGGGCCACGCTTTGTGATAGTTGTAGATTTTCTTGCATGGAAACCAACAAAATTATTTTTTGCATTTTTATCATTTTCTCCCATTTTCTATGATTTTTCTAAGATTTAGCAAAATCTATACACTATTTAAGATTCAGTTTTGCAAGCAGGTCCCTGGAAACTTTTTAGCCTTCACAACCAAGCCCTTGGTTCATAATTAAGCCCCTGGAAACAAAATTACCCCTGCAATTGGGTACTTGGGAGGCGGCCGTCGGCGGGGATCGCCGGATTCCGGCGACGGGCGGCCGGAAAAGGTGGGGAGCGGGTAGGGGAGACTCTACAACTGACCTATGGTTCGATTCGCACCGGAGTTGAAGGTCGGGGTGGCTCCAGCGAGCGGGCTCGGCGGCGCCAAGTGGCGGCGGTTGCTGTGAGCCATCCTCCGGCGAGGTGGCGACACGTCTAGGGCAATGTGCGACGGCTTGAGCTCCACTGGGTGTTAGGGTAGGGGCTCGAGGTGGTAGGCTGGCGCCAAGAGTGAGCGGGAAGGCAGCTCGGCGTCGGCACCGGTAATGGTGGCGGTGGAGCTCCGGTGTACGCGAGGGGGAAGTGCGACGCCTTTTATAGGCGCGGGCAAGCGGAGCGGGGGCGCTCATTGCTTCGTCGCGAAGCAACCGAGGAAGAGATGGGGGACTCGACCGCTGGCAGCGCGTGCAGACCGTGACCGGCGGGCGGTGCGGCGGACGACCGGCGACGGGCGCGCTTGGGCGTTCCACACGGCGGGACACGAGCTCCAAGGCAAGCTACTCGGGCGGCGTGCGGCTAAGCGGGCGCGTTGGTCTTGGGATGCACGACCAACGTGGGGGTGGGGGGGGTGGGGGTGGACGCCGTGGCGACATGGGTGCCACGTGGCGGTGCGCGCGGGTGCGTTCTGGAGCGCGGTGCGCGGCGCGGCACGCGTTGACAGCTCCCAATTTCGTTTAGCACCGTTTGACCGGCCGATACTCAAAATTTTCAAACACAACTTCAAAAACCTTGAATACCAAAGTTGTAGAGCAACTAAAGGAGAACATTTTTCGTAAAGGCCTACCTATGTTTTGATCAACCGTTTGAGCATAAAGAGCTAGCAAAGTTGAGGTTTTTCTCGACTCAGGTGATAGTACTCGAATGCAGTTGACCAAGTTTTTCACCATTTTCCACTCCAAATTTGAAATGCCAACCAAAAGCAAAGTTGTGTCCCTCGAAAAACTGGACAACTTTTATATTGGGAGAATTTGAAGTGTTTAGGTGAAATTAGGAGAACACGGTAAAAGTTCTAGAGAAAGCTCAAAGACATTAGGGGTTTAACTAGGGTTTGACTAGATCTTGACCAAGTTTTGACCATTAACGGGTGTTGTGTGAATGAGATGGGGGGGGGCTCGGGTGGAAGGAGATAAGGATAAGGTAGAGGAAAGGGAAAGGAGAAAAAAAAGAAGAGGAGGGGGAAAAAGGTAAAAAAATAATAGGAAAGAAAATAGAAAATAGAAAAGGAAATAGAAAAAAGAAATGAAGGAGGTGTATTATAGGTATTTCACCCTCTTATCTATGCGACATAGCCAGATGAAGCTGTTTTGCTAAACGTTTGTCTGAAACTGATTCAGCTTTACCAGCGAATGCGCTTCACCAGCACAGCCACTGCTGAAGCTGCCACAGCCACAGCCACAGCCATACCAAGCGCACCCTTATTTTTACACTGTCCTTTGACCCGCCTATCTTTGGAACAGCCTGAATCTATGAGTGCCACTTCATCACGCACAAGTATTGAAACATTTCTTCATAGAAATATTGAACTAGCTTGATGACACCGAACATATGGACAACCAGAAATGGTGTCATTTATTTTCAATAACCAAGCAACTTTTTAGGCATGAGTTTGCCATGTTTATTATATATAGAGCAAAGAATAAAGTACTCCCTCGAGTTCCGTATCAGAGGTCGTTTAGGACAGCGACACGGTCACCAAAGCATAACTTTGACTTCTCTTTTCTATAAAAATATTTATTGGAAAGTTATATATGTATAGTCTTGTGAAAATAATTTTTAATACAAATCTATTTATATGATTTTCACATTTTTAAACTCAACGACTTAAAAGTTATTCATGATTTATATTTCTCAATGTTTGACTCAAACCTTGTCCAAAACGACTATAGGGAACTAGAGGGAGTATTTCCCGAGAAATTTTGAATGGTTAGAACTATAATCAATTGCATATGATTTTTCTGTCGATCTTTTTTCCTATACATTTTTCCTTTTTAATTATAAATATAGAAGCAATAGACCCTCATGTTCCATTAAAAAAATAGTGATAATACTACCTTTGGCTACTTGATACTTATTAGTTGAAAACTCAAAATGTTCTAAAGGGATTATCTATGGACACACACTAGGGGGAACCCCCCTTTGCCGAGTGCTTGGGGTTTGCCAAGTGCATTCCCTCGGGCACTTGGCAAAGAACAAGTTTGCCGAGTGTTTTCCATGGAACATTTGAAAAGGAAAAAACACTAGCCAAAATATGTTTTTGCCGTGTGTTTTGGTTCGGACACATGACAAAGACCTATTGTGTCGTGTGCTTATTTTGGGCCGACGGTGAAACCACCGTGTTTTTTTCTAATGGCAAAGTAGTAGATTTTTCTCTCTTCTCCCTCACAAAATTTTCATAACTTCTACATATGACTTCAGAAGAAGAAAAACTTTACATCAAAATTGTATATCTCGAAAAGATCTACAACTCTTAGGAAGGAAGTTTCTCTAAAATTTCAATCTAAATATGTGTTTTTCGATTGAATGTACAAGAAACACTGGTGACATAGCTATATTTATCTTATATACCCTAAACATTTTCTCCTCTCCGCATACAATATGTTGTACTCTATGTTAAAATTTGGTATATATTTTTGTACTTGTTTTCTATAATTAATTAATTACATTTCACGCAAATTTTCAATCAAGTGATTCAAATAATAAAATAAAATGAATAGAAAAATAATATTCATGTTATTCAACCCTAGTCGTGGTGACGCCTCTCTCTCTCTCAAATTTGGCGACGGAGCAGTGGCAGTGGTGGCGGGCCACAGTGGTGGTAGTGGCGGCTTGGTGGCCAAGCGAGGTGGCGCCCTGGTGGTAGCGGCGGGTGGTGGCGGCTTGGTCCTGGTGGACTGGTGGTCGTGGAGGTGGTTGTTGCAGTTGTGGCAACAACGAACGGCAGGGCATCAGCGGTGGGGCTCGCAGGCTAGCAACGGCCGCCTTGAGCTCCCTTTGGCGGTGCATTAGCCTCGAGCTCCCTATGGAAGTGCGACGACGAAGATCCAGGGGTGCAACAACGGTCCATGGGTGTGACGATGGCCGGAGTTAGCTCCGGTTGCTCGAGCGTGGCAGCAGTGCCATGTATCTTTTTTCTTTTGTCGAGGGCCACGTATGGCACACTGTAAACGTTTACCTTACCGTGTGTCCGAGCGTCGGCCCACGACAAAGTTTCCCTTTGATAACTCCTGCTTATTGTCGTGTATTGTTTGATGTGGGCGGCCACGACAAACAGTTTGCCATGTATTTTTGGGGCTCTATGTGTGCTAGACGGCACCAGGGTTCACATTACCGGTGGCAAAGAGCGTTAACCGGACTTACCGGTCTGGCTCGGTAGCACAACCGGCCGGTTTTTCCGCCCCTAACCGAACCTAAAAACTAGTCATCTCGGTAAACCGCCCAGTAACACTGATTAACCGGTCTGATTTATTTTCTCGGAAAATCGACCCGGTTCCGGTAATTGGAACCCTGGACGGCACACGGCAAAACCAACTCGTTGGGGGGTTACCCGAAAAATTCGGATGACTACCCTAACACAAGTGAGAGTTCTTAACACGTTCAAGTACAAAATGAGAGCGCAAAGAGACTGTGATTCTCTCTCGCAAGTAGCACAAGTTCTAAAAAAGTCCGAATCCATTTACACGTGCCCTTGCGCCCCCTTTTATAGGGAGATGAAGGGACTTTTACATACGAGATAACACCCCTAGCCTCGGAGAATATTCCTAGTGTGAACGCATACATGATTGTCTTTTTTATCTAACATATTTACAAATCTGCCACTAGTTCACACTCTAAACCCGGACTTTTTGGGACTACAATTTTGACTTTGCTTCTCCCCCCGGTTCGTGAATGTCTTCGCATGAAACTCCCGAACTAGGTCTTCAATGCATTCCCGAATTGGCCCTTGCTTCCCAGTGGTTCGCGCATGTCCACGCGCCCGACTCCCGAACGGGGTCTTCGGCGGATTCCCGAATCGGCGGTTCTCCGAAGTTCGGGCTATCGACGGTTGAGATTCGGGCTTCCGCATGTTCGTGACTCCACCTCCTCGCCGAATCAAGATTCCCGAACTCCGCACATTCGCGAATTCGAGACTTCACGGGTTCCCTTGCGCCCCCTTTTATAGGGAGATGAAGGGACTTTTACATACCGATAACACCCCTAGCCTCGAGAATATTCCTAGTGTGAACGCATACATGATTGTCTTTTTTATCTAACATATTTACAAATCTGCCACTAGTTCACACTCTAAACCCGGACTTTTTGGGACTACAATTTTGACTTTGCTTCTCCCCCGGTTCGTGAATGTCTTCGCATGAAACTCCCGAACTAGGTCTTCAACGTATTCCCGAATTGGCCCTTGCTTCCCGACCGGTTCGCGCATGTCCACGCGCCCGACTCCCGAACGGGGTCTTCGGCGAGATTCCCGAATCGGCAGCTTCTCCGAAGTTCGGGCTATCGACGGTTGAGATTCGGGCTTCCGCATGTTCGTGACTCCACCTCCTCGCCGAATCAAGATTCCCCGAACTCCGCACATTCGCGAATTCGAGACTTCACGGGTTCCCTTGCGCCCCCTTTTATAGGGAGATGAAGGGACTTTTACATACCGATAACACCCCTAGCCTCGGAGAATATTCCTAGTGTGAACGCATACATGATTGTCTTTTTTATCTAACATATTTACAAATCCGCCACTAGTTCACACTCTAAACCCGGACTTTTTGGGACTACAATTTTGACTTTGCTTCTCCCCCGGTTCGTGAATGTCTTCGCATGAAACTCCCGAACTAGGTCTTCAACGAATTCCCGAATTGGCCCTTGCTTCCCACTGGTTCGCGCACGTCCACGCGCCCGACTCCCGAACGGGGTCTTCGCGGATTCCCGAATCGGCAGTTCTCCGAAGTTCGGACTATCAACAGTTGAGATTCCGGGCTTCCGCATGTTCGTGACTCCACCTCCTCGCCGAATCAAGATTCCCGAACTCCGCACTTTCGCGAATTCGAGACTTCACAGGTCCCAGGCTTCGGAGAATCGCGAATTCCCTGCTCCTGAAAAACATGCTTTGAGAACTTTGTTAAGCTCAACGTTTCGAGGGTGAAGGGTTTTCCTGAATTCCCCAACACTAGCCCCTCGGGGAAGCGGGTTGACTCCGACGATCCGATTTCACGAATACTTCGGAAATTTTGTAAAAAACGTCACACTCGGAACGTCGAAGGGGACACGCGTCGCCCGGGGAACCAAGGACAGTTAAATCGAGGCGTGTTTCGCGGAACTACCCCTCCCCGGGCCCTATAAATAGTGGGATGCCGCTGTTGAAAAAATTTTACAGCTTTCCAGCTTTTTCACAATTCGTGCATCTCTCTTTTTCGTGGAATCTGGTCTTCTGCTGAAAAGCCCGTGAGCTTCTAGGTGTTGTTCACGCTTCTATAAGGTATTTCTTCATCTTTCTTTTGTCGATTTGTTACTTTGTTAAACTTCGGTGTAGCGATGTCACGAATTCGCGAGTTTTATTCTCGAACATTACTCTTAACTGTCTGTATGTTCGTAATTGCTGGTTAGGTGGTTCGCGTTAAAAGCACGGCTAGGCCCATGACCACCGAAGAACTCGTCGGCCGCCGGTCTCCCGCTTGACCCGCTTGCCGAAAGCGCGGAGCACGCTACACCGCCGAAGATTACGGTTCGCCCGGCGGCTCCCGTAGTCGCGAAGATGGGGAGGTTCGGTCTGACGGCGGCGAAGACATCGGGGATGTGGATGCCGGCGTCGACGATCTAATCAGGGCAAGGACCTCCGGCCTGCTGCCGCCCTCACTCGCCTTCGGAGAGTCGAAGGTTACAAGCAACACGATTCGTGAGTACGAGAAGGCCGGATTTTTCTCCCCTGGCACTGGGCGTGCCCCACTTGACGAGCTGATTCCAACTCCTAAGGAGGGAGAGATTGTGGTATTTCGGGACTTCTTCATCGCGGGGCCGAGGTTCCCTTGTGATCCCATCCTACCGGCTATTCTTGATGAATTTTCGGTGAAGATCCATCAACTTGCTCCGACATCCTTCCTTGAAGTGTCGAAGTTTATCTGGATTCTGAAGACCTTCGGCTGCAGTCCTACCATCGACGCTTTCACCGGATTCTACAACCGGTGATCATCCCTGAAGTTGTCAAAGGTGAAGATGGGCGGTTCTACCACGGTCAAGCATGCATGCCGTACCTTCAATACGTGACGCCGAACACCCGACAAGGAATCACCCGAATTCGGATCGCTCCTTGCTGCAAGTCCAACCTTACCGACGATTGGAAATCTTACTGGTTTTATTTGAAGGTCGATGTGCCGAAGCTGTCATGCCCGATCGCGCCTCTTGCCGCGGTGAATGTAGGGAAGTAAAACCAGCGGGCCGTGGGAATCAGGAGCTGTGAGAGTGCATTTCACTTGGCCAGCACCATACTTGGCGGCCGTGACATCATTGAAGAATTCATCGCTGCCGGGTCCGGCCTATCTCGAACGGCCGGTCCCCTACCGAGCTCGTGTACTACAACGTCAAATGGGCGGACCGAGAGGGTGCCCTTCCCGAAGTTCGGGATCAAACTTCGCGAGGGCCAGAGCGCCAAGGACTTCATGGACGAAGTGGAAAAAAGGGTCAACGTCATGGTAGGCGAATATACCATGAACGAGTACAAGGCGTATAAGGCCCTGGTGAAGCACAAGAAGAAGATCAACCGCGTCTTTTCGGAAGTTTGCGGTGATAAATTCTTCAGCTCTCGAGGCCCTGGTCCCAAGTTGAAATTTCCCGCCGTCGCCGTGGCTAGTTGCTCGGCCTCCCCAATTAACGCTCCCCGAAGAAGATCGTCGAAGCGAGGCTCGTCACTGCCGCGGCCGAGGGGGCCTCTTCGGGAGTCAAGCCTTTGAGGACTAGATCGGCCGGAATCGTCGAAGCGGAAACGAAAGACCTCCGAACTTCGGACTTCGGACGCTGAACTCCAGGCTGCTTCGGGGCTTGCCCGGATGAGACGCAAGAAACCAAAGAAGGCAGTGAAGAAAATTTCTTCCACCGGCGTTCGGCGAGTCCCCTCCGCCTTCGACGATGACACCTTCGCGGAGACAGATAGCCTTAAAGGTGTTTTCCTCTGGCCACTGTTTAACTTTCGAGACCGTTGTCCAGTTCGGTTCCGAGAATGAATTCGTGGATGTAGATTCCTTTTCAGATGCTGCTCCCGAAGTTCAAAAGGCGACTGCTCCTGCCGCTGCTGAGAAGTCCACTGTTGCTGCTGATGTTGCTGTCCGCACTGAGTCCCCTGCTGCTGCCGAAGCTCCCGTTCTTTCGAAGTCCCTGCTGCTGAGCAAGCCTCCTCCGAATTCGCCCAGGACCTTGAACTCACTATCTAGAGGGGAGACAATCCTGCCGAACATGTTCCTTTGGTTGAAGTTCGAGAGATTGTCCCTGAAGACCAGGGTCCCTCTCCTTCCTTAGCCGCCTTTAACAAAAGCTTTGGTACGTCCCATCGCGGCAAGCTATTGCGTGTTGGTTTCGAGACAACTGGCGTTGGGAGCAAGACGTCCAAGTTTTTAACTCTGTGGAAATCGTCCGCAATTGTTGATGAAACAGGAGAGGAGGCCTCAGAGCGACCCGAAGAAGTTGCCCAGGGCTCCGAGAGGGGGCCTCACACTTTCTCCGAAACCACTCCTTCACCTCGTGGGAAGACTTCTTCTGGTTCGACTAAACAAGTCACCATGCAAGCACTTTTCTAAGCAAGGTTCGTTCCTTCTCACTGTCTTTTCACATGTTTCTCAGTTGTTGATTCTTGGTCTGAGACTTACTCCTGAACTTTTCAGAATTCAAGAATCTTCTGCACTCTTACTCTCCTTCGAAGCTTGCCCGGTTTCAAGAGGATTATGCCCTCAAGCACTCTATGCTTGGGAAGGTTGCCATAGAGCGGCTCTCCGAACGGGGAGAAGATTAACGAACAACTTTCCCGAAGTCCAAGGAACTCGGAGCGTAACTTCACCCTCGCGCAATCCACGAACCGGAACTCGAGAGAAAGGTGGCCGAGCCGGAGGAGGCTTTGAAAACGAGTCACGATGAAAAGAAAGTCGCGAGAGGCCGCGCTCGAGGAATCCAAGAAAGAGTTTGAAAAAGTTCAAAAATCTCATGAAGATGATGCGAGCGTGATTGAAAAGCTTCGGCAAAAGCAAGAGCGAGCTACGAAAATCGCCGAAGATCTTCACATCAATAATGCCGGCCTTGCCAAGTCCCCGAGCACAAAGGATCGCAAAATCATGGATCTTGAGAAGGCGCGGCGAGAACAAGGTGAAGCCTCGAAGAAAAACACTTCGGAGATTCCGGAGAAGCCGAAAGCGCTCTATGTGGAGTACCAGAAGTCCTTGAATGAGTACGGTGTTCGTCCAGCCCCTCTCCCGGATGACATTGATATTCCCGATTTTATGGATTGGCTGGAGGCCGAGTTCAAGGCCCTTACTGAGGTGATCTTCGGCGCCAGCAACTTCGCTGTTGCTTTTTCTGTGGAGAGTATCCTGAAGATTCTTCATGATTATGACTGTGTCGACCTGGAGAAGTTTCACGCGAATCTCTCTCGATTCCCCAGCGCTACTAGTACCGCGATACTTCGAGCCAACTCCGACGTTCAAGCCATCAAGATGAAGTTCGCGAGGGAGTTTTGGGCGGCGGCGGGGAGGATATTGTTAAGACCATTGCACAGGCAAAGCTTGCTGAGGTAGTTTCTTTTGTTCGATTTCGTGACTTATGTTTGTCGCAGATGTTTCAGTTTCTTAAACCTTCCTCACTTTTGCCTTCCTTTCTTAGCTGAAGGAAGAGGAGAATCGAGAGGGCACCGCCGCGTCTCCCGAAGGATCGACCTCCGGCGAGGGTTCGAGCGAGTCCGGCGGAGACGGCTCGGGTGGCGGCGGCGGCGGTAGCGGCGGCGGCCGATGATGGCAACGACGGCGAACGGGGTCCCCGAACGAGAAGAGGATTCGCCGAAGGTGGATGTTACGAACCGAGTGATATGTCCGGACTTTTGGGTGAATTCGAGATTGGTTGTACATTCGGTAGATTCATCGGACTTTTCGAACAAATGTTTTGTATATTTTAACCTCGCGCAGGTCCCGCAAGCCGGGCTGCGCGGCAGACGTGCTACCACCGCGAATTCATCGGGATAGTACGTTCATTAGTGGTGAAGCGTGGCGTCCGTTCAAGCGAGAACATCCCGAACAAGATTTTTCCGATTTTTGGCTTGAGGCCTCGCTTAAGTTTTCTATAGGTTGTTTTGATCTCTCCTCGTTTTTCTTACTTCGTAAGAAGATTCGTTCTGCGTCATCTACTCCGCCGCCCTCGAAGGTTCCCAAGATGGAGCCCGTTAGCCCCTTAGCCGATGCATCCGACTTCGCCTATGCCGGTGATATGGTTGAAAACAATGTTTGTAAACCGGGACATATTGTAGAACTTTCATTCTAAATTTCGCACCGATTATTGTAATTATCGAGGAACTATTCGGGAGTTTTTATGCGGATAAGGCAATGAATACGTTTTTTCTTGAAAAAACGTCACCCTCCCCCACCTTGCCGTTTTGCATGAAAACTCGAAGGCAAGTTCACGAATCTTACTATTCCGGGATTTCGAGCACATCTTTTAGGAGAAATCTTCGTTAATTTTTGAAAATCTCGACCGTCGTTGTGCAAGTCGACAAAATTTGTTTTTCGAATTTTGTGGACTTGCCCTGATCGACAGACTTGCCTCGGTTGAAATTGCAACCCTCAGTTGCTTCAACCAAGATTTTTCTGCAATTCTCCGATGGAGTCCCTTGCCCTTTTCTTACAATGATGATACCTGAAAAATTTTCAACAATCTATACCGAGTGAGAATACGCGAGCAAACCCTTAGACATTCACTTTCTCGAAATCCTCATGCGAACTTTCGGTGGGAATCCCTTCGTGGATGGGATTTTTCTAGGCCACAACTTGTTGTTGTCTCAGGCCTTTTCGGTGGGAATCCCTTGATGGATGGGATTTTTCTAGGCCACAACTTGTTGTTGTCTCAGGCCTCTTTTTCGTTGATGGAATTATGGTGTCACGAAGCCTTTCTCACAAACTTTTTCTTTTTTCACGATGGAATTTCGGCTATCACGGAGCCATTCTCACGAACTTTTTCTTTTTTCACGATGGAATTCCGACTATCACGGAGCCTTTCTCACGAACTTTTTCTTTTTTCATGATGGGATTTCGGCTATCGGGAAGCCTTTCTCACGAACTTTTTCTTTTTCACGATGGGATTTCGGCTATCAGGAAGCCTTTCTCACGAACTTTTTCTTTTTTCACGATGGGATTTCGGCTATCAGGAAGCCTTTCTCACGAACTTTTTCTTTTTTCACGATGGGATTTCGGCTATCAGGAAGCCTTTCTCACGAACTTTTTCTTTTTTCACGATGGAATTCTCGAGATACGCAATTTGGGGGAAGACTCTTTTCATAAATATATATCAGAAAGAGTATTTACATAGGATCCGCCTCGTTAAAAACCTTGCCTCTTGATTTAGAGCCCCTTTTGCAAGGAAAAGAGTACGGTCCTTCTTATTCTAATACGACTATAAGAAATAAAACTAATTTTTGCTCCGAAATCACTTATAGACACGTGATTCGGGTTTTTTTCTTTCTAAGGTGCATACTTACGAAAATCGAAAAACTACTACACGCTACATCTATCTACAACTAGGGTTTTCATGGATAATACCTTTTTAGGGGTCGGCATTCCACGAATACGGTAACTCTTTGCCGGTCGCTCCATCGGGCGAAAAGCCCCCGGCATATCCGTTTCCTTGGCGATGTAAGGCCCTTCCCATGACTCATGAAGTTTTCCGGGTTCTCCCAATTTGTCTTTCTTTTCAAGACAAGATCACCGAGTTTTGATGTCCTTTCGGACCACCTTTTTGTCCCTCCATGCCCTTGTCTCTCTTGGTACTTCTCAATGTTTTCTGCTGCTTCAAGGATTGTCAGCTCTATCATGTCTTTTTCCACCTTCTTATCAATTTCCTCTATCTCTTTTCCCTTCAGGACTCTCATGCTTTCATTCCTGATCTCCTCCGGTGTCATAGCCTCAGTCCCGAAAAGCAGGCGAAAAGGCGTGAAACCTGTTGCCCTTGATACAGTGGTGTTGTGAGACCAGATCACCTTCGGAAGTTCATCCACCCACTTTCCCTTTTTCTGATCGAACAAACATTTCTTGATTCCCAAAAAAATCAAGCCATTGGCTCTTTCAACCGCACCATTGGACTGTGGATGATATATCGATGAAAACCTCGCATGTGTGCCTAAGGTTCTCGCAAGTATTCTTTGAAAGTGTAGCGAGTCAAACCGTTTGCCATTGTCAACTATCGGTTCTCTAGGAACTCCGAACTCCGAGACTATGTTACGCCAAAAGAATTTCGAACCGTTGCCGCCGTGATATTCGCGAGTGGTTTTGCCTCTACCCACTTCGTGAAATAATCGATCGCTACGGCCGCAAATCGGCGGTTGCCTTGAGCTACCGGCAACGGAGCCTATGAGGTCCATTCCTCATCTCTGCAGAGGCCAAGTTGGAGGAATTAGGTGTACCGGCATTGAAAGCGATTCGTTGATTTCCGTCTTCTGGCATGCTTCACATTGCCGAACTAACATCTTGGCATCGATGTTTATGGTTGGCCAATAGAATCCCTGCTTTATCGCCTTACCAGCCAAAGCCCTGGTGCCTATGTGCGCCCCGTAGAATCCGCTGTGAATTTCTTTCAGAAGTTCCCGACCTTTTTCGGAGGTGATGCAGCGCAGCCAAGGCTCAGTGACTCCTGATTTGTATAATTCTCCATTTACTACTGTAAAGCCCCGAGCCCTTTGCTTCAATCTTTTTTCCACTAATTCATCTACTGGTTCATAATGTCCTCTCAGATAGGCCATGATTTCTGCTCTCCAGTCTGGGATTTCCACTATATTCACGATTTGGGCCCTCGAATCTTTGATGGAGGGCTCTCTGATGATTTCGAAGAACACGTCTGGTGGTAGCTCTTGGTTTCGGGCCGCCGCCTTCGCCGTTTATCTCGCCTCATTGTTATCATCCCTTGGGATATCTTTGAACCGAATACCCTTTGAAGTGTTTTTCCATTTCTCGACTTTTTCGAGATATTTCATGAGAAGCTGGATTCCGGCCTCGCTTTCCTTCTCAATATATTTTTGGATCACCTTCGAATCCGTTCGATTATGAAGGTCTGTCGCCCCCAAGGCTTTCATTTTCCTTAATGCCAGGCAGTAGAGCTTCGTACTCCGTTGTGTTGTTCGTGGAATGTTCATTGTTCGCGAATACGAGCCGCGCCGCGTATCTTAGGACTACGCCCGTCGGGGACGTTACAACGACCGAAATTCCAACCCCCTTGTAACACCATGCTCCATCACACTCGCACTATCCAAGGTTCGGGTATATTTTCCTCGAGATTTTGAGTGGGTGAAGTCCGGTCCACGACAAAATGCGCGGAACTTGCGATTTTATTGCACTTCTTCTCTCGAAGTCTACCACATACTCGGAAAGTTCGGCACCCCACTTGATGATTCGGGTGGATGCCTCCCTATTTGCGAACAAATCACTCAACGACCGATTGGTGATGACTCTTATTCTGTGACCCTCGAAGTAATGTCTTAGCTTTCTTGCTGCCATAATGACCGCATACGCGATCTTTTCCAGTTCAGAATAGAAAACCTTGGAACCAGACAATGCTTCAGAGGCGAAGTATACAGGAATTTGCCTGAGCTTTCCTTCTTCCTTTTCCTGTACCAACACTGCGCTTACTGCCTAATTTGATGCGGACACATACAGCAGAAGCGGTGATTTTGGTTCGGGAGGATAGAGTTTGGTCATGGTGGACAAGTAATCCTTCAGTTCGTGAAAGGCCCGCTTCGAGGTTCGGACCACTGGAATTTCTTGGCACTTCGAGGACTTGTAAGAACGGTAAACTTCTTTTTGCGGCTCTGGGAATAAACCTGTTGAGGGCGGCCACTCTCCCCGTCAACTTCCGAACATCTTTCATCGAGATTGGCTCTTGCATTTCTACCGAGCCTTTATTTTGTCGGGTTTGCCTCTATGCCTTTCGTTGAAACTAGGCATCCAAGAACTTTCCCCTTGTGAATGCCGAACACACATTTTTCCGGATTTAGTTTTAAGTTCGCCGCCCTCATGTTCGCGAATGTTTCGCCGGATCACCGATATGGTCTTTCCTCCGAACACTTTTGACGACTATGTCATCCACATATGCCAAAATGTTTCTCCGAATCTCTTTGGTGCAGTACTATTGCTATCATTCTCGAAAACGTGCATCCTGCATTCTTCAGCCCCTCTGGCATTCTTACGAAACAAAATGTCCCGAAAGGAGTGATGAAACTTGTCTTCTCTTCGTCCTCTTTGCGAACCCTGATCTGATGATACCCAGAGAACATATCCAGGAGCAAAAGCATCTCACTGTTGGCTGCATCATCCATGATTTTGTCTACCCTTTCCAAGGGGAAATCGTCCTTCTTGCATGCCTTGTTCAAATCGGTGAAGTCCACACACATTCTCCATTTTCCATTTTTCTTCTTAACTGGCACAGTGTTGGCTAGCCGGGACCGGGTACTTGACTTCTCTGATTACTTGGGCGTCCTGCAACCTCTCGAACCTCGCTTCCCTTTGCTTTGACTTTTTCCTCGGACATTTTCCGAAGTTTCGTTTCTTGGGTGGTATTTTGTCATCTCGTTTCCGGGGCATGTTCGATTATATCTCTGTCAACACCTTGCAAGTCCTTAGCCGACCATGCGAAAACATACTTGTTTTCGTTCGGGAATCGTATGAGTTCACCGTCCTCTTCGGCGCCGAGGTTCGCCCCTACTATGCTCGCTCCGTCGGGCATGTCATCCAAATACACTTTCTTTGTTTCATCTTCTGCGGCTATCTCATTTTTCTCTTTGTCCCTCTTAGGCTCTTCATAGGTTTCCTTCCTCTCATCGCCTTCTTTCGGTGGTACACATTTGTTTGGCGGACGTGTGGCCCTTTTCTATGTTCCCGGCCTCCTGCCGATTGCCGAACACCGTGATAACCCCTTTGGGCGCGGGCATCTTCATGCATAGGAACTGTTGTCTTATGACAACATCAAACTTATTCATGAAACCTCTGCCGAAGATCGCGAGGTACGGATGGTATATGTCAACTACATCAAAAGTGAGGCTCTCCGTTCCGGCATTCTCAAGATCTCTCGAAAGAAACGCGGGAGTGATATTTTTCCCACCGGCTTGATGGGCTTTCCTCCGAACCCCTACAATGGGTACTTTGGTGGATCCAACATGTCGGCTCGATTCATTTTCTCGAATGTTTTCGGGAACGGGATGTCCGCCGAACTCCCGTTGTCAACCGAGATTTTTCCTATGACCCACCCGAAGAATATTGACTTCAATCACCATGGCGTCATTGTGAATCGCGGATTTCAACCCGAAATCTTCTTCGTAAAGGTGATCGGCACCTTCGCCCACTCCGGGCGAGTACCGGGCCATCATTGATGATGGTGTTCACGAGCCGAAGTAATTGTTTCGTTGCTTCTTTGTTTCGAATTCCATAGCGGATCCGCCGTGATTGGCATGATAGTCCCGAACGATGGCAATGCTTTGGAGTTTTGAGGTCCCGAACTTGACCGAGGTCTTGACGAACTTTTCGGGGGTGGTGGCAAGATTTCTCGAATGGGTTGCGGTTCTTTGGATTGACCGAATCGCTTGCGAGTGAGGGAAAAATTGCTGCGATGGCTGCCATCTTGGTTGTGGTTGTGGAAATTGTCGAACCGGGTACGAGCTTGACCGTGGGTTCGCGAACCGAGGTTGCCGAAGTTCGGCCGAAACGCGGCTTGGCATCGAGGATGCAATGCTCATCGGTGCTTTCTCTTGTTGGATTCTTGCCATGTTCTTCTTTGTCTCCGGGCACCCTTCGGTCTGTGGCCTCTTCCATGATGCGCGGTAGAAGTGAGGATCTCTTGGGTTGTGGTTCGGGAGTCCCGGGGTTCCTCTTCCTCTCCCCCTTCCTCCGGGACCGAATCCTCCCCCGGTGCTTGGCTTTCTTTGTCTTGCTGTGGGTGAGAGTTTCCAACATTGTTTACGTTTCGTGGATGCTGGGGTGGTGCCCGCCAGGTCATATCTCTGTTGCCCTGTCTTGCCTCGTTCCGTTCAGCTACCCTCTTGCGGTGGTCGTCATCAGACAGAATGTAGTCTTCCAATTCTCGAAATAGTTCTTCAACTGTCTCAGGCTTCTTTCTTGTGAGGTGAGAAGCCGTTGGCCCTGGGGTGAGACCTTTGATCAATGCCTTGATCGTTGTCTTGTCATCAGCGTCGGGGATCTGAGACCTCTGTTGCATGAACCTTCTCACGAAGTTCCGCAGCGGTTCTCTGTCCTTCTGCTTGCAGTTATACAAGTCTGAGGCTTCGGTTGTTGTGTCATGGAACATCCGAAATGCTTGCATGAACTTTGTCTTGAGGTCTACCCGGACTGTAGATCGAGTGTGGAGGCAAGCAGTGAGTACCAATTCGATCGGTCCTTCGCAAGCTATGATGAAGGATTTGGCCGCCGCGACATCATCTCCTCCCGCCGAGTTCACACCGACTCGTATCTCATGAGAAACCGCCGGAGTTTCCGAAACCGTTGTACTTGGGAAGAGAGACGGGCTTGAACTTCGGCGGCCAAGGTGCTTGTTTGCTGCCCTATTGACAGCGGCGATTCAGAATCCACGAAGTGTGAGACTCCGTTTCCCGCGAAGAAGTTTTCTTTCGGGGATTCTCTCGGCAGTGCAGGGTTTTGACGTGGTGACTCCTGCCACAAGGAACTGTTCTCTTGTTCTTTCATTTCATCAATTTCTTTTTGCATCGCTTCTATCCGCGCTTTTTCTTTGTTCGTTTGCTCTAGCTTTTCGGAGATTTTCCTCTTTGCTTGTAAGCGAGCCGCGAACTTTTCCTTGTCTTTCTGCGATTCTTGTGTATCTTTTCTGAACCATGGCTAGATCTCTGTCTATGTCGTCATCATCATCATTGACATTCTCGAACTCCTGTCGCTCACCGGTTGTTCTTGGATTTGAGTCTGTCTTTTCGCTCTTGCCTTCATGAGGGCCTCGAGCTTTTCTCTCCGTTCTTGGTCCGTTGTGTTCGAGGACTCGGGAACAAACGAGGTTTCATTCCCTTGGGTGAGATGGCGATCGTCTCGGTTAGCTTTGTCTTTGGAACGAGTCTTCTTGGACTTCTTCCGAGGTGGCATCGTGAGTTTCTTTTCTACCGTAACACGGTGGGCGCCAATGTTGGGGGGTTACCCGAAAAATTCGGATGACTACCCTAACACAAGTGAGAGTTCTTAACACATTCAAGTGCAAAATGAGAGCGCAAAGAGACTATGATTCCCTCTGCAAGTAGCACAAGTTCCAAAGAAGTCTTAATCCATTTACACGTGCCCTTGCGCCCCCTTTTATAGGGAGATGAAGGGACTTTTACATACCGATAACACCCCTAGCCTCAGAGAATATTCCTAGTGTGAACGCATGCATGATCGTCTTTTTTATCTAACATATTTACAAATCTGCCACTAGTTCACACTCTAAACCCGGACTTTTTGGGACTACAACTTTGACTTTGCTTCTCCCCTGGTTCGTGAATGTCTTCGCATGAAACTCCCGAACTAGGTCTTCAACAGATTCCCGAATTGGCCCTTGCTTCCCAGCTGGTTCGCGCATGTCCACGCGCCTGACTCCCGAACAGGGTCTTCATCAGATTCCCGAATCGGCAGTTCTCCGAAGTTCGGGCTATCGACAGTTGAGATTCCGGGCTTCCGCATGTTCGTGACTCCACCTCCTTGCCGAATCAAGATTCCCGAACTCTGCACATTCGCGAATTCGAGACTTCACAGGTTCCAGGCTTCCGAGAATCGCGAATTCCCTGCTCCTGAAAAACATGCTTTGAGAACTTTGTTAAGCTCAACGTTTCGAGGGTGACGGGTTTTCCTGAATTCCCCAACACTAACCCCTGTTTCCGGTAGATCCCATCAAATTTATATATTTTTGGCTACGTATGTGTCTGTTGTCGGTTAACTACATGCTGACAGAGAGCTCAAGATCGCTTTGACGCTGACGTTGGGCAAGAAAAGATGGAAGCGGGGGGTGGATGGGTCGATGAGCTTGAGGGTACGGTGCCGCGCCGGCCGATGGAGGCAAAGCAATTCCAGTGCGATATCATTCTTTTTTATTTATTTACACGACCGAATCGGAATTGCAGACCCTCTCGATCTGTCTATCTCTCTCTCTCTCTGACAGTGCTTGCTTGCTCGATCGGCACCAGATACTATCTCTCATCAGCTGGCTAGCAGCCACGGAATCCATGCCTAGGAAATGACGGATTATTTATCCGTGTTTTATCTGTGTAATGACTAGTGTAATCAATTGGAGCGAGTGAGAAACCTAGGCACTATTGGACGGAGTATATTGAGTGGCATTTTGCCGGACGACAGGCAATGATGAACGTATGTACCGGCCCTGTCCCTGGCCGGCCGGCCGGCCAGCATGCGTTGTCTCATGCAAACAACCTGCTATAACACGTACAGCAAGGGTCGACGCCTGCTAGCTGTCGCGTATATTTATTTATATATATGTATACTATGTAGCAACCAAGAGACGACTGATCGATATTCTCCTGTCCAATTGATCCAGAATTACTTGCTGTGAAGCATCGGACAAGCAAAACCTACTGGTCGATCGATCGATCGATCGATGGGCGACATGGCGACTCTGAGGCTGGCGCGGCAGGAGCTGGAGGATCTCTACATGGGTGTGCCCGACGACTCGGTCGACCTCACCTTCAAGGACCTCGCCTCTTCGTCTCTGCCGGCGCCGGCAACAACCACCACCACCGGCAAATTGTCAGTTGTTGATGAAGGAGCCGATGAAGACGAGCGCAGCAACAAGCAGACGACGACCACGACGGGCGGCGGCGTCCTGGCCAGGTCGTCCACCAACATCTTCACCTACAGGCCGTTAGAGCATCACGATGACGCCGCCGGCGGCGGCGGTGGAGCCCTGCTGCTGCAGCTGCCGCCGCCGTCTCCCGCTGCTCCTCCGACAGCACGCTTTTCCCGTCGTAATAACGACGATGACGACGATGACTACGACGATCGTCAGTACCACTACGCAGCAGCTCCAACTGCCGGCACCACCACCACCGGAGAAGCCGCAGCTCCCTGCGGTGGCCGCCGGACACGGAGATCGTCGCACGTGGCCGATGATGATACTGCAGGAGGTCGCCACCAGCGGCGTGGGCCGCATGGCAGGCGGCCGGGCATACCGCACTCCAACATCTGCGCGCTCTGCAACACCTACGTCTACCTCTTCCGTCATCGCTGCCTGGTATACCTAACCTGCCAAGATGTGCATATATGCATGTCTCGTTAATATGTTTGATCAATCATGGATGCTTGCTGTGTGATAAATAATATATATGCACATATGTATATATATTGTATCTACTAGGTGTGCGGCCGCGTGTACTGCCGGCGGTGCGTGGGCGCCGGCATGGGCGACATGACGGAGGGCCGCAAGTGCGTCGACTGCCTGGGCCGCCGCTACAGCCACAGGTACATCCACCGCGCCGGCGACACCGGCGGCGGCTACTGCTGCTTCTGGGGATATTACCCCAACGCCAAGGCCGTCACCGCGCAGGAGCTCATCTGGGCCGAGAAGGGGCCAGCGCCGCGCAGGCGACCGCGCCCTGCCGGCGGGTCTTCCTCCTATGGCGGCGGCGGCAGCGGCTACTACAGCAGCACCAACACCTTCAACTCCGCGTCCATGAGCATGACCATGAACAACAGCGACAGCAGCATAGCCACGATGAACGGGAGGAACGCCTCCAGCGGCATGCCGGCTTCAGCTTCCTCCTCCTTTGTCGCCTCCTTCCCCCACAACCCTCACGCGTTGCCCCTCTGATCTGCTGCTCATCCATATGCCTTTGTCGATCGCACAATATTATTGCTTGTATGATTATTAATTAGCAGTACTATATTTAGCCTGGATTGGAATTTTTGTGCTTTCGAATTCATCTGGTTATTCACTTTTTCCGTGTTGTACCTGTGGTTTCAACCTGTGGCAGTGAAATCAGTAGCACCCACTTCGTCGTTCCCCTCTTTTCACCTACAAATTAGTGTCCTAGGACAAAGATGAACTTTGTGCACAAATTATGATGATACAAATTTGATTGGGATTAATAAAGTTTAAAAATGTGTGATGAATGATGTTAGTGTTTTCAACCCCACAACTAGTTATTATTAGAGCATCTCCGAGAGTTCCCTAAATCCTTTCCTAATTCATATTTTTTTATAAGATAGAAAAATACCTCTCCGACAACTTCTAATTGTTTAGGACTTCGGAAAAACAGTCTCTTTTGTGTAAAGTTACACATTTTTGGTCGACGAGTAACTAAAACAATTGGGAAGGGCTCAAAAACAATAAAGAGTAAAAAAAGGTTTCTAATGCAAATGTATAAGAGAGAAAGAATCCATAAAAGTGGTTAAGATAATTTAAGAATAATATACGATTCCTGATGCAAAATTGTCTTGTATTTTAAGAGTGGATTATTAGAGCAACTCCAAGAGACTCACGACTAGCTAAATCCATTTCTAGCTAGTCATTTAGCTAGTATTCTTTCTCTATATCCCCTCTTCTTTCAACAGACTAGCTAAAATGACTAGCCATCTTCTAAGTCCACAACTAAGCCCACAAGTCAGGAAGGAAAAAAAGACGCCTAGACTCCCCTGCGCTGCGACCGTCGCCTTCCGATCGCAACGACACGCCGAGGCTCGCGACGCCGTGGCCGTAGGAGGACGACGAGGCTGATCCCCGCCGCTCCTTCTTCTTGTGCGCTGCTCCTCCTCCGATAAAATTGATTCGAGGTACTTGACTCTCTCTGTCCAGTTTGTATTCATGTGCCGATACATGATCTAATTCGTTGGCATGTCGATTTGTATTTTAAAATCAATAGAGTATGGATTCTGACGATGAATTAATCAATTTGCACGGGATGAACTATCGATTCATCCTCTTCGGATGATGAGCTATTTTATGGTGCCGCACAAATGATCATTGACGATGAGGTTAATAATCCCAGCCGTATTGGTTCTATTGAGGAACATGAGGTAGTCCAGTAAGAAAGGCTTTTATACAATGATCTTCTGTACAAAGACTACTTCTCAGCTAATCCTACTTTCAACGCCAAGATTGATATGAACCCGCTAGGGTTTGTTCCCGATCTTTCGATGAGAGGTGTGGGGATAACTCGATTGAAGGAGACGACGTTCACGGCCCGACTACAACCTGTCCAAGGATGCGCCTTAGCAACCGATACACCACCTCCTATGGCTGCCGCGATCTTGTGGAGCGCGTCACCCGGCCACTAGGGCACCTATTCCCGCAAGCAATCGAAGAACTAGCAAGAACAAGTATGAAACAAGTACTGAAATTACTAGATGGGAATGAAATATTCAATTCTCAAACTCAATATCCAACAACGGTGGGGTTCCGTAGAAAAGGAGGCGACCGGCGCTCTCACAAGCAAGTAGCAATGGCTAAACTTGATCTAAACAAAACCCAATCAGTTTGTGGCGGCTATGGAGGTATATGAGAGGGTGGAGGACGACCTGGACGTGGTGGGGGTCGTCCTACAATCCTAGGAAGCGCCCCTATGGGGCTCCACTTGATACACGGCCCATTGGGCCAAATAAGGTGGCGCAAAGCACACTGGGACAGATTGACATCCGGTCAATGTTTCGACGATTGCGGCCGCCTCAAAATAGATATGGACATGAGTCCGGATCCATATGAAAGGTGACTTCATCACGGTTCTAGGAAGTATTTGAACGCCCCAATCCGACTCCGTGTGCGACCGTGGCGTCCGTCACAAGATGGTGCTTTTCTGCAGTCCGAATCCAGCACGCGCGAGTCCTTCTCCCTTTCGGTCTTGACCATGATTCCTAATCAAAACAAGAGTGCACGTGTCTCCACAATCTAAATATGATGAACATGAACTCAAGAGTGAACTCACTTGATTATTAAGTTGACGAGCACGGGCACGAGTAATAGGGCCAGCAATAACATGATCTTGTGCGGGCGTGGATGTATCGTTGGTGGTGATGTCCTCATCATCCTCCCCTTCTTCCATTTGAGTCGTCCTCGACTCAAGCTCATCTTCTTATCCCAAATAGGGCTTCAAATCTGCAATGTTAAATGTGGGACTAACCCCAAAATCTGCAGGAAGCTCTAGTTTGTATGCATTGTCATTTACTCTCTCTAACACTTTAAAAGGTCCATCGGCCCTAGGCAATAATTTAGATTTGCGTAATTCAGAAATCTCTCCTTTCTCAAGTGCAACCAAACTAAATCTCCAGGTTCAAACTTTATTTCCTTTCTACCTTTATCACCAACAAGCTTGTACTTAGCATTCATGCGCTCAATGTTCTCTTTAGTTGTTTCATGCAGTTTTAACATCAATTCAAGCACGTTTAGTAGCATCAAAATTTAAATTCTCAGATGATGGTAAGGGCATTAAATCAATAGGAGCACGAGGTAAGAAACCATATACAATCTGAAATGGGCACATCTTGGTAGTAGAATGCATCGAACGATTATAAGCAAATTCAATATGAGGCAAACAATCTTCCCACATCTTAATGTTCGTCTTTAAAACAGCCCTTAACATAGTAGACAAAGTTCTATTCACAACTTCGGTTTGACCATCAGTTTGGGGGTGACATGTAGTTGAAAACAAAAGCTTAGTCCCCAATTTAGCCCACAAAGTTTTCCAAAAATAGCTAAGGAATTTAACATCACGATCAGAAACAATTGTATTGGGCACACCATGCAAGCGAACAATTTCCCGAAAGAACAAATCAGCAATATGAGAAGCATCATCGGTTTTATGACATGGTATAAAGTGTGCCATTTTTGAAAATCTATCAACAACCACAAACACACTATCACGACCCCTCCTAGTCCTTGGTAAACCCAACACAAAATCCATAGAAATATCTTCCCAAGGAGCACTAGGAACGGGTAAAGGCAAATACAAACCGTGCGCATTTAACCTTGACTTAGCCTTTTGACATGTAGTGCAACGTGCAACAAATCTCTCCACATCTCTTCTCATTTTTGGCCAAAAGAAGTGACCAGCAAGTATGTCTTCTCGTCTTTTTAACTCCAAAATGCCCCATCAAGCCACCTCCATGCGCTTCCCGCAACAACAACAAGCGAACGAGAGCTAGCCGGAATGCATAGCTTGTTAGCTCTAAAAACAAACCCATCACTAACGATGAATTTGTTCCACCCTTTGTCATCCTTACAATGCAAAGCAACACATCTCTAAAATCGGGATCATTAACATATTGGTCTTTAATTGTTTCTAATCCAAAGATCTTGTAATCAAGTTGGTTCAGCAAAGTATATCTCCTAGACAAAGCATCAAGAATCACATTTTCTTTCCCTTTTTTGTGCTTAATAACATAAGGAAAAGATTCAATAAATTCAACCCACTTAGCATGTCTACGATTCATTTTTCCTTGACTACGAATATGCTTCAAAGATTCATGATCGAATGAATAACAAATTCTTTGGGCTATAAATAATGCTGCCATGTTTCCAAAGTTCGAACAAGAGCATATAATTCTTTATCATAAGTGGAATAATTCGAACAGTCCGCTCAATTTTTCACTAAAATATGCAACCGGTTTGCCTTCTTGTAATAAAACACCACCCAAACCAATCCCACTAGCATCACACTCAAGCTCAAAGGTCTTATTAAAATCGGAAGTTGAAGGAGAGGTGCATGTGTCAACTTATCTTTCAACATGATGAAGGCATTCTCTTGTTTATTACCCCAACTAAAAGGTACTCCCTTCTTTGTAAGCTCATTCAATGGTGCAAAGCAATGGTGCCGAAATCCTTCACAAAACGGCGATAGAATCCCAGCAAGTCCTAAGAAACTCCGCACCCGTGTGATGGTCTTTGGTACGTGCCATCCCTCGTATAGCTTCTACCTTGGCTTGATCAACCTCAATTCCCTGTGGAGTCACAACATAGCCAAGAAAAGACACTCGATCGGTGCAAAATGTGCACTTCTCAAGGTTACCAAACAAACGTGCATCTCGTAAAGCATTAAAAACAACACGTAAATGATCCAAGTGTTCATCCATAGTTTTGTTGTAGATTAATATATCATCAAAGTAAACTACAACAAATTTCCCAATGAAAGCACGCAAAACCTCGTTCATTAATCTCATGAAAGTGCTAGGTGCATTAGTTAACCCAAAAGGCATGACTAACCACTCATATAAACCGAACTTAGTTTTGAAAGCAAGTTTTCCATTCATCTCCCAATTTCATACGAATCGGTGGTACCCACTACGCAAATCAACTTTAGAAAACACAAGTAGCACCACTCAATTCATCAAGCATATCATCTAGGCGTGGAATAGGATGCCGATATCGAATAGTGATATTATTAATAGCTCTACAATCAACACACATACGCCATGTTCCATCTTTCTTAGGCACCAAAATAATCGGAACAAGACAAGGGCTAAGAGACTCACGTACATAACCTTTGTCGAGTAGTTCTTGCACTTGCCGCCGAATTTCTTTTGTTTCCTCCGGATTGGTCCTATATGGCGCACGGTTGGGCAAAGAAGCACTTGGAATAAGATCAATTTGGTGCTCTATGCCTCGTATAGGAGGCAGCCCCGCCGGTATCTCGCTTGGAAACACATCCGAATACTCCCGCAAAATGTTAGCAACAACAGGAGGCAAAGAATGCCGCATATCTTGAATTGAAATCAAAGCATCCTTGCATACCAAAGCGTAGGCAATAGAAGTTGAAGCAATTAATTCATTAATATCAGATTTTGAAGCAAGCAAGCAATGTCCTTTCAATTTTATGCCATCTTCATTATTACCAACAGATTTGCTATTTTTATTGTTCTCGCTTTAGCCTTTGCAGCTTTAGCAATATCATCACGCACAATAGCCTCAGGTGACATAGGAAGCAAAGCAATTTTTTTATCATTGTATCTGAGAGAATAATGATTTGATCTACCATGATGCAAACAATCGTATCAAATTGCCAAGGTCTACCTAGCAGAATATGACAAGCTTCCATGGGCACAACATCACACTCAACAACATCATGATATGAGCCAATCGAAAAACCGATTCGTACCAGCCTTGTTACCTTTTCCTTACCATTATTGTTCAGCCACCGAATGCAATATGGATGCGGGTGCGGTTTGGTTGTAAGTGCAAGCTTCTCCACCATGTCGCCGCTAGCTAAGTTGTTGCAGCTACCCCCATCAATGATCAAGCGGCAAGAACGCTCTTTAATCACACACTTGGTTTGAAACAATGTATGCCGCTGATTTTGCTCCGCCTTCTCCATTTGTGCACTAAGCACACGCCGCACAATGAGGCTCTCATAATGTTCGGCATCCTCTCGTACCAATCCGTTCGTCCGGTGGCTCCTCTCTACCCGCATCGTCGCGAAGCAAGCAAAGCAAGTGTATCTTCATCATAATCACTAGCGAGAGGAATACTCACCATCATTTGTTACCACCATAACTCGCTTGTTTGGACAATCACGCCGCACATGTCCAATTCCCTTGCATCGATGGCACCGAAGGTCTCTTGTTCTACCCGTAGAGGCCACGGAAGATGTACTAACAAATTGGTTTTGGAGCAGATTTCATTGCTGAATTTGTGGGAGCAACACGTGTCTTGTCGCCGGAGGGAGGTGAAAGTGCTGATCGACCCAACGGGGGATGTACACGCCCCGAAGAAGTAGTTGTTCGCTGCCATGATGCCGATCTCCCCGCATTAATGTTAGACCTTGCACTAGCATATCGTCCCCGCACTTCCCTTTCAGCTTTACAAGCAAAATGAAAGCATTCTCGTTATTTTAGTACACTCTTTATATTGAAGGATGTCCCGAATTTCTCTATTTAACCCACCCACAAATCTAGCAATAGCAGGTTCCTCGCCCTCCTCTACGTTACAACGCAAGATACCCATTTGTAATTCCCGATAATATTCTTCTACGCTTTTAGTATCCCGCCTCAATTGTTGCAACTTATGTAACGGATCACATGCATAGTAAGAAGGAACAAATCTAGCCCGCATGACCCGTTTTAAAGCATCCCATGTTTGTGGTACATTATTAGGATTTTTCTTAGCATATTCTATCCACCAAACATAAGCAAAATCAAGTAAACTCACTAGTAGCAGCTCTAACACGTGTATTCTCGTGAAATTCATGGCATACAAACTTTTGATCAACAAGCAATCTCCCAAGTAATGTAAGCATCGGGATCATATTTACCATCAAAAGGAGGTATCTTAAATTTAATCTTACTAAAAGCATCATTATTACCATGTACCTCATGTCTTCGGCGAAAACCACCCCGACCTCTACGGTTAGTACGTTGTCGTCGGTGATCTTGGTCTTCTTGTTCATTGTCACCACTATATGCAACCCAATTATCATCCAAACTCTCGTCGTCCTTGCCATCCTTCGTCTTGTCATCCTTTTTCTTGCTATTCTCATCATACCCTTCGGTGGTCTTAGCATACATCTCATCAAACCCGCGCAAAAGAGCACCAAGACTCTTGTCTATACGAGTAATAGACACCTCCAAACCCGTAACCTTGGTGTTGGTGTCGATTTGTGTGGCCTCCAATTGCCCAATCTTCTCATTTGTCACCCGCAAGTCATTATCAATTCCTTCATTGTGCTCCTTCACCTTCTTTTCAAAGTGTTGTATGATTCTCTTGGTGCGAGGAGACTGCGGCATGGTATTCTTGGATCCATCACTTTCATCTGCTCGTTCCCGTCATGTTAGATAAATAGAAACAACAAGAAAACAAGTGAAGAAATAAGAAACTTCTACAGCTAATAGGATGTAGCTACAAAGAAGGCGCTCACTCTCAACCCGTTATACAAGCTCTTACCAATTCTTACCTTGCTCGACAGAGGGGACGACTACCAACAAGTCCGCAAACCAGAAGAAGTGTATCGGTGCCGCAGCAACAAAACCCGTCAAGCTGTAGTCGAATATGTGGAGCTATAGGTGGGCTGAAACAAGGAATGACTAGCACCACAATAGTTAAAAAGCAAACCGAATAATTGTTCAACGGCGGTACCGTGCCGGCCCTAGGCTAAACCATGCTAGAGACGTGAGCCTAGGCACAAAGGTAGTCACCGAAAAAGAACAACTAGCACAAAGACAAGTAAAACAACCGTTTCAACTTACTTCTCTTTCTCTTCTCTTCTCTTCTCTTCTTTTTTTAGTTTTTCTCTTTCTACTCTCTTTTTTTTCTTCTCTCGATTTTTTTTCTTCCTCTCTTTTTCTTTCAACTTTTTTTTTCACACAACTAAACTCTATTGCTCAATATCAAGCCAAATCAAGACAAAAGGAAAAGTACACGGATTGCGGATCGCGGATCTCGTGGACAATTGCGGATTGCTCAAATGGAATTTCGAGGCAAGGTTAGATCCGTTGGAAAGAAAACAATGTAAGCTTTCCAGCATTGTATTTAAACACCTCAATCGGAGATCATATGAATCCGTGGTGGCAAAAGTGAAACGAGAGATGTATATGGTGACGCGAATTTCGTGACTAAAACGTGATAGAACTCAAAACTCTAAAGGAATAGACACTAAGACCAAGCAACTTGACACGACCGATGCAACCAAAAACTCAACAAGCCCTAACCATGCAATGCTAGTAAAGGCTCAAAGGGTTTATGGGACAACGGAGTAATCTAATATACTATTTTTTCGGGGCTTTTCTGGACTATAGGAAATTAAAAACAACAAAGGATTGGAACTCTCACCAAAGAACCTCGCTCCGATACCAACCGATATGAACCCGCTAGGGTTTGTTCCCGATCTTTCGATGAGAGGTGTGGGGATAACTCGATTGAAGGAGACGACGTTCACGGCCCGACTACAACTCCGTCCAAGGATGCGCCTTAGCAACCGATACACCACCTCCTATGGCCGCCGCGATCTTGTGGAGCGCGTCACCCGGCCACTAGGGCACCTATTCCGCAAGCAATCGAAGAACTAGCAAGAACAAGTATGAAACAAGTACTGAAATTACTAGATGGGAATGAAAGATTCAATTCTAAAACTCAATATCCAACAACGGTGGGGTTCCGTAGAAGAGGAGGCGACCGGCGCTCTCACAAGCAAGTAGCAATGGCTAAACTTGATCTAAACAAAACCCAATCAGTTTGTGGCGGCTATGGAGGTATATGAGAGGGTGGAGGACGACCTGGACGTGGTGGGGGTCGTCCTATAACCCTAGGACGCGCCCCTATGGGGCTCCACTTGATACACGGCCCATTGGGCCAAATAAGGTGGCGCAGCACTCCGGGACAGATTGACATCCGGTCAATGTTTCGACGATTGCGGCCGCCTCAAAATAGATATGGACATGAGTCTGGATCCATATGAAAGGTGACTTCATCACGGTTCTAGGAAGTATTTGAACGCCCCAATCCGACTCGTGTGCGACCGTGGCGTCCGTCACAAGATAGTGCTTTTCTGCAGTCCGAATCCAGCATTCGCGCGAGTCCTTCTCCCTTTCGGTCTTGACCATGATTCCTAATCAAAACAAGAGTGCACGTGTCTCCACAATCTAAATATGATGAACATGAACTCAAGAGTGAACTCACTTGATTATTAAGTTGACGAGCACGGGCACGAGTAATAGGGCCAGCAATAACATGATCTTGTGCGGGCGTGGATGTATCGTTGGTGGTGATGTCCTCATCAAAGATATTTAGAAGGAGGTTCGCAAATGTTCTTTATTTTTTATTGTCGATGCGGAATATGGTCCCGACACTAACCAGTAGATAACGCCTAGGTCTATCCCTCAATGGTCGATGCCAAGCAACAAATGACACAAGGTTTTATCCCGGTTCCCGCCGAGGGGGCCGTACGTCCACAGGGGCGTGCTCGTGGCACTATATTGCTCGGACCGGGGGTGCTTGTAGTGGGGCAAGTACAAGCAAGGCGGGAGAGGAAGCGTGGCTTCCAAGTCCCCGGGAGAGTGGTCGAAGATGTTGTGGGAGAATAAGAGAGTGAGTGCACGGTGTGTTGTGTTCCTCTCCCCCCCGCCCCCCCCCCCCCGCGGTGGGGGCTCGCCCTCCCCCTTTTATAGGCCAAGGGGGGCGACGGGTTACATGCACGCCGCGCTACCTAGCTACGTGAGGGAGCACGTCGTGCTATGGTGTAGAGTGGGCGGCCGTCCGGACGATCTTCGCTGCGATCCGGCCATGATGGCCTACCCCGTACCCGAACAGTGGCGGTTCGAGGGTAGGAAGGCGGCAGATGGCGGTGGTGTCCTCTGATAGGCTTCGAGGGAGGTGCTGATGATGGCTGGTACGGGGAACGGGGCGCGGGCGAACGGCGTTCCTTCCCAATGCGTTCCGCGGCGGCGGAGTGGTTCTTGCGGTGCTCGGGCGTGCGCCTGCGGTGCGGGCGTGCGTCCGCACGCGTCGGTACGGCGGCGGCCGCACCGCGTTACAGTGACCGGGATGGCCATCCACCGGCCTGGCGCCCCCTACCTAACCTGTAGGGTCATGGGAAAGTGAGATCGAGGGTGCGCCCGGCCCCCTTTCGAGGGTCGGGCGCGATAGCCGTACTGTAGTGGGCGCGCGGTGTCACGGGACTGTCACCGGCCGTACCGCACAGTCCATCCCCCACAGTGGCGGGGATGGGCTCCTCCCTGGGGAGTTGGTGCGGCGGCACCGGGGCGTGAGCCCAGGGCGCATGATGGCGCCGTCCTGCAGCGTCAGGGCGTTAAATGCCCAAGTACGGGGCCAGCGCACGCGTGCGGCGCGCCCGTGAGCGTGGCGGGCCCCCGCCGAGGGCGGAGCGAACCCTCGAGCGAGTCGAGACCGCTCGAGGGGGGGGCGATCCCTCGAGCGGGGCGGGACCGCTCGAGGGGAAAGGGTTGCCCTTCGAACGGGGCGGAGCCCGCCCGAGGGGGGAGCGCGTCCTCGAGCGAGGCGGAGCCCGGCCGAGGGGTCTTCTCCGTGGGCCGCCTCGGTGGGCCGTCGGGATCCCGACGTAGGCCGTGTCCGCATGGTTAGTTACCCGCATGGTTAGGCTTAGCGTGTTTTGATACCGGGATTAAGTGAGGATTCCCCGTTGTTTAAGGGGACCCCTAGGGCGGTCCCCGACGCAGCCCCCCGAGCATCCGCGGGTTTGCCATCGAGGCTCCCGCAGATGCTGGAACCTACTGATAGGACGTTCTTCCCTCCTTGTTTGCGAACGCTTTCCGTGGGGCCGCATCAGCGGACCCGCGGGTCTAGCCCCCGAAGCCCTGCAAAAGTGTGGGTTCTCCTGCAGGGGTTAACCGCGAGAACTTTGGTCGAACGGCGTGGCACATATGCCAACCGGCATCGGCGGTGTTTCGGCGGCTTCGGGGGTGCACGCTCCCCATCCTTTGTCTCCCGGCGGGTGCAATTTCAAGGAGGTGTAGCCGCGCGTCAAGCCCCCCGAGCCTTGGCCCGTTCGAGGCGATCGGGTCGAGCCCGACGACTTGTTTTTTAACGCGCCCTCGCCGTCCCTCCGCGGGACGGAGGGTGAGGTCTCCACGACTCCCATCGAGCGGGTCGCGAATCGCGGATTCCTCGTCGAGCCGCTAGCGGGTGGTTCAAGTGGACGTCCATGCCCCGTTCGATAAGGGTAGGCCGCGCGGTCGGAGACACGTCCATGGAAGCGCTTGCGTGGGTTTGCTAGGTGGGGCTCGGTCCCGTTCGCTAGGGACCGAGGGCGCGGAAGCTCTCCCTCGGTGGGATCCCCCCGCTGGCCGCCCTCGGCCGGCTCTCGAACACGACATGTGGGGCACCCTCGAGCCGATGGGCTCGAGGAACGGCTCGAATGCGCGTGCCCTCGTCGTCCCTAACTGCGTGATGCGGGGCGCCCGTTCGAACCCGTCGAGGGTCGGGCTTCGAACCTCGATCGCAAGGCCGTGCGGGGCCATGCATGGACAGCCCCGTCTTTTCGCGTTTGCGGCCGTCGAGGGGTCCGCGCGAGTCGGCCCTCGAGGCGCTTGTTGGCGGCACGACGCGGTATGAGTGCTTTCGGTGTCGCTCTATTTCAAGCGTGACACGGGCGGTCCCTTCACGCGCGTGCCTCTCTTTGGAGGGTTGACATTGTCTCGAGCGGGGGCCCGGCCGCTCGAGGGTTTTGCGTGGCATGGGTGCCCGCGGCCGTCCGCTCTACATCGAGCAGGTGCCGGGCGACCTTCTCACGCTGATATCCCATCGAGGGCCGCCTCTGTTTGGAGCCGAGGGTCATGCCGCTCGAGGGTCTCACGTGGCATGGGTGCCCGCGGTTGCCTGCTCTACATCGAGCGGGGTCCCGGCGACCTTCTCACGCTGATATCCCGTCGAGGGTTGCCTCTGTTTGGAGCCGAGGGTCATGCCGCTCGAGGGTCTCACGTGGCATGGGTGCCCGCGGTTGACTGCTCTACATCGAGCAGGTCCCGGGCGACCTTCTCACGCTGATATCCCGTCGAGGGTTGCCTCTGTTTGGAGCCGAGGGTCATGCCGCTCGAGGGTCTCACGTGGCATGGGTGCCCGCGGTTGCTCGCTCTACATCGAGCGAGGTCCCGGCGACCTTCTCACGCTGATATCCCGTCGAGGGTTGCCTCCGTTTGGAGCCAAGGGTCATGCCGCTCGAGGGTCTCACGTGGCATGGGTGCCCGCGGTTGCTCGGCTCTACATCGAGCGAGTCCCGGCGACCTTCTCACGACGATATCCCGTCGAGGGTTGCCCTCCGTTTGGAGCCGAGGGTCATGCCGCCGAGGGTCTACGGGGAGGGGGCCGCGCGGGGCTCGAGGGTCTCAGGGGGATGGGGGCCCGGGGGTGTCGGCCCAAAACCAAGGGAGGGTCTCGGGGGGGGTCCCGGCGACCTTCTCACGCCGATATCCCATCGAGGGTCGCCTGCGCCGAGCCGGGGGTCCGCCCCGCTCGAGGGTTCTCCTTGCTTGGCAAGGGACCGGGCATTTAAGCGCCTTGCGGTCGTGGCCGCGGGTTTGCGGCGCGGGCGCGCCTTTTTAGGCGGCGCGGCGCGCGCGCGCGTAGTGGGCGGCGCGACAGGCGGACGTGACGGTTTTGCCTCGGTCGCGGCCGGTCCTTGCCGTAATGATGACCCGCCCGCGGTGTTTTAGCCGGCGCGGTCGTGGTGGGGCCCGCCCGTCGACGCGATGGAAAGATTCCTGCAGTTAATGCTGGCGGGGCGTCCGCTCCGGAGAGCTCGCCCGTCAGCCTATAAAACTGCGCGGAGGAGGGGACGGCGGTTTTTTACCTTGGCATCTTACCACTTTCAGTCCCCCGTCCCTTCGCCTTCGTCTCGCTCTCGCCACCGCGCGGTCTCGCCATTAGAGCTTTTTCCTCCGTTCCTTGTCCTCGGCCTCTGCTCGCTTTCGTCCTCTTTATGGCGCCGCCTCAGCTTCCCGTTAGGATCCTGGAGCCGTACGCCTGGGAAAGGTCGACGGTGACCGGCTCGCCCTTGGCGAGCCGGTCGCCGCCGGCCGGTGTCGGCTAACGAAGACGGGGCGCCCGGCGGAGTGGATCGTGCCGCCGGCGGCGCACCATGAGCCCAACCCGCCGGAGGGCTATGTGGTGAGCTTCCTCCGCTACCACGAGCGTGGCTTCAACGCGCCGGCGAGCACCTTCATGCGGGCGATGTGCCACTACTACGGGGGTGGAGGCCGCACAACTTCGCCCCCAACGCTATCTCACGGGCGGCCACGTTCGTGGGCGTCCGCGAAGGGTACCCGGGGATCCCGATCAGCGGGACCTCTGCGGGTTCACCTTTCCGCGGGGAGCTCATCACGCGGCCCACATCGGAGCCGAGGGACCCCGCCGCGCGGTGGCGCGCCGGCGGGATGTCGCCGGCCTGCGGGGGCGGTTCAAGGATTTCTACATCCCCCCGCACCATGACGACGAACAACGCCGGCCGGGAGCGGGGATGGTTCTCCCGCGTAACGCCGAGCCCGGCCTTCCTCCCTACACCGGCCGGGTGTTCAAGAAGAGGCCGGACTCCGGGGCTACGGGGTGTCTACGGCCCGGCATCGGGCGCGGCAAGAGTCCGTCCTCGCCGCCTGCGGCAGGCCGGCGAAGCACGGGCTCAACGCGATGGGCGTCCTCGCCTTCCTCCACCACCGGCGGGTCGTGCCTCGATGCGAGAGGCCACTGCGCTTCTTCGAGATGACGGAGGCGGCCAACCCCGTCGACCCGGCGAGGTCGCGGATGCTCCCGACGCCGGCCGGAGCGGCCGTACGCGCTCACCGGGCGCGGAACGCCGTCGACACCCGGACGCCGCCACCCGCGGGTCGGACCCCCGTGGGACATCGAGATGCTCCCTACGGGCCCGCGGGTGAGTTGGGTTCCTGATTTTGTCTTGGTTCTTGGTCTTGCTTTCGTTTCTTGATTCGTCATTGTCGCTCTTGTGCGCGGTGGGTGGAGTTCAACATCGCCAAGTCCGTTCCACCCACCCCCGACTCCCGTGCGCTCGGCCGGGCGGCGCGGCGGGAGCGGCGGGGAGCGGGCGGCGCGCAAGAAGGAGCACGCGAGGCGGCGCCAAGCGCGCCGCGACCAACGGTCCGCGGAGTGCGGCGGCGCGAGGAGGCGGGGCTCTCCTCCCCGGATATCGAGGAGCCCTCGTCCTCGGAGCGAGACGAGGAGGAAGAGTCCGAGGGGGAGGGCCCTTCGGACGGTGGCGGGCCCTGCGCCCCGTCGCCGGAACCCGCGCGCGGCGTCGGGGGCGGCTTCGCCGGGGCGGGCGCATCGGCGCCCGCCGCCGGCACTCATCATCGGGGGCGGCACGCGCCGCGGAGGTGCCGGCGCGTGCCGCGGAGGCACGCGCGGCGGCACGCGCCGCGCACACGCGCGTCAAGCGTGCCCGCGCGCGGGGGGAGCGTGCCCGCGCGCGCGGCGTCATCGTCAAGGGGCGCGTCGGCGGGCGTGCCGCGCGCGCGGGCGAGCGTGCCCCCGCGCGCGGTGGCGTCTTCGGGGGGGTGCGGCATCGGGCGCGCCCGCGCACGGGGCGGGCGTGCCCGTGCGTGCGGCGGCGCCGTCGGGAGGCGGCTTTGCGGCGGGCGCGGCCGGCCGCGCCGGCCTCTTCCGCAGAGGCCTCGAGGAAAAGGAAACGGGCCTTTTCCTCCGCGAGGTAAGGAGCTTTGTCCTCCTTCGTTTGGTTTGGTTTGCTGGTGATTAGGTGCTCTAACCCTCCGTTCGTGCCTGCGCAGGGCGGTGCCAACCGTTCCTCCTCTTGCACCGGCCAAGGTGCTGAGGACGGACGCATCGATCCCCACCCGGCGGCGCTCGTCGAGGGGGTCGCGCCCTGGGACAAGCGTGGCGGCGGGCACTAGCTCGCAAGGCCCGGCTGGGGCCTCGAGGCCTCGGCCGGCGGATCGGCCGCCGCGGCGCGGCCCGGCGGTCGCGGGGGGGCGGCCGGCGTCGGTCGCCACGGAGGCGCGGGGCCGCGGCGGCGGCGGTGGTGGTGGAGCCCGCGGTGGGCGCCCTTTGCGGAGGAGGTGGAGGCGGCGCGACCTGCGGGAGCGCCCGTGGATGCGGCGGTACCGCCGGAGGTGGCGGCCACGGCGGCGCGGCGGGCGCCGTGGCCGTGGAGGCGCGGGTGGAGGTGCGGCGGAGGCGGCGCAAGCGGCTGCGCCCGCCGGCGATTTGCGGGGCGGAGGTGGTGGAGCTCTCGGACGACTCCCCGCCGCACGGGTGGAATCGGTGGGCCGGGCGGCCCACGAACTTCCCCGAGCCCCGGGGAGGGGGGGCCCTCGTGAGGCGGCACGAGGGTCACATGGTGGTGGGGGCCGAGGACACGGTGCCGAGGCCTCGTCCTCCCACGCCGGCCGCCCCCGCCCGGGGGGGGGGGGGCCGTGGAGGATCCCCCTGCGTTCGGCGACGCCGGGGGGGAGCAAGAGCTGCGGGGCGAGCTTCGGAGCCACGGCGCCACGCTCAACGCGCGCGTTGAACGAGGGCGGCGAGTCCACGGCGGCCGGCCCGGCTTGTCTTCCGGGTGAGCCACGGTTGCTCGTCCCACTTCCTTTTTCGTTTCCGTGTCTTGCATTCAAGCCTTGACACTTACGAGAATTGATGTGTGGATGCCAGGAGCTCGAGCGTCGCGCCCACGACAAATACGACACGTTCGACCGGGTGAACGCCGAGGCCCGCCAGCTCCGGGAGCGATGCAGCGCTTTCGACGCGCTTGCGGACGCTCTTAGGACGCCGGACGGGCGGCTAGCGTGCGGGCGATGGCGTGGTGCGACGAGCTCCCGGGAGAGCTCGGGCGGGGATGCGGCGCGCCGCTCAAGCCTCGAGCGGATCCGCGCAGCCCTTGTTGATCGCGACGAAGCGCTGTGGAACGCGCGTGCGGACCTGGATAAGACGCGGACGGCGGCCGCCACCGGGGAGGCGGAGGTGGCCACCGCTCGCGCCGAGACCCGGGAGCTCCGCACGTCGCTCGAGGGGGCGCGGGCGCGGCGGCGCGGGGCGAGGAGCGGGCGCGCGGGTTGGAGCGGCGCGCCAAGGAGGCCGATGACCGAAGGCCGCCCTCGACGCCAAGGCCGCGGCCCTCGTTGCTGGCCGAGGAGCGGCTCCGGCGAGAGCGCATCGCCCGCCGGGGGGGCGAGGGGCGGCTCCGGCGGGGAGCAAGGGCGCCCTTGGCGACGCCCGAACGGCGGCCGGAGCGGGAGCGCGTCGCGCGCGAGGCGGCGGAGAAGTCGGCCGGAGGAGCGGAACGCCGCATTCTCCAAGGTTGAGGATGATGCGCTCGCGCTCGGCATCGGCAACGCCGGCCGGGGCGGGCGGCCCTCCGCGAGCAAGGCGAGACCGTCCGGCGTCTCGAGTTGGCGCTCGAGTCCGCGCGCGCGCGACCTCGATTTGGAGAGGAAGCAAGTCGAGGGTGAGTCACTTTTTGACTCGTTTGTTGGTTTTTTGCTTTAGAGGGTTCGTTTCTCCCTTTCGATTTCTTGTCGTCTTGTTGATTCCGGGCTTGCGCACCGCCTTGGGGCACGGCTGGCCGGGGCGGGCCGAGGCCCTGCGGGCTTCCTACAACTCCTGCGAGCGGGAGGCTGCGGGGAGGCGCGTGACGCGGCCCTCGAGACTGCCGCGTCGTCGAGGAAGGCGAGGCCCGGGCCGACGGCTCGGCGGCCGGCCGCTGCGCGCCCTAGGCGGCCACGTCACGGAGCGGATGCGCCGGGCGTTGCACCTAGGCGTCGGAAGGCCCTCGGAGTGGTGCGATCCCACTACGAGGTCAACCTCGAGAGCGGCGGCGGAGGGCTACATCGTGCCCGAGGGCGTCGAGGACGAGGTGGCCATGGAGCGCGCGGACGCGCGCTGCCGCCGACGCCGCCGGGTCGCTCGCCGAGGCCTTCGAAGAATTCCTCTTCCCGGACGCCGCCGATCTGCTTGCTCCTCCTGCCCCGAAAGCGGTTGGGCGCTAGGCCCATTTTTTGTTTACGTGTATCGGAATTCGGCCTCGTGGCCTTTTGTAAATAAACAAATTGTCTTGTGAACATGAGCGATTCTTGTAAATGAAGTTGCTTGTTTATTACGCTTTTTGTTTCTCCTTCTTCCGAGTAGATTCTAGTTAGGGGAGTTCGATTTTCGCGGGGGGCCCGGCGGGTTGGAGGCGAGAGAGAAGGGCCATAGCCACGCGGCGTAGGCTATCTCTCGGCTCGCACGCTCCTTCCAGCGTGCCGCCTACGCCTGTTCGAATCATGGCTCGAGGTTGAAGTAGGAAACAAACTTAGCGCGTGTTGTTATGTTTTTTGCGCGAAAAATGGGACCATTTTGGGGGGGGGGGGGGCCCCCCCGCAGTAGCCCCCGAGGGTAACTTGGGTTTCAGGGGAAAGCCGAGTTGCCCTTTTATTAGACTTGCAGTATTTACATAGTTGACACCAACTGGGGCGTTGGCCATGTGATTTTACAACAACAAAAAACACTTGGAAAAATCCTAGCTAAGGGTAGAAGCGACGTAGCTGTTGGATGTTCCAAGCGTTGGTGAGTTCTTCGCCGTCCTCGTTGGCCAGCTTGTACGTGCCCGGCTTGAGCACTTTCACCACGACATAGGGTCCCTCCCATGGGGGCGATAGCTTGTGGCGCCCTCGGTTGTCTTGGCGTAGCCTTAGGACCAGATCCCCTTCGCTGAAATCCCTCCGACGTATCTTGCGTGCTTGGTAACGTCGTAGGGACTGTTGATACCTTGCGGAGTGCATCAACGCCACGAGGCGTACTTCGTCTAGGCGGGTCCGGCGAGTCCTCGCGGGCTCGGCCGGTTAGCATCTTTGTCGTACCCTCGAATCCGGGCGACCCATATTCCAGGTCCGTGGGGAGGACGGCCTCCGCGCCATGGACTAGGAAAAACGGGGTGAACCCGGTGGCTGCTTGAAGGGTTGTCCTTAGGCTCCACACGACCGCTGGTAGTTCTTGGAGCCATTTTCGGCCAGATTTGTTGAGCTGGTCAAAAATTCGGGGCTTGAGGCCTTGCGGAATCATGCCGTTGGCGCGCTCCACTTGGCCGTTGGTACGTGGGTGTGCCACGGCGCCCAATCCACGCGGATGTGGAACTTGTCGCGAGAACTCCAAAAACTTTCGGCCGTGAACCGGGACCCATTGTCCGTGATGATGGAGTTTGGCACTCCAAAGCGGTAGACGATGTCGGTGAAGAACGTGACCGCCCCTGCTCGGCCCTCAAATTCGTGATGGGGCGCACCTCCACCCATTTGGAGAATTTGTCAATCGCGACAAGCGGGTGGGTGAAGCCCCCGGCGCCTTCCGCGGGGGCCCGACGATGTCCAACCCCCACACGGCGAACGGCCATGTTACGGGGATCGTTTGCGGGGCGTGAGCGGGCAAATTGGACTTGCGGGCGTAGAGGCGGCACCCTTCGCAGGTGCGCACAATTTCGGCGGCATCCGCGACCGCGGTAGGCCGATAGAAGCCCCTGGTGGAACGCGTTGCCAACGAGGGTGCGCGGCGCGGCGTGGTGGCCACGGATCCCCGCGTGGATGTCCCGTAGGAGCTCGCGCCCCTCGGGAATGGGTATACACCGGCCGGAGGATGCCCCGATGTGGCGCGCTTGTACGGCTCGCCGTCGATGAGGGTGAATGACTTGGCCATCCGGCGATGCGCCGGCTATGGCCGTGCGCGGGGAGTTCCCCTCGAGCAATCCGGGCGATATACTTCTCCCCGCCGGTCCGCCGGGCGGGAGCCGGCTCGATGTCCATCGCGACGCCCTCGTGGGAGCCGTACCCCTCGAGAAGGGAGAGTACGTACGCCTCGTTCGAGGGGTCCTCTTCCATGGGTTCCGCACCCGCCGGATTCGAGGGAGCCCCAGGGTCCGCCGTCGCTCGAGGGGGTAGGGCTCGAAGGTGACCGAGGGCTGCGCGATGTCGCGCGCGAAAACGTTCGGGGGGAACGGTGATCCGCCCGGACGCTATTTTTGCCAACTCATCCGCTTCCTCGTTGTACCGGCGGGGTACATGATTAAGCTCGATGCCGTAGAACTTGTCTTCGAGGGCCCGCACGGCTTTACAGTAGGCCTCCATCTTGTCATCGTGGCGGCTCGCGTTCTTCATGACTTGATCGATCACGAGCCGCGAATCCCCTCGTACGTCGAGGGCGCTTGACGCCCAACTCCATGGCGATTTTGAGGCCGCGAGAGAAGGGCCTCGTATTCCGCCATATTGTTAGATGCGGGGAAGTGGAGGCGTCTTGCGTAGCGCATGTGTTCCCCGAGGGGTGACACGAAGAGCGAGGCCCGCGCCCGCTCCTGTCTTCATCACCGAGCCGTCGAAGAACGAGTCCGGCACTCGCTGGAGATACGAGGGGGCGGCGGTGCGTGGGTCCGTCCACTCGGCGACGAAATCGGCTAGGATTTGCGACTTGATGGCCTTGCGCGGAGCGTAGGCGAGCGTCTCGCCCATCAACTCCACGGACCACTTGGCGATTACGCCGCCGCGTCGGGGGTTGCGGATGATCTCTCCTAGCGGGAAGGAAGAGACCACCGTGGCGGGTGGGCCTCGAAGTAGTGGCGGAGCTTGCGCCGCGCGAGGACTACCGCGTACAACGAGCTCGGACACGGGGGTAGCGCGTCTTCGTGTCCGACGAGACTTCGCCGATGTAGTAGACCGGCCTCCGCACGGGCAAGGCATGCCCTTCCTCCGTGCGCTCCACAATGATCACGGCGGCGACCACCCGGGTGGTTGCGGCCACGTAGAGTTGGAGGGGTTCGCCGTCTCGCGGCGGCGTAAGGATTGGGGCGTGCGTCGGGAGACACCTTCGGCTTGTCGAGCGCTTCCGGGCCTCGGCGGTCCAAGAGAAGCGCTCGTGCTTCTTGAGCGGCCGGTAGAGGGGCGGGCCCTTCTCACCGAGCCTCGAGATGAAGCGGCTTAAGGTGGCGAGGCACCCCAACACCTTCGCACCCCTTTGAGGTCCCGAATTGGACCCATTCGCTCGAGGGCCGCGACCTTTTCAGGGTTGGCCTCGATTCCCCGCTGGGAGACGATGTACCCTAGGAGCATGCCCCGCGGCACTCCAAAGACACATTTTTCGGGGTTTAGCTTGACCCCGTTGGCCCGTAGGCATCTGAACGCGACGCCAAGGTCGTTAACCAGGTCGTCCGCCTTCCTAGTCTTGACGACGATGTCGTCCACGTAAGCCTCGACCGTCCGCCCGATATGGTCCCCAAAAACGTGCTGCATGCAGCGCTGATATGTTGCGCCCGCGTTTCTGAGGCCAAAAGGCATCGTGACGTAACAGAACGTCCCGAACGGTGTGATGAACGAAGTCGCGAGCTGGTCGGACTCCTTCATTTTTATTTGGTGATATCCCGAATAGGCATCAAGGAAACGAGTAGTTCACACCCTACTTTGTGGAATCAACGATTTGATCTATGCGTGGCAAAGGAAAAGGAACTTTTGGACATGCTTTATTGAGACCGGTGTAGTCTATACACATCCTCCACTTCCCATTTTTCTTTTTTACAAGCACGGGATTAGCTAGCCACGTAGGGTGGAACACTTCCTTGATGAATCCGGCCTCGAGGAGCTTCCGCGGCTCCGCTCCGATCGCCCGTCGCCGCTCCTCGTCGAAGCGGTGCGGCCGCCGCACGGCGCGAGCGTTAGGCGAGGATATCAAGGGAGTGCTCGGCGACCTCCCTCGGGATGCCCGGCATGTCCGAGGGGCTCCACGCGAAGACGTCGGCGTTGGCGCGGAGGAAGTCGACGAGCACTTGCTTCCTATTTGGGGTCGAGGGTCGAGCCGACCCTCAACGCCCCGCCCTCGGGGGCCGACGGGTCGAGGGGGACCCCTTTGGTTTGCTCGGCGGCCTCGAAGGTGCCGACGTGCTTGGCGGCGGAGGCCGAGGTCGTCGTTGACCATCTTCTCCGGCGTGTTCACCGGCGCTTCATCCGGCGCTAGCGCCTCCGCATGTTCCACACACTCGACGTCACGGTCGAATGCGTGCTCGATCGACGACCCGACGGTGATGACGCCGCTTGGACCGGCATATTCATCTTCGGGTACGTGTAGTTGGGGACCGCCATGAACTTGGCATAGCATGGTCGCCCAAGGATGGCATGGTAGGCCCCTTTGAATCCCACCACCTCGAAGGTGAGGGTTTCCTTGCGGAAATTCTTGGGGGTCCCAAACCGGACGGGCGGATCGATGCCCGAGGGGGTTGAACTCGCTTGCCGGGCGCGATGCGCGTGAAACGGCTTCGTCTTGCCGGGCCGCGCTGGTCCGGCCCAATCCCCATCGGGCGCAATGTATGCGCGAAGAGGATATTGAGGCTACGCCTCCGTCCATAAGGACCTTCGAAAACCGGGCGTTCCCAATGATGGGATCGACCACCGGTCGTCTTGGCCGGGTTCGGGATGCGGTTTGGGTGATCATCCCGGCTAAAAGTGATGGCGTCCTTCGACCGGTTGAGGAAGGCCGGAGGTGCCCTCTCCGCGGCGAGGACTTCGTGCCGCTCCTTCTTGCGTTGCGGGTCGACATGTCGACGGTAGGTCCCCCAAAGATGAGGAACACATTTTCGACGGCGGGGAAACCACCCGCGTCGCCATCACCCTCATCTTTCTTGGCCTCTGCCTCCTTCGCGGCGGCACGGCCGTAGAACTTCTTGAGCATGTCGCATTGCTCAAGAGTGTGGTTCACGGGAGTTTTGTGGTAGGGGCATGGTTTTTTCATCATGTCGTCAAACACCCCCGGGCCTCGAGGAGCCGGTCGAGGGCCCGTCGGGCGGGTCAACGGCGAGGGCCTCGGCGTTGCCACCGTTGCGCCCCTGCTCGCGCGCCTCGCGCGCGCGGCTTCTTCCCCCTTCTTGCCCCGCTTGTCGTTGCGGCGCGGCTCCTTGGACCCGCTGCCCTCCGCGGGCGTGTCCTCGGAGCGCTTGCCCTTCTTGCCGTCGAAGATCGCCCCCACGGCCTCCTCTCCCGGAGGCGAAGGCGGGTGGCAATGTCGAACGGCTCGTTCGAGTCCGTGGGCGGGGCTGCGTCCCGGCTCGCGCACAAGGTCCGGCACGTGGTGCCCTCGAGGAACGCGTGCACGATCTCGGACCGTGCCACGGCCGGGTAGCTCCGTGCGGCGCTTGGAAAAGCGCCGTATGAAGTCCCGCGGCGACTCGCCGGCTCGCGTGCGGGGAGCGCGGGATCCCGAGGAGTTCCCGGGCGCACGTATGTGCCCCGGAAGTTGCCCACGAACGTGTGGACTAGATCATCCCGAGTTATGGATGCGGGCCGGCGGGCAAGTGCTCTAGCCATGTCCGGGGCCGCGTCGCCCGGGTGCGGGGGCAAGTTGCGGATGATCACTTCGTCGTTAGTGGCCCCGCCCACCGACAAGCTAGGCGGTAGTCGTTGAGCCGGACGCGGGGGTCCGTCTCCCCGTTGTACTTGACGATTGTCGAGGGCCGACGGAAGCGCGGGGGAACGCCGCCGTGCGGATCTCCCGCCGAACACACGGGTGCCGGGGGGCTCCGGCGTCGGGGAGCGATCCTCACCGCCGTCGTAGCGTCCACCCCTTCGAGGGTGGTAACCCCTAGCCGCTCACGCGTCCGCCTTGCCGGGTGCGCCTGGCGTTGATGACGTTGCGGGCATCGCCATCCGGCGCCCGCGCGTGTCGAGGAGCCGTTCCTTGGCGGCGTGCGCCCCTGGTCAGCGGGTTGACCCACGTGCACCGAGGGTTCGCCTCCTGGTGCAGGATCATCACCTCGTGCGTCCCCCTGTTGGCGGATGCGTGAGGCTGAGCTCTCGGCCTGGCCGGACGGCCGCTTGCTCAAGGAGAGTCTGCACCTCGCGGTGCATGTCTCGAGCCTCGGGGGTCGAGGGTGCCGGCATGGCGCGTAGCAACGTCGCGGCGGCGATGAGCTTTTGGCTCGCCCGTGGCGGAGTATCCGCGTTGTCGACATTGGGGACGGGGTTGAGGCGGTCACGGACTGTCGGCCCGGCTCCCGCGCGCGTTCGCCGCGCGCGGAGGCCTCCCCCGCCATCGAGGCGCGGATCGGCCGCCGCGTCCGTACTCCTCCGCCGGCTTGGCCTCGAGCTCGCGGGCTTGGGCCGGCCCGTGCGTCGACGTCGGCCCCCGGCGGGGAGCGCTCGGCCCCGCGGCCGGGCGCGTGGCGATCCCGGGGCGGGCGTGACTTCCCCGTCTCCCGGCACCCGCCGCGCGCGGCGGCGTTAGCCGGGTCGTTGGTGATGACGGCGCAACACTCCCGCACGGGGTCGTAGCTCCCGGTGCTTTCGGGAGTCGTCGGAGCGACCAAACCGGTAGTCCATGGCGTCGAGGAAGCGCCACGAACGCGGCCCCGGGTCCGGCACGCCGGAGAAGTCCCACTCCGCGTACCCGTGGCGGTTGGCGGGTGGCATCGTGTCGACGGAGCCCAGGGACGACTCATCCGCCTGGCCGAGGTGCGGGGTCCCTGGCGACGAAGACGTGACGGCCAGGTGGAACCCGGCGCATCGTCGTGTTCACGTTGGCGTTATGGGCCGTCGTGGCGCCACGCGGCCCGATGGGGATGCGCGGTCCCGAGACCGCACGCGGTCCCGCCGGGGGTGGTGGCGGGCGTTGCGACGGTGGGCGCACCGCGTTGGGTGGCGGCGCGCTCGGCTCGCCGCCGCTCGGACCGCGCCCCGACGCGAGCGTAGCCCGGAGCGACGACGGCGTTGCGGCGTTGATGGGCCCGCGGCATCCGTGCCGGCGGGCGTCGCGCGCGGTGTCGCGCGTGCGGCGGAGACCGAGCGGACCCCGGCCTCGCGGCGCGCGCGAAGCTCCTCACGATTGGTGAGGCGCATGAGATAGCCGTTCCCCGTGGCCCGGAAGTTCAAGTCTCCGAAGCGGATCTCGAACCCGGCGGGAGAGGGTCCGAGCTACCCATGTTGTAGCGGGTACCACGGTACTCGGTGCGAATCACCATGGAGGGAGTTGGTGAAATGACCTTAGGCGCTCGATGCCCCACGGTGGGCGCCAAGCGTCGGTGCGGAATATGGTCCCGACACTAACCGAGAGATAACGCCTAGGTCTATCCCTCAATGGTCGATGCCAAGCAACAAATGACACAAGGTTTTATCCCGGTTCCGCCGAGGGGGCCGTACGTCCGACGGGGGCGTGCTCGTGGCACTATATTGCTCGGCACCGGGGGTGCTTGTAGTGGGGCAAGTACAAGCAAGGCGGGAGAGGAAGCGTGGCTTCCAAGTCCCTGTGAGAGTGGTCGAAGATGTTGTGGGAGAATAAGAGAGTGAGTGCACGGTGTGTTGTGTTCCTCTCAACTTTGTCCCCCCCCCCGCGGGCGGGGGCTCGCCTCCCCCTTTTATAGGCCAAGGGGGCGACGGGTTACATGCACGCCGCGCTACCTAGCTACGTGAGGGAGCACGTCGCGCTATGGTGTAGAGTGGGCGGCCGTCGGACGATCTTCGCCGCGATCCGGCCATGATGGCCTACCCCGCACCCGAACGGTGGCGGTTCGAGGGTAGGAAGGCGGCGGATGGCGGTGGTGTCCTTCGATAGGCTTAGAGGGAGGTGCCGATGATGGGCGGTACGGGGGGAACAAGGGCGCGGGCGAACGGCGTTCCTTCCCAATGCGTTCCGCGGCGGCGGGGAGTGGTTCTTGCGGTGCTCGGGCGTGCGCTGCGGTGCGGGCGTGCGTCCGCACGCGTCGGTACGGCGGCCGCACCGTTGCGTGGACCGGGATGGCCATCCACCGGCCTCGGCGCCCCCTACCTAACCCGTAGGGTCATGGGAAAGTGAGATCGAGGGTGCGCCGGCCCCTTTCGAGGGTCGGGCGCGATAGCCGCACTTGTAGTGGGCGCGCGGTGTCACGGGACCGGCCACCGGCCGTACCGCACGGTCCATCCCCCCACGGTGGCGGGGGGATGGGCTCCTCCCCGGGGAGTTGGTGCGGCGGCACGGGGCGTGAGCCCGGGCGCATGATGGCGCCGTCTGCGGCGTCGGGGCGTTAAATGCCCAAGTACGGGGCCGGCGCACGCGTGCGGCGCGCCCGTGAGCGTGGCGGGCCCCTCGCCGAGGGCGGAGCGAACCCTCGAGCGAGTCGAGACCTGCTCGAGGGGGGGGCGATCCCTCGAGCGGGGCGGGACCGCTCGAGGGAAAGGGTTGCCCTTCGAACCGGGGCGGAGCCCGCCCGAGGGGGAGCGCGTCCTCGAGCGAGGCGGAGCCTGCTCGAGGGGTCTTCTCCGTGGGCCGTCTCGGTGGGCCGTCGGGATCCCGACGTAGGCCGTGTCCTGCATGGTTAGTTACCTGCATGGTTAGGCTTAGCGTGTTTTGATACCGGGATTAAGTGAGGATTCCCCGTTGTTTAAGGGGACCCCTAGGGCGGTCCCCGACATTTATCTAATTTTCATTGTGCATGTACTATAATTTTTCTAAATTTATATTGTACTATGACTTAGGTTTCAGATGAGGCAATATCTATTTCTTGGCACAATGAAGGCAGTTAAGAAACATAATGACTATTTTGTGCAGAAGAGGAATGCAGCCGGAGTGCTAGGACTATTTTGTCTTTAGAAGGTCATTGTCGCTTTTTGTATGTTAGCTTATGGCACTCTAGCTGATGCTTTGGACGAGTACATTCGTATTGGCAAGAGTACTGCACTAGAATCTTTGAGAAAGTTTGTAGCAGCTTTTGTTGAGATTTTTGGACCGGAGTACATGAGAGAGCCCAATGAACATGATACTCTAGATTACTTGAAATTGGATGCGAGCAGAGGATTTCCTGGTAATCTTGGGTCTATATATTGTATTCATTGGCCTTGGAAAAATTGTCCTACTGCACATCATGGTCAGTACAAGGGACATAGAAAAGAGCCTACTATTATACTTGAAGCAATCACATCTAAAGATCTGTGGATATGGTATGCATTCTTTGGCATGCTTGGTTCACACAACGACATTAATGTGCTTCAAAGGTCTCCTATCTTTGCAAGGCTTGCTGAGGGACAAGATCCACAAATAAACTACAAGATAAATGGACATTATTATTCAATGGGTTACTATCTAGCAGATGGCATATATCCATCGTGGACAACTTTTGTGAAGACAATTCCAAAGCCACAAGGTAATAAGAAAAAATATTTTGCAAAGGCCCAACAAGCATGTCAAAAGGATGTCGAAGGGCATTTGGGGTTCTACAATCTCGGTTTGCTATTGTTCGTGGACCGACTTATTTGTGGGATGAAGATACGCTCCATAATATTATGATGGCTTGCATAATAATGCATAACATGGTTATTGAAGATGAACGTGAAGAGCACGGGGAACAATATGAGTATCACTTCGACGATGAGGGATACTATGTTTGCACCTAGGACAATATGGGATCAAGTGTGACAATTTCACATAGTGATGCACCTGAACTTGATGCACTCATGCAAAATTATAAGAACATCTAGGGCAGTGAAATCCACTATCAACTGTAGGCAGACCTGATCGAGCACTTGTGGCAAAACCATTCAGAGTTATACAATATTACTTAATGTTGATTAGTTTTGTGTACTCTATTCAAATTTTATTTGAGAATAATTATTTTTATCAATTCTGTTAGGCTAGCAGTGCCTTATTTGAGAACAATTATTTTTTATTCTGTTAGGCTAGCTGTGCCTTGTTTCTGAATTAAGTTCAGCCAGTAGTGCCTTGTTTCTCAATTCAGTCGACAACAGTACAACAGTGCCTTCATTCAGGGGAAAAAATGTTCCGCCAACAGCTTGCCTTCTTTTTCAATTCTTATTTGTAACTCAGACATGTATGTAGCTCAAGACATGTAGGAAAAAAATTGTTGCACTAGTTTGCACAGCACACACATCACACGATCATGTAGGTAAATTATCAAATGACCTTAAACCACATAATTCAAAGGGTAGCTCACAAGAGACAATTCCAAAGACACATAAGCAAATTTAAGAATTCAAAGGGTATCTCACACATGAGTTTTAAAATGAACTGAAATTAGACATAAACACCTAGATATTGCAACATCTTGCAAGAATCTCATGCCGACACACTGCATAATATTATTGTAGGTCGTAGCTTATTGTGGTCAGATCCAAATTCAGAATTCTCTCCTATTCTAGGTCCCTTTGGAACTCAAACTTATCTTTCTCCAATTTGAGCCTTTCTCCCTGCAATGCAAATGCTTTTTTGCACCTCTCTTCTTTCTTCAAGTCTTTCTCAACGTCAGCTTTTTTCTTCTTTGTCATTAGATAATCCATTGCTCCAATCGTCGAGCATTGCTTTAGCTTCTATTTCTCCTTCTTCTTACCGTCAGGTCTTCCTGGTGGTTCATCATCATCATCAACAGCAAAAGGGACAACATGACTGTAACATCCCTGCTGTTTATTTGTGCTAATGACATTACTTAGCTGGGTTAATCAAGTTAATTAGCCTCTAAGCATGTTTGAAATGTTTTGTCACATATTTGCACAAAAGACCTTGGTCAAAATCCCAAACCACGGTCAAACCCTGAGTGCTCCTTAAAGGATGATTTGGTTTTCTTGCGCTTTCTCCAAATTTCACTATAGAACTTCAAAATCGGCCAATACCAAAGTTGCTTAGTTTTTCCGGGAACACATTTCATTCAATTACCGGCATTTCAAATTTTGAGGTTTGAGCCCTCAAAAACTCAGTCAAAGCTCTGTTGAACAGTTTGACCGAGACATAAAAATCTGCAACTTCAAGCAAGTTTATCTCCAAATCTGTTGAGAATTTGATAGGTCGGCCTTTGTAAAAGTTGGAGCTGGTTGTCTGTTCTACAACTTTTATTTTGGGAGATTTTGAAGTTTAGTCAAGCGCGCCCGCGCGCTCTGGTCGCAACGTCGGCGCGCCTCGGCGTTCCCGACCCGGCCGGCGTACTTTCGGCCATATGCCGACGCCGTGCGTCCGGATGCGTGCCGGCGCCCTCCCCCACACCTTGCCAAGTGGCCCCGCGCCTCGGGGCGGGCCGGTGGCCGCGCCACGGCCGCGCGCGCGCGCCGGCGTACACGCGCCGCGCGCGCCCTTCCCTCGCCGCATGCGTAGCAGCCGGCCACCCGGCGGGTCCGGGCGAGGCGCCCCCAACCCCCGCGCGCGCCACGCACTCCCTCCTCCCTCGCATTCGCCGGGCGCGACCGAGCCGCCCCGCGCCGCCCGCCGTCGCCACCGGTTGAAGCTCGACGGTGCGCCCCGCCTTCCACCGCTCCTCCTCGAGTGCAAGCACGTCCCTAGCCTCCACCCACACCCCGTGAACCTTCTCCCGATCACACATTGCACTATGAAGCCGCCAACTTGCCGGAGTCGCTGTTCCAGCGGCTCGGTATCCACGCCCCCGCCGAACTCCACCGCCGGCCGCTCCTCCAAACCATCCAACCCTCGGAACGGAACCCTAGGTGAGCAAGGACCACTTCCCCGCCCTATCCCGGCCAAGTCCGGCCTTCTCCTCACCGGAATCCGGCCATCTTCACCGCTGGCCGCGCCTGGACCTGATTGTAATCTAACTTCTTGTTCTAAGGGCCTGTCTGCAAAATGGCGTCTTCAGATCTCGATATAAAATCACAGGAAAATTGTAAAAGTACAAACTTAGCTGTTCTAGAATCCTTATGAGGAAACCTAACTTTTATAGTAAGGAAGTTTTCAAAATTCAGTGTAGATTTTAAATGATTTTGAATTGATCAGTTTGAGTAAATTTGAGATAACTTGAAATATATAATTGCTATGGATGTGAATTTCGGATATGTTGTTGTTGTTATCATTCCTGGCATTGTGTAGAAAAATGACACTTAAATCATCTGTATATCTTCATTTATGAATTTATATTGGTTTCAGCCTGTTCTCCATTTATGAATTGTTTGAATTTACCTGTTGATCAAATGCCCTCCAATTTTCTGCTGTAGCTCTGCAATGCTTAGTAGTATTTGTCATAAATCAGAGATGAATTGTTGGCATCTGTAGATTGTTCTGCTAATTTATGGTGATTAGTTTGAGTTAAATTCAAATCCATATTTCTGCTGCAGTAATGGATCCAATTTTTGGTGTGTGAGCTAAATATGTCTTTATCATGTTGTGTGCCAAATTATAGCCTTAGATTCTATGTATATTTTGTTTTATGAATTATTCATGCTCCTAGTAGCTTAAACTTGTTGCATTTATCATATTTATTCTGTAGCTTTGTTTTACCTCAAGTTTGGTCAGTAATTCTGTGTTGCTGATATATGCCTGCTGGTAAAACCTCGTGTTCAGTTTGATCATATATTTACCATAAGTAATCTCCTATTAATCAAGTTTTAAATGAATAACACAAATGGAGAACAGAAATATTTATGTTTGCAACTTGGGATCAAAGCTTGGAATTTATAAAACCATCTCTGGACAGCCCCACTTCAGTTTAGTGAAGTTTACTTAATTAATGAACTTAGATGTGTACACAATCACCATCAAATAAGATTAAAGTTTCACACACATCCACTTGTCCTGGGTCAAGAAAAGTTTAATTTAAAACTTGTTAAGGTGAATATGGCCAACAAAACGCCCTATGTTTATCTTTAAATTCAGAACTGAATTTAATTTCTTAAGTTTGTATACTTGAATCATAATGCATCTGCATATCGTATAGAACTCCCCGACGGAAACTACGAGCTGGTGCCTGAGTCTGAAGGGGAACCAGCTGAGGGCGAAGTGAACGTGGTGGAAGTGCAGCAAGACCCGGACCAAAGTTCGGAGGATCTCTCTACTGACTTTGCCAGTGAAGGCAAGCCCCGGAGCATAACCTATTTTTGTTAACTCCTGCAATCTTTTATGCGATGCTTGTGCATTTACGTTCAGGAGTTGAATTGAAACCTTAGATGCATGATCCTAGGTTCCTATGTTTCAAATACTAGCATGTCAGGTCGCTAGTTGCCATGCTTAGGACCACGGTAGAAGTCGAGTGATGACCATCACTCGCGAGCTATAGGTCTCTTATGTTGGAATCATAAGATTGTTGAACTTATCGGCTCATGTGGTAAGAGCATGGGACCGACTCCGGTCAATAGATGTCAGTGGTTAAGCTTTTGAACGTACTAAGCATTTGTCGGGAATGGGACCGGTAAGCCTAGTACTCTCCTGATCCGGCAAGGGAACTCTCTACCACTAAACCCGGGAGTGATCCCCAGATACTAGGCAATGGTACATGTGTGGATCCCAGCGGTCAGATACCGTGACCGGATAACCTTGTACCAGGGACTGTGGACTTGATCCCGAACTGAGGACGGTTGGGAACCGCCTGGTTGGTGTGCACCCCACCCCTTTTGGTTTTATTTGGCATTCTCGGGGTATGCATTCTCCCGTATGTTTAGGTCCACCTTGCAAGGTTACTAATCGATCGATTGTCGGCCTCTCACCGTTATCTGAGACTGCTTAACCATCCACTCTATGTCCCTTAATGATGGAATTTGAGAAGGAATTTGTATACTTGTTTAATTTTTATTGTTTTACTCTCCGAATGTCTGAACCAGTATAAACTCGTCGTGTTCTCTGTGTTTCGTGTGCCCATGCGCAACCTTCGAGTTCTTAGCCCTAGATTCCACCCTACCGAATAAATAAACCAACGGGGTTAACCCCACTGTGGGCTATCTAGATCTAAACCTCTGACAGTTGGCGTGCCAGGTAGGGGGAAATCCAGGGTTCTTCGTGCAACTCGATGGCTTTTCCGAGGAGCGTCATCTTCCTGGAAAGCATGCCAGACTTCCTCGCCAATCCCGTCAACATCTGCTTTGGCTCTATGCCGGCAAAGTCCACCGCTCCAGCCGCCTACCTCGTCATCGAGAGCAATGCGATCACCTCCAACCAGCAGGTCGAATCCGATATGCGGGCGGAAAGACATGCTCTTTGACACAATCAAGGTCTGGGAGCTCACCAAATGCCCTTGTAGGACCTCCACACCTTCACCCCGTATGCCTCTTGGTCTGCAAAACGTAGCTCACACAACTTGTCGCCACATGAAGAGGAAAATCTAGATCGAATATGGACCCAAGATCCACATCGTGGAAACTGCAGAGGTCATCTCGATGACCCTTGCCCTGTCCACGAGGACTCCAAACACACGGTTCGTCAGTGCCGTGTGCTCAAGAAGCTTCGTCGACCTCTCATCGCAGCTCATCACCACCAGATCAACAGCGAGTCATCCCCGGATTGCCTCGCATTTCGGATAACTTGTACGGCCATCTCCCCCAACAATCCGGGTGACATGTATGAGATCCCAGATCGAGAGGTCCTTGTGGTCTCCGCCAACGTACCCCCTCAAGCTAGTGAGATAGACGAGCAGCGCATACAACGCAAAAACGCTAATGCCGCATGAGCTAGTCGTCGATAGCAGGAGATAGATGCAGCTGCAGCAGCCGCAGGTCAATCTGTAGGCAACATTGTACATGGTGCCGGTGGCCAACCCGCAGCAATGTCACTGATGGTGCAGCCGCCCCCACGGCTCCAGTTGCCCCCCCAACGGCAGCAGAATCAAGATGAGCCTTGCCGACACCGCCTGCATGCCAGAGACCTCTTGAAGGACTTTGAGCAAGATGGCCACGAAGTCTACAACTCGCCTCAAGCTAACCTAGGCGCGGCGCGGCCCTTGCTGAGCTGGGACAACTTGAGGACACTCCTACAACACGACGCCTACAAGCTCGCATCCGCATCGCCACCACCCAGGTTGAAGAAAGAGGTCCAGGATACAGCGGATTGGCCTCAAGTTCCTTGTGACGCCCCAGGTTTTAATTAACCCTAATCGTCGGTCAACCCTGCTGACAGTGGTCAAATCACGGTCAACATGGGTCCTCACCTCGAAAACTTCACCAACCAACTCTAATGACACCATTGGTCAAGTAGACACACATGTGGGGTCAACCCATGGTCAAAGTCTTTGTCAAACCCCACTCAAACCTTAGTGACCCTAGATGTCTTCCGAAACTTTTGCCGCGTTCTCCAAAATTCACTTAAACACTTAAAAATCTACTTTCATGAAAGTTGTCCAGTTTGTTGAGGGACACAACTTTCATGTAGATTGACATTTCAAATTTTGAGTGGAAAAAGGTGAAAAACTCGCCCAAAGGATTGTACCCTCTGTTCTTTGCAATTGAGTGGCATTCGAGTTGACAAACTTGCCTGAGCAAAATCCAATGAGAAAAAGATATAGCCTTTGTGAAAGTTGTAGATGGGTTTGAGATCTACAACTTTCATATTCAACGTTTGGTGCACTTTTATACAAGATTTTGGAGTTTTTCAATTTTGAACGAGAGGGCCGGCAACACTTTTGAGGCTCGGACGCCGCCGCGCCGCCCAAGGCCGGTCGCCGGCCGAGGCTCGCTCTTCCCCATGTGCTCGCGCCCCGAGGCTGTTGGAATCCTCCCGGCGCGCGCGCGCTCCACGAACCGCGCCGCCGGCTCGGTGCGCGTCGCGGACCGCCGGTCCGTCCGCGGTGCCCCGCCGTAGCGCACCCGGTCGAGGGCCGGGTACCACGGCCGCATCTCCGCGGTCACGCCGCCGTCACCCCGGCCGAGCCGCCCCTATAAATGTCGCGCGTTCTCCCCTTCTCACGCCGGCATTGCCGCTCCACCCCGCCATCCGCGTCGCCGCCGCCGCAGCCGCGCCCCCGCTTCCCACGGCCGAGCAACCACCCATGGCCCTTTTCTAGACCCTATAGGACCTTCACGTGCCACTTGTTGTCCAGGCCGGGCTCTTGTCGTCGCCGGAGCCGAGCCGCCGCCGTCGCCGCCGCCGGTCCTCACCGTGCGCCCACGCCGGTGTGTTCCCCGCCCCAACTCCGGCCACCCCGGGCCCTAGGTGAGCACATGGTTGTGCCCCACCGCTTCCCCGGCCGGGAGCGCGGCCAGCTCGCCGGAATTCGGTCGGCGCCGCCGCCTCCCCATGCCTAGGGTCCTGATTGCAAAGGGCCGAGTCTTTCTAGGGTGTTTTCCGTAAACCAGGGGCATGGTTGTGAAGTTTCAGTTCTTTGTAGGGTCCTCGGTGCAAAAGGGTAACTTCAATAGTAAAAAGATTTTGCTGAAAGTTGTAAAATCCCTAGAAAATCCTAGAAAATTCGAAAAATTGCAAACTCAATTTTGCCAGATTCATGGTGAGGAGAACTACAACTTTTGTTATACTCACCTAGGCTGTTTCTTGATATTTTTGGCATGAAAAATAGAAATATGAAAAATCTAGATCTGAGGTATCTCAAAATCCATAGATCCTCTGTATCCAATTTTTGGATATGTTGTGTGTGAGGTTATGGCTAGCTACTGTGCCAAAAATTGCACAAATTTATGATGTAAATCGTTTTATATGAATTGTTTTCCATTTTTGCAGGTTCTGACTAAATGATTTTTGTAGCTAAAAACAATTATGTTTTTGTGCCCAACTTCTGCATGCTGTCTTGTTATGGCAGGTTGCACCTCTGGTGGATGAATCACAAGTTTAGAATGCCCAGAATTATTTATTCTTAATAGATGCACGTTTTCCTTGTAATTTAATAATGCAAGATCAGTAGTAGTTCTAGGTGTACTTGCTGCTTTTCTAGGATGATTTAGGACCAGAGAACATGTGTGAGTAAGTTTGGAGCATTTGGATGCTTATTTATTTTTGTATGCGTTATCTTGTTTTGTCTAGCTAGCTTTTTTTATTTTCAAAATAATTAATTTTCTAGTTTTTCCAAGCACGCATGTGTGTTCAGTGGCTTAGTATAGGTGTGTTGGTGCTTAGGAAACCCTCCAATGAAAATTTGAATGTTTTATTGTTTAATTAAAAGCTTGGGGGCTTATAAAGATTTAATGTGTTGATTAAAGTAGGAAAATGCCTTGTTATTTCTTTTACCCTTTTTGTGAAGTGTTGTCAAACTTACTTAAGAACTAAGAATGCACCCTTGCTGTTTAAAGAATTAAATATAATTTAATTATCTTTGTACACACCTTTATTAGTGAAAGGTGAAGTATTACATCTCCACATGAAATAACAAGTTATAAAGAGAGACATTAATTAAAGTATTTAATTAAAAGAATAAAACACATATCAATAATAACCTTCATAAAAATGAAATTAATAATTAATTATTTGTTAAGGTGAATATGGCCAACAAGAGTTGGATAAGATAAATAAGCTATCACATCACCTGAACCCTGCATTGCATTCCGTGTAGATCTTCCTGACGTACGGTGACTACTCGCTCGTCCCGGAAGCCGAGGAAGGAGAAGCGGAAGCTGCACTGCAGTACGTGGAAGCACTCGACGACACCGAGGGTGCTCAGGCTAACTTTGCTGGCGAAGGCAAGCCTCGGTGCATATGACCCAGTTTTTCAAATTTGTTATACAATTATCTATGGATGGGTGTGCATTTAAGTTCAGGAGTTGTATGGAACCTTAGATGCATGATTCCTAGGTACATGTGTCCTTACTAGTATGATAGGTCGATAGCTGCTAAGCTATAGGGTCGTTACAAGTTGGGTGATGATGTCACTCACGAGAATAGGTTCCTAGATAGGAATCATAAGATCTCCTTAAATGGATTGCTCATGTGGTAAGAGCATGAGATGTGGACTCCGGTCCAATGGCTATCGTGGGTTAAGTGTTTGAACGTATTAAGCACTTGTCGGAAATGGGACCGGTAAGCCTAGTACCTTAATGAGGCGGCGAGGGATCTTACTATTACTCGTCTTGGGATGCGTCTCACGGCTAGCTACTGGTGGTGTATGGTGAGTCCGGGTGCCTCGCGGGGTATGCCGGATATCCTGCACCAAAGACTGTAAGATTCGATCCCGACCTAAAGAGTTTTGGGAACCGCTTGGTGGTTGTCCTCGCGGGGGCATCCCACCGTGTGTTTAGGTTCTGCCTTGCAATGGTTGAATCAATCGATTGTCGGCCTCTCACCGTTATCTGAGACTACTTACTCCACTAGCCATGAGATCCCTAATGATGGAAGTTGATGAATATTATGCTTGATTAATTGTATTGTACAACCTTGTATGTACTAGATGGCTAATTTAGTAAAGAATAAACCCACCAGAACTTGTGCTAAAATCTTGAAAGTAAGGACATACTCTTTGTTACTTTTCAGCGAAAGAAACTCAATGGCCATAAAGCCTTTCATGTCTAGAGTTGGTGAAGTAGTTATCACCGACGGGTAAGTCTCGCTGAGTATTAGTATACTCATCCTTGTTATAATCTGTTGCTCCAGGTAATGCCTTCAGTGCTGTGTGGCCTGGGGAGACCCCGCCTAGCTGGGAGCTGGAGTGGGTGGAGGATGACGAATGAAGGCATCATGGCTGGCCTCCCGTGGTGTCCTCGCTTTCCGCTTAGCTTAATTCCGCTATTTTAAAAACTCTGAACTATGTTGTTATGTCAAAAACTTCGGTCTGTAATAATTAAGCCCTTCGGGGTAAAATTTCGGATGTTATTTATGTTGTATCTTTGGACTCGCCTTCGCGCGAGTTTTAATGCATATTTGTCGATCCTTGTTGCTATATAAGTGATTTACCAGGCGTTAACCCGGTGACTGACGACACGATGATACTTTATTACTACTTAATGACCAAAGTGGATTGGTTTAGGCGGTAGTATGGTATTTTCCTGGGCGGGTTGTCACATTCCTACTCCAGGAGTAGGTCGGAACGACCCCGCCATCGTCGTCACAACAACGACAATGCCCCCCTTCAGCCCGTGGCTGAAGAGGGAGGTGGCGAGAATGAAGTCGTGCAACCAGTTAATGCTGCCGCTAACACTGCAGCCAACCCAGCTGCTAATGCCGCCGGTCATGCCGCCGGCAATGCTGTCAACAACGTCACCAACGTTGCTGGCGCCCAGCAGCAGAATGCCGCCGGTAATGTAGGACAGAGTGCGGGAGCTCAACCTCAACTAGCTCAAGATGCACGTGCCCGGAGTAACCAACGTTAGCCCATACGTGATGAAGCAAACATAGCACGTCGTGCTAACTACGACCGCGGCAATGGGGTCCCCGATCCCTTTTTTTTTGAACGAAAACCATGGGGCAACGCCCCCGTGCGGGAACCATATATTAACGGAAGAAACAAAGATTAAATTACGAGAGAGGAGGGACTTACGCCCCGCCCAACCAGGTGGTTAGGCAACGAGGGGGGGGGGGGGGACAAGCAAAGAGAGATACAACGAGCGAGAAAACGACAACGAGCGGCATTACAAGAAAAGCTAAAGAGCACTAAGCCGAGTTTTTGATCGAAGGATGAAGACTTGGCTTGAATGCGCAAAAATGCTCCGAACCGGTGCCTTGAAATTTGCCTTCCGGACCGCAAGGTGTGGAGGTTTGCCATCAAAAATAACTTCATTTCTCCGCTTCCCGGATGCACCGGGCACCAATCAAAAAGATCTCCATGAAGAAAGGAAGCCCGAAACGGCTCTGTCTTGCAAGATTTTACGGTGGACGCTTAGATTTGCCCCCCAAACAATACCCAAGGCAAACCATCTATTAACGAGCGGCGAGGCGGTGAAGAAGAGATGAGTCGCAGTTTCTTCCTCGTTGTTGTGGCACAGGACACAGTTGTATCCTTCATCCAGCACTTTCCTCCTTCTTCTCAAAATATTCCTAGTATTCAACCTATCATTGAGAAGCAGCCAAGCAAAAAACTTGATCCTAGGGATGCATTTGGTTTTCCAGATGTCAAGAATGGCTCTACTGGGCCTGAGCTCTCTAAATTGATACTGATAGAAGTGGCTACTCAGAAACCTACACTGCCCCCAAATAAGATGCCAGGAATCCTTGGAACCAGGGCTGATGGGAGGGAGAGAATTGAGAAAGGCCTGTAATTCCAGGAACTCATTGTAAGCAGTCCTGGGCATGGGAATTCCGAAACGGCTCGGCAAGTTGGCGGTCATCCTCGGCGCAAACGGAGAAATGGCAGGGTCCCGAGCAAATGGCAAGAGATGACAAAACTTCTCCGAATGAATGATCCCATCTATGATATCCTCCCGTAAGCGACGGTGTCCCCCCGGTTATGATTGCAAATGGCAACACCTCTAAATTGAGTGTGAAGACGAAAGATGTCTTTCCACCGAAGGAGCCCTTCTCTCTTGTCGGATGGGGAACGGTGTTGTTGTAGTATTTACGCCGGACGAGAGTAACCCACCGAATATCGGCCTTCCGTAGAATTTGTGCGTTGCTTGAGAAGAAGCGCGTCATTACGAATGCTTAAATTGATAACTCCAAGCCCACCTTTGTTTTTAGGCTTCACGACCGGATCCCAAGCGGCTAGATTGTACCTTTTACTATTGAAATCCTTGCCTCTCCGAGACAGTTCTTCCTATGCTTATCTATGATCTCAATGACGGTCGGGGGGGAGCTTCGAGAGAACACATGTAATAAGTGGGGAGCGAAGAGATGACCGAATTGACTCCAATCACCCTATCCAAGCGACATACATTCGGCAGATGCATGATCAAGAGCTCCCGTGTCATGCCCAATACGACCAAGATAATAGTCCTCCTGATGACCTCTATGTCATCCTGGCAGCCTACACCCCATCATCTAGTCCTGGAGCAATCAACAACTTCCCAGCATTCTCATGACATCTCAAGATGATCAGATACCCCAAGGACTTCAAACCAGCCATTGAAAAATATGACGGTCGCTCTGAGCCAAGTATTTGGCTCAAGATGTACAACATCACTGCCCGCGCGTCTAGGCCGGGGCAACAAAGACCACATGTTTGGATACTTCCCTCTTGTGATGGGCAAAGCGCCGCTCCTATGGCTCGACAACCTCCCTGTGGAGTGCATCACCTCATGGGCGACCTTGTCGCGACTCTTCACGACCAACTATCAAGCGACTTACAATCACCTTGGCAATACTCACCACCTCGCCAGAGTACAGATGAGAAAAGATGAAACTCTCTGAGAGTATACCAACCGCTACTTCGAAAACCGCAACGCTCTTGCGGGTGTTAAGGATGAAGATCTCATAGCCTACTACAAGAAGGGGGTAACTAACCTCAAACTCTTCGAGAAGATCCATGAAGCTGACACCAACTCCATCGCCAACCTCATGGCTTACGTCGACAAGCTAGTCGACACTCAAGACGTGGTGATACATGACTTCAAAGGAGAACATCACGATGACAGTGGCAGCAGGTCGCACAAGCGATCTGGTGAGGTCTATGCATGTCACACCCGATTTTCCAAAGAAACCAAGTGCTACCTATATGTATGACAGGATCTAGTTTCATACATATAATGACATCATAGTGAATAACAGAAACAATATCACGTAAATAAAGAGAGATTATCAGAGATTTACAGCGGAATCCTGGGAAACAATGGCTCCAAACTTCACAGGCAATCGACTGGGGGTTGCGTACACCTAGAACCATCTTCTGGACATCAGACACCTTCTTCTTCTGAACAACGGTTTAGCAAGGGTGAGCACACTTATGGTTGGAGCTCAGCAAGTGGGGGAAGATGCAAGGCTATCAAGGATGGGCTAAGATTTTGTAGTGGTTAGCATTTTTAATGTTGGTCAAGTTTTATTTAACAAGCACCTAGTTACTAGATATAAATTCATACCAACGCACTTAAACATTTGGAAAACATCTCATCTCAAAACCACAAGAACCACAATTTAATTTCATCTTTAAGTTTGATTATCATGTGAGGGTCCAAGCCGCTCTTAACCGTGAGCACGGCTGATCGATCAGTTTTCACTCTGCGAGAGGTTGTACACTTTACCCACAGTTCGTGTTCCCCATGTCGCCCGGGTTTGCAAGGCCCTTAAACACTTCCGAGGTGAGTGTCTAGGGGTCCACTACGAAGCCTTTACAAAGGTATGCAGAAGACCAACAGCCCGCGACAGTTACAGCAGCGGAGCGGACCATAACCCTCCCTAGTGGTCAGCATCTTAGCAAAGACTGCTACCCCAAAAGAACCGGGCTATACCCCTTCAACTCCGCCACCCTGTGCTCCTTTCGGATAAGGCTATCAAATAGTTCTACACACCTAATTAATTGGCTAAGCCAGAGCCATATAGACTGTGGTTGCACTGTTTTCTTGGGTGGTTCTCCATGTTTCGATTAAATTAAGGTGTTCTTTTGTTAACCATGATCATCATCATAATATGCATAACTTCCATTTGTATAATAGATTCATTTGCAACCATTGCAAGGTAAAGCAACTAAGCATTATCTACCCAAAACATTTATTTAAAACAGGTTGTTCAAGGGTACAAGGATAAAGTCTAGTCATGTCCTTAAAAAGGATTTCCCATCAATTTTAATGCAATAACATAAAAGATAAACTTAATTGTCATGCAATTATATAGGATAAAGTAGAATATGCAGGGGAGAAGACCACTTGCCTTTCTCCAGCAAAACTACTCTTATGTTCTTCCACTCTTGCTCTTTGATACTCTTGATCTTCAAGACTTTTGAACAACAGCTCGATCTTCTACTCAAAGCAAACATCGGGCACAATACATGCAAAGTAGACAAACAAGAACAACTAAGAACAATTCACCAATCAAGAAAGGCTTAAAAAGAGAATGGGGTTTGGTTCTAGGAACGCGAACGCAAGAAACGTTAAGAACGGAACTATCGTTGAAAGACACATCTATCGAGAGATTTGTATTATAACACACAAAGACTATATGCTTGATATATTTTAATTTAATAAAATCATGTACATAGGTTATTTCAGAGAAATACCCTATTTATAATTAAGCAAATTATATTTGTATACAAAAGAACGATGTAGAACTTACTCCAATTTTATGTGTAATTATTTAAGTATAATTTATTCAATTTAAACATTTGATTTCAAAAGATGCATGTAAAAACATCTAAGCATACATCTTTATATTCCGAGTTGGACTAAACAAATTATAATTCAAAAACACATTTATATTTATATTAACCAAATTAACATTTAATTAGCAAAACTCGAGATAGACTTATGTTGCTCTTTTTTAGAAAGTGGATAAACATTAATCAATTTAAGTTTGATTAGGAAATTCGAGGTATACATCTAATTAGCTTTTAATTTGAAAGATTATTTAAATAAGATCAATCAAATTAATTTAGAAACATTCTTAAAACATATTATATGATAAACATTAGCACTAGAACGTATTTTATTGCGAGACAAAGCTAACTCAACAAGAACGAGTTTAAACAGGCAATACATGGGATCCAAGGATTAAATAGAGATTAGGAATCTGATCATGATTAAATGTAGACTGCAGATTGGAAGGGAGATTTGCAAAGCAAGGACTAGATAAGATACACTAGTGTGTCTATTTAGTTTGGTCTGCAGGAACAACAAGCACACGCACGCCATCATCTGCATGCTACTGTGCATGCTTGCATCTAGCTTTTGACATACATTGATTTGAAAAGAATAAACATTGCGATGTCAACAAGAATTGAACTACTGAATGAAGTTTGCATGCACCAGCTACTGAATGTGGTGGCCGGCATGATAAACAGAGACAACATGTGCTAGTGACTACGCTGGAACTTGAAAACAGATTAGTCCATCATGAGGGTTATGTGGTGATTGATGGTGAACGGGCTTGGAACTGGTGAGGATGGAGCCGTCGACAGCTTGGTACAGAAACGAAGAAACTCCAACTGTGGCAGTAGCTTCAATCGTTGGACGAACGGCGACAGCCTTTCAGTAATTTTAGCGAGCATCCTCACCGGACCAGGTGGATTTGGGAGACACCATGATGCTGCAGCGATAGAATGAATGAGAACTAAATCACAAAACTGCAGGGCCTTCTTCTTCCGCGAGAATGAACAGGCACGTCCTTCCTCCATGGTTGAAGTACGAAACACTAGGAGATGTGCTAGTGTAACATCCCTAGTTTTGACTTGCATTCAAAATGTCGAATTTCAAAAACTTGAATTGAAATGAAGTGCTCGTAAATCGAATAAGGTTGTCTTCTGTTTCTTTCCCCCACAATTCCTAGATTTAGTTTTGGCTTCGACGATGCTTTTAGGGTTTATAACTTGCTAGTGTGGAAATTTGGTTCTTCAATTGAAATTTTATTTGGGTTTTGTTTGGGTGAATTCAAATTTGAGTTGGAATTCAAATTTGAATCCATTTTGAGGCCTAAGAAAAATTGGCATGCTACACTATTGCACACGGGCCGCCGGCCCTCACGCCACGGCCCGGCTCCGTTTCGGCCCGTCGGCGACCCGGCCCGCCGCGCCCGCGCTCCCACCAACCGCCGCGCCGCGCTGCGTCGGCCCGACGGGCGGGCCGCCGCCCGCGTCGGCCAAGGCGCGATGACGCCGGGGGGGCGTCATCGTCTCCCTTTAGCTTTGGGCGACGAACAAAGGGGGAGGCCGCGGGGGAACACCGCCCGCGCCGCGCGCCGCCGCGGGGTGCCGCGCGCCTCGGGGCATCCGGACCGCCCACGTGTCCCCGCCGCGCCACCCTATTTAAGCGCCACCGCCGCACCGGGCGGGAGCCCAAACCCTAACCGCCCCGGGGGAGGAGCCCCTCGCCGTCCCCACGCCGTCCGCGGGGGAGTAGGGTGGAGGAGGAGAAGGGAGGAGGGGGAGAGGAGCCGCCCGCGAGGGAGTTGATCGCCGCGAAGCGGAGCCGCCCGAGGGAGGAGCCGGAGGCGCCGTGAACGCCTACGTCCTCTCGCTTCCCCTTCCTCCTCGACGCCGCGCCGCCGTCGCCTCCCCTTCATCCTCGCCGACCACCGCCGCCTGCCGCACTTCACCGACGCGTCTACGCTTCGGCCCGTGGCCACCAAGGTGAGGGCATGCGCACTCCGTCGCTCGTGGATGCCCCCGGCCTTCGCGCGGGGGTGGAACGTTCTATGCCCCGCGCCGCCGACCGTCGGCGGGTGAGCCGGCCATCGTGCCCGGCCCGGGTTGATTCTTGCGGTGCCGCTGCCGTCGTCAAGCGCGCGCCGCCCGCCTAGTCCCATTCTTCTCCTTTTTGCGTTAGCACGCAGCCGTCCGTCGCCGTCGCACCGTGTCGAGCGCCGCGACGCGTTCGCGTCGCGAGCATGCCCTCGCGCGCGCGCCGTGTACGCCACGGAGCACGCACGCGTGCACCCCATCACGCGCGCGCGTCGCGGCCGTATAGGCAAAACCGGGCCTTGGCCCTTCTCCTCGAGCCCCACCGCGGCCACCCTAGCCCTGTGCTCGCCGCGCCGTCGCCGCACCGCCGCGCGCGGGCCGGCCATGTCACCGAGCCCCCGTGCTCGCCGTGTCGAGGATTACCCGGGCGCCGTGCCGTACCCCCGGTTAAGAACGCGTCGGCCAACCCCGGCGCCTTACTCGGCGCCGCCCATGGCGTCGAGCCGTGCGCCGTCATAGCGCCGCCGCGACACCCGTCGCGAGCCCGAGCCAAAGCCCCGACTAGGTTTGCCCTAAACGCCCTAGCGCACCCCGTGCACGCTCACCACCACTTCACCCGCGCGTGCCCGCACGAGAGAAACCCTTGCACGCCGCCGCGCGCACCGCCGCCGCGCCCACGCGCGGCGACCGACGCGCACGGCCGTACCCGGCCGCCCTAGCGGTCTCCTAACCCCCAACCCGAGGAGCTCGCATAGGAGCGCCTTGCGGACCCCGGCCACCCTAAGCACCGAGGGCCATCACCGCCGGCGAGACCCCACGCGCGCGCCGCCCTTTCTCCCCGGGCATTTGGTCGAACACCGGGGCGGCGGACTAGTGAACGCGAGGGGGAAGGGGGGGAGCACACAGGCACGGCCAAGCCCACACGTGCTCGTGGCCGCAAACGGATTCGCGGGATGCGGGTGCGGCCCGCCACCAAGGAAACGGGCCACACGGTGGCACACACGCGCGCGCCGCCGCCGGCCCGCCGCCCGGATCGGGCACGGCCCGGCCGGTGGCCGGCGGGAGCCGCGGCGCGGGCCACGGGGAACCCCGGCCGCGGCGGGATCCGGGGATCCCGTGCGGCCGGCCGTTAAGGAGGGGGTTTTCTTTTATTTAAAAATTCCGAGAAAAATCCTTTTCCCCTTCTAAAAATCCTAGAAAATCCATTTTTACTCACGAAAATTACGAAACCTCTTCCGGAAAATTTCTAAAATCTCAAACTACGGATTGGGTTGGTGTTTACTCCCGTTTTGGATCTTAATTGCTCTTATTTGGATTTGAGTTGCCATAGGACCCATTTGTTTATTTTCTTTTTCGCGCCGCTAGGAGCGGGGAGGAGCGGGAGGGCCGAGTCGGGAGTACGACTACGGCGACGACTTCGCCGCGGAGGACTACCCGACCCCGGGTTCACGCCGGCCGATCCCCGAACTACCCATTAGGCATTGCTTTGAGTAGTATTGCTAGCGCTTTACTTTATGTATGCATGTTGATGAACCTTGCACGCCTCTTTATTTACCCTGTCCTTGATTGTCCTACCACTACTATATATGTTTATATGGGCGTGTATGTGCGCGAGCTTCGCGATGCATGTGTGGGGATGGGAATAGTGGTTCTTGGCGTGTGTGGGGTAAAAACCGGCGGGGAGAAGGCGTTTTGGGTACTTTGGCGGGGGTGAGCTCGAAACAACCGATGCGGGATCGGGGATAGGGGTGCACTCCTCAGTGCATCCCTCCTGTTACGGTTTTCGGAGCCTAGGTGTTGGGGTTTTCGTGCGCTTGGAGGACATGAGCTCGCCCCGTGCGAAATCGAGTGGATCAACTTGTTTATAGGACATCGTACACACCACCCCGCCGAGAGTGGGGATAGGGCCGTGTTGAGCTCGGCAAGTGCGGAACCATACACCTTAGGATGGATAGCGGGGTATCGGTGGGGGAGCGGTGGAGGTGAGACCACCCTCTCGGAGCGACTCCCGTGTGGCCACACGGGAGCATTTCACGATTCGGTGTAGTCCCTTCCGAGGGGGGGCAACTTTGAGGGCCGGATGCGGGGATGGGTTCGTAACTACCGAGAGTTCGCCGGTAGGATGGGCTCGGTCGGCCGTACACCGGCCGGGTACCATTCCGGGATGGGTACGGGTGTACACGCTTTGCAGAGTTGTTCGATCTATAGCTATAGCCGCGTCCTCGGTTATGGACACGCCTAGAAGACATGTTCGTTCCTCATGTTTTGGGATTTCTACCTTCCCCTATAGGTGAGAGTGTGGTGAGCCGTGGTTATAGCCGGTTAGAGGAGAGAGGCTCCATCTACCTCGTCGACCGGTTGTAATCATTGAGGTGCGAGGAGAGGAAGTTCTCGCATCGACCCTAGACGGGAGTAGGAGGCTGGTGACGGGTCTTCCGGGTGACCGGTTGGATCCGGGTTGTGTTGAGAGACTTGGGTTTTGGGATATTGATGGAGATTCCTTGTTTATACTCTCGCTGTCTTTGCTTAGGAAACCACGGTCGATTCCTTGTCTACTCTCTTTTCCCTTTAGATGTTAGGCCACTTAAAGTGCATACGGTTGGTGACGTGGACCTATCCCGCTCCTTGGGGATAGACTTTGGGTGTGCGGGGTACGAGTCCGACTTCGGCCCGCAACGCCGACGGATGGTACGGCGAGGGATACGTCGCTTCGCTCGAGTTGCACGTGGCGGGAAGAATAAAGATGGAGACCCTTCGAGAAGATAGCTACCGTTGGGTAGAATTTTCACTCCGATTCGGCCAAGAGGCTTGTAATGATGTACTCCATAATGGGCATGTAATAAATTAATGTACTATTAACTTTATGTGATGCGATGTATGGCTTTGTGTATCATTTCGTGAGACGTTACGTACGCGATAGCCACCGATCCGGGGACTATCGCGATGGTACGGGGATTCGGGTTTTCTATGAAAATCCGGGGTTTTACGGGTGGTACCGAGCCATGCTTGACCGTAGCACGTATCCCTAGGAAAGGTCGATAGAGATAGGACTCTATACGCTCTACCTTTATAGTTATACCCTTGAGCTATGTTATAAAACTCGTTCCCTCTTTGAAAAATTTCTTACTCACTCGCGACGAGAAAATTTCTTGCGTTTCACGGGGAGATGGAGCACCGGGTCGCGGAGATCACCCCCGAGACGTGCGGGGCGATCCGCCACCGGATGGAGAGGGCCCTTCTCGGGCTTAAAGTCCCTCCGACCTACGTCACGTACCGCGCCGAGTACGTACCCGCCGTGCCCGGGCGGATGGTGCTCGCACGGTCGGCGTGCTCCCTCACCCGAGTCTCCCGGGTTCAAGGGAGAGGTCCGCTGCGGCTGTGCCGCACTCACCGTCGCGACCGCGATGGACGTCGCCCGCCGCCGGCCACGGGCCGCCTACTCGCACGCAGCCGCGCCTCCTTCGAGACCGGGACTCTTCGGGCCGCTACCCGGGACTACCGGCGCCTCGCACCGCTCGTGGACGGAGTTCCTTCGTACGAGGGGATCCGGGACGACGTCGACGCCGCTCCCTTCCGCGAGACCGACGAGACCCTGGTGGAGACCGCCAGCTACTTGGTCGACCTCGACAAGTACGCGCGCCGACTGGAGGACGAGTCACGTACCCTCTACGGCCAGGTCAGGGACGCCACCATCGACGCGCTCCGGTACCCGGCCCGCCGCGCCGGGGCCTGGAGAGGGAGAACACCGCTCTACGCCACCGTGTTCGCCAGCTCGAGTTGAGCCTCGACCGCGCGACCACCGTCCTGCTGCAGTCCGAGAGAGAGCGGGTGGACACCGGGGAGGGAGATGCCGCACGCCAAGGAGGACCTACGCGGGGCGACGGCGAGTCGGATCGGTGAAGGACAAGCTCGAGCGCAAGGACGACCTCGCTCACGGTGCGCGCTCACTGCTCGGGTGTGAGCGGCTCAAGGTGGAGAAGGCCGGAGAAGAGCCGAGCGGACAACGTCGCCAACATCGCGTGGCTCACGCGCACGGCCGTCTACCCGAGGGACAAGGCCGAGGGCGAGGAGGACTTGGGAGGGGACGCCGACTCGCTTCGCGTGGACGAGCTCTTCGAGCTCAACGGAGAGCTACCCCCCGAGTCTCAGCGAGAGATTCGCACCGAGACCTTCGAGCTGCACCAGTCACGCCTCAAGCTCCACCTGTGCCCGATGGCCCGTCTACCGACCCCCGTCAAGACCGAGGGAGGTTCGAGAGGCTCACGCCTTGGTGTCCGGATCTTTCCGCCGGACTACCCCACCGAGGACCGCTACCCCGTCACGTACCAGAGGGCACGCACGGAGTAGAGAGGCCGAGCGAGAGGCATGACCTAGAGTAGTGTTCTATGCTAGTAGTTTCCATGAGATGTTCCATGCGGCCGCGAGCATGTTCGGTGCATGAAGAGAGTCATGCCACACCATGTAGACACTACCCTTTTGAGATTGTACCGATGTATTAGATCGTTGACTTGTTGCTGCTACCCCAAGGTCTGAGTCAGCCTCAGGGGAGCAAGTGTAATAATCATGTTTGCTGTGTGCTTGGATCTTAATGATGTTATTTGCGTCTTAATGCTTCTTCTACTTGAGTGTAGGTTATAATAAGAACTATTTTCTTGAATGCTTAAGACTCATGTGTGAGTTGGTGAGTGACGTGCGTAAACTCCTTTCTTTTCCCTTATGTTTTCAGAAGGATGTCGATCCGCCGCTCCAACCGGCTGATAGCTCGCCTCGAGGAGGCAGTTGCTGAGGAAGAAGCCCAGCAGGGGCGTGGACGCGGTCGTGGCCGTGGCCGTCCACCCCTGCGTGGAGGAGCCTTGGGGGCTAGGGCCCGAGGTGACGGGGCACCGCCACCACCGCCCGAGAACCCCGAGGCCGAGGTTGAGCAAGGAACCGCCGCGCAAGGCCGGCCGGGAGCCGGAACGGCCACCACCACCCCCACCTAACTTGGTGGACGTGATGGCGCTCCGGACTCGGCCGATGCGAGAGGATGGCGGAGGCCATGGAGCACCGTGGCAACGATGGGAACCGCGTCGCTCCGCGGCAGACGAAGATCTCACGAGGAAGATCGAGAGGTTCATCCGCCCGAAGGCCCCCACCTTCGCTACTCGGATGACCCACTCGAGGCCGACGACCGGGCCGAGGGTGATCGAGACCAAGCTCGACCTCACCGTCCGCTCCGACGAGGAGTGTGTCGCTATCGCCGCGCACCGGTGGAGGGTCCCGCCAAGGCGTGGTGGGACAACTACACCGCCACCCACCCGAACCCGGCTTTCATCACCGGGCCGGAGTTACGCGAGGCGTTCCGCGAACGGCACCTTCCCCGATGAGCCGCCGGTCCCGAGAAGGCGCGGGAGTTCCGCACCATGACTCGGGGTGCGATGAGGGTCGAGGAGTACGAGCGTCACTTCATGAAGATGATGCGGTACGCCCCCGACGACACCAACACCGACCGAAGAAGCGGTTCGGTTCCCGCGAGGCCTTCACCACGGCCTTCGCCGGGCGCCGAAGGCAAGTGAGCACAAGTCCCGCGCCATCTCGTCAACCGCGCCATCGCGGTCGAGGACGAGAGGAGGGGCCACGAGGAACGCATGAGGGGCAAGAAGAGGATGGGAGATCGGGATCGGCCGACCGATCCTTCCGAAGCCGAGAAGCGGACGGAGCAACATGCCGAGGGGGGAGCTACCGCCCGGGGCACAACCCGGCTGGGCGTGGCTTCGGAGGTAGTGGACGTAGCCCGTTCCCGGAGGGGAGGAACCCCCGGCTACCCCCGGCGGACCGGGAGGCTACACCCGTGCTCCACCGAGCACCACGCGACCCGCCGCAGAGGCTTCACCGTCACCGCTCGCGTGTGGCAAGCCGAGCCACAAGTCCTACGCACCGCCCCCACAAGAAGGCCGCCGCCACTCCCGCGAGGGCACCTGCTCCAGGAGGCCGACCTCCTTGGGCCGCGCCGCCCGCCGCCGGCCGTGGGAGGCCGAACCACCTCACCGAGGGAGGAGGCCGCCGATGCCCCCGACGTCGTGATCGGTAAGTTTTTGGTTTGTGGTACTTCGCTCTCGGTTCTCTTTGACACCGGTGCAACCGGGTCTTATATCACCTCTCGGTTCGTGAGTAAACTTTCCCTCCCTACAACCACCCGAACGATGCCCATCATCACGAGCTCTCCGCTCGGGGATATCCGATGCACCCCCGCTGTGCAAAGGAGTGGAAGTGGTCATCCAAGGTCACACATTCTATGGGGATCTTACCGTGCTTGCCTTCCCATGGTATCGACGTGATAGCGGGAATGGATTGGATCACCGCCCACAAAGGTGTCATCTCCACTTCGCCGAGACCGGTGACACTACCGCACCCCCGACGGGACAAGGGTCACTTTCGAGCCAATGAAGTCTCGAGACATCCCGGCCGTGTACAGCCTTCACACGAAGGCCATATCGGACGTGCCGGTAGTCTGTGAGTATGAGGATGTGTTTCCAGAGGAGTTGCCCGGGTTGCCTCCTGATCGTGATGTGGAGTTCGTGATTAACCTAGTGCCTGGAACGGCGCCGATAGCTCGAGTCCGTATCGTATGGCGAGAGGTTGAGCTGAAACCGCCGAAGGCGAGCTAGACTCGTTACTCGAGAAAGGGTTCATTCGGCCAAGTGCCTCACCCTGGGGTTCACCGGCACTATTCGTACCAAAGAAGGATGGGACACAACGTCTGTGCGTCGACTACCGCGCCCTGAACGCGGTAACCATCAAGAACAAGTACCCACTGCCCAGAATTGATGATCTGATGGATCAGCTGAGGCAAGCCAAGTACTTCAGCAGGATTGATCTCCGGTCGGGTTATCATCAGATGAAGATCCGCCCGGAGGACATCCACAAGACGGCTTTCGTAACCCGGTATGGGCAGTATGAGTACACAGTCGTGTCGTTTGGCCTGACCAATGCCCCGGCATACTTCATGAACATGATGAACAAGGTCTTCATGGATGAGTTGGACAAGTGTGTCGTCGTCTTCATTGACGATATACTGGTCTACTCCCAGACAGCAGAAGAGCACGAGGAGCACCTGAGGATCGTACTGGGGAAGCTCGGGACGGCATCGGTTGTACGCCAAGTTCAGCAAGTGTGAGTTCTGGATGGAGGAAGTCGCGTTTCTGGGTCATGTGTTGTCGGCTAAAGGAGTTGCAGTAGATCCGAGCAAGATCGAGGCCGTGTCCAAGTGGCAGTCACCGAAGTCCGTGACAGAGATCCGCAGTTTTCTCGGTTTGGCCGGATACTACCGCCGATTCATCGAGAACTTCTCAAAGATCGCTAAGCCCATGACAGAGCTGTTGAAGAGCAACACGCCGTATGTGTGGTCAGACAAGTGCGAAGCCAGTTTCCAGGAGCTCAAGACTCGTCTCACCACTACCCCGGCCCCGACCCCCGCCCGACGCGAGCAAGGATTTCGTGGTGTCTTCGTGACGCGTCGAGGCAAGGACTCGGCTGCGTGTTGATGCAAGGAGGCAAGGTAGTGGCATACGCTTCACGACAGCTAAGGAAGCATGAGGAGAACTACCCTACACACGACCTCGAGCTAGCCGCGTCATTCATGCGGCGAAGATATGGAGGCACTATTTGATGGGAAACAAGTGCGACATCTACACGGATCACAAGAGTCCGAAGTATATCTTCACCCGGTCGGAGTTGAACTCGAGGCAAAGGAGATGGCTAGAGCCGATCAAGGACTACGACCTGAGCATTCATTACCACCCTGGTAAGGCAAACGTCGTGGCCGACGCTCTGAGCCGCAAGCACTACCGCAACAACCGATGGTGCAAGAGGAACGACCGGCCTTGCATGAAGAGCTGGAAAAGCTGAGCTTAGAGATTGTGGAGGAGGGGCGAGTTGAACCGGGTTGAGGGTGAAATACACACTCGAAGACCGGATCCGCCAAGCTCGGAAGGAGTGCCCGAGAGATTCAAGAGGTAAAACGCCCGCTGGAGAATGGCAAAGCAGCCGACTATCGCCTCGACGAGCAGGGTACACTGTGGCTGAAGGACCGCATCTGCGTGCCTCGGGACAAGGAGATTCGGGACTCGATCCTTAAAGAGGCCCACGATTCTCGATACTCGATCCACCCCGGGCCGTACCAAGATGTACAAAGACCTGAAGGTACGGTTTTGGTGGGAAAAGATGAGGGAAGACATTGCTGAGTACGTCGCTCGATGCGACACGTGTCAGCGAGTGAAGGCCGAACACCGTGGCCCGCCGGCTGCCGCAACCACTCGAGATACCCACGTGGAAGTGGGATGATATCGGTATGGACTTCATTGTGGGGTTGCCATGCACGCGAAGGGAAATGACTCCATTTGGGTGATAGTTGATCGATTAACCAAGGTCGCACATTTCTTGCCAGTGAAGACGAACTACAGCGTGAGCCGACTTGCAGAACTGTATGTGGACAACATCCTAAAGCTCCACGGGGCTCCGAGGAGCATTGTGTCAGACAGAGGGCCCCAGTTCACTGCTCAGTTCTGGAAAAGTTTGCACGCATCCATGGGTAACCAGCTGAACTACAGCACCGCGTTCCACCCACAGACTGACGGTCAGACAGAGAGGGTGAATCAGGTACTAGAAGACTTGCTGAGAGCATGTGTGTTAACCTATGGGTCCGATTGGGAAAAGAGCCTATCATATGCCGAGTTCTCTTACAACAACGGCTACCAGGCCAGCTTGAAGATGGCTCCTTTTGAAGCCCTGTATGGCAGGAAGTGTCGGACGCCGTTGATGTGGTCCGAGGTGGGGGAGCGAACCTTTTTCGGTCCCGCCACCATTGTTGAGGCCGAGGAAAATGTCGCCAAGGTCCGAGAGAACCCGAAGGTAGCTCGGAGCGAGCGGAAGAGCTATGCCGACGCGAAACGAAAAGATGTCTCGTTTGAAGTAGGGGATCACGTCTACTTGAAGGTGTCGCCCCTGCGAGGCACGAAGAGGTTCCACATCAGGGGGAAGCTGTCCCCTAGGTACGTTGGGCCCTACCCTATTGTGAGTAAGGTCGGGAAGGTGGCTTACAAACTCGAGCTACCTCCGGAGCTTGCGGGAGTTCACCCGGTGTTCCATGTTTCCCAACTTCGGAAGTGTGTGGTCGTCGAGAAGAGAGTGCCTGCTCAGGCGCTCGACGTCCAGGAGACCCTGGAGTACTTGGAGTACCCGGTTCGGATCCTGGACTGGGCGGAGAAGTCGACCAGGAACACCACCACGCGCTTCTGCAAGGTGCTATGGAGTAATCACTCCGAGCGCGAAGCTACGTGGGAGAAGGAGTCAGCGTTGAGGGAGAAATACCCTCATCTCTTCGAAGCGGAGGTAACTTCCTAATCTCGGGGACGAGATTCTTGTGAGGGGGGGAGTTCTGTAACATCCCTAGTTTTAACTTGCATTCAAAATGTCGAATTTCAAAAACTTGAATTGAAGTGGAGTGCTCGTAAATCGAATAAGGTTGTCTTCCTATTTCTTTCCCCCAAATTCCTAGATTTAATTTTGGCTTCGAATATGCTTTTAGGGTTTATAACCTGCTAGTGTGGAAATTTGGTTCTTCAATTGAAATTTTATTTGGGTTTTATTTGGTGAATTCAAATTTGAGTTGGAATTCAAATTTGAATCCATTTTGAGGCCTAAGAAAAATTGGCAAGCTACACTATTGCACACGGGCCGCCACCCTCACTTCGGCCCCGGCCTCCGTTTTCGGCCGTCGGCGACCCGGCCCGGCCGCGCCCGCGCTCCCACCAACCGCCGCGCCGCGCCGCGTCGGCCGACGGGCGGGCCCGCCGCCGCGTCGGCCAAAGGCGCGATGACGCCGGGGGCGTCATCGTCTCCCTTTAGCTTTGGCTTACGACCAAAGGGGGGAGGCCGCGGGGGAACACCGGCCGCGCCGCCGCCGCCGCGGGGTGCCGCGCGCCTCGGGGCATCGGACCGCCCACGTGTCCCCGCCGCGCCACCCTATTTAAGCGCCCCGCCGCACCGGCCGGGAGCCCAAACCCTAACCGCCCCGGGGGAGGAGCCCCCGCCGTCCCACGCCGTCCACCGGGGGGAGTAAGTGGAGGAGGAGAAGGAGGAGGGGAGAGGAGCCGCCCGCGAGGGGAGTTGATCGCCGCGAAGCCGGAGCCGCCCGAGGGAGGAGCCGGAGCCGCGCGTGAACGCCTACGTCCTCTCGCTTCCCCTTCCTCCTCGACGCCGCGCCGCTCGTCCGCCTCCCCTTCATCCTCGCCGACCGAGCCGCCCCGCCGCACTTCACCGACGCGTCTACGCTTCGGCCCGTGGCCACCAAGGTGAGGGCATCCACCTCCCGTCGCTCGTGGATGGCCCCGGCCCTTCGCGCGGGGGTGGAACGTTCGTGCCCCGCGCCGCCGCGCCGTCGCTGGTGAAGCCGGCCATCGTGCCGGCCGGGGTTGATTCTTGCGGGTGCCGCTACCGTCGTCCAAGCGCGCGCCGCCCACCTAGTCCCTTTCTTCTCCTTTTTGCGTTAGCACCGAGCCGTCCGTTGCCGCCGCACCGTGTCGAGCGCCGCGACGCGTTCGCGTCGCGAGCATGCCCTCGCGCGCGCGCGCGTGCGCCACGGAGCACGCACGCGTGCACCCCGGCACGCGCGCGTCGCGGCCGTATAGGCAAACCGGCGCCTTGGCCCTTCTCCTCGAGCCCCGCCGCGGCCACCGAGCCCCGTGCTCGCCGCGCCGTCGCCGCCCGCCGCCGCGCCGGGGGGCCATGTCACCGAGCCCCCCGTGCTCGCCGTGTCGAGGATTACCCAACGCCGTGCCGTACCCCCCCGGTTAAGAACGCGTCGGCCAACCCCGGGCGCCTCACTCGCCGCCGCCCATGGCGTCGAGCCGTGCGCCGCCGTAGCGCCGCCGCGACACCCGTCGCGAGCCCGAGCCAAAGCCCCGGCTAGGTTTGCCCTAAACGCCCTAGCGCACCCCGTGCACGCTCACCACCACTTCACCCGCCGTGCCCGCACGAGAGAAACCCTTGCACGCCGCCGCGCGCGCGCCGCGCCCACGCCGCCGACCGACGCGCACGGCCGTACCCCGCCGCCCTAGCGGTCTCCTAACCCCCCAACTTCGAGGAGCTCGCATAGGAGCGCCTTGCAGACCGGCCACCTAAGCACCGAGGGCCATCACCGCCGGCGAGACCCCACGCGCGCGCCGCCCTTTTCTCCCCGGGCATTTGGTCGAACACCGGGGCGGCGGACTAGTGAACGCGAGGGAAGGGGGGGGGAGCACAGGCACGGCCAAGCCCACACGTGCTCGTGGCCGCAAACAGATCCGCGGGATGCGGTGCGGCCCGCCACCAAGGAAACGGGCCACACGGTGGCACGCACCGCGCCCGCCGCACCGGCCGCCGCCGGATCGGCCGCGGGCGGCCGGTGGCGGCCGGCCGAGCCGCGGCGCGGGCCACGGGGAACCCCGGCCGCGGGCGGGATCCGGGGATCCCATGCGGCCGGCCGTTAAGGAGGGGGTTTTCTTTTATTTAAAAATTCCGAGAAAAATCCTTTTCCCCTTCTAAAAATCCTAGAAAATCCATTTTTACTCCGAAAATTACGAAACCTCTTCCGGAAAATTTCTAAAATCTCAAACTACGGATTGGGTTGGTGTTTACTCCCGTTTTGGATCTTAATTGCTCTTATTTGGATTTAAGTTGCCATAGGACCGCTGTTTATTTTCTTTTTCGCGTCGCTAGGAGCGAGGAGGAGCCGGAGAGGCCGAGTCGGGGGAGTACGACTACGCCGACGACTTCACCGCGGAGGACTACCCGACCCCAGGTTCACGCCCGACTGATTCTGAACTACCCATTAGGCATTGCTGAGTAGTATTGCTAGCGCTTTACTTTATGTATGCATGTTGATGAACCTTGCACTGCCTCTTTATTTACCCTGTCCTTGATTGTCCTACCACTACTATATATGTTTATATGGGCGTGTATGTGCGCCGAGCTTCGCGATGCATGTGTGGGGATGGGAATAGTGGTTCTTGGCGTGTGTGGGGTAAAAACCGGCAGGAGAAGGCGTTTTGGGTACTTTGGCGGGGGTGAGCTCGAAACAACCGATCTGGGATCGGGGATAGGGGTGCACTCCTCAGTGCATCCCTCCTGTTACGGTTTTCGGAGCCTAGGTGTTGGGGTTTTTCGTGCGCTTGGAGGACATGAGCTCGCCCCAGTCTGAAATCGAGTGGATCAACTTGTTTATAGGACATCGTACACACCACCCCGCCGAGAGTGGGGATAGGGCCGTGTTGAGCTCGGCAAGTGCGGAACCATACCGCTTAGGATGGATAGCGGGGTATCAGTGGGGGAGCGGTGGAGGTGAGACCACCCTCTCAAAGCGACTCCCGTGTGGCCACACGGGGAGCATTTCACGATTCCGGTGTAGTCCCTTCCGAGGGGGGGCAACTTTGAGGGCCGGATGCGGGGATGGGTTCATAACTACCGAGAGTTCGCCGGTAGGATGGGCTCGGTCGGCCGTACACCGGCCGGGTACCATTCGGGATGGGTACGGGTGTACACGCTCGCGTAGTTGTTCGATCTATAGCTATAGCCGCGTCCTCGGTTATGGACACCGCCTAGAAGACATGTTCGTTCTTCATGTTTTGGGATTTCTACCTTCCCCTATAGGTGAGAGTGTGGTGAGCCGTGGTTATAGCCGGTTAGAGGAGAGAGGCTCCATCTACCTCGTCGACCCGGTTGTAATCATTGAGGTGCGAGGAGAGGAAGTTCTCGCATCGACCCTAGACGGGAGTAGGAGCTGGAGACGGGTCTTCTGGGTGACCAGTTGGATCCGGGTTGTGTTGAGAGACTTGGGTTTTGGGATATTGATGGAGATTCCTTGTTTATACTCGCTCTTCGTCGCTTAGGAAACCACGACCGATTCCTTGTCTACTCTCTTTTCCCTTTAGATGTTAGGCCACTTAAAGCTGCATACGGTTGGTGACGTGGACCTATCCCGCTCCTTGGGGATAGACTTTGGGTGTGCGGGGTACGAGTCCGACTTCGACCGCAACGCCGACGGATGGTACGAGCGAGGGATACGTCGCTTCGCTCGAGTTGCACGTGGCGGGAAGAATAAAGATGGAGACCCTTCGAGAAGATAGCTACCGTTGCGTAGAATTTTCACTCCGATTCAGCCAAGAGGCTTGTAATGATGTACTCCATAATGGGCATGTAATAAATTAATGTACTATTAACTTTATGTGATGCGATGTATGACTTTGTGTATCATTCGTGAGACGTTACGTACGCGATAGCCACCGATCCGGGGACTATCGCGATGGTACGGGGATTCGGGTTTTCTATGAAAATCCGGGGTTTTACGACTAGAATGGATTACGATGCTCAGCAATTGACAAGGAGATAGAAAATTGTAAAGAGGAGAGTATGGATATCGCACTTATGTGTACCTCGTCGTTGGACATATAGCTCCAGCGAGTAGATCAGAACGGAGGCGTTGGCTTTGTTCGCTCGGATGCCGGTGTTGCAGCAAGGAAACGGAGATGGAAGGTAACTGGTGGCACAGCTGCGCCTCAACGTTGTCGATCCCTGGTGCTTGCTTGCTGTGACGAACTCCTAGAGATGCACCGTGTTCCACCAGCGACAAAGACGAACAGAAGTGACCGACAACGGACGGCGGCCATCTCGGTTTGGGGTTCTGAACATGGGCGACGGTGAGGAGGAGAACCACGAGAGGAAGGCGAGGGGTTCCTGATGAGCAGCTCACCTGCTATGGAAGGAGATGGAGGCAGACGGACGACAGAGACAGCAGACGTGCGGTTTGGCTAGGGAGTCTTCATGGTGATGTCTGCTTCTTCCAGCAGCTCTCGATGCTGCGAAATGACGACGGCCAGCGGCTCTCTGCTCTTGCTTGGAAGGCGACAGTGCTTGCGCAGGATAAGCAGGGAGTAGCAGGGGCGCACAGGGGTTCGACTGTCGTGCTTTATAGGCCGGGGCTGTAGCTCGCGTTCCCAGGCCGAAACGGTGACGACCATCAATGGCCATAGTGGCCACCTGTTACGATTGGAGATGAATGCCCCACAAAGCATTGAAAGGGAGTGGGGAGGGCGAGAGACACAGTAGACACGGAGCAGGAAGCAGGCCTGGATGTAGGTGGTGCCGGAGGGAGAGGAAGAAACAGCCGGCCATTAATGGCGACTTGAACGTGGGATGATGTCTGCGGTGCCGTTTCTGGGGAGAGAGGAGACGAGAGGGGTGACAGGAGTTTTAGGTGCGTCGCGGCGCTGGGAAGCAGAGGGTCGGCTGAGCGGCACGGGCACAGTGCGCCAGGGCATGGGGGAGCAGGTGCGTGGGGGAGCCGAGTAGATGCGGTGGCGCACGGCTCGGTCTGATCAAGACAAAGGAGACTGGCCTGTGAGTGGGGCCCGACTGGCAGCGATAGGTAGAGAGGTGGGTGGACGCAGATTAGACGGGCCGGCCTTGGAGAGAACCAGACTGGCGGGATGGGCCTGATAAACGGGACCCGACTGTCGGTGAGATAGACATGTAGGAAGGAGTTGGGCTGACATAAGAAAAAAACAGGCTGAGAGAAGGAGCTGGGCAAGCGCGGCCAGAGAGGCGGCGGACAAGCCTGCCGGAGAGCAAGAATCATGGCCCGCGAGGTAGCCTGCTGCTCGGCGGAGCGCACGGGTGCGCAGAGTCAAGCGTAGAGCGCGACATGAGGTAGGCGCGGCCAGGGGCGCGTGGACACAACGGCCAGGCGTGCACGCATTGTGCAGGTGCATGAGGGTGCGCGGCTCGGGTGCGAAGCACGACACGCTAGAGCTAGGCGATCACGAGCGGAGCCATAGCGCATAGGCCGAGGATAGTCGGTGGCGGTGCACGGACTCGAGTCCGGCTCGAATTTGAGCTCAGGGCAGCGTGCGCCCGCGAGGCAAATGGGTGAAGCGGCTTAGGCACAGGCGGCGCTGGCGCACGAGTGCGGGTGGCGTGACGCAAGAGGCGAAGCGCGGTAGCGACACTGGGCAGAGCCGCGGGTTGTTGTTTGGAACGAGCAAGCGCGCGACAGCGCTGGCAACGCGATGTGTGCGGGTGCCAGTGGGAGATGGAAGGAGGAAGAAACGATGACGACGGCTCTGCAGTCGGCATCACTTATGGTGATCATGGTGGTGGCAGCTATAAAAGGCCTTGGTTGCCGCAGCTGTTGCCGATGAATTGAAGGGGAGCGAGAGCGACAGTTACTGGGAGGGGAAGCGGATGGGCATGACGTGCTGCATGTGTGCGAGAGTGGATCGGTCGCAGCTCGGTTCCCGGAGCAAGTGAACCTCGCATCGGTGGGCGGCCCGGGAGGCCCAACTCACATTTCTACGAGTACAGGATCCACTCACATGATTCGGGCCCGGCCTGTGTAATAGGACTAGCTTATATGGAGTGATGAGCGCAGAGAGATAGGGTATCGAATATTGAACCGACATTCTTGTTCATCTTCTCCTTGAGGAACCGACCGCTCGCGCCGTCGTCTCTCTCGATCCTTGCTTTGTGCTTCCTACCCTTAGATTCCTTGCTTCTCTTCTACCCCCACTACCGTGCTACTAACAATTGGTATCGAGCCACCGATTCTAGGGGTTTCTCCACCGAATTTCTCCTCTCCTCGATCCGTACCTCCACTCGCCGCCACCATGGATCCCGAGGTTGCCCGGCTCTGCTCGATGAGATTCGCAAGGCTGTCCCAACGCATCAATGAGTGCGGGATGAGGATGGGGAAGCGACTAGCCTCGACCACCGCGGCGTCCCTTGCGGTCGCCGCCTCCACCTCCTCCGATTCGCCTACCTCGACCACCACGGCGTCTGCGGCGGCCCGCCTGCGCCGCGGCGCCTTGCAAGGCGGTCTTCACCAAAGCACGGCGGCGAGGACACTACGACGCTCGGCTCCGCCATCGGAAGGACGCCTCTACAACCGCCGCCCACAAGGTGTTCGACATTGGGTCTCACTCATGGTGGGAGCACTCTTGTTCCCGTGAGCACAACACCGGCTCCACTTGTCGACCTCGCCGCGGCACCGTCGGCGTCGGTTCCTCCGCACGTGCATCAACTTCGGCGACCGCGGCGAGCCCCACCGCGTCCGATTCGGCTTCGCCGCCCGTGGCGTCGTCCGCCGCGTCCACCTCGGCGAGCTCCACCGCGCCCGCGTAGAGCTCCATTGCTCCCGCCTCGGTTTCGACGACCGCGGCGAGGTCGTCCGCGTGTGCATCGGCTTCGACGATCGTGGAGGGCTCCACCGCGCCCACCTCGACTACCGCGGCAAGCTCTACCTCGCCGATGCGTCATCCTCCACATCCGCCATGGCCTCGTCGACCTCGACGTACCACCCCTCGGCGGCTTCGACTTCGGCGGCTGCGACGAGCTCCACCATGCCCGCCTCGGCCTCGACGTCCGCATCAAGCTATTCCCGGATCCGGCACCTTGTAGCCGTGAGACTTTTCCATACAACCCATTAAAAAAGATGGCATGGACATAGAGACCACTAAAAAGTTGAAGGGGACATCTAAGCCTTTTGACAAAAAATTTTTGACGCCCAACCCATTCCGTCCGTGATCTGTTAGATTTGCACCATTTGTGAGGTCTGACGGGTGGGTCCGGGCAATAAAATGACCATCTTACCCCTCACCCTATCTTTTATCATCTGACAAATGGGCTCAAATACTAAAATGACACACGAATATAACAACCCAACAAATAATTTTATCTCAGAAATATTCATATCAGAAATATTTAACCAACACAACCAATATTCGTCTCAGAAATATTTTTTTTTGAGAAACCATCTCAGAAATATTTAACGAACACAACAAATATTCATCTCAGAAATATTTAACCGACACAACATTAAAGATTTTTATCTCACAAATATTTAACTAACACAGTAGCAATTTTTCATCTCACCAACATCCCAGCAGCTAAGTTTTCATCACATAACTGGTTTTCATTACATAACAACTACCTTACTGGTTTTGCATTACATCTCATCAAAAGATTGCATCTACATAAGACAGGAAAACGACAACTTGTTTTCCAAGCACTACATCACTAAAAGAACATTGATGCAGGATGCTTTCACTGCATATCCAGTTTCTTCTTACTTCTAGTATTGGAAGAAGGGCTGTCCGGGGTGGATGGGCTAGCTGATGCAATCTGAAGCTTCTTTGGTGTCAATTTCTTCTTCACAACCAGTTTCTTCTTTGGTGAAATGGAGGCCATGGCTGTATGAATTGTATCTTCATGAAATGAAGCCGGTTGCAAGACTTGAATTGGAATAGGGTTATTGGAACCAGTTTCAGATCTGTCCATTGATGATATTAGCCATAATAGCAACAATGGTGTAATAGTTTGATATGAAAACAAATGGACAACTAGTTACCTGCTAGAAGTACCGACAGGAGTAGAACCTGATGTAGTGGTAGTTGCCCCCTTGCTGTTCCTGGAACTTGAAGTAGATGATGTTTTTCCCTTGGTAGCTGCCTTCTTTTTCTTATGTGTAGCATTGACCACTGCCTCATTGTATGGGAATACCATTACTGATGGAGTAGCAACCACTATGCTAGTCTCTGTGTTACTACTTGCTGCCTTTTTAAGCTTTTTCTTTGGAGGACCTCTGCAATACATGAAAGTAGAAAGTTAATTAAGATAATCAATTTTTCAATTTTAATGACAGCAATTAAGTGTACCTTTCAGCCTCCATTGCAGCTATATCTTCTGGATTTCCATCCCTACATGTGTACCAATGATGTCCTAACTTATGGCATATGGGGCACTTATGTGACTTTCCTTTCCCCTTCCCCTTGTTGCCTCCCTCAGCAGCTGATTTCATCCTATTTTTCCTCCTACCTCCTGCTGTAGACTTAAGCAAAGGAGGGAGCATCATGAAGTCATGAGTTGCTTTGGGCCACATGGTCTTGTCCGGAATAGAAGGAATAGAACCTTCATATGCAGCTCTAAATTTGTTGACAGAGAAGTAGTCATCTACATGGTCTTCAAGATTTTCACCAGGAATTGAAGTGATGTATGCAATTGCATGTTTGCAGGGGATTCCAGACCCTTGAAAAACCCTACAGGAACATGTTCTCTCAGGTAAATTGACCACAAACCTGTAGCCTGTACCCCCTCTAGCACAAACTTATGCTACACCTTCTGGGGAGCTAGTGATCACATCAATGTCAAGGTTGTAACTATCTTCTCTTATCTTCTTTATAATATGAGGAAGAATCTTTCCTTCGAACTTCTTAGTTTTTTGTGTTCCTCCTGCAGATATTTCATTGCCTCTGGTTTGGCTTCAGCCATTGCTTGATAGTGCTTCTCAAACATGTATGGGCTCCATGAGTATGCAGAAGCCCACAAGTGATCATCAAAAACCTTTCCACTATACCTCTTTTTGAAATTCTGCACTAAATGCCACATACACTCTCTATGTTCAGCATTTGGAAACACTTCACTAACCCCATGCATGACTGCCGTGCCACAATCTGTGCTAAATGTCAAACCTTCTGGGGTGCCTATTGCTTCCTTCAACCTCTCCATGAACCACTTCCAGTTATCATTGGTTTCTAAGTCAATTACACCAATTGCTACTGGGTACATCCAGTTGTGCCCATCTACTGCACAAGCAATGCATAATTGTCCTTTGAACCTTCCGGTCAAAAATGTGCTATCAACAGCAAGATATGGTCTACAACCTTTAAGGAAACCATCAACACATGGTTTTAATGCGAAAAACAACCTATTGAATCTTATTTTATCTTTGACCCTATGGTGATCAATGGCAAAAAATGTTCCAGGACTAGTTTCTTCCAACTGGGCCTTAAGCCTATACAGATTATCAAAACATTTATCCCAGGGTCCATAAATTTGATCCATGGCAAGATTTTTACCTCTGTACACTTTCTTGTAGGGTACCATGATTTTGTATTCATCTTTCAACCTCCTTTGCAGCTCTTTAACACGAATATTTGCATCTTCTTTAAGCCAATCAACCACTTGATTGCACACCCAATATTGTGTTACCCCTACACAAATTTCAGACCTCCTAGTGCTGAAACAATTATGAGGCCATGGGTTCCTCTTCACCTTCAAAACAGCCATAAAAATAGTTTATTAAAATCACTTATTATAAGGCAAACACATAACTGAAATCACATATAAGCCAAAACAGCCATACATATATTCTACTAACAAATTACCTTAACTGTGAGATCATCTTTCAAAGTTGATGCATGAATCCTCCACCGACAGCCTTTACTTTTGAATGTGCAGTTAACCCTGTACCTCCCTGGTTCACTCGTTTCAATGTCATAATTGAACTCATATTTGACAGCATGAGAAGCTAAAGCAATCTTAAAAGCATCCATGTTTGAATACAAAGTCCCCTCAATCATGGGAGGGTCCTTTTTGTCATAATCAACATCAGGCATTTGTCTAGGCTCTGAATCTTTGACCATGTCCTCTATTATTGTTTCCTCATCTGATTCATCATCTGATTCATCATCTGAGTCATCATCTGAGCATGCATCAGCACTACCAATAGGACTGTCTTGCAACTGAGGATTGGGATGGGGTGGGGGATGTTGGGGACCACAATCAATATACAACCCTTCCTCATCAACTCCAACATGCTCATTCAATGGGTTTGGGTTAGCCAGATATTCAGTTTCATGAGGTTGATTATGAGTGACGAGCTGCGGCTTGGTTCTGGTAACCTTACACAAACAACTGAAGGGGTGATTGGAGGTTCAACATAAGAGGCAGTGCTACTAAAATCCCAATTAGGAATTTCAATTGGCTCATTATTTGGGCTATGATAAGCAAGAGTCAACAAACAACACTTAGAATCCTTATGTTTTGCAAACATCTGAACTAAATCTTGGTCTGAGCAGATCTGAATGTTCACCTTACTTTCCATGCAGAAGTAAAATAGCCTCACCACATCTCCGTAATCACAAGGATACTTGTCCACAACTTCATTAATCAGATCTGTGAAGTTGGTGACATCTGAATCCACGACTTTGTCCAACAAAAACCACCCACCACCCCGACAATTAGGAGTAACAATCCGGATTTCTAAATTGAAGCTACTGTTTGCGTCCATCCTACAGATGAACAAGCATAGGTACAAATAACTAAGTACCAATTAATCAATCCTAATTTTCCTGACCTAAGAACAAGCAATCAAGAAGAAGAGAAAGAATTGAATTGATTACCCGTCCGGAAGCCAGTCTGGGCGTGCTGCTGCCGCCATATGCTCGCCGCCTGCCGCACTTTTCTCCTTGCGGGCGCCCGCCCGCACGCGCGGCCGCGCTCGCCGCCGCGCTCGCCGCCGCGCTCGCCGCGCCGCACGCGCGCGCGCCCGCCCGCGCGCGCGCGCCTCTCCGCGCGGGGCCGCCCGGCGCCGGCGGCACGCGCGCCTATCCGCGCGGGGTCGCCCGGCGCCCGCCGCCCCGCCCGCGCGGGGCCCGCCGCCCGCACGCGGCCGCCCGCACCCTCGCCCGCGCGCGCCCCCGCCCGCCGCACGCGGCCGCCCGCACGGCCTCCTCCCACGCGTAGCGCCGCCTGCTAGGCTAGGGTTCCCTCCTTGCGAAAGTGCAAAGATGCGAGATCCGCGGATGCGAACCTTCTCAGATAAAGTGAAAAAGAGTGAGGGGTAGGATGGTCATTTTATTGTTCGGACCCACATGTCAGGCCTCACAAACGGTGCAAATCTAACAGACTACGGACGGAATGGGTTGGGTGTCAAAAAAATTTTGTCAGATGGCTTAGATGTCTCCTTCAACTTTTTAGTGGCCTGTATGTCCATGCCATCTTTTTTAATGGGTTGTATGGAAAAGTCTCTCGTAGGTCGTTCGACGCTTGGTCCGGCTCCCACCCAAGCACCAATCGTTACATCACCAACGGCATTGACGCCCCACCACGCCAACAAGCTTGGGCGTGCTCGCCCACAAGGTGTTCGACATTGGGCCTCAACCACAATGTTGACCCGCCGAAGCCTCGTGAATGTCGTTCTCCACCAACTCGACACACAGCAAGACTTCTTCCCCCGAATGCGGCCTCGTCGGGTACATCACCAATTCCATCACCGCATATTCGATTGATGGAGTGTTTCCATGGCTGGACATCAAAGTGCATGGTGTTCCGAAGGTATTCGAGAAATTTAGTGCATACTACTCGGTTATGCTAGTACACACCGATCGAGTTCTTGAAAAAGGACAACTAGATGAATTCGCTTCGTAGGGGTTCGTGTGCACCGAAACAACCTTGGCCTCCACTCTCACAATTGGAAATGCAAAGTGTTGATACACACCTCGGACCTAGTCCTTGGCCACCCTTCGCGGGTATTCGGTTGATATGCTTTGGGAATCTGTTTTTGGGTGTTTCGGTTATCTCGGCATGCTATTTTAGTTGGCCTTGGCTACCGTCCGTTGCGGGGAAAAAATGCGGTGTGTTATGCATATTGCGAGCACTCAATTCAGTCACCGCCCGGCCATCTTTTGGTACTGCGCACCGTATTGCGGTTAGAGAATTTCTTGATGTCCAATTGCATGACTATTGTGATCCCTATGTGTTCGGATTGGCATATCGGTGGTTGCTCGGCAATCGGTAGTTGTCAAGTACTTGCTTTCGGTTGGAGCCCAAGCGTGCATGTGTACTTCGAGTTAATAGTTTCACAAGATACTTTGCAAGCTATTGTGGTGATTGGTGCTATTGGGTTATCATTCTCGGTCAACAAGCGCCACCTTGGGAATTTCCATAGATGCCGCCGATATGTTACTTCGGACCTCATCATTTATCTCTTGGGTACCTATGTGTTGGATGTTAATTACTCATTCTCATGAGCTAGTGAGGTGGAAGCTCTCATGGATTTCTCGTGCGGTCGGTTATTAACCTCGCTTTCGTTGATCTAAATGGTCTCAAGGTGACAATTCCAAGCCAGGCAAGAATCCCTTGCAATATTCTCGCAGCCCCCAAATTATATGCCTCTCATACATTGGAGAGATATCACCATAGTGTCGCATCTTCGGTTTGGGAGGTTGTATGTGGTTAGGGGAAATCGAGCCGGCTAAGATGCTCTAATTATGACTATGTCCTATATTCTTCTATCAACATATTGGAGCTCCCCGAAATTCTCGGACATGAAGGGCTGCTGCAAGTAACTTTCTTCGGGAGTTTCACACATGGAATTTTGGGTGGTTCTGTATTTCGGTGATCTCCGCAGCTTGCATCTATGGAGGCCGTGTGGAAGGAATTAAGCATCCGTCTAAGTTGAATCCATTATTGTATCAACATTACTCGTACAACTTCAACAACATGAACCATATTCTTGGACGGGGGTTATTGGAGGTGTTGATCCAGGAGTTTCCCCGGTGACCGTATTGCGGGGGTTAATTATTGCCGGGCTCTTCTTTATTTAGTTTTTCCGGTCGACTATATGCCTAGTGTCTTTGGTAAATGCGGATGTGAAGTTTGTTAGTCCGTACTTCGACAAGAAAAGCCGGTATGATGTGGTTCTGCGGAAGCCCGGCAATGGCATCGACTCATGCACTAAAGCAACTTTCTCTAATTGGGCACAAACATCCTCTCGCTTGTTGCTTCCTTTTCGAAGATCAAGACCATGTACGTGAAAACCATGGAGTACTTGCAAGCTTCATGCATATGGGATCCCGATTGAGTTCTAATTCATATCGACTTGGGGGCAAGCCGAATTTTAAGAAGGGGGGAATGTCGGTAGCTCGGTTCCCGGGCAAGTGAACCTCGCATTGGTGGCCGGCCCGGAGGCCCAACTCACATTTCTACGAAGACAGATCCACTCACATGATTCGGGGCCCGGCCGTGTAATAGGACTAGCTTATATGGAGTGATGAGGCGGAGAGATAGGGTATCGAATATTGAACCCGACATTACCGTTCATCTTCTCCTTGAGGAACCGCCGCCGCACCATCGTCTCTCTCGATCCTTGCTCCGTGCTTCCTACCCTAGATTTCTTGCTTCTCTTCTACCCCCACTACCGTGCCGCTAACAATTGGTATCGAGCCACCGATTCTCGGGGTTTCTCCACCGAATTTCTCCTCTCCTCGATCCGTACCTCCACTCGCCACCACCATGGATCCCGAGGTTGCCCGGCTCTCCCGCTCGATGAGATTCGCAAGCCGTCCCAAGACATCAATGAGTGCGGGATGAGGATGGGGAAGTAGCTAGCCTCGACCACCGCGGCGTCCCTTGCGTCGCCGCCTCCACCTCCTCCGATTCGCCTACCTCGACCACCACGGCGTCTCCGGCGGCAGCCCGCCTGCGCCGCGGCGCCTTGCAAGGCGGTCTTCACCAGGCACCGGCGGCGAGGACACTACGACGCTCGGCTCCGCCATTAGCAGGACGCCTCTACAACCGCCGCCCACAAGGTGTTCGACATTGGGTCTCACTCATGGTGGGAGCACTCTTGTTCCCGTGAGCACAACACCGGCTCCACCGTCGACCTCGCCGCGGCACCGTCGGCGTCGGTTCCTCCGCACGTGCATCAACTTCGGCGACCGCGGCGAGCCCCACCGCGTCCGATTCGGCTTCGCCGCCCGTGGCGTCGTCCGCCGCGTCCACCTCGGCGAGCTCCACCGCGCCCGCGCCGAGTTCCACCGCTCCCGCCTCGGTTTCGACGACCGCGGTGAGGTCGTCTCGCGCGTGCATCGGCTTCGACGATCGTGGAGGGCTCCACCGCGCCCGCCTCGACTACCGCGGCAAGCTCTACCTCGCCCGATGCGTCATCCTCCACATCCGCCATGGCCTCGTTGACCTCGACGTACCACCCCTCGGCGGCTTCGACTTCGACGGCCGCGACGAGCTCCGCCATGCCCGCCTCGGCCTCGACGTCCGCATCAAGCTATTCCGGATCCGGCACCTTGTAGCCGTTCGACGCTTGGTCCGGCTCCCACCCAAGCACCAACCGTTACATCACCAACATCATTGATGCCCCACCACGCCAACAAGCTTGGGCGTGCTCGCCCACAAGGTGTTCGGCATTGGGCCTCCACCACAATGTTGACCTGCTCGAAGCCTCGTGAATGCTGTTCTCCACCAACTCGACACCAGGCAAGACTTCTTCCCCCGAATGCGGCCTCGTCGGTACATCACCAATTCCATCACCGCATATTCGATTGATGGAGTGTTTCCATGGCTGGACATCAAAGTGCATGGTGTTCCGAAGGTATTCGAGAAATTTAGTGCATACTACTCGGTTATGCTAGTACACACCGATCGGGTTCTTGAAAAAGGACAACTAGACGAATTCTCGCTTCGGAGGGGTTCGTGTGCACCGGAAACAACCTTGGCCTCCACTCTCACAATTGGAAATGCAAAGTGTTGATACACACCTCGGACCTAGTCCTTGGCCATCCTTCGCGGGTATTTCGTTGATATGCTTTGGGAATCTGTTTTTGGGTCGTTTCGGTTATCTCAGGCATGCTATTTTAGTTGGCCTTGGCTACCGTCCGTTGCGGAGAAAAAAATGCGGTGGGTTATGCATATTGCGAGCACTCAATTCGAGTCACCGCCCGGCCATCTTTTGGTACTCGCCACCGTATTGCGGTTAGAGAATTTCTTGATGTCCAATTGCATGACTATTGTGATCCCTATGTGTTCGATTGGCATATCGGTGGTTGCTCGGCAATCGGTAGTTGTCAAGTACTTGCTTTCGGTTGGAGCCCAAGCGTGCATGTGTACTTCGAGTTAATAGTTTCACAAGATACTTTGCAAGCTATTGTGGTGATTGGTGCTATTGGGTTATCATTCTCGGTCAACAAGCGCCACCTTGGGAATTTCCATAGATGCCGCCGATATGTTACTTCGGACCTCATCATTTATCTCTTGGGTACCTATGTGTTGGATGTTAATTCCTCATTCTCATGAGCTAGTGAGGTGGAAGCTCTCATGGATTTTCGTGCGGTCGGTTATTAACCCGCTTTCGTTGATCTAAATGGTCCCAATGAGACAATTTCAAGTCAGGCAAGAAACCCTTGCAATATTCTGCAGCTTCTATATGTTTATCATACATTGGAGAGATATCACTATAGTGTCTGCATCTTCAGTTTGGGAGGTTGTATGTGGTTAGGGGAAATCGAGCCGGCTAAGATGCTCTAATTATGACTATGTCCTATATTCTTCTATCAACATATTGGAGCTCCCCGAAATTCCGGACATGAAGGGCTGCTGCAAGTAACTTTCTTCGGGAGTTTCACACATGGAATTTTGGGTGGTTCCGTATTTACGGTGATCTCTGCAGCTTGCATCTATGGAGGCCGTGTGGAAGGAATTAAGCATCCGTCTAAGTTGAATCCATTATTGTATCAACATTACTCATACAACTTCAACAACATGAACCATATTGCTGGACGGGGGTTATCGGAGGTGTTGATCCAGGAGTTTCCCCGGGACCCGCATTGCGGGGTTAATTATTGCTGGGCTCTTCTTTATTCAGTTTTTTCGGTAGACTATATGCCTAGTGTCTTGGTAAATCCGGATGTGAAGTTTGTTAGTCCGTACTTTGACAAGAAAAGGTGGTATGATGTGGTTCTGCGGAATCCCGGCAATGGCATCGGCTCATGCACTAAAGCAACTTTCTCTAATTGGGCACAAACATCCTCTCGCTTGCTGCTTCCTTTTCGAAGATCAAGACCATGTACGTGACAACCATGGAGTACTTGCATGCTTCATGCATATGGGATCCCGATTGAGTTCTAATTCATATCGACTTGGGGGCAAGCCGAATTTTAAGAAGGGGGGAATGTCGTAGCCGGTCCGGGAGGCCCAACTCACATTTCTACGAGACAGATCCACTCACATGATTCGGTGCCCGGCTCGTGTAATAGGACTAGCTTATATGGAGTGATGAGGCAGAGAGAGATAGGGTATCGAATATTGAACCCGACATTACCGTTCATCTTCTCCTTGAGGAACCGGCCGCCGCGCCGTCGTCTCTCTCGATCCTTGCTCCGTGCTTCCTACCCTAGATTCCTTGCTTCTCTTCTAGCCCCACTACCGTGCCGCTAACATGGACGTGCGGCAGGACGCGATGCATGAGCAGGTGCGGGGCCTGGAAGGTGGGACGCGCGGCGGCACACACGTACGGGTGCGAGGCATGACAAGGCCCGGTGCGGGAGGAGGCCGGCGGAGTTTGAGGAAGGGAGTGGCAGTTTCAGGTGTGGGCAGCCGGGCAGCGCACGAGCATGGTGCGTGCGGCTCCAATTGAACGAAGGTGGAAGGAGGACCTGCTGGGTGGGACTCGCTTGTCAGTGGCACGAGAGAGGAGGGGTGGATTGGGCCGAAGGAGAAAAGTGGCCTGGACGTTAGGCTGGATAGGGAGAGATATTAGAGATAGAGAGGGAATTTAGGTTTGACTTTTTATGATTTTAAAAACCACAAACATCAACCAAAAACCACGCAAAAGAATATGAATGTAACACACATAGATTCATTTTATTTAATTAGAAAAAACAAACAATGGTTTTCCCTTACTAATTTTTTTTATTTAATTAAAAAAACAAACAATGGTTTTCCCTTACTAAATTTCCTGTAAAGAAAATAAGTGTTGGAAAATTTTAAAATTATGAGAAATTATTGATTAATTATTTTTCCTACTAACATCCTGAAATCGGAAAATTGCAGGGTGTTACAATGCAACAGACCCACCCCGAACCATCCACCTTCCTCGAAGGTGACTTTAACATCGTCATGGATGACCAGTGCCAGTTCCACCACGACGGCAAGCACACCATGAGGGAGTGCGAGCAGCTAAAGCGCGCCCTAGGCGTACCTCCGGAGCCCAAGAAGACCAAGAGCGGGAATAACGACAGCCAGAATAGCGGCCACCGCTACGACAACTAAAGTTGACCCGATCGACGTGACTACCGTGATTGTCGTCGTGATGACCGACCTGATGATCGCCGCGACGACCACCGCCGCGACGACCGCCGTGATGAACGCCGCGACGACCGCCGTGATCGCTGCCACCACTACGATGATCGCAACAACAACGATAACCTTCGTAAGGAGTCAACTCCTCCACCACCACCAAAAGCAAGCAATCCCAATGGTGTGTTCCAGAATGCCAACCGACAGATCAACTTCATCGTCGGTGGCCGCCAAGCAGCCAAGAGCAATAGGCAGCAGCGGTCGAACGCAAGGGAGATCAACCAAGTCAACACCGAAACTCCACAACCCCCGTGTTGGTTAGAGTACCCCATCACTTTCTCTAGGAAAGACCATTGGCTGCACATACCAGACACCGGGACGTACCCGCTGGTCGTTGTTGACGCGAAAATAGGACGTTACCTCCACGCGCAACACACGTGACTCCCCGTTCTGTAGCGAGGCTTGCCAGCCAATCTGACCTGTTGATTGACAATGAAAAATCGGCTAGACAACCAATGTGTCTTTTGTTAAAATCGTAACAGCTAGCTAGCCGATACAGGGCAGAACAGATCGGCTAGATCAGCCGATATGATGACGTAGGTAGTGCGTAAGCTACCAGAGGCAACTTAAACAGAGCTACGTGAGCAACACTTGAAACAGATCTAGTCGGCTATTGATGATTTAAAAATAGTAATAATAATGCGGTAAAAGCCGATAGGAAGTAGTCTCAAGCCGGATAATTGGTGATAAAAGCTAGAATAACAAGAATTAAGATAAAACTTGCTAATTTGGATATCGATAAATTGTAAATAAATCTTGACGAAACCACAGTGATGCGCCCAGTGGTTAAAGCCTAGAAATTACTCGGTAAAGTGGAACTCACCAGCAAGACGGAGATCGAAGCGATGTAGCCCGACGAGTTTGTGAGAACTCATGAAAAAGAAAAGGTACGAAGGCGAAGTCACCGAAAAGTAAATGCAGTAAAGTAGATGCAAGAGTTATAAAGTTATTTGCCCGGAGGCGGTTTTGATATTGATCGTGTGATGATCTATTACAATAGTCAGGGGCTTATATTTATACCCTGGGCTCCTCTAGACTCATGTAGCCCGAAGGGCTCAAAACTTCCTAAGTAGAGACTCCTGACGAGTTTAAGCTAACTACTAATAAAAACTCTCCTAACGTAAAAATAAGGAAACTTAAGATACATAGATTCTATTTTCCCTTTTATAGAATCCTTTTCGATTAAGCTTCTCCTCTGACTTGCTAGCAATCATATTGATCCGTATACGTAACCTTCTTTTTTTTCTTTTTTTAATTATACAGTACAACGCAGACGCTCACAAAATGCACGTACACTCACACCTATGAATACACGTAAGCTTCTCCTCTGACTCGGCAATCATATTGATCTGTGTACGTGATCTTTTATAGAAGGCCTTCCCATGCGGCTATAGATGGCCAAATGGGCCGGGCTGAACGGGCGGCACGAGGCCCGGCCTGTTTTGGCCCGGCCCACGCACGGCCTGGCACGAAAGAGCAGGAGGCCGGGCCGGCACGGCCCGATAGTGCGAGGGGCCGGGCCTGGGCCGGAAGTGTGGCCTGTCGGGCGGCACGCGGCCCGGCCTGCATAAGGGGTCGGCCCGTTAAGGCCCGCTTAACACCCCCCGCCCCCCTCAATGCCGTCGCCATGTATAACCCCACCCCACCCCGGCTCCCTGACCTAACCCTAATCCCCCCTCCCCCATCCGCTCCCGCAGGCCGCAGCCGCAACTTGCAATCCCTAGATCTAGATCCACCGCCGCCGCATCGGTGTCGCCGCCTCGCCGTCGCCGGACTCGAGCTCGAGTACTCGACCTCTCCCATGACTCTTAATTGTGGGATCACGTTGTCAACTGGGACAATTCTTATTAAAGTAGAGCATGATGCCAGGCAATTCTATTAACACAACCAATAGCATAATCCACTTAGAACGACAAACACAAGATAACTGCAAGCACTGTAAAGTTTGTCCTCTCACATTATTACAACCCCCCAATACCAATGGTGATCGGCGACGGCGCATACCATGGCTCCGCAGCACAATGGTGATACACCTCCAATGGTGACCTGGCTTTTTTGGAGGTGTATCTGATTTATCACAAGTCGTACATCGCGCCGCAGCACAATGGTGACCTGGCTTGTTGGCTGTCAAAACACTTGCTGATTTCCAAGACGAGCCGCGACGACCTAGGCGACGCCTTTAAAAACACTGCATTGTTGCTCAACCAAATGAAATCAGATAGAGAACTCTGATAGCTCTGGGCAGAATCTTACATCTTTTTTCAGGCTTTAGCATTCTTAGCATCCTTCGTTTATCACCTGTAAAAACATCCAGTTGAAACAGCATAAACACTTGTGCACGAGGCTGCGTCACTCATGCTTATTTAGACTTCACATTATTAGCTCCATAACTCACGAGTACCAAGAAAAAGAAAACTTCCTACTCCCTCCGGTTCTAGTTTAGTAGTCGTCGGGCGCGTGGGATTGTGATGGTTTCCATCGATGCCCCCGAGTAATTGCGCCGCCGCCGCGCCGAGCGCTTTGTTTCTCCCGTCGTGTCGCACGCCGCCCTTGCCCCTTGCGATAATAGTGCAGCACACAACACACGTGGACTTCCTTCCACACGCGTTCGTTCCTTGCCTTTAATGTCTCGCCGCTAGACTGCCTTCATCCGTCGCTGGCTCGCTGCACGCCGCAAGTTGCCTCCATGGACTCCGACTCCTTGGCGCTGGACTCCATGAGACCATGACGGAGGAGCTCGCGCTGCACCCCTCTCTGCTCGTGGTGGTCTCGCCGGACTCCGAGATGACGCTGGCTTCCATGCATGGCACCCAAGCAATCCTTGGCGCTGGACGCCATGCCTCCATGGCGGTGTGGAGCTCGCACTGAACTCCACCGCGGACGACAACATCACGCCGAAGCTCGTCGCGCATGACTCCATGGTGGTGGAGCTCGCGCCGGACTCCATGGAGGTGGAGCTTGTGACGGACTCCGTCACGTACGGCGACTGACGCTGAAGCTCGTCGCGCATGACTTGGCGTCCCTAGAGCTCGTGCCGGATTAGGGAGTACATGGCACCCAAGCGCTGCTTCACGGCGATGTACTTCATCAGGCATTTTTTAGCACACATTCAAGAGCTGTATTAATTCACGACAGGATTACAATCGCTTCGCGTCAGATCCATAAGGTTCGACGGAAAGCAAGTTGCCCAAACTAACTCAGGCTCGAGCACTGACGGCAAAGTAGCACACAGGTGTGCTGCCCTATTGCCATCTCTACGAACAAAAGAGAAGTTCAGAGAAACAAAAGACCTGCCTAGCTCTTGAAGCTCCTGCCAAAGACCAAAGACCACACTACGGTCATCCGCACCATCACGCATCATATTCACCAGTGTTTGGCTATCACTCTCCAAAATAATTCTGTGGTAGCCCCTTTGCCTAGCCAATTCCAGACCGTCTCGAGCAGCAAGGAACTCGCCTGTGAGTGCGTCCGCCACATGATCATATAGTTTCGCTCGGGGCCGGCTCTAGGATTTCAAAGGCCCTTGTGCAAACTCATCAAACTCGTCGTCAGGGGCCCTTCAAGCTAAACATATGTTTCCTGAACTTATATGTTATATTATTAACTCTCATAACAATGCTACACGTTATTATTGATGACACAAAGGACAAACCAGTTAATGGACTTCCAAGAAAAATCATGTTCTAAGTTATTGATGACCGGCAAACAATGCCAAAATTACAATATAAATTATAAAAAGACAGCAAAATATAACTATTATTACTACCTTTGATAAGCACCAAAACCTAACTTCATGTCTCCATCAGCACCGGCCACCATTTCAGAAAAGAGATTGCCAAAGAACAGACATGGCCTCACAAAAAGATACTTCTTCGGGCGTTTCTTGATGCAAAGTCATTAAGCACAATATCAAGATCAATATTGTCTAATATATTCTTCTCAATAGAGCACATAGCTAGACCATTCAATCTTTGCTGCGACATAACAGACCTCAAATAGTTTCTCAATAACTTTAATTTTGAAAAACTCCTTTCTGCCGATGCTACTGTCACAGGGATAGTTAAAAGGATCCGATAGGCAATTGCAACATTTGGATAACACTCTGCAGCTATAACAAACTCAAGAATCTCCTGGGCAGACATCATAACATCTGGCAAAGTCACTTGTAGCACTTTAAGTTCAGAAAAAAAATCATTTAACTCAACATCAGATGAACCATTATGAGAAAAGGTTTCCACAAAACTAGTGCAGCATTTATGTAGATCATTGTCATCCAAGGACTTCAAATTATTTGAGTTGAACAGGAAACCAAATACCTTGTCAAATGCCTTCAATTGCTCAAATCGACTAGTTAATGAAGTAATTGCTGCATCAATCATGACTAGGAAGTAATCAACTCTAAAGGATTCCCTTGCTGATCGTATCTCTTCATCTTCATCACTTTCTTCATCAAAATGTCGTTTTCTTTTTCCACGACGTTTTGTAGGAAATTGTGGGTCTACATTCATGTCAGATGCAATGGTTTTTGCAATATTTATGCTAGTAGTGAAACCTTCATTTTCGTAACTCTTGACATATGAGATTACACCTTCAATCCGACCGAGAGTAGAATCCATGCATACAACCTTTGATTCGCAGCTTCTTCTTGCCGACCATATTAATAGAAAATAAAATGTCATGCCAAATAACCATACCAACTAAAAATTCAAAATTCTCAAGTGCGGTGACCGGAGATTGAGCTTCACTAACTCCTTTTGCATCATTGGTAGATGCAAGACATTTCTCTACTTCCAACAAAGTCGTTCTTATTTGAGGAGCTTGATATCTTATAGCTTGAACACTTGCTATTCGACTCTCCCAACGAGTATTAGACAAAGATTTGACAAGAAAGTGTGGAACATTGTCGACCAAAATCTTCCATCTTTTTGTAGAACTTGAAAACAATGCATATATTCTTTGTATAACACCAAAGAATGAAATTGCTTTCCCGCAAGATTTTGCCATATCACGAGAGAGTGAGATTTAGACCGTGACAAGCACATGGCATATATAGTGCTCTTGGGTTAATATCAAGCAAGCGCTTCTGAACACCTTGGTGTCGACCCTTCATATTAGACCCATTGTCATAACCTTGACCTCTCACATCATCAACATTCAAACCAAGAGATTCCAATGCCTTCATAAATTCATTAAAAAGCCCCAACCCTGATGTGTCATCCACCTTCAAGAACTCTAGAAAGAACTCCTCAACTTGTGGAGTACTGCTCGACATATTGACACAACGCAAAATGAGGGTCATTTGTTCTTCATGGCTGACATCCGGTGTACAGTCTAAGATTACAGAGAAATACTTGGCATCCTTAATGATTGCCAAGATAGACTTTTTCACAGAATCAGCAAGAAGAGAAATTAATTCATTCTGAATATTGTGGCCAAGATAATGATGATGGATTTCACTTTGTTGGATGCGCCTGACGTGTTCTTGCATCACGAGATCAAATTCGCGATCATTTCAACCGTGCCCAAAAAGTTGCCGTTGTTATCTTGATAAAGTTTCTCATTTGATCCTCGAAATGCCAAATTATGTTTACTGAGAAATTTCACTGCAGAAACTATCCTGACTAAAACTTGTCTCCATCGCTCTTTCTCCTTTGCAATTTCCCGCTGCAAATCATCATCTATTGTTTGATTTTTGCTTAACCTCAACCTTAGTTCATTCCAAGTATTCATGTTTTTTATATGCTCCACACTGTTCTCATGTTTTTTTAGTCTCCGGCTAAGATGCCGCCATCCCTCAATCCTTCGGATGCTAGCAAGCATTTGCTGCGATTTGATTTGAACAATTTGCAACAAAAACAAGTAAACTTTGTCCACATGCTTTGAGTAAACCAACCATTTTCTATCAACCTCCTCTCCATTAGCTAACTTTCTGGAGTAGTAGGAATATGAAAAATGTCTACCATTACTATCTAAAGGGAACTGCAAATTGAATTCCTTCACTGGCCCTTTTTCGACTAAGATATCTCTTGCCCTGTTATCAAGACTATCCCCATCCTAGGATCGTACATGGTTACAAATGAAGCTTCCTGTTCTTGTTCATTGATATTTGGATCTTCAGTGTCAGATGAAGGCTGCAAATTTTCGTGCTGCCTAGTATCCTCATTGACATCATTTTCTGCATTTAAATTATGATCAGATTGCTGCTCTTGTTCTTCTGGTTCTGTCCTAGGATCATCTGGCCCCTCAGGATCATTAACAGAACCAACATTATTACTACTTGGAAAGAACCTATGGATAGCACCCTTTTGTGATTGAATAAACTCATCTTCTTGTTTCTTTTTCTTCCTTTTCTGAGCACCAGATAAATGCTTCTTAGGCAACATCCCTTCAAAGAAATTATCTTGAATGCTAAAAAACATGAACACTTAAAATTAGAAAGGGGAAAGAAAACTGAATTTAACCCTAAACTAAACTATAAATATTTCAGAAGAACTGTCGAAGATCATTAATAATTGCAGAGTAAATCGACTGGAATTTACGAGACAATGAGAAAATTGAACTATTGAAGCCTTACTAATAATTGAACTGAGGAGTCAGGAGGCCCGAGCTCTCGATGTTGAACTGAGGAGTCAGGAGGCCCGAGCTCTCGATGTGCTCATGTGCAGACTGCAGACAAACAATCAGATTATCAGAGGGAGCCTCGAGTGCTTCTTCACGATTTGATGACCAGGGCGGCAGGGTACATACCAGGCGGAAGGCGGCGGCCGGCGGAGCTGCGGAGGAAGTTCAGGCGTCGTCGCCTCTCGGCTGATCGGCTCTCGCGTGCGACTGCCGCGGTAGAAGACAAACAGTTCGCTGGTTCTGTATGTATATGGGCAGGCCTGTATATGGGGTGTGGGCCCCTGCCGGGCTGGGCCCTAGGCCTGTGCACTTATGGCACACCCCGCAGCCGGGCCTCGGTTTCGCTTGCGTGTACCGCAAGTGGTGTTCCTTCACTGTCCCGTATGATCACACCTGACGCGCCTATGGCTGTCGACATCCTGAAAGTAGCATCGGTGTTGACCTTAACCCAGCCTTGCGGCGGCGTTCTCCACTCGCTGCTGTGTGATTGCCCCACCGGAGGTCCTCCCGGTCTCGACGCCTGTAGGCACACTAGGGCTTCTACCATGGCAGCCACGTGCCGAACTGCAGCTTGTGGATTCCAGCGTCCCTTGCCGTGCTTCCTAGCATTCCTCCTTGACCAGAGAGACCACGCGCCGCAGATAATCAACGCCGCCTCCCTGGGAGTACAGAGATCCCCAGCAAGCACATCCCTCGTCCAAGACCCCGGATGAAGCTCCGGCACCCGCACCCCTGTGATCTCCTGTGCTGTTTTCCAGAATTGGAGTGCGAAGGTGCACTTGAGCGCCACATGATACAGAGATTCACCCGGTTCCCCACAAGCTTCACAATGATCTTCCTTCTCTATATGTCTCCTTTTGAGTTCCCCCTTCGTTGGCAAAGAAGCTTTCAGCGCCCGCCACCAGAAGATCCACACTTTAGGCGGTACATTCAGGCGCCATAAGGCTCCCCACCAGAATCCATCCTTGGATGACTTAGTTGAGTTCCTCTTCATTGCTTCAATTTGATCTTGTTCTCTTTTCAAGGCACGGTAGCACGATCGAACCGAGTAACACCCATGCCTCTCATAAGCCCAGGCCAATAAATCTTCCTGCATATGCACTCCAGGCCTGATCTTTAGAATTTCTTCTGCATCCTGAGGGAGGAAAGAATCATTCACCAACTGCACATTCCAGCTTCTTGTTCCCGGTATAAACAGTTCCTGTACTTGTTCCACATTTACCCCCTCCATTCTCATCAACGGCTTCATAGACCTTAGACCCGTGATCCACTTGTCTGTCCAAATATTCACAGAGTCGCCTGGGCCTATCCTCTTGATCAAACCCTTCTTCGAGCCTCCCTACCCCATAAAATTGCCCGCCAAGTTTCCGAGCTTTTCTTCTTTTTTGTGAGCTTTTCTTCTTTTTTGTAGCAGTGATAAAATCTCCCCGAGGATAATATTTTCCTTTCAGAACTCTCGCACACAAGGAGTCTGCTCTTACCAACAAACGCCACCCTTGCTTCCCTAGTAGCGCTTGGTTAAAGAGCGGCAAGTCCCTGAAGCCCATTCCTCCATTAGCTTTGGGCGTAGTTAATTTTGACCACCCCTGCCAGTGTATTTTGTGGCTGTCAATTGAACTTCCCCACCAGAAATTCGATATGTAGGTCTTCATCTTCTTACACACATCGGCCGGCAATCTGAAGCAGCTCATTGGATAGGTAGGTACCGCCTGAGCATTGGCCTTTATAAGCACCTCCCGTCCCGCACAGCTGAGAAGATTCTCACCCCAACCGTTAACAAAGTTTCTGATCCTCTCCGACACATAATGAAACACACCGTCCGCTACCTTGCCAACAGCCGTCGGAAGGCCAAGGTATCTTTCCCCAGCGCCTCTGTAGGGATTGCCGGGGCTTGATTAAGGTTGAAAACGGACGGGATAAATCCCGTACCGTACCGTACCGTTCCCGCGTTTCATCCCGGCCGTTTTCGTATTTACGGGAAAATACGGGAGCGGGAGCGGGAGCGGGACGGGATGTACCGGGATCGGAAGCGAAAACAGGAGAAGCGTCGTCCCGTCCGTATCTCCGGTATCCCGTTTTAGTCCGGGATAATACCGCATTCATCCCATTTTCAATTCAACCGGGATAGGCCCAATACCTCATATTCCCCTCCGCCTCTGGCCTACCCAGCCCAAAGCAAACCCAACCTGCCGATACAGCCCATCAGGCCATCAGTCTCAGCCTATCAGGCTCGCCACTTCGCCAGAGTCCAGACGCCAGCAGCACCCAGGACCTGACCTACCTACCTCCCGATCTCATCTCCCCTTCGGCCCTCCCCGGCTCCCCATCAGGCGACGGCGGCGGGCGGCGCTCCCCGCCCCCCCCCCGACCTCTCCCCTTCGGCCGCGGCGTAGCTTCGGATATGATGGCCATACAAGTTTCCACAGTAGCTTCGGAGTCTGCATTTAGTGGAGCTGGTTGAGTCATAGATCCTTATCGTAATCGTCTAGATCCTGAGATGGTTCAAGCACTAATCTGCACCAAAGATTGGATACGGGGTGCAAGAAAAGGTACTGTTTTTTTGTTTATTGTTTAACTACAGTTTACCAAATATATGGGATGCCCATGTACTTATGTATATCTGTCTTCCTTGTATTACTTTCAGATTCTAAATGTGTTCCTTCAATTGTGGCTGATCTGGTACCACAAGAGACTTTTCCTGTGAGTCCTACTCATCCTACGGGTGACGAGGTATTCTTGGCTTGCCTCCTACACATTCATTTATTCTGCAATAATCAGACTATATTTGCAATTAATCATGAACATATATATTTGTGAAAAATGTAGGAGGACAACAGTGATCCAGATGAGATGAATGAAGATAGTGAGCTGTGAAAGCCGGTGATTGGTGGACTACTTCAAGCGTGAGAAACAATTTGTTGTTCTGTTAATTTGTCTTGTACAGTTGTATTATTGTGGCCTGTGGCCATGACGTCTTGTGGACTTTGGTATTCTCGTCATGACGTCTTGCGTCTTGTGGACTTGTTGGTATTCTGGTCATGTGATGATGTGAACAATGGACTTATTTGTGCTGGCTGCTGCCTGCTGGCGTCTTGTGGACTTGTTGCTATTCTGGTCATGTGATGATGTGAACAAATAACAATGGACTTATTTGTGCTATTATCCAACTTGTGTTGCAGTTACGTTAGGTTGTAGCAGGAGGCAGCGGCAGTGCATCTGTGCTGCTGTGCGACTGTGCATGTCGACATTTTGATCACAACTTAAGTTTCCGGTTCCCGCCCGTTTCCGTTGTATTTCCGTTCGTATTTGATCGTTTTCGTATAACCGACTATCCCGCTCCCGCTCCCGCTCCCGGCTGTCCCGCTCCCGCTCCCGCTCCCGGTGACAAAATATGGTAACGAAAACAGGAAGGGGTCTATCCCGCCCGTTCCCGTCCGTTTTCAACCCTAGGCTTGATGCACCTCCCTTTTATCTGAGTCACCACAGTTAGCACTGAAAAAAATCGCTGACTTGTGCTTATTTACCAATTGTCCTAAACCCCGGTTGTAGCTGTCCAGGATCTCATTTATCCTGTCCGCCCCCTTCGATTTGCTTGCGTAAAAATCAAACAATCATCAGCAAAAAGGAGGTGAGAAAACCACGGGGCTTGACAACTTACTCTAATTCCTCTTGATAGAAATTGAGGGCCCTTCGCTTTCAGCATACATGTGAGCCCTTCCGCACACAATAGAAACAAATATGGCGAAATTGGGTCGCCCTGACGGATTCCACGAGTCGGTTTGAAAGGTGGCGACAAAGCTCCATTAACCTTTACCGAGAAAGTTACTAATGTGACACACTTCATCACCAGATTACACCATGCCTCCGGGAAGCCGAGCGCTAACATGATATCATGTAGGTATCTCCATTCCACCCGATCATAAGCCTTCGCCATGTCTAGTTTGATGGCACATGCCCCGGTCTTGCCTTTCTTGTTCCGGAGGTAGTGGATACACTCATACGCAACCAGAACATTATCAGTGATCAGCCTGCCAGGGACAAAAGCACTCTGCTCCAAAGAGACAATATCATCCAGTACACACCGCAATCTATTAGCCATCGTCTTGGAGCAGATTTTATATAGCACATTGCATAGAGAAATAGGACGAAATTGAGTAAGTTCTTGTGGGTTTGGCACCTTAGGGATGAGAACCAAAATGGTCTTGTTAATTGACTCCGGCATCTCCCCTCCATTCAGAAAACCCAACACCGCCTGCGTGATCTCGTCCTTCGGTAGTTCCCAATGTTTCTGGAAGAAACCAGCCGTGAAGCCGTCTTCACCAGGGGCTTTACTGGCCTTCATTTGGAATAATGCAGCTGTAACCTCCTCCTCAATGAATGGCCTTACTAGCATCTCCCCCATCTCAGCTGTAACTTTGCGCGGCACATGCTGGCAGATTAATTCCGGGTACAGCTCCTCCTGCGCCAAGAATAAATCTCTATAGAAGTTGGATGCCATTTGCTCGAGCACCCCTTGATCTGTAGCCAGCGAACCATCTGCCGTCTTCAGAGCACGGATTCTGTTTGTGCGACCCCTCGCTCTAGCCTTGGCCTGAAAAAATTCGGTATTTCTATCGCCCGATTTCAACCAGTCCATGCGCGAGCGCTGTCGCTGCATCTCTTCTTCTCGTGCTAACAACTCAGCCAACTCTTGCATCAGGCGTCTCTCCCTCTCTGATGGGCCTCGATACAACGACCTGTTCCTCTCCTGTGCAAGCTCTTCTCTTAACTGCTTAAGTTTAAACTTAACTGGGCCGAAAATATCCCTCTCCCAGCCTTGGAATGCAGCCTGCATAGAGGACAATTTGGCGCCCACTCCATGCAGCCCTCCTCCAGTAGCAACACATCCCCAAGATTGCTTCACAAACTCCGCATACGAACCATGGCGCTGCCACATGTTTTCATAACGGGACATCTTCGGCCTCCTCTGAATGTTACCCTGACTGTCAGACTCCCTCACCTTCACCAGGAGTGCGATATGATCAGAGAAAACCGTAGGCACGTGTTCCACATTCGTTTCCCCCATATGCTCCAGGAACTTAACGTCGCCCAGTGCCCGATCGAGGCGCACTTTCACATTCCTCTCCGCCTCTTGGCGGTTATCCCAAGTGAATGGAGGCCCATTGAAGCCAAGGTCATTAAGGCCACATTCCGCACAAACATCCTGAAATTGTGCTATTTGCCAATGTTCCCTTGGGTTTGCTCCGAAATGTTCCTGAGCTGATAGTACCTCATTGAAATCCCCATGGCACAACCAAGGAAGGTCCAATTGCGCCCGAAGAAATCTCATTAAGTACCAGCTATTTTTCCTAAGCTCTCGTCTTGGCTCCCCATAGAAGCCCGTCAGACGCCATTGCTTCGGTGACAACGTATCGCACGACAAAACCACATCAATATGCGATTTCGACATACTCTGAGTCATCACCGGAACATCCCGACGCCAGAACAACGCCAACCCGCCGCTCTGGCCAGCAGGCGACACCGCTTCGCCATTTGGAAAGCCGAACTCCCTCCTCAGCTCGAGAGCACGATCTCTCGATAATCTGGTCTCCATTAAGAAGACCACAGTAGGCTTCAAGGTCTCCACCAGATGGCAGAGCTCACGAAGCGCCGCGGATCGCCCACACCCGCGGCAGTTCACACTGAGGCAATTCATGGCTCCCGGCGGGGGCTGTCCATCGCAGCCGCCGCCGATCTTGATTTAGCATGAGCATCACTCCTTTTCTGCTTCTTTGTAAATTCATCCAAAGTAGCAGAGGCATGTGCACCTGAGCCGCCATCCTCACCAACAATTTGGTTAACCTTCGCCGACACTAGCCCAGATGGGACCACTGCCAAAGTATCTGCAGCCGGCAGGTTAAGGTCCAGAGTCCCCGAGTGACTAGGGTTTGATGCCTTGGTCTTCCTCTTCCTTGGGGCCCTTCTCACTTCACTTGTGCCCGGTTGGAACAACTGACGGGATGCCCGGGCACTTTCCTGTCCGCCCTCCGTTCCCTTACTCACCCCCGACGGTTTCAGAGGTGAAGACACCTCCTCTTCCTCACCAGGTGCTGGAGTAGCATTGCGTGCTCCTGAATGTTTCCCTTCCGAATGGCTCGTGGACCCCCGCGAGTGCTTTGATGCAGACGTTGCCCCATCAAACAGGTCAGCCGCCGCCTCATAAAAACTTTGCACTTTTTTCCTCTTTGGTTCAAAAACCCTAAGTTTCACATCGTACGGGAGCTTGCCCTCTGAATTCCTGACGAGAGGTTTATCACACTCCAGGTGTGAGTGCCCCATGACGCCACACGACAAACAGAAAAAGGGGAGTTTTTCATACTCAATGTCAAACCAATCTAGTGGTTCATTCTTCTTCGTCTTCAAAAGAATCCCCCTCCTCAAAGGTTTTGCGAGCTCAATGGACACATGACCGCGCAAATACTCCCCGCTTGCTTTGCCATCCTTGTCCACGTCCATCTTCTTTACGTCACCAATCAACCCCATCGCTCTAGTGCCACGGTGTTGATTCATCCAACCCAAAGGAAGATCTATGATCCGCACCCAGATGTCCATGCGGTCAAAACGGATCTCAGAGGGTTTTAAGCTATCTTCATACTCGCGCAGAATTACTGCGTGCTTGCCCACCACCCATGGCGATCCACCTAGGGCTCGTTCCATGTCCTGCTCATAGTCAAATTCTGCCACGAACAGGTTCTCAGCCTTCGCCCCAACCAATCTGATTTTCAGGCCGGCAGGATTTCCCCATGCCGGTTTCATAGCACCATAAATTGCCGCAGTATGCACCGTCGACGGCGAGATAACTTTGCCGACCATTGCCCTTCCCTTGCTAGGGTTTCCCCCAGCATCCTCATCATCGCTGAACTCCACAACCTGCTCCTCCTCAGCGGTTAGGTTAAGCTTTTCCAGCAAGTCAGCAACCGAGGACTCCCAGTTCTCCGAACTTCCATCTCCTTTATCAGCCATGGCGGTGAATCAGAGAGGACAAAACAAGTATGCAGTGCTTGAGCAGCACGCACAAAAGCGATCCCGAAATTAGGGTCCTAAGCGGCAAGCCCCTAATGGGAAGTGTGTGGTCGCCGGCGCCGGAACGGCTAACCGGAGATTTTGCGTTGGCCGCCGGGGACTGCGGTGTCCCGGCGTGGCGTGGCACCGGGGGACCGAGCGGCCTGCGGTGGAGCACTAAGATCACGTCAGTGAGACGGCGATCTAGTTCATCGTCGGGATCGCCTGCGCCTCCTCCATCGCCTCCGGAAAAAAATGGATCTGGTAAGCGATTCCTTTTGTGGGGAACGCGCATACCCCTGTTGATTCTGAGACGCGGGATTAGCGCTCGCATGAGATCCAGCAGCAACTGTAGAAGATCCAGCCCCCCCCCCCCCCCCCCCGCGTGCGTGACGCCGCCGGTGCGCGCTACTGGAGGCAGATAGGTATGCTTGTCCCACTTATTTTAGCTACTGGAGGCGTGTGGGTGGTGGAGCGCTGGAGGTCGAGGCGGACACTACTTCATCAGGCATTTAAAGAGAATGCGAGAGGGCACCGGCGAATGGAAAAAAAACGGGACATCATACGAAATCCACACTCCTAGTACCGGCGCGTCGAAAAAATGAGCGCGATTGTAATCCCACGCAACCATAACGAAAAAACATGCCAGAACGCGGGCTTCTCACGTCCAGCACACGAGCATGCAGCCCCATAAAAAATCCTCCTCTTGGCATAAGACAAGCTGCACTAGCCAATCGACCCACAACAAGTTGCTGACAATAAGGGCACTCCCAACCCAGACTCTACCCATGGAGTCTATATCTCGAAGACTCTATCACAAGAAACTATATTCTCCAATGCAGAATTTCTAGCATGGAGTCTATCTAATATTTCTCTCGGATCTTCTACTCCCGCTTTATTAAATAAGAGGACACATCGTGCATGCGGGCAGCCACACGGGATCCGCACGAGCTTCGTTTTGCGTGAAGACTTAGAGTCTAACTTGGACTTGGTTTCTAAGTTTTCACCCCTCTCTTATCATTAAATTGCTTGCCACATCAGCAGTTTGCCTAGGTGGCAGTGTAATTAATGACTCTGGACTCTACCATAGAGTCTGGGTTGGGAGTGCCCTAATGCACCTGAGATCTTATTTATTTAGGATAAGAATGGAATAAATTATCCCTAATTAATGACGTCTTGGTAGGCGAGATCCGGTCCTAAACAACCTCTAAACTAGAACCGGATGGAGTACATTAATCCACCTGAGGACCCAAATGGCTGGATCATCCCAAATTAATCATGCACCTAGTCATTATCAACAAGTACGAAAAACAAACTAGTGCCTTAGAGCCATGTAGGAAAGCAACATTTCAAGCATTGTGCAAAACATAAAAATAGATGAGAGAAGCCACAATATTTATGCTTATCTTGGTTTTTCACATTCCTCAGTGCAACACCCTGAACTAACCAACCAAATGATCCAAGGCTTGCAAATCTTCCTCCACAAAAGCAATGACGGTACCAATTTTATTACTTCTCTTTTTTCTAATACCAAATTATTCTTCCATCCAGTCATAAGACCACTAAAGAAGAACACACTACTATCTGATCGTTAACGGTAACCATTTTACAAGAAAAGTACAAATGAAGCAGTTAATTATCCACAAATTAAGTGTGGATGATTAACAACGGATCCAACACCTTAGTTTATTGACAATTTGCAGTTCTTCAAACTTTTTAGGCCACGAGGTCTAGATTCAACTGTCCAAATGCACCCTTGCTTAAATAAGAGCAACTCCAGCGAGAACCTGCAAATTGAGGCCTCCAAATACTATTTGCAGGTCCAACAACAAAAAATAGAGGCCCAATTTTAACAATCAACTCTAGTGGAGACCTGTATTTTCAAGCCTCTATTTTGTGGACCCCGTCTGAAAGAAAGAGTGTCGTCCGTCTAGCGCGGCCTACAGAGCAGGGAGAAAGCGGATGCCGCGGCGCCGGCGCCCATCGACCCCGCAGTGCTGGCATGGTGGGTCAAGCGACGACGACAAAACCGACGAAGGGGAAACCGCTGAGACAAAACGAAACGAAGAGCAATCGATACCACTATCTTAGCTAGCTAGCTAGTAGTTCTACCAGAATTTCCAGTCGGTTTGCTGGAAGGGCGAGGCGTTGGATGCTCCCGGCGCCGGGACAGAGAGCTTGCAGATGAGTTTAACCTTGGGTCCGCGGACCTTGAAGGTTCCCCAGACCTTGACCCTGAGCTTGGCGTTGAGCGCGACGTCGACGGCGAAGGTGCCGTCGGTCTGGTCGTTCCTGAACTAGGCGGCGGTGACGTCCCCCTGGAGCAGCTGCTGGCCTCGGAACGCTGGGGTGAGCTTGGTGGACGACTCGGTGGCCTGGTAGTAGGAGTCGAGCGGGGCGTAGCCGAAGCGCTGGTCCCGGTAGAGCGCGAGCGCCTCGATGCCGTCGTAGTAGAGGCCGACCCACTTGTTGGGGTTGCGGACCGTCATGCCGACGGCGAGGTCGTAGGTGAGCGTGGAGGTGGTGGAGGAGAGGTTGAACGTGGCGAGGGAGGCGGAGTCGACGGTGGCGGTGATCATCTTGGGCTTGAAGAGGAGGTAGAGGATGAGGACAGCGACGCCGGCGACGACGAGGAGGGAGACGAGGATGCTGCACAGGCAGCTCAAGAGGCCGCAGGCAAGGCACTTGCAGGGGCAGCACAGGCACGAGACGGCGTGGCTCGCCGACCCCCGTCGGCTGCTGCTGCTGCAGATCGCTGCGGCTCGGTGTTGCTCTCGGGACGGGATGGATTGGGAGGAAGGAATCGGATGGGATTTGTTGGGGGGATTAATTTCGATTGGGGGTGGGGGGTGTGGGTGGGTGGTTCATATGGATGGAAGGAGGAGCGGGGGCCCGCCGGCGGCGACACGGTTGTGTAAGCGCCGGTCCGCGGTTGCCTGGTGCGGGCGGCGGGGTCCTCGGCGTCGCTACACGAGCCGCGGCGTGGGAGCAGGGGAGGGACGGCGCCGGCCGTCTCCACCTTTCCCCCCAAATCTAGCACCGGAACAGGGGACCTCGACGTCCGCATCGGTGCCACACCGCGGGAGAGGAGGGGGAGGAGGCAAAAGAGGATGCGGCTGCGTGTCGAGGGGCAGGGTGCGGCGGACGCGACGCCGTAGAGAGGCAGATGGAGGCGGCGGAATCAGCGGTCTGCGCGACGGCGGCAGCGCACGGCCAGTGGAGGTGGGGAGGATGGGCGAAAATAGTGGGACCCATGTTTGGAGGGGAGAATGGAGGGCCTCCAAGAATGGAGGGTGGGAGGAGGGATTTGGAGGGGTATGCAAAATGGAGGCTTGTTTAGAGGCCCTGCTGGAGATGGATTTTTGCACCAAACCTCCAAATTTTGGAGTAAAGGCCCATATGGAGGCCCCGCTGGAGATGCTCTAACAACAATGTCCCACACCCCAACCTCTCTCATACACACTTTCTTTATCTCATCCGTCACAAAAGCCCTATTCTCGCCCGTGGAGGTGTGTGGCTCATGAGCAGTCACCTCCCTGGCACCTCCTCCATTCCTTTTAAATCTGCTGGCTTTCTTTCTCCAACCCTGACCACCTCCGCCATCTACCCCAGCCCAGCTCCTGCAGCATACTGCTGCTCTTCACCGCCACCGATGCAAATTACTTAGGCCTTGTTTAGTTCATCAAATTTCCACCCCAATCCACTTTCATCCCATCACATCCCCACCACAGTCAACATCCACCTGCTACTTCTCACCACTGTCAACGAGCAAGGCTCCCCTGGAGCTGCCAGAAACAAGGTGACCCCCCAAATTCCCAACACTAATCCCCACTTCCCAGTTCAAAAAAGGTGATGCAACATCCCGGTCACCTAAGAACTACCAAATCTATCAATTCAAAGCCAAGCAGATTCCAGTCAATATAAGTTGAAAATGCAATTGATTAGAAAACAAAAGTAGAGCATAAATCACATATCAATTTACTTGTTCTGATTAACTACTCTATTAGGGATGAACTTTTTTTTGAAAGGAACGGCAAGAGAGTTGCTGTAAATTTTATTAGAAGAAAGATAAAAAGATAAGTACAGTAAAAAAGAAAAACAAACAGCTCCAGCAAACTAAGAAAGCCGGCAAGAAAGGCACAACTGTCGGCGCGTAAATGAAACAACAAGAAGAGCAAATCCAGAAGAAAAACCAAAGGAAGCTAAAGCTAAGACAACCGCATGACCGGGGTGGTCTCGGAGTCTGTGGTCTATGTTGCCATGTGGAACAGTTCCACTTCAGTTCTGATTAAAGTAGCCACTTCATCGATCCCTTTCGAGGTATTCTGAAACACTCATCTGTTTCTTTCTTTCCAGACATTCCACCAGAAATGAAGAATTAGGCCATCAAAAGCCCATCTGTTGATCCTAGCAGTCAATCTCCGCATTCGTTTCCACCAACCATGGAGGGTGCGGGGTGGTGTCGTTTGGGGGTCATGGCGCCCCATCCAGGACATTAGTTTGTTCCACACCTCGTGTGTGTAATTGCACTCTAGGCATAGATGAGTTGGGGTTTCCAAGCCGGAGTTGCACAATTTGCATTGGGGATCATGTGGCCATCCTCTTTTTGCCAAATTATTTACAGCTAAGATTTTATAATGGAGTAGTATCCATGCGAAAATCTTGATCTTGGGTTCCGTTTTTGCTGTCCAAATATTTCTAGATTTTCTTTTGTCTGCCCATGAATTGTATCTTGTAGGCGCTTTGCGTAGTGTATTGACCATCTTGTGTCCATCTCCATTTGATGTCGTCCGTCATGTTCTCGTCCCTAACCACAGCTCCTAATTGACGAAGCTCCTCGTGTCGGTGTTTTAGACCGGCAACCTATCAAGGGGAGTACCCGAGGTAGATGAATGTGGTCTCGCCGAGATCGGTAACTCGAAAGAAGAGACACGTGGCACACAATTTAGACAGGTTCGGGTCGCGAGGTGCGTAATACCCTACGTCCTGTATGCTGCGCAGCTCTGGATTGATTGGGTGTGTTTACAAGATGATGCGTATCAGAGAGAAGGGTCCCTGCCTCGCCTTATATAGTCCTGGAGGCAGGGTTACAAGTCGGTTCAGGGAGAGAGTACTAGTCGGGTACGTCTAGGAGTTCTCTACACAGTACAGGACATGTATAGCTTCCTATCCGAGTACTTCTCCGCCGTAGTCCTTGCGCCTCACGCCAACAGGTGCCGTGTGGCACAAGCCGAGTAGTCCCAGGGTCACACCGAGTAGTCGGTCCTGGTACCCACCGAGGTAGTGGGCCCAGGGAGGTCCATACGACAAGCCCCCGAGTACTTTGTAGTCGAGCATGATAGTTTCGAGCAGTCTTGACGGCCTTGACAAGTAGTCCTCGGGCGTCCCCGAGTACTGCAAGACAAAAGTCCTCAAGAATACTTGAAGCATCCCGAGGCTGGAAGGTACTCCAACTGATCCTTGAGTAGTCATGAAGTCTTCTCAAGTAGTTCCCAAGCATCCTCGAGTTCTCCTCTCGAAGGTCTTCAATGATACTCGCGTTATCTTGAAGCCGAGATTTATATGGAAGTGTGATTGCAAAATCGCACTCCATATGGAGTAGCCCCCGAGCCTTAGGTTGAGTTGTAGACTCTGGCTGAGGGTCAATCTGAAGTTCTGGCAAGATTATTCCGCAAAATCCGGAGAAAAACCGAAGGACACGTGGCACGGAGCCCCCGAGCCTTGAGTCGAGTACTTCCTCTCGAATTGAAGGGTCATCTTGACTGTAAAATGTGTCCTGAGTTGCTCTGGAATCTTGTCGCCACCCAGGAAATTGAGTAGACGTAGCCAAGCCCCCAAGATAGAGCGCGTCGACTACTGGAAGTTGAAGAGTCAGGCGGCCGCCGCTGAGTCAGCTGCCGATACATATCCATCCGGCCGTTGCGGAGTCACCAGTTGACTTATAAATAGAAGCCAAAACCCTTATGTTTTTTCACCCCCCCCCCGCACTTGCAGCCATTCGAAGCAGATCGCGCTAAGAGGTCGCCACCAGTGCACACTGCCACCGCACCGGAAATCGTAGATCCACGCGCACCGCCGCCAGTAGACGCCGCCTCAGCCCCCGAGCGAATGCGAGTGAAAACCCCCTGTGCTTGGAGAATGAAGCCCTCACCATCAAAGATCATGAAGACCGCCGCCGGGAAGAAGAGGTCTCGTGTGGAGGCTACCGGATCCGCTGGAGGGTCAATGCCGCCGGCGTCTCCCCCGCATCCCAATCCAAACAAGGAGTGGAAGAAGTCCAAGGAAAAGACTGAAGACCTGTTGGCACTGGTGAACAGCGGTTTCCTCCGGGAGAAGGAGGTCGACATGTGGCGCGCCACCGCGGGAGATCCGTACCCGATGGAGAAGAACCCCGACGAGATCCCAATGTTCGCGTGATTCGTGGAGTGCGGGTTGGCTCTCCCGGCGAGCGACTTCTTCAAAGGTCTTCTCAACTATTACGGTATCGAGTACCTCAACTTGAACCCAAATGGCATCTTCCATGTATCTGTCTTCATGCACTTCTGTGAAGCATTCCTGGGGATCAAGCCCCACTGGGTACTTTTTAGAAAGTTCTTCCGCGTGAAGCCCCAACCAAGTGCCAACGACCCAAGAGTAGTTGAAAGGGCCGGGATCCAGATGCACGAAGATGCCGCCTAGCAGTACTTGGCGTACAAGTTGATCGACTCCAACCGGGACTGGAAGTCAAAATGGTTCTACATCACCAACCACCACCCGGAGCTGCCGAAGCCAAGCGGGAAGCAGCCGAAACACCAGCCCTGGTGGAATACGGAGCCAATGATGCAGGAGGGTATCCAACTACCCAAACCACTGCTGAAGATTAAGGCTTTGAGAGAAGCTGGGCTGAGGGCCGAACATGTGGCCTTCAGCTTCATGAAGAGGAGGGTGCAGCCACTGATGGCTCGCGACACCCTCAGCTATCAGTACACCAGCGAGAACGACACATCGCGGATGCCCGATGGTGAAATCGATGATGACGATATCGTCGAGAGGCTAGGCAGGATCTTAAAGGACATGCCGTCGTACACGCCCTGCCTCATCCCCAAGTACTCCGCATCTCACCCGCCGAACGAGGTCAGTAGCCGCACTCAGTGTCCGAGTACTGATTGCATGGTAGTAGTCGTTCTCACCCAATGTACTTGTTGCAAGATGACATTGTAAAGTTTGTCTCTGAGCCGGCTTCGCCTCCCCGACTTGTGAATATCCCAGAGGAGGGAAAAGGCAAGGCCAAGGAGCGCCGCGAAGTCGGCGAAGGTGACGACACCGTCGTCGTCGAAGATACGTCCAATGAGGAGGACGAGGAGACGCTGCAGGAGCGGTTCTAGCTGCGGTCGAGGTTCAGCTGCCCTGGACTGCCCAATGTCCCTCTCATTCACGATCCTCCGACTAGCTTGAAGGCTAGTCTGCCTGCGCCACCGAGGAGGCCGCGTAACGTGGCACGCAAGAGTGTCGCCAAAAAGTTGAAGGTCACTGAGACTACATCTCAAGAGGTAATCTCCTCGAGTAGAGTAGTCGAGTATTTGTCTTGCAATGTTGTGTATGCTGACAACTGAATTCCAAGTGCTTGCAGCAGATTCCGCTTCCGACCCCGTAGACCAAGGGGACGAAGGCGACTGGGAGACGGTGGGAGAGCCGGCTGAAAGAAGCCACAGCCCAGCCCCCACCGTAGAAGAGCTCGTGTCTCAATTAACATAGCGGTCGACTACAATAGTCGAGCCGCAGGCGCTGGTCGTCGAAAGCAGGACGAAACCGGCCACGACCACTGTTGCTGTAGAACTAGCAGCAACTGAAGCCGAAGAAGAGGCGCCCGCCGAAGCCGGGCTTGTCGACATTGCCAGCATACTTGGCGCACGACCATGACTGTTGTCCGGTCGAGCTTGTAAGTGAAGATCTTTCCCGAGTAGTACGTGTAGCTAGGTAGTCTTACTTGGTTGACCACCAATGATGTACTGTGCAGGAAATCGATAGATTTGTCCTGGGAGGGAGATGAACCCAGCGCGGCAGTGACTGAAGAAGATTCTGCGCTTACTGCCGAGTAGTCTGCTCCCCACCCCCAAGCCGAGACCGTGACGCCGGCCGTAGATGCTACGCTGCCGGAGGCCAGCATAGTAGATGGTAAGTATACTGCGCAGACGCAGCCTTCCTCGAGTAGTAGTCATAGCCCCCGGGAAACTAATCCCGTGTGTCTTCTGTTGACAGGGGCCGAAGTCGAGGGAAGCACCATCCCCGAGGCTGTGCCCGTTGAAGGCATGGTGCCGGAGACCCAAGAAGCCGCCGGAGCAGCGACCGAGCCGGTAGAGATAGCCAGCAGAGGAGCCCCCGGGGTGGACGAAGAGGTGTGCGACGATGTGCTGCCGGAGTAAGCCTCGAGGTAGTCGTCCGTTCGCCAGAGATTCAGGATGCAGAGCCGATCTGTTCGGCGCTAATGTCCGAGGCCGCCGCAAGTAGTCGTGGTGGAATCGAGCTTCTGGCGGACGATCTTGTCGACCCAGCAGCAGTAGCGCGCAACTTGGAGGCGATACGACGGGCCGAGCAATGAATGAAGGTAAATTGTCAGTACCCTTGAATGGCCGATCTGCCATGAGTGCTGAGTACCCGAGTAACAAGTGTTGTCTGCTGCAGGATGTCGTGGAGAGATCCCGACAGAAGTCTGAAATGCTCCAAGGATATGGCGATACGGTGCTCCGGGCAGAGTCACTGGAGAGAGAACTCGCCAAGGCCAGGAAGCACTCCACCATGCTCCAGTCGAAGCTTGATGGTGCCTTAGCCCAATACCACAATGAAGTCCAAGATATGCAGACGAAGAGAGACGAGCTGGTGCGCAAGAACAAGTCGCTCCGCAATAAGAACAAAGGTATGCCGCTGACTTGTCGAGTACTTATTGGAAGTACCCTGTAGTAGTCTGACATCGTATCCTTTGTTGTTTGCAGAGCTTGAGACCCGAGTTGAGCAGCTAAAGGCCTCAGAAGTCGACATGAAGAATCTCTTCTACCGGGAGAAGGAGGCCCGCGAGGTACTTGAGTATGATTATAAGCAGTTGGCTCATGAGTGCGATAAGCACATGGAGCTTCGGATTGCCTCGGATCGTGATCTTGTCAACTGCTACAAATCTCTGCAGAAGCTGAACGAAGATTGTGAGAAGTTGCGGGGACAACTCAAGGAACTTGAAGAAGCCGCACTTCCCATTGCAACGCTGTTGGTGCCTCATCCGAGCGGGCCGAAGATTGCTCCGTTAGTTTACCGGTTGAGAGAGGCTCCCAGTCATCTGGCGACATATGTCAAGCATCTGGCGAAGTCCATCCCCAATCAAGTCTTGGGGTACATGAAGTCATACTTCCCCAAGGCTCTGGTGGACATAGTCGCGGGTGGTTTGGCCGCCAATTGTACCGATGAGCAATACGCGGAGCTCCTGGAGCAGATGGCGCCAATAGCTGAACAAGTCACCAAGAAGCTGAACCTCCAGTAGTCCTGTAGGGTTAGCTTGTAGCAATAGTTGTATATAAACAAAGTTGTAATGAACTTGTTTGAGTATGAATGAGAAAACTTCCATAAATGAGTACTCGTTGTCGCGAGATATGTATGCGGAGTTCCCATCGTGGAGTTGTCGCAAGTAGTGGTACTCGTCGGTAGGCCCGTTGAGGGAGACACAGTAAGTTAGTTGATAGAAAATCAAACTTTATTACTGAAAAGATACACCTGGATGACCAGGGCCGTTTTACAAGTGTAGTCGCCAGGACCCGAAGGCCGCCTATGGCAAGTAGTGCTAGGGCGCATGGCCGCTTACAATTAGAGATCTGTTAGTAGCCGTGTAGGCTGGATCTTAGAAGTACATGGTCTCTTGATAGACCGTTGCTAGAGTCCTTTGATGCTCTGAGCAGCCCGAGATCCGTTAGTAGCCGTTAATGCTGGATCTTGGAGTAGAGTAGTCCGGGGACTAGTGCCTGGACCCGGAGGCTACTTACAGCGATGGGGTCTTGAGGTAGTCGTGTAGACTTGAGCCCCCGGGGGTAGTCGAGAGACTAGACGTAGAATCGACAGAGTTGGTCGATGTTCCACGAGTTGCTGACGTCATCACCTTCAAGAGTTTGGAGGCGGTACGAGCCTGGTCCGGTCACCTTTGCAATTGTGAAGGGACCTTCCCATGGCGAGCTGAGCTTGTGTAGTCCTTTCGTGTTCTGGATACGATGGAGGACGAGATCACCAATGTTGAAGGAACGTTCCTTGACGTTGCGATCATGGTAGCGTCGGATACCCTCAACGTACCTTGCTGATTGGACGAGGGCGGCGCAGCGAGCTTCTTCGAGTCCATCGATATCAACTCGTCTACTGTCTTCAGATATGCCTTCATCGTATTGCTCTACTACCGGCAAATCCCACATGACGTCGGTAGAGAGAATAGCTTCGGAGCCGTAGACCAGGAAGTATGGCGACTGTCCCGTTGGCTTGGAGGGTTGAGTACGTAGCCCCCAGAGCACATTGGATAGTTCCTTGATCCACTTGCCTCCTTTTGAGTTAGCAGCATCGTGCAATCGCTTCTTGAGGGCATCGAGTACCATCCCATTGGCGCGCTCGACTTGTCCGTTGGCCTGCGGGTGGGCGACTGAGACATACCGGACGTCAATCCCGCTGTTCTCGCAGTACTCCTAGAACTGGTGGTTGTTGAAGTTGGAGCCCAGGTCTGTTGTGATGTGATGGGGTAGTGCGTAGTGGTGCACGAGTTCATCCAAGAAGTCGAGTACTCTGTCAGCCCTGGGGCATGTGACCAGCTTGACTTCGATCCACTTGGTGAACTTGTCGATGGCCACCAAGACTCTGCTGAATCCTCCTGGCGCAGTCGGAAGAGGCCCAATCATGTCGAGCCCCCAGCAGGCGAAGGGCTAGGTTGGTGGTATGGTGACTAGCTTGTAGGCCGGGACGTGCTGTTTCTTGGCAAAGTATTGGCACCCTTGGCACCTTCTGATGAGTTCTTCGGCATCGCCCAGAGCTGTGGGCCAGTAGAAAGCTCGTCGGAAGGCCTTGCTGACCAGCGTGTGTGAAGACGCGTGGTTGTCGCAGACGCCTTTGTGGATCTCCTCCAAGATGCCCTTGCCTTCTTCTCGGGGGACGCACTTCATGAGTACTCCGGAAGATGCGCCCCGCCTGTAGAGCTTGTCTCCGACCAGGACGTAGGACTTAGCGCGGTGGACGAGTTGCTCGGCCAAGTTCTTGTCCGTTGGTACCCTCTGCTCGCAGATGTAGTCGATGAAGGGTTGTCGCCAGTCCAGGTCTATCATCATGACCTCCTGGCTAGTTGGAAGGGATGTTGGGTCAGTGGTCGCCGGCGCCAGCTCTGGGATGTATAGCGCGTGTAGCTCATGGACAAAGACACCCGCTGGTACTTGAGCGCGAGTAGAGCCAAGCTTCAATAGGACGTCCGCTGCAACATTGTTGTCGCGGACGACGTGGTGGAACTCGAGACCGTAGAACTTGTTCTCGAGCTTGCAGACTTCTAGGCAGTAGGCGTCCATGTTCTCCTTGTTGCGGTCCCAGGACTTGTTGACTTGGTTGATGACCACTGCGGAGTCGTCGTAGACTAGTAGTCGCTTGATGCCCAGTGAAGCTGTGAGGCGGAGCCCGTGTAGTAGAGCTTCGTACTCGGCTTCATTGTTTGAGACCTTCCAGAATATCTGCAGAACATACTTGAGTTGTTCGCCTATTGGAGAAATCAAGAGTACCCCTGCACCTGCGCCTTCAAGCTTGAGCTAGCCGTCGAAGTACATCACCCAGTGCTCTGGGCGCTCGGTTGGAGTTGGTAGTTGATTTTCCCGCCACTCTGCCATGAAGTCGACTAGAGCTTGCGACTTGATGGCTGTTCGTGGCTTGAAGTCGATGTTGAGGGCGCCGAGTTCGACTGCCCACTTGGAGATTCTTTCAGTAGCATCTTGGTTCCGCAGGATGTCGCCGAGTGGGTAGTCGGTGACGACTAGTTAATTTTCCCGCCACTCTGCCATGAAGTCGACTAGAGCTTGCGACTTGATGGCTGTTTGTGGCTTGAATTCGATGTTGAGGGCGCCGAGTTCAACTACCCACTTGGAGATTCTTCCAGTAGCATCTTGGTTCCGCAGGATGTCGCCGAGTGGGTAGTTGGTGACGACGGAGATCGAGTACTCCTGAAAGTAGTGTCGTAGCTTCCGCGAGGTAATGAGCACTGCATACAGTAGCTTCTGTACTGGTTGATAGCGTGCTTTAGATTCTGACAAGACCTCGCTGATGAAGTAGACTGGTCGCTGGACTGGGTAGGCGTGGTCGTCTTCCTGCCGCTCGACGATGATGGCAGTACTGACCACATGAGTAGTCGCAGCGAGGTAGAGCAGTAGCTGCTCACTTTTGCGAGGAGCCGTGAGGACTGGTGGCTTGGATAAGAAGACCTTAAGCTGAGCAAGGGCTTGGTCTGCCTCTGGAGTCCACGCGAACTTCTCTTGGTGCTTGAGTAATTTGAAGAAGGGGAGCCTGTCAGGCATACACCCCGGGTACTCATGCAAGGAAGGAGGAAGAGTAGAAGACAGACTCCTACTAGAATTCTCCTGTACTCCTACTAGGACTCACTCTGTGTAATCCTACTAGGACTCATGCCTTGTAACCGACTAGGAACCCACCCCCTGGACTATATAAAGGAGGGCCGAGTACCTAGCCGAACATCCTCAATCCCTCCGGGGAACAACACCCAAGCGCAGGGCGCAATACTACCCCAAACAGGACGTAGGGTAGCTACTCTGGCTACCCGAACCTGTATAAATCTTGTGTCTTGTGTCCTCACGCGTACCTTCGGGTTCCAGATCATGGAGATCCCCACCTTCTACCTTGCTGCGGGTACCTCCCATGGAGGTTGAGAGGTTTAAACACCGACAGAGCCCCCGTTCTCCAAGCTTCGAGATGAATCTGTTCAAGGCCGCCATGCACCCGGTGAGATTCTGCATGTCTTTGATGCACGTGGGAGCTTTCATGTTGGTGATGGCGGAGATCTTCTCGGGTTGGCTTCGATGCCGCAGTGGCTGATGATGAAGCCGAGTAGTTTTCCCGACGGTACGCTGAAGACGCACTTGTTCGGGTTGAGCTTCCAGCGGTACTCTCGCAAGGATGCGAAAGTCTCTTCAAGATCGGCGATGAGCGTGTCAGAGTTTCTAGTCTTGACGACCACGTCATCCACATAGGCTTCGACGTTCTTGTTGAGCTACCTCTTGAAACAGGCCTGGATAGCTTGCTAATAAGTAGCGTCGGCGTTCTTCAACCCGAAAGACATGGTCGTGTAGCAGTACGCGCCAAACAGGGTGATGAACGCGGTCTTCTCCTGGTATTCTTCTTTGATAGCGATCTGGTGGTATTCGGAGTAGCAGTCGAGGAAGAAGAGCAGGTCGCAGCCCGCCGTGGAGTCGATGACTTGGTCTATCTGCGGTAACCTGAAGGGGTCCTTGGGGCAGTGCTTGTTGAGGTCGGTGTAGTCGACGCACATCCTCCACTTGTTCGAGTTCTTCTTGCGGACGAGGACGGGGTTAGCGAACCACTCAGGATGGAAGACTTCTCTGATGAAGCCAGCCGCGAGTAGTTTGGCGAGTTCCTTTTTGATGGCATCCCGTCTGTCGTCGGCGAAACGGCAGAGGTGTTGTCGCTTCGGGGTAGCTTTAGGGTCGACATTAAGTGAGTGCTCGATCAGCTGCCTGGGCACCCCTGGCATGTCCGCTGGCTTCCATGCGAAGATGTCTCTGTTAGCTCGGAGGAACCTGATGAGCGCGTCTTCCTATTTCGGGTCGAGGCCCGCCCCGATGGTTGTAGTCTTGCTACTGTCGCCTGTCCCGAGGTCAATCGTCTTGACTTGCACTTCCTCAGCTGGCTGAGGCTTGTTGGCATTGTTCGACTTCTCTGGGATGTCGAGTTCACTTGGGGCAAGCTTCTTAGATGCAGTGTAGATCTCCATCATTACGTTGGGTACTTGATTTGTGGCTACGAGTTCCACAGCTTCTGTGTCGCAGTCGAAGGATATCTTCAAGTCTCCTTGCAGTGAGAGTACACCGGCCGGACTTGGCATCTTGATTACCAAGTATGTGTAGTGAGGTACCACCATGAACTTGGCGATAGCTTGTCTGCCGAGGATGGCATGGTAAGAAGTTTTGAAGTCCGTGACTTCGAACTTGACGTACTCGGAACGGTAGTTTTCCGTTGTCTCCCCAAAGGTAACTGGCAGGACCACTGAGCCTAGTGGGATAGCCACGTTCCCGGGGACGATGCTGTAAAAGGGCGAAGTGCTCTTGGTGAGCATGTGGGTGATGTCGAGCTTCATCTTTTTCAAGGTCTTGGTGAAAAGGACGTTGAGCCCGCTTCCACCATCGATGACGACCTTGTTGAGTCTGGAGCCCGCGACTACCGGCTTCAAGACGAGTGGAAACTGTCCTGGTTTGGAGAAGCTTGTCCATTGATCCGCGCGGGAGAAGGTTATGGGTACCTTCGACCACCTGAGAGGTGCCGAGACCGCTGGTTCAATGCTCAAGACTTCCCGTCGAGTGGCCTTTTGAGCCCGTCTGTTGGGTAGTCCGTCGAAGAGAATGTTCACCGTCTTGTCAGGTTCTTGGAAGTCACTGTTGCCCTTGTCGGCCTTTTTCTTGCCTTTCTTATCGTGAGGGTGCCGTGGCTCTGGAGTGTCCTTGAGTGCTCGCCAGAGTTGGTAGCACTGCTTGGTAGTGTGGTTGCCATCCAGATGCCACGGGCACTTCTCTTTCAGCAAGTCCTTGAAGCTGCTGAAGGTCTTCTTCGAGTTGTCTTTTGCAGGTGCCGGATAGCCGCGACAAGTGTTGTCCGGCTTGCGCTTGCGATTAGGACCCGAGTAGTTGTTGCTGCGACCGCCTTGGTTCCCGTTGTTGTTGTTGTTGCCGCCTGTGTTCTACTTGCTCTTGCCACGAATGGCGTCGTACTTGGCGTTAGCGTTGTCTTCTTCATCAGCCCACGAGGTGATCATATCCTTGAGGTGGGTGATGGAGCTCGGGCGGCGGTGACCGAAGTCTTCAAAGGTGCGACGGTGGTAGAGACCTGAGAACCATGTGTGGTTTGAGGACCGGTGGATGGTCGCTTCCTTGTGTGATGAGTGATTGACAACGTTGTGTGGACAGATTCTTGGCTAAGTATTGCAGGTGCAGGTTGCGGCTTGACTGGTGTTGGTGCAGGTGACGAACAAACGCGAAAGGTCGTCGCCGGTGAGGCCTCCAGGTGTGGAGAAGACAAGTAGGCTTCGTTCGAGGGACCCGGTGGGCAGCGGGGTCAAGTGCGGGCCGCATGGTGGCATGAACAGCAAGATGAAGTCATGGACGGTTTCTTGGTTGAGCCTCAAAACCAAGGTCGAGCAAGGACTACGTGGGAGCCGAGTCATGAGTGGCGATTGGCGGAGGCTACACCGAGTCCGCGGGGTTTCCGGTGGTTCACCAGAAAACCACTGGTTCCTTGGTTGATCCACAAAGCCAAGACCGAAGAACCGAAGACGGAGGCCGCAATGCAGGCTGCACCGGTCTGACCGGTGGGTACCGGTCTGACCGATGAGGAGCACTGGTCTGACCGGTGTGCGACGACGCAGTCCGGAATCTTCGAAGCGGAGGACACGCGTCGGGATCACAAGGCTTGCATCAAGGCTAAGCGGGTTGCGGTCGCCGGGCATCCGTCCGATGGAGAAAGCTTGAAGACTTCCAAAACCGCCCTTGAGGGGCTTGTATCCCTAGTTGTTAGGAAAGGGTATTTTAGACTTTCGGTTGCCTCCATATAACCCATGAGGTGAGAGGATGGCAGCCAATATCTTGGAACCCTAGTTCATTTTGCTTTCCTATTTCCTTCCTATTTTCTTAGGACTTCCATAGGACTAGCTTGAGAGCTTCATGGTGAGTTTGTTGTTGTCCTGCGTTGGGGCTGTTTCGAGTTTGGGTCACTTTGGAGGTTGATTGGCCTGTTTGGTGATTTGGGGCTTTCTGGATGTGACCGGTCTAACCGGTGTGTTGCACCGGCCTGACCGGTGTGAAGCCACTTAGTGGAAGTCGCCAAGTTTCACCAGCAGGGACCGGTCTGACCGGTGTTGGTCAGTGGACTCGAGGTTTGGTGTTTCGCTGCGTTCTCGGGTTGGAAGGTTGTGTGTTGGTTCCTAGGTCCAGTGGCTACGTGGGCTTGGCCAACTTGGGTAGTAAGTCAGAGACGTGTGTTGGAAGCCATGTTCATCTTGTTGGAGTTCCCATCTCCTTCGAGAAAAATTTTTATCGGCTCCCATTCACTCCCCCCTCTCTGGTTCGCCGTATCGGTCCTTCAAGTGGTATCAAAGCTGGTTCGGGTCTTTGTTGACTCTAACCAGTCTAAGATCCAAGGATGGCGTACCAGGAACGGGGTTCGGGTCCTCCACACTTCGATGGCAAGAACTATCAGATGTGGAGTAAGCGGATGGCTGCGTTTCTCAGAGGAAAGGGTCGATCCTTTGGGATGTCACGGTGGACACAAAGGCTATGTCCGGCCTGATGAACTTCCTCGCTCCAGATCGAGGGACATGTTCGACGCCAACAATAAGGCGGTCGACTACTTGTTTCGTGCGTTGTGTCGGCCCGAGTTCGATCGGGTGCACACCGAGCACTTGGCTTGTAGAATCGCGGTTGGTGTTGAAGGAGGCTCATGTTGGGAATGCCCGTGTTCGAGCACGGATGTATGCGACCTACGGAGAGAGTACGAGAACTTCACTCATCTCCCGGTGAGTCCATCGATGCCTTGTTTCAGAGGTTCACGGTGGTTGTGAACAACATGAGGGCCAATGTGGACGTGCTCCCGTACGATGATCATGATAGAGCTGTCAAGCTCTTACACTCTTTGGATCGTACAATTTGGGGTGGAAAGTTTGAGGCCATTGTGGAGTCGGAGAAGTATGACACTCTGACGGTGAACGAGCTATTCTCGAAGCTCAAGTCGGCTGAGATGGATAGGGGCATGACTGCCAAGCTCGAGGGTCCGACTGATTCCCATAGTCTTGCCTTCGTTGGTGGTTCGAAAGGAAAGGCTAACACTAACCCATCCACCAGGATGTTCTCTTTGTCCTCTTTTATGTCTATGCCAGATGAGGAGTTCGATGTGCTTGGAGAGGATGAGCTGGCGTTGCTGACGAGGAGGTTCGAGAGGCTGCACGAGAACCGGGTGAACATGAGGAGGAACACAAGAACTTGCTTCCAGTGCGGCAAGCCGGGACACTTCGTCGCCGACTGCCCGGAGAAGGTCGAGAACAAGGATGGCTACAAGCACAAGTCGAGGATGGATGGCAAGTACCGGTCGAGGCGTGACCACAAGAGCAAGCACAAGAACAAGCACAAGGACGAGCGATGATCGAGGAAGAAGGAGAGCCGAGGCAAGGCCCGGGCGATGGTTGGAGCGAGCGACGTTGACCTCCCGACTCCGCGTACTCCACCTCGAGCTCGAGCAAAGCAGTGAAGATGAAGGTGATCATCGCAACAAGCAGGAAGTCGTCCAAGGACCTGAGCGGGCTGAGCTGCTTCGCTAGAGACGGCTTCTGCACCATGGCGCCGAGCTCCGACAAAGAAGAAGAGCACACAGAGCGACTCGGACTCTGATTCCGACGACGAGGTGCGTGATGAGCTTCCCTTCTTGCGTCAGGAGAATGAAAGGCTTGGTTCGTTGCTTGATAACCGTGATGACATGCTTAGAGAGGCCAAGAAAATGAGAAAAGAGCTTAGGGCTTCAATCGAGGATGCTAGGACTAGAGTGGTTGAGCTAGAAACACAGATTCTTGATAGCAAGCTTGAGATTGATTCCCTTAAGGCTAGCCCTATTGTTTCTGATGAGGTTGATTGTGTTGATTGCTCCATCTTTCTTGCTGATCTTGCTTTGTTTAAGGAGAAGCATGCCTCCAAGTGTGAGGAACTAGATGTGCTTAGGGTTGAAGTGGCTGAGCTTAAATCTTAGACCTGCTTTGCTAGGTGCTTGCACTTCTTGCCCTGTTTTGCATGCTAAGATTGATGAGATGCCTTCTTACACTGCTTCCCTTGAGGCTAAGCTGAAAGAACCAATTCCTACATCTTGCTCTACCTGTGAAATGCATGCTTTGAAAAATTTGGAACTTGCACATTATGTTGATCGTTTGCAGGATGAGAATGATGAGCTGAGAAAGTTGATGGGTTGATTGTCTGGTCATGAGCCCTAGTTGAGGATGATGATTGAGGCATTTAAGAGACAGGATGGTTAGGGACTTGGGGCAAACAAGGTTGGTGAGGGAAGTGGAGAGAATATCCCAGAGCCACCAAAAACCCACCACAAAAATGATTTCCCTCCTAAACCTAACCATCTTTGGAACCGACTAGACATAACGCCAGCTCCACCCGTGTTTCCTACACCAACAAATGATCTCCAAAAGCCTATCAAGTTTGTGAGCACTTCAGGGAAAGTGTTCTTTGGGAAAGAAAGTGAGAAGGCTAGTGAGGAGAAACCGGTGGAGAAGTTGAGTGGAGAGAAACCAAGTGAGCAGCCATAGCCCAAGCCTAAGCCTAAGCCTAAGCTTGTGAGGTTCCATTGTGGCTATTGTGGGAGAGATGGCCACAAGGATGAGTTTTGCTTCAACAGGAAGCGAGAGGAGAGAATGGCGAAGGAGTGGGCTAACAAGGACAAGTACCACCCTTCCTATAGTGTACTTGAGCCTCGTGTGCAGATGCTCAGGGCCAAGGCGAGTGTGAGGACAGTTCAGGCTTGGGGAGACCGGAAGGCTGTTGGAGGTGCTATCGTCCGTGCTACACCTGGTCGGATCGGTGGGGCACCGGTCGGACGGGTGCGCGGACAGCAGCAGCTTGGGTTTCGTGCTCGTACAGGTGCAAGGGTTGTTTCCGGAGGTCGTGGTTCGGTGGTTGGGCCGGGAGAGTTTGCGGGTGGTCGGGTTGCTAGGCATTCTCCCCCTCGAGTTCACTACGGGGATGGGAGGAGTCATACCTTTGAGAAGGAGAGGGGGGCGGTCCACGGGATTTCTTTCGTGGTTTTGGTTCTCCTCCGGGTAGGGATGGTTGGTTTCCTCGGAGTGGTTACCGAGGTGGTGTTCGTGGTGGCGTTTTGGTAGGAAAGATGGTTTGGTGTGTGCTAACCCCACTTTCGAGCAAATGGCTCGGCACTGGTTTTACTCTTTTGGTACTAACCCTAGTGCTGAGTCGTTTGTTCGCTAACGTGCTCATTTTTGAATTTCAGGTGGGAGACTTGAAGAACATTTGGTTGATTGACTCCGATTGCTCGAGGCATATGACCGGAGACAGGGGGTGGTTCTCAAGTCTCGTCCCGGTGGTGACAAGGAGGTACATCACTTTTGGAGACAATGGACGTGGGCATGTGCTTTCAGAAGGTGAGATTAAGGTGAGTGACAAGATCACTCTCAGGCGTGTTGCTCTTGTTCAATCGCTAGGGTACAATTTGCTTTCTGTGTCCCAGCTGTTGGATGAGGGTTTTGAGGTGTTGTTTCGTCCAGGTGGTTCTTGGATTTTGGACTCTCGAGGGGACCTTGTATGTATGTTCGTTCCCGAGGGTCAGGTGTTTCGTGCTGATTTTTCTCAGTCTTCGGGTGTGGAGTGTTGTTTCTTGGCTGGTTCTTCGAGTGAGTTGTGGAAGTGGCATAGGAAGTTGGGTCACTTGAGCTTTGACCTTTTGTCTCGCTTGAGTAAACTCAATTTGGTCCAACGATTGCAACGGTTGAGGCTTGAGAAAGAGTTGGTTTGTGCGCCGTGTAGGCATGCCAAGATGGTAGCCTCTTCTTACCCGCCTCTCACCGGTGTGATGACTGAGCGTCCATGCGAGCTGCTCCATAAGGACCTTGTTGGCCCAGCTCGTGTGCGATCTGCGGTGGGAAGTGGTATGTCCTTGTTGTGGTGGACCACTACTCTCGGTATGCGTGGGTGTTCTTTCTCGAGGATAAGGGGGAGACGTTTGGTTTTGTTCGAGATCTAGTCTTGAGGTTGAGGAACGAGAGGCACGGAGATGCCATATGAGCAATCCGCAGTGACAATGGCTCGGAATTCAGAAACTCTCATTTTGAAACCTTTTGCCATGACTTGGGTCTTGAGCACCAGTTTTCGAGTCCGTACACGCCTCCCCAGAATGGTGTTGTGGAAAGGAAGAACAGGACCTTGTGCGAAATGGCTCGGACGATTCTTGATGAGCATAGGACTCCGAGAAGGTATTGGGCTGAGGCGGTGAATACCGCGTGCTATGTGTCGAACAGGATCTATCTCAGAGTGCATAAGAAGAAAATATGCTACGAGTTGATGCACGGTCGCACACCCAAGGTGAGTCACTTCCATGTCTTTGGCTGCAAGTGTTTTATTCTGAAGAAAGGGAAGAAGCTGGATAAGTTTGAGGTTAGGTCTGTCGATGGTATTTTCTTTGGTTATGCATCTCATTCTAGAGCATATCGTGTGCTCAATCTTGAAACTAACCAAATCGTGGAGACTTGCGAGGAAACCTTCGATGAGACACAGCCACGTAGTCAGCTTGTCTTTGAGTATGCAGGTGATGATGAGCTTGGCGAGGAGATCTTTCAGGAGGAGGAGCATGAACTTGGTGACGATGAAGATGGCAGTGTGGTGCCTCCAGCTGAACATGTACCCACTACTTTGACTACGGTGGTGGACGGACCCTCTCCTACACCTACAACGACAAATCAAGATCGAGGAGAAGCTACAGTTGAGGGGGAGGTAGCATCGAGGCGAGAACCTCCCCGGTGAGTACAAGTGGATCACCCAGCTTCAAGGATTATCGGCGACATGAATGAACGCACTACAGGGTCGAGAGTTCGAAACGATTCTCATTTCGCTCATGCTGCATTTGTTGCTACTTTTGAGCCCAAAGACATTGGACACGCACTATCTGATCACAATTGGGTTAATTCAATGCATGAGGAGTTGGAGAACTTTGAGAGGAATCAGGTTTGGGAGTTGGTTGACCCTCCCCCAGGGTGTAAGCCGATTGGTACAAAGTGGGTGTGTAAGAACAAAGAGAGAGAGAAAGGTGAAGTGGTGAGAAACAAGTCGAGACTTGTTGCTCAAGGGTTCAGTCAGAAGGAGGGGATCGACTACGAGGAGACCTTTGCTCCCGTAGCCCGTTTGGAGGCGATTAGGATCCTTCTAGCCTTTTTTGTGGCTAAAGGATTCAAGTTGCACCAAATGGATGTGAAGAGTGCTTTCCTGAATGGTGTGTTGAAGGAAGAAGTGCATGTGAGGCAACCACCGGGGTTTGAGAGTGAGAAGTACCCCACCGGGTGTACAAGTTGAGGAAGGCACTTTATGGGTTGAAGCAGGCGCCTAGAGCTTGGTATGGTAGGTTGAGGGGGTTCATGTTCGAGAGGGGTTTTGAGATGGGGAAGGTCGATCAGACCTTGTTTCTAGCGAGGCGGGAGGCGAGAGATATCCCCGATTGTGCAGGTGTACGTGGATGATTTTGTCTTTGGTGGCTCGTCTAACTCTCTTGTTGCAAGGTTTGCAGAGGATATGAGCAGGGAATTTGAGATGAGCACGATGAGCGAGTTGCAGTTCTTCCTCGGGCTTCAAATCAAACAATCAAAGGAAGGAACATTTGTGCACCAAGCTAAGTACACCAAGATCATTGAGCGGAAGTTCAAGATGGGGGATTCCAAGGCTATGACGACGCCGATGAGTATGACTATGGCTCTTGATGCGGACGAGGAAGGTGAACACGTGGACCAGAAGGAGTACCGAAGCATGATCGGGTCACTCCTCTACTTGACGGCGACGAGGGCGGACATCAGTTCTCGGTATGTCTGTGCGCTCGTTTTCAAACGTCTCCGAGGACTTCGCATCGGCAAGCGGTGAAGCGAATTTTCAGGTACTTGTGTCACACTCCCGACTTCGGCCTTTGGTACTCTGCGTCCTCTTCTTTGGCACTTCATGGTTTTTCAGACGCGGATTTTGCCAGGTGTCGGTTGGATAGGAAGTCCACTTCTGGGACTTGCCAGTTTTTTTATTCTTCTTTGGCGTCTTGGTCTTCCTGCAAACAGTCGAGTGTTGCTCAATCCACGACCGAGGCCGAGTACGTTGCCGCCGACTTTGGTGAGGAGTATACCCATGTCCCACTTCAATGTGATAGCACCAGTACCATAAGCTTTGCAAAGAACCCAGTGCTCCATTCCAAAACCAAGCACATAAAAGTGAGGTATCATTTTCTGAGAGACAATGTAGAGAAAGGAAAGATAGCTTTGATCCATGTACCCACACATGACCAACTAGCCGATATTTTCACCAAACCCCTAGATCAAGCAACTTTCACTCGTTTGCGGGGGGAGCTTGGTGTGTGTTTGATTTCTTGAGTTGGGTGTGTGGGAGCTCCTTTGTAGCATATGTATATGTTTCCTTTGTGCATTTCTTGCATTTGGCATGGCATATGTAACATAGGCATCCTTGTATCTTAGATTGCATGCATTTTGTATCATATGCATTGGATAGGAAAAGCTTCTCCTATGTACATTGTTCACCATGGAATGTTATTTATGTCTTTGTGAGCTTGTTTGGTATGCTATGGTTAGTTTGGCTTAGCTCTTGATGATCTTGATGAATAATCCATGGTTGATGGCTATGTTTCGAAAAATGTCACATATATGCTCTCTCATGTGTAAATGCCTTTATATGATCGTGACATGTTTTAGTGGCTTGGTTATGCTTAATTTGTGGTTGGATAGCTAGTTTATTGATCATATGGGGCCAAAGGCTCATTTGCCATCATGAATGTTTAGCCCTCTTGCCTTATCTTGTGGAGGGGCATAAGTTCCTTTTTGTCGCAAAGACATTTCATGTACCAAATATGAATCTGAAAATGAAATGTAAAATGCTTGGAAAATGTGCTCCCATGTCATATGTGCTGAATTTAATTTGCTTTGGGTGCTCAACCGTTGCATGATGCCTACCAATGAGAAGTCTCATACATAGAAGTAGGCACATGGCTCGGTGGCTTTGACATGACATGAGGTGCTTATGGGTGTTTGTGATGGTCTTATGATTAGAATGGTTGTCCTAGCATGAAGTTTGTGTGGCTTTGCCATTTTGATATGCTTTGATCATGTTTAGGTCTTTGCTCATGAGAGGCAAGTTTTTCGCAAAATTGCCCAAATCCATCTTAGCTTCGTCCAATGGTTGTGAAACTTGGTGATCTTGTAGTTGATGTCCATACAAAACTATAAAATATCTAACTTACACATTTGGACATGCGTCGCATCCTATGTTCAATTTTGTCTATTTGAGAAGCTCTAGGTTGAAAGTTTTGCATTTTTGGCTTGATTCATGCATTGCCAACAAGGGGGAGAAGTTTGAGCTTGAAATGGCTTGCTGGATGCATTTAGAAGGTTTTCGAGTGGTTTCGAGCCATTTACGGGCTGCGGGTGTGCACCGATCCGACCGGTGTGAAGCCACTTAGTAGAAGTCGCCAAGTTTCACCGGCGAGGGACCGGTCCGACCGATGGTGTTCACCGGCCCGACCGGTCGAGTGCTGGTCCGTGCACATGTTGGGCACCGGTCGACCGGTGGTGGTGAATGGTCTGACTGGTGTGAGCTGAAGTTGTTGCAGCTGCTCTGTTTTCAAGTGGTTTGCATGCATTCGTCCAGGGGGAGGTGCATTGGTTTAGGGGGAGCTTGCATGTGTGCAGGGGGAGCTCTTTGTGGTTTTTCGAGTGATTTCGGTGGTTTGCGCTTTTTGCTTGAGCTTCGTTTTGTCTCGGATGTGTCGAGCCGTTACCCTTGCCTAAGGGGTCCGAGACTTGTCTTCTTCAAGTGATCTTGCTCTTTGCCTTTGTTTGGCTTTCGATCGCTTGTTGGAGTTTCTTTTCGTTCGTTTCTTTTTTTTCTTTTCTCTCTTGTCACTTTTTGTGGGTGTTGTCAATGCACTCATCAAGGGGGAGATTGAGGACCATGTGTGGTTCGAGGACCGGTGGATGGTCAATTCCTTGTGTGATGAGTGATTGACAACGTTGTGTGGACTGATTCTTGGCTAAGAATTGCAGGTGCATGTTGCGGCTTGACTAGTGTTGGTGCAGGTGAAGAACAGGCGCGAAAGGTCGTCACCAGTGAGGCCTCCAGGTGTGGAGAAGACAAGTCGGCTTCGTTCGAGGCACCCGGTAGCCGACGGGGGTCAAGTGCGGGCCGCATGGTGGCATGAACAGCAAGATGAAGTCATGGACGGTTTCTTGGTTGAGCCTCAAAACCAAGGTCGAGCCGGGACTACGTGGGAGCCGAGTCATGAGTGGCGATTGGCGGAGGCTACACCGAGTTCGCGGGGTTTCCGGTGGTTCACCAGAAAACCACTGGGTTCCTTGGTTGATCCACAAAGCCAAGACCGAAGAACCGAAGATGGAGCTGCAGCAGTGCCAGACCGGTCTGACCGGTGGGTCTGACTGGTCTGACCGGTGAGGAGCACCGGTCTGACCGGTGTGCGACGATGCAGTCCGGAATCTTCGAAGCGGAGGACACACGTCGGGATCACAAGGCTTGCGTCAAGGCTAAGCGGGTTGCGGTCGCCGGGCATCCGTCCGATGGAGAAAGCTTGAATACTTCCAAAACCGCCCTTGAGGGGCTTGTATCCCTAGTTGTTAGGAAAGGGTATTTTAGACTTTCGGTTGCCTCCATATAACCCATGAGGTGAGAGGATGGCAGCCAATCTCTTGGAACCCTAGTTCATTTTGCTTTCCTTTTTTTCCTTCCTATTTTCTTAGGACTTCCATAGGACTAGCTTGAGAGCTTCATGGTGAGTTTGCTGTTGTCCTGTGTTGGGGCTGTTTCGAGTTTGGGTCACTTTGGAGGTCGGTTGGCCTGTTTGGTGATTTGGGGCTTTCTGGCTATGACCGGTCTGACCGGTGTGTTGCACCGGCCTGACCGGTGTGAAGCCACTTAGTGGAAGTCGCCAAGTTTCACCAGCAGGGACCGTCTGACCGGTGGTGCTCACCGGTCTGACCGGTGTTGGTCAGTGGACTCGAGGTCTGGTGTTCTGCTGCGTTCTCGGGTCGGAAGGTTGTGTGTTGGTTCCTAGGTCCAGTGGCTACGTGGGCTTGGTCAACTTGGGTAGTAAGTCAGAGACGTGTGTTGGAAGCCGTGTTCATCTTGTTGGAGTTCCCATCTCCTTCGAGAAGAATTTTTATCGGCTCCCATTCACTCCCCCCCCCCCCCTCTCTGGTTCGCCGTATCGGTCCTTCAAGACCGTCTTGGAAGAAGTCGATGACCTCCTTGTCGGTGACGTCGACAACGGTGGCGCGCTTGTCAAAGAAGCGTCGGATGTACTTGCGTAGGGTCTCGCCCTGTTCCTGCTTCACCATTGCAAGGTCCTTGCGAGTACCCGAGCGACCCATAGCGCCCGCGAAGTTGCTGGTGAACTGTTCCTTGAGCTAGTCCCACTTGTCGATCGAGTACTTCTCGAGTGACTCGAGCCATGTAAGCGGAGCTTGGTCTAGGCAGAAGGGAAAGTAGAGGCACTTAGTGTCGTTGTTGCCACCAGTGTTTTCGATGGAGAGGGCGTAGCTTCTGAGCCACTGTACTAGATCTTGCTTCGCATCGTACTTGGTGATCCTCAGGGGTTTGAATTTCTCAGGGAGGAGCAGATTGCGAAGCCGAGCAGAGAAGGCGAGGAAGCCGTCATTGTCGCCTGCCGTGGAGGACTTTTTGCGTCGTAGTTCTTCAATTTTTTGGCGGGCATCGTAGCTGCCGCGTGAGACACCGGAGGCGTGGCTGTTCGCGTGGCCTCGGCCGCCGCGGTCGCCTCCGCCACCGGCTCTCCTGCCAGCCCCGTGTGAGGAGCTCCCGCCGCCACTGCCTCCACCACCAGCATCACGATGAGGAACGACATCACGGTTACCGCCGGCGTCACCGGCGCTGTTGCCACCCTGAGAAGGTCCACCGGCCGATGCCCGAGTACGGTTGGGGTTAGCCAGTAGTTCTCCTCGAGTACGATTGCGTCCGTTGTCAGCTGGACTGCAACTTGTAGCTTCGTTGTCGGGTTGGCGAGTTCTGATGGGAGGCACTTGAGCAACTCTGTTGTCGACTCTCATGAAGTAGGCGTCCTCCGCGAGCTTGGCGATGACTTCTCTCGCGCGCATCCCCTGAGCCTGACGTGCTATCGTGGTGATAGACACGAGGCACTGCTCTGGGGTAGTGTGCACCAATTTTCGACTTGGTCAAGGGCCTCTACGAGATTCTGTATAGGTAAGGTCTCGCGGAGACGTCGGCGCCATTCGTTCCGCTTTCTGTTGCGTTCACGTCGGGCATTCTTATTGTCGTCGGTTTCATTTGTGGGTGCATTGGCATACAACTCGTCTGTTGAGATATCCTCGAGATATCGGTCAGGGCGTGTTCCTGAGGGTCCCGGCGTCTCGCCAGCAGCCATGAAGACTTGGCGATCGGGGGAGCCGAGACTGGAGTCGGAAGTCGCCACCTCTATTGGAGTGTGCTCCTCGGCTGGAGCTAGTGGTGTTCCCTCATGGAAGGGTAGCGAGTCGAGGTAGGCGATGCAGCGTGAGTTCCCGTCTGTCAGGTATGCGGGCTTGCGGTCTGGCCAGTAGACGAATCTCCCGGCGGGTGTAGGTGTTATAACCAGGCCGGAAGCTGGTCCTGACAGCGGTTGCTCGGTCGTGTTGTTCTCGGACTCGGGCTCGTCAGGGTCCGACCCGAAGTCGAACTCGTAGGAGGAGTCCGAGTAGTAGCCGGAGGCGGGGTTAGAGTCCAAGTTGTACTCAGAGACGATCTCCTTGTCGGCCCGGCGCGCAGTGAGAGCCTTCGTGTGGGCCTTGCTGACATTGCAGAGGTCGTATGGGAAGTGCTCATGGAGTGGGGAATCCGCACACGATGGCTGAGTAGCCGGCTCGCATGCGATGGCCCACGGGGACGTCGAGTTTGAGTTGGAGGCGGATCCAAACTCGAAGTCGGCGTGTTGGTTGTAGAGCGAAATTTCGTCGAATTTTCCGGTGAGATCGCCCGTGACTACTTAGGGAAGCATCACGAGCCTGGTCTTCGGGTTGGGCGTCATGGTGAGGCGGCGTTGGAAGGATCCGGCGCCGTCAGCAATGCAGACCCAGGAGCCGAAGACGAAGGTGTCGCCGAGGTTGAAGGCCACAGTTGGCTTGATGAAGATTGAAGTCGTCGAGTTCGCCATGAGATCTTCGGCGAGATCCCCTACCTGGCGCGCCAGCTGTCGGTGTTTTAGACCGGCAGCCTACCAAAGGGAGTACCCGAGGTAGATGAATGTGGCCTCGCCGAGATCGGTAACTCGAAGGAAGAGACATGTGGCACACAATTTAGACAGGTTCGGGCCGCGAGGTGCGTAATACCCTATGTCCTGTATGCTGCGTAGCTCTGGATTGATTGGGTGTGTTTACAAGATGATGCGTATGAGTGAGAGAGGTCTCTGCCTCGCCTTATATAGTCCGGGAGGCAGGGTTACAAGTTGGTTCAGGGAGAGAGTACTAGTCGGGTACGTCTAGGAATTCTCTACACAGTACAGAACATGTATAGCTTCCTATCCGAGTACTTCTCTACCATAGTCCTTGCGCCTCACGCCATCGGGTGCCGTGTGGCACAAGCCGAGTAGTCCCAGGGGCCCACCAAGTAGTCAATCATGGTACCCACCGAGGTAGTGGACCCAGGGAGGTCCATACGACACCGCTATGTCGCCTCGCTCTGCCGCACCTGCCCGCTGCCGTCCCGCACCTATTGCTCCACCGCACGAGCCCGCTGCCGTCCGAGTGCACCTCGGCGGCTCGGCCCACAACAGAGCTCTCTGTACGGCGGTGGAGCTCCATTGCCCAGGCCCAAGCACGACGGCGAAGAAGAAGCTCGAGGACTGATAGGTACCGAACTGCTGTCAGTACAAAGATTGTCCGATCTTCACAATAGTAGGTCACGAACAAGATAACTTGCAAAGGTAGCGGAGATAACTTGATGTAAAACAGCGGATAACTAGCTTTATACCTGCTAAGATTCAATGCGACCAAGCGACGAGGAGAGAGACACCGAAATCGGGAAGACTTCGACTCGATCTCCGAACGACCGCAGAACCACAACCGGAGCTAACCCACACAAGGCGAGGCGGCCGTACTAGAACTCGCAAAGCACGAACTAGTGGATCTCAGAGAGATCTCTTCACAAGTCCAAGTAGAACAAGGAAGAACAAGGGTTGAGTAAGACACTCGGCAGCTCGGCTGCAATATCACTGGGATAATCTCAATTCATCAAAAGTTGTTTTTAGCTTACACATAAGGGTTTTTTACTAGAAACAAATCTCTAAGATATATGTGAACTGAAGGAGGCACGTGGGAAGGTGGAAGACCAACTGGCTTAAGCATTCTCGGAGTGGTCTTCAGTTCCCGCACGTCTTCTGGGCTTCTGAGTGATCTTCAATGTTTTGATCATAACTCCAACTTGGAATATCCAGATGACGTGGGACCAGATGCGTTGGAAAGATAATTTGATAACCTTTCACACCGTGCATAGTATGCATCACGAAATATTGCAGAATGATACAATTTTGCATAGGAACTTGGACATTAGGCTGACTGTTGATCTTCTGACAAGTCTGCACCAAAACAACTCGGCTGCCAAGCTGGAAGATCTAAACCACTCGGCACTTGGTAGGATTAGAAGTTCACTTCAAGATCTTTTCAACGTGTACTCACGGACCAACATAGCTTCTAGGAGTCAAAAGATATGACTGATTCGTGACAGTTCTGCGAGGCCGAACTGACTCGACGTGGTTCTTCTCTATGGTTCAATCGTGGTGTGTTCTTGTCATCCTCCTTGGTGAAACTAAGTAATAACAACATACACAATTATGAAGTATATAATTCTTGTTAATAAATGGAGTTTCACAAAGTAGTGGGTGCACCTCTTGATGTAGCTTTTTAGCTCGGCTACGCGTAATTGGTCCATCGAAGACATGAACTGGTGCAGCATGACTTGACAATTGTTCCATCTTGCTTGATATAGTCGGTATACTTGGTGGTGTACTTGGCGTGTCCATATCATCCTTCAAAATTTCTTCTGGTGTCAAAAGAAGCAAAGAAAGTCGCTCTCCTTTATACACCAAGGATAGCTTGTTGGTCCTTCCAAAAATCTAGACATCACGATCATTTAACCATGGTCATCCAAGCAGCAACTGGCATGCTTGCATAGGCACCACATCACACTCCACTTGATCATTATATTTACCAAGAGAGAATGGTACAGTCACAATATGACTAACACGCAGCGCACCACAATCATTAAGCCATTGCATCTTGTATGGACTAGGATGTTGCCTTGACTTCAATCCCAAATTGTCCACCAACTCTTGGCTAGCAATATTGTTGCAGCTGCCATTATCAACAATGATGCGACATAGCTTATCCTTGATCAGCCCACGGGTATGGAACAAATTGTGGCTCTGTCCATTTTCTTCTTTCTCTGCTGTTACACTAAGCACTCGAAGAGAAATAAAGCAATTATGTTCTCCTTCTTCAGGCTGAATCTCACTCTCGTCATGATCAGATTCTTCATTGAATTTTGGTCCATCATCTTCTGGATCACTTTCAGACTCCCATTCTCCCTTCTCATTCACAATCACAATTCTTCTACTCGGATATTGAGCAGCAATTTGTCCACGTCCGTGGCATTTGCGGCACACAATTTCTCTACTCCGAGAAGAAGATGTAGCACATGATGTATGGGTCTGGGCTGCTGAATTCGTAGCAGATCGCTGCTGATTTGCAGGAGATGATGCGAAGAAACCTCCATCTTTGAAGGAACATTGGATGCAGAGGGCCTCGCTGCAACACCTTGAGACCGACCCCCACCAAAAGTAGTACTGGACTGTTGCTTACGCCACGAGGCTGCTATGGAATGATTGCCATAAGATCTGCCACGTGCCTCTTGCTGAATTTTCCTCTCAGTGTGCTTAGCTTGATCAATGAGATCTGGCAATGTACGATAGGGAAACATCTCAACAAAACTAGCAATTTCTTCATTGAGAAAACCCAAAAATCTGGCCATCTTTGACTCTGGATCTTCTCTAATTTCAGCGCACACTAGCAGCAGTTCCATCTCCTTATAGTATTCATCAACTGGTCTTTTTCCTTGCTTCAACACTTGCAACCTATTGCGAAGGTCAAGTTGATAGCTTGAGGGAACAAAACGCCTCCTCATTACTCGCTTCGTTTCTTCCCAAGTATTAATATATCTAAAACCCAAATCAAGCTGATTCTCCTACACTTGATTCCAAGTGAGAGCATATCCGGAGAACTCAACCGAAGCAAGATTCACACAACGCTGATCTGAAAGATTATGCACTCTGAAGATTTGATCACATCGTTTAGCTCACTCAAGATACTCATATGCACTCTCCTTGCCAGTAAATTATGGAATACTCAACTTGACACGAGCAATATTATTCGGGTCATCATGATGATGACGTCCACGATGATCTCTCCTATCTTCAAAATCAGCACGTTGGTGATGACGATACCGGTCAAACCTTCCACCATGTGCAAAGGGATTTTCATCATCATCATCATCAAATTCCTCTTCATGGCTGCCATGTAATTCAGCTTCATCATCAAAGCGAACACGGCGACCATGAGCACGATCATCTCTTGCACGTCGGTCCTCATGACCAGCATGCCTACCACCACCATGTGCATCACGACCATCTCCATAATATTCACGAAAACCATGCCCGAAACCAGAATTTTCATCATCGGATTCTTCTTGGTGATGTGGAGCTCTTCTTCTTGCAGCAGGGAGACATTCATCGAACATCCTCTCTGTTGCCTCCACAAGTGAGTTTGCCATATGGCGCATCTCAGCCTGTGAGACAGGGGGCTCCTCATCTCCACAGTTCCCACCACGAACACTTGAATCTGATCCTGCCATATTAGGAGCAGCAAGAAGAAAAAAAATGTGGAATGGAAAAAATATTTGTGGAAACACTCGATCTCACCTCTTACTTACCCAAGTTCTTGCCTGATCTCAAAAACCGTGATGGTCCTAGTGTGGCGATTACAACCAATCTTATCACAAAATTCTTCAGATTCTTTTCACTCTGTTTTTTTTAAACTCTATTCTTTCTTTCTTTCTTCTCTCTTTTTTGACTCTCTTTTTTAATAACACTAATAGGGGTGCTGATAACAAAAGATATATGTAAACAATGGTGATCAACAACTTGAAAACACAAACACAAGATAACAGTACCGTCAAAAGGGCTATATGTATTTTTTTGAGGCTTTAGACTATAGGAGAAAACAAAAATATGTGATAGATGAAAATAATAATAGATTGAAAAGGGTGGGAGGGTGGGTGATAAAAAAACCTACCATGACAACTAGGCTCTAAATACCAGATGATAGGTACCGAACTACAGTCGTGAAAATCGGACCATCTTTGTACCGACAGCAGTTCGGTACATATCAAGGACGACTCGGGAGAGCCGGATGCCGGGAAGCGTATGCATGAGAGGTCCCGCGCAGGTCAAAGGTGGTGCCCGGCGCGGAAGGCGAAGGTGGTCTCCTCGTCTGCACATTGAGTAGGTGGAGCTGCGGGGTGTGGAGGGGGGCGACAGGCAGATCACGACATGAATAGATGGGACGAGTGGGGTGTGAGGAGGTCTCCAAGCTGGGACCTGTTGCGGCCCCCACACCCGAGGATGGCGGCTCCGCCATTGCCACCACCGCTACTGCGGCACATCGGCCACACCGACGCGAGCGCACGCGTGAGCTTCACCGCTATGCCCTCCCCTTCTCGCAAAGCTTCAATGGATGTCAAGGCACATGCGGCCAGAAATCCGGCGATTGCCGGCAGATTTGAGCTTGAGAAGGCAACTTGGTGGTTTAGATGGGTGGAGAGGTAGTTGAGGGAGCCAAAGACGCGACTGATTGGTTTTTGGTGGAGGAGGTGGGGAGGATTCGTTCGGCGGAGGGGAGGAGCGCCGGCGGAAACATTTGCTCGTCTCGATCTCCTCCAGCACCAGTCATGTCTCTCAGCTGAAGCCCGAGCTCCACGACGGTACTCCAACCCGCATGTGGGCTCCCGTAGCCATAGGCGTGAGCTCCGTCGCGGACGCAGGCCGCTCCACTGACGGGCGGTGAGTCCATGTCGATCTGTGTACCGGGATGAAGAAGAAGATGATGCTGACGAGTGGGGCCTACCCATCAGTGAGAGAGGGAGAAAGTTAAGCAGGTCCACTTGTAAGTGTTTCTAAAAAAAGTCACAGCTGTCTAACCAAACGACTTTCAACTTTTTCCACAGCTCACAACAGCTTTTCCACAGCTCACACCTCACAACAGCTTTTTCAACAGCGACAGCTCAACCAAACACAGCCTAAATATCAAGACCAACTATGATTGTGTGACTAAAATAAAACAGAAACATAACCATCCTTTGGTGATAGCGGTTGATGGCCATTCCTTATTCATCTTTCAACAATTTTAACTGAGATAGTGAAAATTGAAGACTAGTTAGCCTACTCCTTTATTTTCACCAGGTTTTTCATATGCTTCTTCTACTAGATATCATGGTGGTCTGTAGACTAAATTTAGTGTCCCAGAGCAATGAGGCACTGTGAGGTAGGCTGGCAACTATGCCTTAATATGTTCTATTGACTTTAACAAGTGAAGATGTTGTCCTATAGAGTATTCTTGAAAGAACATACCTATATGAGTTTGACTGTTAAACGTCGCAGTCAATGAGACTTGGGTGATCTCTAGTAAACTCATGAAGAGACTAAGAAGTATGACGTATATGCTCCACCCACAGGGTAAGGCTACTGGAAGCCAAGTACTAGTTTGGCTTTGAGTAAAACTTGTTCGCACAAAACTTGCAATTCAAGGTGTAGTCCATTGTTCAAGTTGTGGATAAGTGTAGCTTGAAGTTCTAGGCGGAAGTTCAACTTAACAGTCTCTGCCGAAACACTGGTATATCAAACAGTAGTGAGAACTGGCAAATCTCTAAATGGGCATTTGAGATCTGGTGGGGGATTGTTAGAATTTATGTGGGCTTGGCCCAACAATTAATTCAGAAATTCCTAAATAAATCTCAAATGCCCATACATATGAGTGCATAAGGGAGTAGTGGAATCCTTTAGTGCCACCTTGCTAGTGGGAGGTGGAGGGAACCAACTTATATATGGAAGTTGTTCTCATCTTCTAAAGACTAGTATGAGGAGGAGAAAGGAAGTCCACACGTGCGCGCTCGCCTCGCCGGGCCGGGCGGGACGTGGCGTGGTGAAGGGCGCAGGCGCACGACACCTGCGTGAATGGTCCGCCGAAATCTGGTTGCTCGCCTTGCGGGAGCGCGGTCTCCTTTTGCAGTTTTAGTTTTTGGTTTCTTGGGTTGCTGAGTCCTAAACGGACTTGACTTAGAGTCCTACTCGTGATTGTGTTTCATGAGGTCGGTTTCCCGGACTATATAAGCAGACCACCGGCCACGCTAAAACGTACCAAAAAATCAACAACTAGAGTTTTGCCTCCGCTTACTGCTGCGCTGCTACCTCTATGACTCCAACCCGATCGTTCGCGTGCACCTGCGACCGAGCGAGCAGGTCTCCAGAACCTTCATCTTTGTGATCCTGCACCGGGGGAAGGTGAATAAGGTTTTTGGGAAGCGCTTTTCGCGCGACTGCTCCCAAAACTTCGTCACGGCTCGTCTTCCGACAAGATTCAGGGGCGCTGCGTCCTGGTGTCATCTTCGTCGGGCTAATCGAAGTCTTCCGCTGCCGTTGATCGACGACAGTGACAGCGACCAAGACGATCTCAGCTTCGCTTTCGAGAATCTCTCCATCACGTTGTCATCTACATCTACTAGCAGCAGGTATTATACTTGCAATCTATTCTTTTGGTTCTGCTTAATCAGCATGTTTAATCTGTCCAGTGTACAAGTTGTGCTTACACTAGTTGCCATGATATATGATGTGCTTATTCTAGTTATTCTTTATGTCATGAATTATATTATGGTTTTAATCTGGAAATTACCTAATATTTCAACAATCCAAAAACCTTATTATAGGTCTTTTCCAGTACCTATGGCTAGTTTTGTTGATGCGTTGAGGCCAGAGAAGTACTTTGGTGCGCACGTACTTTAAGAGGTTGTCTGTCAAGGTCACAGATTGGCTTACTGCCATGGAAGTTTTCCGGGTCAAAGATGGCTTACCTGAGGGAGATGTCTCTGATGAGGATCGGAGTAAATTCCAGAAAGCCAATGATATCTTTGTGGGAGCTGTGCGTAATGTGCTTTCAGATCATTTGTTTGATTCAATGATGCATATACGAGACGCAAAGGCTCTGTGGGATCATTTGAACACTACCTATGGTGCTTCAGATGCAGGCAAGGAATTGTACATCATGGAGAGCTTTCATGACTATAAGATGGTTGCTAACAAATCCATAGTCGAGCAAGCCCATGAGATACAACGCCTGGCTAAGGAACTTGAACTCCTTAAGTATGTTATTCCCGATGAAGTTGTGGCTGGTTGCATTATTGCAAAGTTACCTTCTCCATGGAGGAACTTCGCCACTAGCCTTAAACACAAGAGAGTGAAGATAACAGTAGAAAACTTGATTCAATCTCTTGATGTTGAAGAGAAGGCTCGGGCTCAAGACAATACTGATAAGGGGGACGAGAAACATAGCGCTAGCGCTCACTTTGTCCAGAAAAATTTCAAGGGCAAGAACAAAGGAAAGGGGAAACAACAGCCTTTCAATGCCAAAGCAACTACTACCTTTAAGAAGAAGAAGAAGAAGAAGAAGAAAGACAAGTTTGAGATGCCTTGTTTCACATGCGGTGAACTTGGTCATTTTGCTAAGGATTGTCCTAAGCGTGCAGACCGTAAAGAGAAAAGGTCAACCTCGTGGCTGCATCAAGTACTGATGACGGGTATGGTAATCTTCCTACTGTACTTTCAGTATTTCAATCACCTAGTTGGTGGCTTGATATGGGTTCTAATATTCACGTGTGTGATGACATCTCTTTGTTTTCTTCTTACTAGGGGCTCCAAGGTTCTTCCGTCCTGATGGGGAACAGGTCACATGCTTCTGTTCGTGGTGTTGGTACGGTAGATCTGAAGTTTACTTCGGGCAAGATCGTGCAGCTGGAGAACGTGCAGCATGTCCCTACTATTCGCAAGAATCTTGTTAGCGTTTCTCTTTTATTAAGAGATGGTTTTAAGGTAGTGTTAGAGTCCAATAAAGTAGTTATGTCTAAGCATGGACAATTTATTGGTAAAGGCTATGATTGTGGAGGCTTGTTCCGCCTAAGTTTAGCAGATTTTTTGTAATAAGTAAGTCAATCATATTTGTGGCACAATTAATGATAATTCAAGTGTTTGGCATTCTCGTTTATGTCATGTGAATTTTGGTTTTATGTCACATTTATCTAGCTTGCGGTTAATACCAGATTTCACCATTGCCAAAGGTTCTAAGTGCCATAGTTGTGTGCAATCTAAGCAACCTCGAAAGCATCACAAGGTAGCGGAGGAGAGACACTTGGCACCTCTAGAACTCATTCATTCTGATCTATGCGAGATGAATGGTGTGTTGACTAAGGGTGGAAAGAGATATTTCATGACGTTAATTGATGATGCTTCTAGATATTGTTATGTTTACTTGCTGAAAACTAAAGATGAGGCTTTTGATTACTTTAAAATCTTTAAGGCTGAAGCAGAAAATCAACTAGAAAGAAAGATTAAACGTCTAAGGTCATATCGTGGTGGAGAATATTTTCCTATATCATTTGATAAGTTTTGTGCGGAACATGGTATTATTCACGAGAGGACACCTCCCTATTCTCCTGAATCTAACGGGATTGCCGAGAGGAAAAACCGCACATTGACTGACTTGGTGAACGCCATGTTAGATGCTGCTGGTTTATCTAAGGCATGGTGGGGGGAAGCTATATTGACTGCTAGTCATGTCCTGAATAGAATTCCGAACAAAAGTAAAGAGACAACACCATATGAGATATGGGTTGGAAGGAAATCATCACTTTCATATTTGCGCACGTGAGGATGCTTGGCGAAAGTCAATGTTCCAATTACTAAGAAGTGTAAGCTTGAACCAAAGACGGTAGATTGTGTCTTTCTAGGATATGCTCACAATAGCATTGCTTATAGATTTTTAATAGTAAAGTCTGAAGTTTATGATATGCATGTTGATATAATTTTTGAATCTCGTGATGCTACATTTTTTGAGAATATTTTCCAATGAAAGATATGTGTAGTAGTGCTAAATTTTCCACTGAAATAGCTCCTGATAATACTATACCTATCGAGTCTTCTGTTGAGTCATTTGAGCAAACACTTGAGAAGGATGACAATGAAGTTCCTGTGAGGAACAAGAGACAAAGGATTGCAAAATCCTTTGGTGATGATTTCATTGTGTACCTTGTGGATGATACTCCTACTTCTATTATAGAAGCATATGCATCTCTAGATGCAGATGATTGGAAAGAAGCAGTTCGTAGTGAGATGGATTCGATTCTTTCTAATGGAACTTGGGAGTTATCTGAATTAACATTCGGTTGTAAACCAATTGGTTGTAAGTGGGTGTTCAAAAAGAAGCTTAGGCCTGACGGTACTATTGACAAGTACAAGGCTCGACTTGTGGCTAAGGGTTATACTCAAAAGGAAGGCGAAGATTTCTTTGATACTTACTCACCTGCTGCTAGAATGACCACTATTAGAGTACTACTATCCTTGGCTGCCTCATATGGTCTGATCGTCCATCAGATGGATGTGAAGACAGCTTTTCTTAATGGAGAGTTGGATGAGGAGATTTATATGGATAAACTTGATGGGTTTGTAGTAAAAGGTGAAGAGCAGAAGGTGTGTAAAATATTGAAATCCTTTTATGGCTCGAAACAAGCTCCTAAACAATGGCATGAGAAGTTTGACACTACTTTAACTAGTGCGGGCTATGTCGTTAATGAAGCTGATAGGTGTGTGTATTATTGACATGGTGGAGGTCATTTTGTTATACTATGCTTATATGTAGATGATATTCTAATATTTGGAACAAACATGGATATTGTAAATGAAGTCAAGTCATTCTTGTCAAAGAGTTTTGACATGAAAGATCTAGGAGAAGCTGATGTAATTCTACACATCAAGTTGATTAAGGAATAGAGTGGGATTACTATATCACAATCTCACTATGTTGAGAAGGTCTTGAGCCGTTTTGGCTATATGGACAACAAGCCTTCTCCAACACCTTATGATTCTAGTGTGACATTGCGAAAGAACAAGAATGATACAAGAGATCAATTAAGGTACTCTCAAATTGTTGGCTCACTCATGTATCTTGCTAGCGCAACTAGACCAGATATCTCTTTTGCTGTGAGCAAGTTGAGTAGGTACATGTCCAACCCGGGTGATGATCATTGGCATGCATTAGAAAGGGTCTTGCGTTATCTTAAAGGTACGATGAGCTATCGGATTCACTATTCGGGCACCCGCCACTGTGCTAGAGGGATATAGTGATGCAAACCGAATTTCGATATTGATCAAATCTACGCCACTAGTGGGTATGTCTTTACCCTTGGAGGTGGTGCAGTGTCATGGAGGTCTTGCAAACAGACTATTTTGACTAAATCAACCATGGAAGCTGAACTTACAGCTTTGGATATAGCATCTGCAGAGGCAGAGTGGCTGCGTGAACTCTTGTTTGACTTGCTGGTGGTTGAAAAACCAATACCGGCTATCCTTATGAACTGTGATAATCAAACAGTAATCACTAAAGTGAATAGTGCTAAGGATAATGCGAAGTCAACAAGACACGCTAAAAGATGTTTGACTGTCAGAAAGTTGAGAAACTCCGGAGTTATTAGTGTATCTTATATACAAACAGACAAAAACCTGGCAGATCCCTTTACAAAAGGGCTATCACGGAATGTGATAGAAATTGCATCTAGGGAGATGAGTATGAGACCCATGTGAGTTTACAGTAGTAGTAACCCAACCTTTTTGATTGGAGATCCCGTGACTAAGGACCTGGGAAAAACAAGCTATTGGTAAAATGAGGAGAGTATAATGATAACCCTCTCTATGTGAAGATGCAATACTCTCAGAGCAACGAGGCACTGTGAGGTAGGCTGGCAACTATGCCTTAATATGTTCTATTAACTTTAACAAGTGAAGATCTTTGTCCTACGAGTATTCTTGAAAGAACATACCTATATGAGTTTGACTATTAAACGTCGCAATCTATGAGACTTGGGTGATCTCTAGTAAACTCATGAAGAGACTAAGGAGTATGACATATATGCTCCACCCACGGGGTAAGGCTACTGGTAGCCAAGTACTAGTTTGGCTTTGAGTAAAGCTTGTTCGCACAAAACTTGCAATTCAAGGCGTAGTCCATTGTTCAAGTTGTGGATAAGTGTAGCTTGAAGTTCTAGGCGGAAGTTCAACTTAACAGTCTCTGCCGAAACACTGGTATATCAAACAGTAGTGAGAACTGGCAAATCTCTAAATGGGCATTTGAGATCTGGTGGGGGATTGTTAGAATTTATGTGGGCTTGGCCCAACAATTAATTCAGAAATTCCTAAATAAATTGCAAAGGCCCATACATATGAGTGCATAAGGGAGTAGTGGAATCCTTTAGTGCCACCTTGCTAGTGGGAGGTGAAGGGAACCAACTTATATATGGAAGTTGTTCTCATCTTATAAAGACTAGTATGAGGAGGAGAAAGGAAGTCCACACGCGCACGCTCGCCTTGCCGGGTCGGGCGTGGCGTGGCGTGGCGAAGGGCGCGGGCGCACGACACCGGCGTGAATGGTCCGCCGAAATCCGGCTGCTCGCCTTGCGGGAGCGCGATCTCCTTTTGCACCTTTAGTTTTTGGTTTCTTGGTTTGCACTTAGAGTCCTACTCGTGATTGTGTTTCATGAGGTCGGTTTCCCGGACTATATAAGCAGACCACCGGCCACGCTAAAACGTACCAAAAAATCAACAACTAGAGTTTTACATCTGCTTACTGCTGCGCTGCTACCGCTAAGACTCCAGCTCGGTCGTCCGCGTGCACCTGCGACCGGGCGAGCAGGTCTCCGGAACCTTTGTCTTTGTGATCCTGCACCGGGAGAAGGCGAATAAGATTTTTGGGAAGCGCTTTTTGCGCGACTGCTCCCAAAACTTCGTCACGGCTCGTCTTCCGACAAGATCCAGGGGCGCTGCGTCCCGGCGTCATCTTCGTCGGGCTAATCGAAGTCTTCTGCTGTCGTTGATCGACGACAGTGACAGCGACCAGGACGATCTCAGCTTCGCTTTCGAGAATCTCTCCATCACGTTGTCATCTACATCTACTAGCAGCAGATATTATACTTGCAATCTATTCTTTTTGTTCTGCTTAATCAGCATGTTTAATCTGTCTAGTGTACAAGTTGTGCTTACACTAATTGCCATGATATATGATGTGCTTATTCTAGTTATTCTTTATGTCATGAATTATATTATGGTTTTAATCTGGAAATTACCTAATATTTCAAAATACGCATCATCAAGCACCAAATCATATATTTCAAGCTACTTTTATATTGGATTCGTCTTGCCTGCTGATGTTTTTTGTTTTATTTAAAAGCCCCCAATCCAAGTTTATGCTATCTTTCCCCACAGATGTCACAAAAGCAAAGACAAACATAAATGAAAATGATTTCAAAGTCAAAGGGGCTACATACTTACATAAATTGATTTCAAATCATCTATTGTTTGAGAGGAAGATTTGCAATATTTTAGATTTTCTGCATGATTTAGGGATAAGCCCAACTGACAGTGATATCAGACATTTTTTCCTGTCACTTCCCCCTTGTCTTTCTGGTCCTAATCTACTTAATGATTTACTCAAACAAAAATAATTAACAATAAAGTTTTCATAAGGTTGGGCGGGCATCTAGATTGCCCATTTTGTAGACAAGAGGGATATTCAATACAATCATTTTATGCATTTTCTTCCTAGGGGACTCACTCTATTTTCTTTTGCCATCTTCCCTTCTTCCTTTGCAATACGCATCATCAATCACCAAATCATATACTCCAAGCGACTTTTATATTCGGTTCCTGGCCCCCTAATGTTTTTTGTTTTACTATGTTTATGAAAACAAAGACAAGCATATATGCAAACGAGGTTCAAGTTAACCACTAAGCTTTACATAAATGATTTCAAATCGTCTCTAATTTGAAAGGAAGCTTTTGCAATATTTTTCGAGTTTCCATTTTTGTGATGTCTGCAAAAGCAGAACATTTTGTCGAGCAACTAACAAGGCACCTCCTTGATGTGATGTACCAATTATCGGAAAAAAATCATGTGGACGCCGCGCCCACCGCGCGCGCCGTGCGCCCCCCTCGTGGCGGCGTGGGATTGGGCCTACAGACGTGGGTCACGTGTGTCGACTCCCTTCGTTCGTTCCTGCGTGGGAGGGAGCTGCAGCTTGGCTCGTCCGTTCAGCTCGTGGTGTGCTGCTCGGCTCTCATAGGAAGAAAAAGAAAGAGGGAGCGGCTGTGGAGTGAATCAATTTTTGGAGCTACTTTAAAATTATTTAACTCCAACATCTAGTTCAACAATTGAGTGTACAGGTTCACCAATGTGCGTAGATTCCATTTTGCTATCGTGGAGTCAAAGTTTAGATGCAAAGTTGCTCAGAAATAAATTTCACAAACAGCTAACTGATGTTGTTTCACACTTCACTAATTCTCTGAATTTTCATATTGTAAATAGTAATCTCTGATCATCAACTTTTAAGATTTAATTGAGGTAGTAATCTCTGATCATCAACTTTTAAGATTTAATTGAGGTGCTTAGGAACTGAGGTTAACTTCCAAAGCACTCCCACTAAATTATGAATGCATAATTTTGCATATCCATATTTTTCCAAAATCACATAAATGACAGACAAAATAAATTAATATTGATAAAATAAATATCCAAAATGTTTGCTCTCATGACAGCAAAATAAATTCATGCTTACAAAACAATATGGTTAATCATGAGAACATGTCTACATAGATTCATCAAAATGTAACTTTCTAACAGCATCTTGCGTTGTAGCAGCTTGATCAACTCCCATTAAGAGACTTGTGTACCCTCCTCGTATGTATGGAGGAGCCATTGCAGAAGGATTTGCAAATAAATTGAATTGAGGCATTATGACATTAGTATATTCACCTTGGGCGAAAGGAGCATTCATAGTTGAAGGTGCCCCAACATTAAAATCATGTGTACAGTACAAGATAGTGTTCATAAATCATGCTTGTAATGGAATAAATTTGAAAATAAAAAGCTAATGTCTTACAATTATTTGGTTAGACTCAGCATGTTCGTCTCTTGTTTCGATATCATCATTTTCTGGATTGTCACCTGCAATACAATATATATGATAAACAAATATTTAGAATAAATTTTATACTAGAACAAAAGGCATTGGACAAGTCGCTACCTTTCTTCTTCTTCTTCTTCTTCTTCTTCTTCTTCTTCTTCTTCTTCTTCTTCTTCTTCTTCTTCTTCTTCTTCTTCTTCTTCTTCTTCTCAAGAACATTTTTAAAACGTGTCTCCTTTGGACCTTTTATGACTGGAGGGATTCTGAATGATATTACACCATTTAGTGGATCTCTGACATATTCATTTGGAAATCTCATTGGATTTTTCATGCCTCTCACTTAGATAAGTATCCGCTTCCAAGTTCAAGTCATGCATGGCTTTCTGGATTTATCAAGTAGTTCTTTTGATGACGAACACTTCAATGCAAGAGATGTGGCCTGTCGAGATACAAGTGCCGCCTGTGCATTCAAATCTCCCTCCTCTGATCCATGTTTTGTTTCAATATAAAATCCATTTTTGGCATATTTTGTCCATCTAGACAGTATATATTGTGATGGCAAATTATATACTCCATTCATATTGTAGACTCTAAGAGCATGTTTGCATAATAAGCCTGAAACATATAGTTCCCAATTTAAATAAATAATATTTAGGATACAAAATGCAGTTTAAACAGGTTGAAAGGTAATACTGAACATACCTATGCATTCAAACATTCGACAGGAGCATGTAATAGTCGAATCTTCAGTGTTCAATACTACTCTTGCCCCACGATCAGATTGCATATACCTAACAAAGAACATCGAATTTGTCCCATTGGCTTCCAACAAGTCACAAGTCAATGTAAAATGTTTTATAAACTCTTCCTCAAAATCTGAATGCATTCTCTTTGTGTATGTTTCAGCTGCAACTTTCAACATTGGCAGATTTGGAATATATCAAACTGGGATCTTCCGACGTGACTCAAAATCAGCATCCTTCTCATTGACCTTAGAGTGAGTACAACTTTTTCACATTCTACAAGGAGTTCTGAAATACCGAGTTTCCTACGAAATGTTTTCTTGAAGACATTGTTCATACCTTTGCTCCTTTGGGTTGAATGCATGTCTGCTGTAAATGAGTCACGGTGTACCGCAGCCCACTTTGCCCTCAAAGCATACAAGTTTGACATCCACGTGTTATCCTCAAGGTTGTATTTAGCCAACAATTCATTCCATTTCTCTGTGAAGTAAATCTCTGCTCTGTCTTCATAGATACAACTTTTGAAATCTGACTAGAACTTGTTGCCTGACTTGTCCTCTGCCTCGACCTTTGCCGCTTTAATTATAGGACCAAGATGTTTGACAGTATTTTGGCCAATATGCCACAAACATAGGCGGTGGGCTGTGATGGGGAATACATAAGCAATTGTTGATGCCATTGCCGCGTCTTGATCTGTGAAAATTGTGCTTGGGTGCTTTCCGGACATAGCTTGAAGAAAGGACTCAAAGAGCCAAACAAATGATGGAATAGTCTCGTTGAACATGAGTGCACACTCAAAAGATATTGTTTGCTTGTGATGGTTGGTGCCAAGAATAGGAGCAAAAGGCATTTCAAACTTATTTGTTTGAAATGTGGTGTCAAAGGACACAACATCACCAAAGCATTTGTAATCCATGATAGATTGACCATCTGCCCAAAAGAAATTTGCTATATGACCAGTTTTCCTATCCACCTCAACTTCATAAAAAATGTAGGGTCCTGGGTGTCGGTGTTTTAGACCGGCAACCTACTACGGGGGAGTACCCGAAGTAGATGAATGTGACTCGCCGAGATCGGTAACTCGAAGGAAGAGGCACGTGGCACACAATTTAGACGAGGTTCGGGCCGCGAGATGCGTAATACCCTACGTCCCGTATGCCGCGTAGCTCGGGATTGATAGGGCACGATTACGGGATGGTGCAATAGTGCGCCGTGAGTTGAGGTTGGGTGAGGTGATCCCGAGATCGGTCCCCGCCTCGCCTTATATAGTCCGAAGGCGGTGGTTACAAGTCGGAGTAGGGAAGGAGTACTAGTCGAGTACGTCTAGGAGACCTCTACACGGTGCGGAACGTGTACGAGTCCCAACCGAGTACTACTCCCGTGTTGTCCTTGTGCTCCACGCCTTCGGGTGCCGTGTAGCGCAAGCCGGTAGTCCCGTGGGCCCACCGAGTAGTCGGTCTTGGTACCCACCGAGGTAGTGGGCCCAGGGAGGTCCTTACGACAAGCCCCCGAGTACTTTGTAGTCGAGAAGGATAGCTTCAAGTAGTCTTGAAGGCCTTAGCAAGTAGTCCTCAAGCGTCCCTGAGTGCTACAAGTCAAAAGTCCTCAAGAGTAGTCGAAGCATCCCGAGGCTGGAATGTACTCCAGCTGATGTTTGAGCAATCTTGAAGTCTTCTTGAGTAGTCCCAAGCGTCCTTGAAATCTGCCTTCGAAGGTCTTCAAAAATGCCTGCCTTGTCTTGAAGCCGAGCCGTCAAGAAGACGCAATTTGCGTAACCGCCATCTACGTAAAGTAGCCCCCGAGCCTCGAGCCGCGGGCTCGGGCCGAGGATCTATCCGAAGTCTTGGCGAGAAAATCCCGAAAAATCCGGAGAGAAAAACCGAAGGACACGTGGCACGGAGCCCCCGAGCCTTGAGTCGAGTACTTCCTCTCGAATTGAAGGGTCTTCTTGGAGAATGTGTCCCGAGATGCTGCGGGAGACTAGCCGCGTCCCAGGTAGTCGAGTAGAACTAGCCGAGCCCCCGAGATAAGGCGCGTCGACTAGTGGAATACGAAGAGTCACGCGCAGCCGCTGAGTCAGCCGCGCGTGGACTTACTCAGCCGCCCGTTACGGAGGCGTTTTGGCTTATAAATACAAGCCGAAAACCCTTAGGGTTTTTCACCCAAGTGAGCCGCAGTCATTCGCCACTTGAATCTTGAAGTAGATCCACTCCAGCGAGCACTGCCGCCGTAGTAGATCCAAGCGCATCGCCACCCGAAAGCTGTAGGGTAGCTCCCGAGCGGATGCGAGTGAAGACTCCCTGTTCTTGGAGGATGAAGCCGTCCCCGTCGAAGGCGTCGAAGGCCGGCGGGAAGAAGAGGAGCCATGCGAGAGGGCCGCCGCGACCGCACCGGAGCGGCGCCGCCCACATCTCCACCGCGCGCCGACCCAAGCCTCGAGTGGAAAAAGTCGAAGGTGAAGACCGAAGACTTGCCGACCCCCGTTGAACGGCGGGTTCATCGGGGAGAAGGAGATCGATATGTGGAGATCCGCCGCAGAGATCCCTATCCGATGGAGAAAGCACAAGACGAGATCCCGATGTTCTCGCGCTTCGCGGAGCGCGGGCTTGCGCTCCCGGCCGAGCGATTTCTTCAAAGGGCTTCTCGGGTACTATGGCATCGAGTACCTCAACTTGAACCCCAACGGAATATTCCACACTTCGTCTTCGTCCATTTCTCGCGAAGCATTCTTGGGGATCAAGCCACACCGGGTTCTCTTCCGGAAATTCTTCCGCGTGAAGCCGCAGCCCCCCCCGCCTCCAACCCCGAGTAGCTCGGAGGGGCCGGGATCCGCTGAGGGAAGATGCCGCCGAGCGCACTCGGCGTACAAGCTCGTGGACTCCAACACGGACCGGAAGACGAGGTGGTTCTACACCACGAACCACCATCCCGAGCCGCCGAAGCCGAGCGGACGGCGCAGCCCAAGCACCAAGAGTGGTGGAACACGGAACCCACCATGCAAGAGGGGATCCGGCTCCCGAGTTGCCGGCACGCATCAAGACCCCGCGGATGCGGGACCGAGGGCCGAACATGTGGCCTTCGGTCATGAAGCGCCGGATCCGGCCGCCGTCGGAGCGCGGGATACGATGGGCTTCGAGTACACCGGCGACGACGACACGTCGCGGATGCTAGGAGGCGAAATTGAGGACAACGACATCATTGAGAGGTTGTCGAGGATCTTCAAGGACATGCCGGAGTACACGGCGTGCCCTGTCGAAGAGTACTCCGCCGCGCGCCCGCCCAACGAGGTAAGTAGCCGTACCCCCTTCGTCGAGTAGTAGGCGCTTGTAGCAGAGTTGCTGACGCTTTTGTGTCTTTTGCGCAGGATGATGTGAAACGGTTTGTCTCCGAGCCGCAGCCACCACCGAGCGGAATTGAGGTCCCAACGGTGGAGAAGGTGAAGGAGCGCCGAGTAGTCGGAGACGACGACGATCCCGTCATCGTGGAGGATACCTCCGATGACGAGGAAGACGAGGAGACGCCGCAGACCGCTTCCACTGCGGTCGAGGTTTAGCCGTCCGGCTTGCCTCATGTACCTCTCATCCAAGACCCTCCGCTAGCTCCGGAGGCTAGCCTTGCCGCGCCGCCGAGGAAGCCGCGCAACCCCCGCCAAGAAGCGGGTAGCAAAGAAAATGAAGGTCTCGGAGACCACGCCTCCAGGAGGTAAGTCATCTTGAGCAAAGTAGTCGAGTACCCAATGATCGAGTACGGTGGCCGACGAGTAGTCATCCTTGTGTGCAGGAGAGGCCGCCGGGGCCGGGGCCCGTGGAGGAAGGCGATGAGGGCATGTGGCCCACAGTGGGGGAACCGGCTGGAAACCAAAGTCCAGCCCCCACCGTCGAAGAACTTCTCGGCGGAGCCGGGAGCGCCAGCCCCCTGCCCCAGAAGGGAGCAGAGTACCCGCGACCGCCGCCGTCGGAGTGGTGGAAGCCGCAGGGGCGCGTCAAGACGTCCGCGCCGGCCGCCGCCGCCGTGGAGGAGGCGGTAGTCGGAGAGGCGGAGGAAGAAACCCCTGCCGAGGGTGGACTGGTTGATATCGCCAGCATCCTCGGTGCTCCGGCCGTGACTATCGTCCGGTCGAATTTGTAAGTACCACGCCTTCATGAGTATTACTCATTGTAGTAGTCGATTTTATCTGACGATCCTCTGTGGATACTTGTGCAGAAAATCCACGGACTTGAGCTGGGACGGAGAGGAGCCCACGGCAGCAGAGGCAGAAAAGACCGCGCCGCCCGTCGAGGAGCCCGCTCCGTGCCCAAGCCGCGACCGAGCCCCCACCGCCGAAGCGCCGCCGCCGCAGGCGGTCGTAGTCGAAGGTGAGTACTCCTCCCGAAGCCGTAGAGCCCCAAAAAGAGTAGTCGTAGATACCGATGCGCGTGTTCCTTGGTGACAGCGCCGACGGAGGTGACATCCCCCGCAGGGGTGCCCATGTGAGTTGACACCGGAAGCCCGCAGGTCGCGGTAGGAGCCCCCGAGCTCATGGGGGAAACCGTCGAGAAGTCCGCCGAGGAGGAGGCGGCTACCACGTCTCCGGGGGTTGCCCCGGGAAGTGGCGATCCGGTCTCCCGAGATCCAAGACGCGGAGCCTATCCGCTCGGCGCCAATGACGGAGGCTACGTCGAGTAGCCGTGGCGGGATTGAGCTGCTTGCCGACGATCTCGTCGAGCCGGCGGTGTTGGCGCAGCATCTGGAGGCGATGCGGCGAGCCGAACAGTGGATGAAGGTACGTAGTCGTTGCCTCCCGAGTAGTCAATCCTTTCGTTGAGTACTCTGCTCGACTTGAACTTGTCTTGTGCAGGACGTCGCGGGGCGATCCCGCGAGAAGTCGAATCTGCTGCAAGGCTACGGCGACACCGTGCATCGCGAGCCGAAGCCCCGGAGGAGCAGCTCATGAAGTCGAGGAAGCACGCGGCCGCCATGCAAGCCGAAGCTTGACGCCGCCTTCGCCAAGTACCACAACGATGTGATGGACTTGCAGGCGAAGAGCGACGAGCTGGTGCGGAAGAACAAAGGCCTCCGCAACAAGAATAAAGGTATGTCTCTTGACTTGTCGGGTACTTGTTGGGAGTCATCAAGCTCTGACCCGTTGTTGTGTTCCGTGTTTGCGAACTCGAAGGCCGGGTGGAGCGGCCGAAAGGCTCGGAGATCAAGCATGAAGAATCTCTTCTACCGGGAGCAAGAAGCCCGCCGTGTACTTGAACTCGACTACAAGGAGCCGGCCTTCGAGTGCGAGAAGCACATGGAGTTGCGAATTGCATCGATAGAGACCTCGTCAATCGCTACAAATCTTTGCGAAGTTGAACGAAGATCGCGAGGCGCTCCGGCCCATCGAAGGACCTTGAAGAGGCCGCCCTCCCGATCGCGAGGCTCCCGGTGCCGCACCCGGCGGCCCCAAGATCGCTCCGTTGGCGGATCGACTTCGTGAGGCGCCAAGCCGGCTGGCCGCCTACGTGAAGCACATGGCCAAGTCAATCCCGAAGCGGTGTGCTGGCCTTCATGAAGTCGTACTTCCCGAAGGCCCCGGTGGAGGTAGTCGCCGGCGGGGTAGCCGCCAACTGCTCGGATGAGCAGTACGCAGAGTTGCTGGAGCAGATGGCTCCCATCGCGGAGCAGGTAGCCGATAAGTTGAACCTCCAGTAGCCCTGCATAGATAGCTAGTAGCCGTAGTTGTATAGGAAACAGTTGTAATGAACTTTTTCATATATCAATGAAATGTGATGTTCCATCAATGAGTACTCGTAACCGCGATCTCAGAGTGCGGAGCGCCCATCGTGGAGTAGGTGCGAGTAGTAGTACTCGGCTTAGTAGTCCCGTCGCAGGGAGTAGACAGTAAAGAAGTTGATGAACAATCAAACTTTATTACTGAAGAAGTACACCCGGGTGGCCGGTGGCCGTAATTACAAGTAGTCGCCGACCCCGAGGCCGCCAAACCGAGTGGTGCTAGAGCGGGTAGCCGCTTGCGCCGAGTGATCCGTAGGTAGCCGTGTAGGCCGGATCGCGCATCCGTAGGTAGCCGTGCGAGTGGCCGGATCTTGGGGTGTGGTCTCTTGGTAGACCGTCGCTAGAGTCCTTGATGCTCGTTGCGCTGCCCCGGGTCCGTAGGTAGCCGCACGGGCTGGACCTGGAGGAAAGTAGTCCGGAGACTTGAAGCCAGGACCCGGAGGGTCGCCTGCGGCAAGGGGGGTGTTGATGTAGTCGCGTGGACTTGAACCCCGGAGTAGTCGTTTAGACTAAGCGTAGAATCGACAGAGTTGGTCGACGTTCCACGAGTTGTTGACTTCTTCGCCTTCAAGTGTTTGGAGGCGGTAGGAGCCTGGCCCGGTCACTTTAGCCACGGTGAAGGGGCCTTCCCAGGGGGAGCTGAGCTTGTGAAGTCCTTCCGTGTTCTGGATACGGCGGAGGACAAGATCTCCAACGTTGAAGGAGCGTTCCTTGACGTTGCGATCGTGGTAGCGTCGGATACCCTCCAGGTACCTTGCTGATTGGACGAGGGCGGCACGGCCGAGCTTCTTCGAGGTCGTCGATATCAACTCGTCCGTCGTCCTCTGAGACGCCTTCGTCGTAGTGCTCCACTGCTGGCGAGTTCCATATGACGTCGGCAGGGAGGATGGCTTCGGAGCCATAGACCAGGAAGTAGGGGGATTGCCCCGTTGGCTTGGATGGTTGAGTCCGCAGCCCCCAGAGTGCGTTGGGTAGTTCCTTGATCCACTTGCCCCCTTTTTGAGTTAGCGCCGTCGTGTAGCCGCTTCTTGAGGGCGTCGAGCACCATCCCATTGGCGCGCTCGACTTGTCCGTTGGCCCGTGGGTGGGCGACGGAGACGTATCCGACGTCGATCCCGCCGTTCTCGCGTACTCCCGCAACCGGTGGTTGTTGAAGTTGGACCCCGTGTCCGTGATGATGCGGTGGGGTAGCCCGTAGCGGTGTACAAGTTCATCCAGAAGTCGAGTACTCGTCGCCTTTGGGGCATGTGACCGGCTTGACCTCGATCCACTTGGTGAACTTGTCGATAGCCACCGCACCCCCGTTGAATCCTCCCCGGCGCAGCTTGGCGCGGGGCCCAATCATGTCGAGCCCCCGGCACAGGCAAAGGGCCGGGTTGGCGGTATGGTGACTAGCTTGTAGGCGGGACGTGTTGCCGCTTGGCGAAGAACCGACATCCTTGGCACCTTCTTACGAGTTCTTCGGCGTCGCCCGTGGCCGTGGGGCCGCAGAAGGCTCGCCGGAAGGCCTTGCTAACCAGCGTGCGGGAGGACGCGTGGTTGCCGCACGCCCTTGTGGATCTCCTCCAAGATGTCCTTGCCTTCTTCGCGAGGGACGCACTTCATGAGTACTCCAGACGACGCGCCTCGCTTGTAAAGCTTGTCGCCGACGAGGACGTAAGACTTGGCGCGGCGGACGAGTTGTTCGGCCGCGTTCTTGTCGGAGGGAACCTTCTCGCTCGCCGAGGTAGTCGATGAAGGGTTGCCTCCCGTCCACGTCAATCATCATGACCTCCCCGCCCACCGGTTGGTTGGGCCGGGCAGAGGTCGGTGGCGCCGGCTCCGGGATGGATGGCGCGTGAAGCTCATGCACGAAGACGCCCGCGGGTACTTGGGCGCGGGTGGATCCGAGCTTAGAGAGGACGTCCGCCGCAACGTTGTTGTCGCGGACGATGTGATGGAACTCGAGACCATAGAATTTGTTCTCGAGCTTGCGGACTTCTAGGCAATAGGCGTCCATGTTCTCCTTGTTGCGGTCCCAGGACTTGTTGACTTGGTTGATGACCACTGCGGAGTCGCCGTAGACTAGTAGCCGCTTGATGCCAAGTGAAGCCGCGAGGCGGAGCCCGTGTAGGAGAGCTTCGTACTCGGCTTCGTTGTTCGAGACCTTCCGTGAAGATCCGCAGGACGTACTTTAGTTGTTCGCCCGTTGGAGAGATCGGGAGCACTCCCGCGCTCGCGCCCTCGAGGTTGAGTGAGCCGTCGAAGTACATCACCCAATGCTCCGCCGCACGGTGGGAGCGGGTAGCCGGTTCTCCCGCCACTCGCCATGAAGTCGACTAGAGCTTGCGACTTGATGGCGTGCGTGGCTTGAAGTCGATGGTGAGGGCGCCGAGCTCGACCCGCCCCATTTGGAGATCCTTCCGTGGCGTCTCGGGTTCCTCGAGGATGTCGCCGAGCGGGTAGTCGGTGACGACGGAGACCGAGTACTCCCCGGGAAGTAGTGTCGTAACTTCCGCGAGGTGATGAGTAGAGCGTACGTGAGCTTCGCACGGCCGGTAGCGAGCCTTGGACTCGATAGAACCTCGCCGACGAAGTAGACCGGGCGCCGGACCGGTAGGCGTGGCCGTCTTCCCCGCCGCTCGACAACGATGGCAAGATCGACCACGTGAGTAGTCGCAGCAAGGTAGAGCAAGAGGCGCTCGCCCTTGTAGGGAGCCGTGAGGACCGGCGGCTTCGACAGAAGTCCTTGAGCCGGGCAAGGGCTTGGTCCGCCTCTCGCAGTCCACACGAACTTCTCATGGTGCTTGAGTAGTTTGAAGAAGGGGAGACCCCGTTCTCCTAGCTTCGAGATGAATCTGCTCAATGCCGCCATGCACCCCGTCGCCCTCGGACGTCCTTGATGCTCGTGGGAGCTTTCATGCAGGTGATGGCGGAGATCTTCTCGGGGTTGGCTTCGATGCCGCGCTGGCTGATGATGAAGCCGAGTAGTTTACCCGAAGGTACGCCGAAGACGCACTTGTTCGGGTTGAGCTTCCAGCGGTACTCGCGTAGTGATGCGAAGGTCTGTTCAAGGTCGTCGATGAGGGTACTGGAGTCCCTGGTTTTGACAACCACGTCGTCCACGTAGGCCTCGACGTTCTTGTTGAGTTGCCGCTTGAAGCAGCCCGGATGGCCCGTTGATAGGTGGCGCCGGCGTTCTTCAACCCGAATGACATGGTCGTGTAGCAGTACGCGCCAAACGGGGTAATGAACGCGGTCTTCTCCTGGTCCTCTTCCTTGATTGCGATCTGGTGGTACCCGGAGTAGCAGTCGAGGAAGCAGAGCAGTCGCAGCCCGCCGTGGAGTCGATGACTTGATCAATCCGCGGCAACCCGAAGGGGTCCTTGGGGCAGTGCTTGTTGAGGTCGGTGTAGTCGACACACATCCTCCACTCGTTCGAGTTCTTCTTGCGGACGAGGACGGGGTTGGCGAGCCACTCAGGATGGAAGACTTCTCTGATGAAGCCAGCAGCGAGTAGCTTGGCGAGCTCCTTCTTGATGGCGTCCCGTCTGTCGTCGGCAAAGCGTCGGAGGTGTTGTCGCTTGGGGGTGGCCTTTGGGTCGACGTTGAGGCGGTGCTCGATCGCCCCCCGGGCACTCCCGGCATGTCCGCTGGCTTCCACGTGAAGATGTCGCGGTTAGCCCGAAGGAAGCTGATGAGCGCGTCTTCCTATTTGGGGTCGAGGCCGGCCCCGATGGTGGTGGTCTTGGTGGGGTCGCCCGTTCCGAGGTCGACCGACTTCGACGAGTACCTCCTCAGGTGGCTGAGGCTTGTTGGCGCTGTCAGACTTCTCTGGGATGTCGAGTTCGCTTGTGGCAAGCTTCTTCGACGCGGCGTAGACCTCCATCATTGGGGTGGGTACATGATTTGTTGAAGCGATCACCACGGCCTCTGTATCGCAGTCGTGAGAGATCTTCAAGTCCCCTTGGAGGGAGAGTACGCCACCGGACTTGGCATTTTGAGTACCAAGTATGTGTAGTGGGGCACCGCCATGAACTTGGCGATGGCCGGTCCGCCGAGGATGGCATGGTAGGAAGTCTCGATATCCGCGACCTCGAACTTGATGTACTCGGTGCGTAGTTGTCGCGAGACTCCCCGAAGGTAATCGGCGCACCACCAAGCCTAGTGGGATAGCCGTGTTGCTCCGGGACGATGCCGTAGAAAGGCATGCTCGCTCTTGTCGAGCATGGGGGTGACGTCAAGGTTCATCTTCTTCGAGAGTCTTGGTGAAGAGGACGTTGAGCCCGCTTCCGCCGTCGATGAGCACCTTGTTGAGCTTAGAGCCCGCCATCGTTGGTTTCGGGACGAGAGGGAAACGTCCCGGTTCGGAGAAGCCGGTCCACCGGTCCGCGCGGGAGAAGGTGATGGGTGTCTCCGACCACCCGAGGGGGGTCATAACCGCCGGTTCAATGGACATCACTTCACGGCGAGTAGCCTTCGCTCCCCGCCCGCCGGGTAGTCCGCCGAAGAGGACGTTGACCGGTCTTCTCGGGTTCTTGGAAGTCGTCGCCGTCCTTCTTCTTGTTCTTCGATCGTGAGGGTGCGGTGGCTCCGCGTATCCTTGAGTGCGTGCCCGAGCCGGTAGCACCGCTCGGTAGTGTGGTTGCCGTTTGGATGCCACGGCACTTCTCCTTCGGGCAGGTCTTTGAACCCGCCGGAGTTCTTCTTCGAGTTCCCTTTCGTGAGGACGCCGGATAGCCGCGACGGTATTGTCCGGCTTGCGCTTGCGGTTAGAACCCGAGAAGTTGTTGTTGTTGTTGCGGCCGCCCCTTGGTTTGGATTGCTGCGCCGCCGCCGCCCCGGTTCTCGCTTGGACTTGCCGCGGATGGCGTCGTATTTGGCGTTGGCCTTGTCCTCTTCATCCGCCCGAGACGTGATCATGTCCTTGAGGTGGGGAATGGACCGGGGCGGCGTCGACCGAAGTCTTCGAAGGTGCGGCGATGGTAGAGCCCGTCCCGGAAGAGGTCGATGACCTCCTTGCTCGCGTGACGTCCACGACGGTAGCGCGCTTGTCGAAAAAACGGCGCATGTACTTGCGGAGGGTCTCGCCTTGTTCCTCGCTTGATCATGGCGAGGTCCATGCGAGTACCCGAACGGCCCATGGCGCCCGCGAAGTTGCTTGTGAACCTGTTCCTTCGCCCGGTCCCACTTGTCGATTGAGTGCTTGTCCGGGCCGACTCGAGCCACGTGAGTGGGGCTTGGTCCAGCGAAGGGGAAGTAGAGGCACTTGGTGTCGCCGTTGCCGCCGCCGTTCTCGATGGAGAGAGCGTAGCATCGGAGCCACCGGATAGGATCCGCTCGCGTCGTACTTGGTGATCCCCAAAGGCTTGAACTTGTTCGGGGAGGAGCAAGGTTGCGAAGCCGGGTGAGAAGGCGGGGAAGCCGTCGCCTTCGGCGCCGGTCGTCGACTTCTTTTGCCGTAATTCATCGATTCTCCGGCGAGCGTCGTACCCGCCAGAGAGGCGCCGGAGGCGTGGCCGTGCGCGTGGCCGCGGCCGCCGCGGCCGCCGCCGCCTCCGGCCTTTCTTGTTGGCCCCGTGGTTGGAGCCGCCGCCGCGGCCGCCGCCGCCGTCGGGGTCGTTGCCGCCGCCACCGGCCGGGGCATGGTGGGGGACGACTTCGCGGTTGTCGTTGTCTTGCCGTGAGGGTCCGCCGCGGTGGAGCGTCGGCGGTTTGGATCGACCGGGATGTCGCCCGAGTACGGTTAGGGCCGGGGTCAACACCGCGACTAGTAGCTTCGTTGTCGCGAGGCTTAGCCGGGAGAGGTTGGCCGACTCTCTTGTCTACCCGCATGAAGTAGGCTTCTTCGGCCGAGCTTGGCGATGACCTCCCCGGCTCGTATGCCCCGAGCCCGGCGTGCGATCGCCGTGATCGACATGAGGCATTGCTCGGGGAGTGGTGTGGACTCTCGCTCTCAACCGCCTTCGAGAGCTTCCGCAAGGTTGCGGATGGGAAGGTTGTCTCCGAGCCGCCGGCGCCGTTCGCCGCGCTTCCCGTTACGTTCGCGCCGGTGTCCCCGTTGGCGTCGGCCTCGTCCGCGGGGGCATCGGCGCAGACGCCTCGTCCGCGGAGATGTCCTCCAAGTACTTGTCCGCGGCCGTGCCCGAGGTTCCCGGGGTGTCGCCGGCAGGCCATGAAGACTTGACGATCGGGCGTACCCAAGCTTGGCTCGAAGGTGCCACCTCGCTCGGTGTGTTTGAGTCGCCCCGGGCTAGTGGTGTTCCCCTCCGGAACGGTAGCGAGTCGATGTAGGCGACGTAGCGTGAGTCCTCCTTTGTCGGCTCGGCGGGCTTGCGGTACGGCCGCAGACGTATCTTCCGCCGGCGTCGATCTTATAACCGGCCCCGCAGGCCGGCCCCCGACAAGGGGAGCTCGGAGGAGTCATCTTCGGACTCGGGCTCCTCGTGTCCGACCCGAAGTCGAACTCGTAGTCCGGGTTCGAGTAGAACCTCGGAGAGAGGGCTAGAGTCCGAGACGCGGTTGGGGACGGCGTCGGAGTCCGAGTTGTACTCGGTTGCGGGCTCCTTGCCGGCCCGGCGTGGTGTAGAAGCCTCCGTGCGGGCCCGGCTGAGAACGCGAGGGCCACGCGCAGAGCGCTGGCGTGGAGAGGGGACCGCCCGCGATGGGCGAGGAGCCGGCTCGCATGCGATGGCCCATGGCGACGTCGGGTTCGAGTTGGAGACGGACTCGAGCTCGAAGTCGGCGTGGAGGTTGGAAAGCGAAATTTCGCCGAACTTGCCCGCGAGCTTGCCCGTGACAACTTCGGGAAGCGTCACAAGGCTCGTCCTCGAGTCGGGTTGCATGATCAAGCGGCGCCGGAAGGAGCCCGCGCCATCGGCGTGCGGACCCGGTGCGCCGAAGACGAAGGTGTCGCCGCGGTTGAAGGCGACGGTTGGCTTGATGTGAACGAGAGCCGTCGAGTTCGCCATGTGATCTCGAGCGAGAGCCCCTACCCGGCGCGCCAGCCGTGTCGGTGTTTTAGGCCAGGCAACCTACTAGCGGGAGTACCCGAAGTAGATGAATGTGACTCGCCGAGATCGGTAACTCGAAGGAAGAGGCACGTGGTGTCGGTGTTTTGGACCGGCAACCTACTACGGGGAGTACCCGAAGTAGATGAATGTGACTCGCCGAGATCGGTAACTCGAAGGAAGAGGCACGCGACACACAATTTAGACAAAGTTCGGCCGCGAGGTGCGTAATACCCTACGTCCCGTATGCCGCGTAGCTCGGATTGATAGGGCACGGTTACGGGATGGTGCAACGGTGCGCCGTGAGTTGAGATTGGATGAGGTGAGGTGATCCGGGATCGGTCCCCGCCTCGCCTTATATAGTCCGGGAGGCAGTGGTTACAAGTCGGAGTAGGGAAGGAGTACTAGTCGAGTACGTCTAGGAGACCTCTATACAAGGGCGGAACGTGTACGGAGCCTTAACCGAGTACTACTCCCGTGTTGTCCTTGTGCTCCACGCCTCCGAGTGCCGTGTAGCGCAAGTCGGGTAGTCCCGTGGGCCCACCGAGTAGTCGGTCCCGGTACCCACCGAGGTAGTGGGCCCGGGGAGGTCCATACGACAAGCCCCCGAGTACTTTGTAGTCGAGAAGGATAGCTTCCGGTGGTCTTGACGGCCTTAACGAGTAGTCCTCAAGCGTCCCCGAGTGCTACAAGTCAAAAGTCCTCAAGAGTAGTCGAAGCATCCCGAGGGCCGGGAATGTACTCCACCGATGTTTGAGCAATCTTGAAGTCTTCTCGAGTAGTCCCAAGCGTCCTTGAAATCTGCCTTCGAAGGTCTTCAAAAATGCCTGCCTTGTCTTGAAGCCGGAGCCGTCAAGAAGATGCGATTTGCTGAACCGCAATCCACGTGGAGTAGCCCCCGAGCCTCGAGCCGCGGGCTCTGGCTGAGGATCTATCCGAAGCCTTCGCGAGAAAATCCCGAAAAATCCGGAGAGAAAAAACCGAAGGACACGTGGCACGGAGCCCCCGAGCCTTGAGTCGAGTACTTCCTCTCGAATTGAAGGGTCTTCTTGAAGAATGTGTCCTGAGATGCTCTTGAGACTAGCCGCGTCCCAGGTAGTCGAGTAGAAGTAGCCGAGCCACCGAGGTGAGGCACGTCGACTAGTAGAATACGAAGAGTCACGCGCAGCCGCTGAGTCAGCCACGCGCGGACTTATCCAACCGCCCGTTACAGAGGCGATTTGGCTTATAAATTCAAGCCGAAACCCTTAGGGTTTTTCACCCAAGTGAGCCGCAATCATTCGCCACTTGAATCTTGAAGTAGATCCACTCCAACGAGCACTGCCGCCGCAGTAGATCCAAGCGCATCGCCACCCGAAAGCTGTAGGGTAGCCCCCGAGCGGATGCGAGTGAAGACTCCCTGTTCTTGGAGAATGAAGCCGTCCCCGTCGAAGACGTTGAAGGCCGGCGGGAAGAAGAGGAGCCATGCAGAAGCTGCCGCGGCCGGCACGGAGCGGCGCCGCCCACGTCTCCACCGCGCGCTGACCCAAGCCGCGAGTGGAAAAGGTCGAAGGTGAAGACCGAAGACCTCGACCCCCGTTGAACTCCGGTTCATCGGGGAGAAGGAGATCGATATGTGGAGATCCGCCGCAGGAGATCCCTATCCAATGGAGAAGGCGCAAGACGAGATCCCGATGTTCTCGCGCTTCGTGGAGCGCGGGCTTGCGCTCCCGGCCGAGCGATTTCTTCAAAGGGCTTCTCGTGTACTACGGCATCGAGTACCTCAACTTGAACCCCAACGGAATCTTCCACGCTTCGTCTTCGTCCATTTCTCGCGAAGCATTCTTGGGGATCAAGCCGCATTGGATTCTCTTCCGAAGTTCTTCCGCGTGAAGCCGCGGCCCGCCGCCTCCAACCCCGCAGTAGTCGGCGGGGCCGGGATCCGCTGAGGGAAGATGCCGCCGAGCGCACTCGGCGTACAAGCTCGTGGACTCCAACACGGATTGGAAGACGAGGTGGTTCTATACCACGAACCACCATCCCGAGCCGCCGAAGCCGAGCGGACGGCAGCCCAAGCACCAAGAGTGGTGGAACACGGAACCCACCATGCAAGAGGGGATCCAGCTCCCGGAGTTGCTGGGACGAATCAAGGCCCCGCGTGATGCGGTGACCGAGGGCCGAGCATGTGGCCTTCGCCATGAAGCGTCGGATCCGGCCGCCGTCGCCGCGCGGGATACGATGGGCTTCGAGTACACCGGCGACGACGACACGTCGCGGATGCCGGGGGGCGAAATTGAAGACAACGACATCGTCGAGAGGTTGTCGAAGATCTTCAAGGACATGCGGAGTACACGGCGTGCCCCGTCGAGGAGTTCTCCGCCGCGCGCCCGCCCAACGAGGTAAGTAGCCGTACCCGCCTCGTCGAGTAGTAGGCACTTGTAGCGTAGTTGCCGACGCCTTTGTGTCTTTTTGATGCGGGACGATGTGAAGCGGTTTGTCTCCGAGCCGCAGCCACCACCGAGCGGAATTGAGATTCCGGCGGTGGAGAAGGTGAAGGAGCGCCGAGTAGTCGGGAGACGACGATCCCGTCATCGTGGAGGATACCTCCGATGACGAAGAGGACGAGGAGACGCCGCAAGATCGCTTCCCGTTGCGGTCGAGGTTTAGCCGTCCGGCTTGCCTCATGTGCCTCTCGTCCAAGACCCTCCGGCTAGCTCTGGAGGCTAGCCTTGCCGCGCCGCCGAGGAAGCCGCGCAACCCCGCCAAGAAGCGGGTAGCCAAGAAGATGAAGGTCTCAGAGACCACGCCTCTTGAGGTAAGTCATCTTGAGCAGAAGACGTCGAGTACCCAATGATCGAGTACGGTGCTGACGAGTAGTTATCCCCATGTGCAGGAGAGGCCGCCAGCGGAGCCCGTGGAGGAGGGCGATGAGGGCACGTGGCCCAGCGTTGGGGGAACCGGGCCGGAAGCCGAAGTCCGCCCTCCCACCGTCGAAGAGCTCGGCGCAACCGGAGCGCCGCGCCCCCGCCCCCGAAGGGAGCAGTACCCGCGGCCGCCGCCGCCGAAGAGGTGGAAGCCGCGGGGGGCGCAGAGAACGTCCGCGCCGACCACCGCCGCCGTGGAAGAGGCGGTAGTCGGAGAGGCGGAGGAAGAAACGCCCGCCGGGGGTGGACCGGTCGATATCGCCGCATCCTCGGTGCGCCGGCCGTGACTATCGTCCGGGTCGAACTTGTAAGTACCACACTTCATGAGTAGTACTCATTGTAGTAGCCGATATTGTCCGATGAACCTTTGTGGATACTTGTGCGTAAAATCCACCGACTTGAGCCGGGACGGAGAGGAGCCCGCGGCGGCGAGGTAGAAGAGGCCGCGCCGCCCGTCGAGGAACCCGCTCCCGAGGCCCGAGCCGCGACCGAGCCCCCCCCGCCGAAGCGGCGCGCCGCAGGCGGTCATAGTCGAAGGTGAGTACTCTTCTTGAAGCCGTAGAGCCCCAAAAAAGAGTAGTCGTAGATGCCGATGCGCGTGCTCTTTCCTTCATCGACAAGGCGCCGAAGGTGGTGACATCCCCGCAGGGGGTGCCCGTGCAAGAGTTGACACCGAGGCCCCGAGGCCGCGACAGAGCCCCCGAGCCCGTGGGGGAAACCGTCGAGAAGTCCGCCGAGGAGGAGGCGGCCGCCACGTCGCCGGGGGTTGCCCCGGAGGTGGCGATCCGGTCCCCCGAGATCCAAGACGCGGAGCCTATCCGCTCGGCGCCCATGACGGAGGCTACGACAAGTAGCCGTGGTGGGATCGAGTTGCTTGCCGACGATCTCGTCGAGCCGGCGGTGTTGGCGCAAAGCATTCGGAGGCGATGCGGCGAGCCGAACAAAGGATGAAGGTACGTAGCCGTTGCCTCCCGAGTAGTCAATCCTTTTCGTTGAGTACTCGCTTGACTTGAAATTGTCTTCTGCAGACGTCGCGGAGCGATCCCGCGAGAAGTCAAACCGCCGCAAGGCTACGGCGACACGGTGCCGCGAGCCGAAGCCTTGGAGGAGCAGCTCATGAAGTCGAGGAAGCACGCGGCCGCCATGCGCCGAGGCTTGACGCCGCCTTCGCCAAGTACCACAACGACGTGATGGACTTGCGGTGCGAAGAGCGACGATCCGGTGCGGAAGAATAAAGGCCTCCGCAACAAGAATAAAGGTATGTCTCTTGACTTGTCGGGTACTTGTTAGGAGTCATCAAGCTCGACCCGTTGTTGTGTTCCCGTGTTGCGTAACTCGAAGACCGAGTGGAGCGTCCGAAGGGCTCGGAGATCGAGCATGAAGAATCTCTTCTACCGGGAGCAAGAAGCCCGCCGGGTACTTGAACTCGACTACAAGGAGCCGGCCTTCGAGTGCGAGAAGCACATGGAGTTGAGAATTGCATCCGACCGGGATCTCGTCAATCGCTACAAATCCTTGCGGTGTTGAACGAAGATCGCGAGGCGCTCCGAGCCCAACCGAAGGACCCGGAAGAGGCCGCCCTCCCCGATCGCGAGGCTCCCGGTGCCGCACCCGGCGGCCCCAAGATTGCTCCGTTGGCGGATCGACTTCGTGAGGCGCCAAGCCGGCCGGCCGCCTACGTGAAGCACATGGCCAAGTCAATCCCGAAGCAGTGGCCGGCCTTCATGAAGTCGTACTTCCCGAAGGCCCCGTGGAGGTAGTCGCCGCGGAGTAGCCGCCAACCGCCGGACGAGCAAGACGCCGCAGTTGCCGGAGCAGATGGCTCCCATCGCGGAGCGGTAGCCGATAAGTTGAATCTCCAGTAGCTCGCGTAGATAGCTAGTAGCCATGGTTGTATAGGAAACAGCTTGTAATGAACTATCTCATATATCAATGAAATGTGAAGTTCCATCGATGAGTACTCGTAACCGCGATCTCGCAGTGCGGAGCGCCCATCGTGGAGTAGGTGCGAGTAGTAGTACTCGGCTTAGTAGTCCCGTCGCAGGGAGTAGGCGGTAAAGAAGTTGATGAACAATCGAACTTTATTACCGAAGAGGTACACCCGGGGTGGCCGTGGCCGTAGTTACAAGTAGTCGCTTGGACCCGAGGGCCGCTTACGCCTACCGAGTAGTACCGGAGCGGGTAGCCGCTTACGTTGAGTGATCCGTAGGTAGCCGTGTAGGCCGGATCGCGCATCCGTAAGTAGCCGCGCAGGCCGGATCTTTAGAGTGTGGTCTTCTTGGTAGACCGCCGCTAGAGTCCTTGACGCTCATTGCGCCCCGTGGTCCGTAGGTAGCCGCACGGGCCGGACTCGGAGGAGAGTAGTCCGGAGACTTGAAGCCGAGGACCGGAGGGTCGCTTGCGGCAAGGGGGTGTTGATGTAGTCGCGTGGACTTGAACCCGGAGTAGTCGAACGTACTAGGCGTAGAATCGACAGAGCCGGTCGACGTTCCACGAGTTGTTGACTTCTTCGCCTTCGAGTGTTTGGAGGCGGTAGGAGCCCGGCCCGGTCACCTTAGCCACGGTGAAGGGGCCTTCCCGTGGGGAGCCGAGCTTGTGAAGTCCTTCCGTGTTCGGGATACGGCGGAGGACAAGATCTCCAACGTTGAAGGAGCGTTCCTTGACGTTGCGATCGTGATAGCGTCGGATACCCTCCGAGGTATCTTGCCGATTGGACGAGGGCGGCACGGCCGAGCTTCTTCGAGGCCGTCGATATCAACTCGTCCGTCGTCTTCCGAGACGCCTTCGTCGTAGTGCTCCACCGCCGGCGAGTTCCATATGACATCGGCGGGGAGGATGGCTTCGAGCCGTAGACCGAGAAGTAGGGGGGATTGCCCCGTTGGCTTGGATGGTTGAGTCCGCAGCCCCCGAGTGCGTTGGGTAGTTCCTTGATCCACTTGCCCCCTTTTGAGTTAGCGGCGTCGTGTAGCCGCTTCTTGAGGGCGTCGAGCACCATCCCGTTGGCGCGCTCGACTTGTCCGTTGGCCCGTGGATGGGCGACGGAGACGTATCCGACGTCGATTCCGCCGTTCTCGCGCACTCCCGTAACCGGTGGTTGTTGAAGTTGGACCCCGTGTCCGTGATGATGCGGTGGGGTAGCCCGTAGCGGTGTACGAGTTCATCCAGAAGTCGAGTACTCCGTCGCCCTTGGGGCATGTGACCGGCTTGACCTCGATCCACTTGGTGAACTTGTCGATAGCCACCAGCACCGGTTGAATCCTCCCCGGCGCAGCTTGGCGGTGGCCCAATCATGTCGAGCCCCCGCCAGGCAAAGGGCCGGGTTGGTGGTATGGTGACTAGCTTGTAGGCGGGGACATGTTGCCGCTTGGCGAAGAACCGACATCCTTGGCACCGTCCGACGAGTTCTTCGGCATCGCCCGTGGCCGTGGGCCGCAGAAGGCTCGCCGGAAGGCCTTGCCGACCGGCCGTGCGGGAGGACGCGTGGTTGCCGCACACCCTTGTGGATCTCCTCCAAGATGTCCTTGCCTTCTTCGCGAGGGACGCATTTCATGAGTACTCCGTAAGATGCGCCTCGCTTGTAAAGCTTGTCGCCGACGAGGACGTAAGACTTGGCGCGGCGGACGAGTTGTTCGGCCGCGTTCTTGCCTGGAGGGGACCTTCTCGCTCGCCGAGGTAGTCGATGAAGGGTTGCCTCCGGTCCACGTCGATCATCATGACCTCCCCGCCCACCGGTTGGTTAGCCGGGACAAGGGTCGGTGGCGCCGCTCCGGATGGATGGCGCGTGAAGCTCATGGACGAAGACGCCCGCGGGTACTTGGGCGCGGGTGGATCCGAGCTTTCGAGAGGACGTCCGCGCAACGTTGTTGTCGCGAACGATGTGGTGGAACTCGAGACCATAGAATTTGTTCTCGAGCTTGCGGACTTCTAGGCGTAGGCGTCCATGTTCTCCTTGTTGCGGTCCCGGGACTTGTTGACTTGGTTGATGACCACCGCGGAGTCGCCGTAGACTAGTAGCCGCTTGATGCCAAGTGAAGCCGCGAGGCGGAGCCCGTGTAGGAGGGCTTCGTACTCGCTTCGTTGTTCGAGACCTTCCGAAGATCCGCAGGACGTACTTGAGTTGTTCGCCCGTTGGGGAGATCGGGGGAGTACCCCCGCGCCCGCGCCCTCGAGGTTGAGTGAGCCGTCGAAGTACATCACCCAATGCTCGGTCGCACGGTGGGAGTAGGTAGCCGGTTCTCTCGCCACTCGCCATGAAGTCGACTAGAGCTTGCGACTTGATGGCCGTGCGTGGCTTGAAGTCGATGGTGAGGGCGCCGAGCTCGACGCCCCATTTGGAGATCCTTCCGGTGGCGTCCGGGTTCCTCGAGGATGTCGCCGAGCGGGTAGTCGGTGACGACGGAGACCGAGTACTCCCCGGGAAGTAGTGTCGTAGCTTCCGCGAGGTGATGAGTAGAGCGTACGAGAGCTTCGCACGGCCGGGTAGCGAGCCTTGGACTCGATAGAACCTCGCCGACGAAGTAGACCGGGCGCCGGGACCGGGTAGGCGTGGCCGTCTTCCCCGCCGCTCGACGACGATGGCGCATCGACCACGTGAGTAGTCGCAGCCGAGGTAGAGCAAGAGTCGCTCGCCCTTGTAGGGAGCCGTGAGGATCGGGGGGCTTCGACGAGAAGTCCTTGAGCCGGGCAAGGGCTTGGTCCGCCTCTCGCGTCCACACGAACTTCTCGTGGTGCTTGAGTAGTTTGAAGAAGGGGAGACCCCGTTCTCCTAGCTTCGAGATGAATCGTTCAATGCCGCCATGCACCCCGTCGGCCTTCGGACGTCCTTGATGCTCGTGGGAGCTTTCATGCCGGTGATGGCGGAGATCTTCTCGGGGTTGGCTTCGATGCCGCGTTGGCCGATGATGAAGCCGAGTAGTTTGCCCGAAGGTACGCCGAAGACGCACTTGTTCGGGTTGAGCTTCCACGGTACTCGCGTAGCGATGCGAAGGTCTCTTCAAGGTCGTCGATGAGGGTACCGGAGTCCTCGGTTTTGACAACCACGTCATCCACGTAGGCCTCGACGTTCTTGTTGAGTTGCCGCTTGCAGCGTGCCCGGATGGCCCGTTGGTAAGTAGCGCCGGCGTTCTTCAACCCAAAAGACATGGTCGTGTAGCAAGACGCGCCAAACGGGGTGATGAACGCGGTCTTCTCCTCGGTCTTCCTCCTTGATTGCGATCCGGTGGTACCGGAGTAGCGCCGAGGAAGCAGAGCAGGTCGCAGCCCGCCGTGGAGTCGATGACTTGATCAATCCGTGGCAACCCGAAGGGGTCCTTGGGGCAAAGTGCTTGTTGAGGCTCGGTGTAGTCGACGCACATCCTCCACTCGTTCGAGTTCTTCTTGCGACGAGGACGGGGTTGGCGAGCCACTCGAGATGGAAGACTTCTCTCGATGAAGCCGCAGCCGAGTAGCTTGGCGAGCTCCTTCTTGATGGCGTCCCGTCCGTCGTCGGCGAAGCGTCGGAGGTGTTGTCGCTTGGGGGTGGCCTTTGGGTCGACGTTGAGGCGTGCTCGATCGGGCTCCCCGGGCACTCCCGGCATGTCCGTCGGCTTCCACGCGAAGATGTCGCGGTTAGCCCGAAGGAAGCCGATGAGCGCGTCTTCCTATTTGGGGTCGAGGCCGGCCCCGATGGTGGTAGTCTTGGTGGGGTCGCTCGTTCCGAGGTCGACCGTCTTGGTGAGCACCTCCTCGGGTGGCCGAGGCTTGTTGGCGCCGTCGGACTTCTCCGGGATGTCGAGTTCGCTTGTGGCAAGCTTCTTCGACGCGCGTAGACCTCCATCATTGGGGTGGGTACTTGATTTGTCGAAGCAATCACCACGGCCTCTCGTATCGCGGTCGTGAGAGATCTTCAAGTCCCCTTGGAGGGAGAGTACGCCGACCGGGGCTTGGCATTTTGAGTACCAAGTATGTGTAGTGGGGCACCGCCATGAACTTGGCGATGGCCGGTCCGCCGAGGATGGCATGGTAGGAAGTCTCGATATCCGCGACCTCGAACTTGATGTACTCGGTGCGGTAGTTGTCGCGAGACGCCCCGAAGGTAATCGGCAATACCACCGAGCCCGGTGGGATAGCCGCGTTGCTCGGGACAATGCCGTAGAAAGGCATGTCGCTCTTGTTGAGCATGGGGGTGACGTCAAGGTTCATCTTCCCGAGAGTCTTGGTGAAGAGGACGTTGAGCCCGCTTCCGCCGTCGATGAGCACCTTGTTGAGCTTAGAGCCCGCCACCGTAGGTTGCGGGACGAGAGGGAAGCGTCCTGGTTCGGAGAAGCCGGTCCATTGGTCCGCGCGGGAGAAGGTGATGGGCGTCTCCGACCACCCGAGAGGGGTCATAACCGCCGGTTCAATGGACATCACTTCACGGCGAGTAGCCTTCGCTCCCGCCGCGGGGTAGTCCGCCGAAGAGGACGTTGACGGTCTTCTCGGGTTCTTGGAAGTCGTCGCCGTCCTTCTTCTTGTTCTTCCGATCGTGAGGGTGCGGTGGCTCCGGCGTATCCTTGAGCGCATGCCCGAGCCGGTAGCACTTGCTCGGTGGTGTGGTTGCCGTTTGGATGCCACGGGCACTTCTCCTTCGACAGGTCTTTAAACCCGCCGGAGTTCTTCTTCGAGTTCCCTTTCGGGGGACGCCGGATAGCCGCGATCGTGTTGTTCCGGCTTGCGCTTGCGGTTGGAACCCGAGAAGTTGTTGTTGTTGTTGTTGTTGTTGCGGCCGCCTTGGGTTGGGTTGTGCCGCCGCCGCCGCCTTGATTCTCGCTTGGACTTGCCGCGGATGGCGTCGTACTTGGCGTTGGCCTTGTCCTCTTCATCCGCCCGGGACGTGATCATGTCCTTGAGGTGGGGAATGGACTCGGGGCGGCGCCGCCGAAGTCCTCGAAGGTGCGGCGATGGTAGAGCCCGTCCCGGAAGAGGTCGATGACCTCCTTGTCGGTGACGTCCACGACGGTAGCGCGCTTGTCGAAGAAGCGGCGCATGTACTTGCGGAGGGTCTCGCCTTGTTCTCGCTTGATCATGGCAAGGTCCATGCGAGTACCCGAACGGCCCATGGCGCCCGCGAAGTTGCTTGTGAATTGCTCCTTCGACTGGTCCCACTTGTCGATTGAGTGCTTGTCCGGCCGACTCGAGCCACGTGAGTGGGGCTTGGTCCGAGCGAAGGGGAAGTAGAGGCACTTGGTGTCGCCGTTGCCGCCGCCGTTCTCGATGGAGAGAGCGTAGCATCGGAGCCACCGGATGGGATCTCGCTTCGCGTCGTATTTGGTGATCCCCAAAGGCTTGAACTTGTCGGGGAGGAGCGAGGTTGCGAAGCCGGGGTGAGAAGGCGGGGAAGCCGTCGCCTTCGGCGACGGTCGACGACTTCTTCTCGCCGCAACTCTTCGATTCTCTCGGCGAGCATCGTACCCGCCGTGAGAGGCGCCGGAGGCGTGGCTATGCGCGTGGCCGCGGCCGCCGCGGCCGCCGCCGCCTCCGGCCTTTCTTGTTGGCTCCGTGGTTGGAGCCGCCGCCGCCGCCGCCGCCGCCGTCGGGGGTCGTTGCCGCCACCACCGGCCGAGGCACGGTGGGGGACGACTTCTCGGTTGACGTTGTCTTGTCGTGAGGGTCCGCCGGCGGTGGAGCGTCGACGGTTTGGTTCGACCGGGATGTCGCCCCGAGTACGGTTAGGACCGGGGGTCGACACTCGCGACTAGTAGCCTCGTTGTCGCGAGGCTTGGCCGGGAGAGGTTGGCCGACTCTCTTGTCGACCCGCATGAAGTAAGCTTCCTCGCCGAGCTTGGCGATGACTTCTCCGGCCCGTATGCCCCGAGCCCGGCGTGCGATCGCCGTGATCGACATGAGGCATCGCTCGAGAGTGGTGTGAACTCGCTCTCGAGCGCCGAGAGCTTCCGCAAGGTTGCGGATGGGGAGGTTGTCTCCGAGCCGCCGGCGTCGTTCGTTGCGCTTCCCTGTTACGTTCGCGCCGGCGTCCCCGCCGGGCGTCGGCCTCGTCCGGCCGGGGCATCGCGAGACGCCTCGTCGGCGTGGAGATGTCCTCCAAGTACTTGTCCGCGGCCGTGCCCGAGGTTCCCGGGGTGTCGCCGGCAGGCCATGAAGACTTGACGATCGGGCGTGCCCAAGCTTGGCTCGAAGGTGCCACCTCGGCTGGTGTGTTCGAGTCGGCTTGGGCCGGCGGTGTTCCCTCCGGAACGGTAGCGAGTCGATGTAGGCGACGTAGCGTGAGTCCTTTGTCGGCTCGGCGGGTTTGCGGTGCGGCCGCAGACGTATCTTCCGCCGGTGTCGATCTTATAACCGGCCGGAGGCCGGCCCCCGACAAGGGAAGCTCGTAGGAGTTGTCTTCGGACTCGGTGCTCCTCGGGTGTCCGACCCGAAGTCGAACTCGTAGTCCGGGTTCGAGAAGAACTCGGAGAGAGGGCCGGAGTCCGAGACGCGGTTGGGGGCGGCGTCGGAGTCCGAGTTGTACTCGGTTACGGGCTCCTTGCCGGCCGGCGTGGTGTAGGAGCCTCCGTGCGGGCCCGGCCGGGAACGCGGGAGCCACGCGCGGAGCGCCGACGTGGAGAGGGGACCGCCCGCGATGGCCGAGGAGCCGGCTCGCATGCGATGGCCCATGGCGACGTCGGGTTCGAGTTGGAGACGGACTCGAGCTCGAAGTCGGCGTGGAGGTTGGAGAGCGAAATTCTCGCCGAACTTGCCGGCGAGCTTGCCCGTGACAACTTCGGGAAGCGTCACAAGGCCCGTCCTCGAGTCGGGTTGCATGATCAAGCAACGCCGGAAAGAGCCCGCGCCATCGGCGGTGCGGACCCAAGCCCCCGAAGACGAAGGTGTCGCCACGGTTGAAGGCGACGGTTGGCTTGATGTGAACGAAGCCGTCGAGTTCGCCATGTGATCTCGAGCGAGAGCCCCTACCCGGCGCGCCGGTGTCGGTGTTTTGGACCGGCAACCTACTACGGGGAGTACCCGAAGTAGATGAATGTGACTCGCCGAGATCGGTAACTCGAAGGAAGAGGCACGCGACACACAATTTAGACGAGTTCGGGCCGCGAGGTGCGTAATACCCTACGTCCCGTATGCCGCGTAGCTCGGATTGATAGGGCACGGTTACGGGATGGTGCAACGGTGCGCCGTGAGTTGAGATTGGATGAGGTGAGGTGATCCCGGGATCGGTCCCCGCCTCGCCTTATATAGTCCGGGAGGCGGGGTTACAAGTCGGAGTAGGGAAGGAGTACTAGTCGAGTACGTCTAGGAGACCTCTATACGGTGCGGAACGTGTACGAGCCTTAACCGAGTACTACTCCTGTCGTTGTCCTTGTGCTCCACGCCTCCGGTGCCGTGTAGCGCAAGTCGGGTAGTCCCGGGGGCCCACCGAGTAGTCGGTCCCGGTACCCACCGAGGTAGTGGGCCCGGGGAGGTCCATACGACACGTGGCACACAATTTAGACAGGTTCGGGCCGCGAGATGCGTAATACCCTACGTCCTGTATGCTGCGTAGCTCGGATTGATAGGGCACGATTACGGGATGGTGCAATAGTGCGCCGTGAGTTGAGGTTGGGTGAGGTGATCCCGAGATCGGTCCCCGCCTCGCCTTATATAGTCGGAAGGCGGGGTTACAAGTCGGAGTAGGGGAAGGAGTACTAGTCGAGTACGTCTAGGGAGACCTCTACACGGTGCGGAACGTGTACAGAGTCCCAACCGAGTACTACTCCGTGTTGTCCTTGTGCTCCACGCCTTCGGGTGCCGTGTAGCGCAAGCCGGTAGTCCCGGGGGCCCACCGAGTAGTCGGTCCCGGTACCCACCGAGGTAGTGGGCTCGGGGGAGGTCCATACGACACTTGGGCTTGTTTATTCCTCAGATACTCAGACAATATTTGTGCATCATTGGCTTCTAAGTACTGTCTGCGCTCGCGACCAATCTCATTATAGCAATCCATTTTAGTAAATGGTACTTTGTCTTCCCCTCCGTAATGCTCCTTCATGAAATCGAAAACTTGAGATGGCTTCATTCCGGACCGCCGTGCCCGCCCAATTAGTTTTCTACATGCCTCTATAATCTCTCGTTGGGACCTCAACTTATGTATCTTATTTGGACTGGCAAGATAATGGTTGTGCTCTACTACGACCTTTTTCACATTCCATACATTCTCCTTGCTGATACTAAACTGGACATGTGCATCACAACCGGTCCTTGTAATATCCATTTGTGATGCCTCATTTTTCCGATGTCCTTGACCACTGCAAACAAAATATTTCTGAGATAAACTATCATCTGATTTGCGGCGCTTCGTTATGCTCTTTCTAACACGGAAGCCAACAAGTCCAGCGTAAGTGTTGTACATCTCATAAGCTTTTTCCTCACAGTCACAATTCATTCCAACTTTAGGTGCCATCTCAGCATATTTATCAACCATATCCTGTACAAATAATCATCAATTAAAGTTGTACTATAACAGAAAACATTGGATATAGTATGTCAAGTTTGTCACTTTGATTTTTTTACCTCATTAGGTACTTCGATCTCCACTGATCCAATATGTGTTACTTGTTGTTCCTGATCTTCTCCACTATTCAAAGCAACATCATCATTCACAGAAGGAATATGTGATCTACACCAGGAAACAATCGCGAGGTCTACTAAGAAACAAGAACCTAAACATGGAGCAATCAGAGACAGTGGCGAGCTATAGGGTATGCGGTATGCATTGGCATACCCAAGCAATTCCAGTAGGTGCAAGTGTATATACATATTTATAAAAAAGAAAACATACACATGTGCTATATGGTTGATTACGTTAAGCATGCCACCATGCTACCATGAATTTAAGCATTGTTATGTCACTTAGTGTATATATGTTGAATTGCATTGTCAATTGTACAATTATTACCGAAGTGGTAAATATATTAATTGAATTGTATATGAAATTAACTGATTTCAGAGAGATAAAAGAAGGAGCTTGTAAAGGGACGGGATCATGAAGCGAGGATTAGCCGCAGCAATTACCTGCGGGGCGATGTCGTCGTGGCCTCAGCTCGATCGATGTCAGTGTGGTGGTCGACAAGTAGTGCTTCGCTGTCTCGCCCTTCCACCATGGCCTCGCCGCGCTGCCCTTCCACCATGCCTGAGCCGCCAGGCCTCCGTTCTGCCATTGCGTCACCGCGCTGCCCATCTGCCATTGTCTCGCTGTGCTATGCAGTTTTGCTATGCCATTGCCGTGCCGCGCGAGAAGCCGAGGTGATTCAACGTGAGCCCGATACAAACCTTACCTCCTCCCACGAGCAGCACACCACGAGCCGAATGAACGAGCCGAGATGCAGCTCCCTCCCACGCAGGAACGAACGAAGGGAGTCGACACGCGGGACCCACGTCCGTAGGCCCAATCCCATGGCGCGCGCGGTGGGCGCGGCGTCCACAGGATTTTTTTCCCAATTATCATGTATGCATCCTCAGTTATCATCCGTGATGTCACGACTCAGGAGCCGAGGAGACTAGTAGCACAAAGTCAAAGGATAAATATGCGTGCTCTACTTTGCTCCACAAGTTCTTGCAAATACATGCGGCGTCAGCATTGAAATTTCCATGTTGCTTTATTGGAAACTTCCACCTTGAACGCTTCAAAAAATTACTGCTTTTCCGTGCCCATTTTCACTTGGTTGGCTATGCAAACACTCTCTCTTTATTTTTTTTAAGTATAGGCATATTAGGATTTTGAAAAGTCAAACATTCGTAATCTTTTGACTAAAAACTAGTTGCTTTCCTTTTCCTAGTGTATGTATAATTTTTTTTATGAATGATTGGAATTTCCAATATGTTGGATGCAATATTAGTTTTATAGCTATGACCATATATTGGGAGAAATTTATACTAAAAATGATTATTATGTATAAAGTAAGGAATGCAGACTCTGCTTATAAAAAGGTGATACATATATTTTAGAGAACAACCATAACTACTAATTTGTATGTAGCAAATAAGGTAAACCCATCTCTGTCATCACCTAATGTTGGGTCTCAAGCTACGCAATGGTTTTTTTCAAACAAAAAATAGTTTGACATTAAAGTTTTTATAAGGTTGGACGGACATCTGGATTGTCCAATTTGCAGACGAGAGCCGAGAGGGATATTCAATATAATCATTTTGTATTTGCATTTTCTTCGTTGGAGACTCATTCTCTCTCTCTCTCTTGCCATCTTCCGTTCTTCTTTTGCGAGACGCGTCATCAAGCACCAAAGGGAATCATATACTCCAAGCAACTTTTATATTCGGTTCCTCTGCTTCCTAATGTTTTTTGTTTTATTTGATAGCCCCGAAAAGCCTCCAAGTTTATAAAAGCGAAGCCAAACATAAAAGAAAACGAGGTAAAATATAGCCAGTAAGCTGCACAGTTTATAATTTGAGAGGAAGATTTGCAATATTTTATATTTCTCATTTTTTCCGAAACGAAGGTGCGGGGGGTTTAAGGAAGGGCCCAGCTGACAGCGACGGCACACATTTTCTTTTGTCTTTCCTCACTCAGTTGCCTGCCTGAGTCGGTGAGGGAAGGGGGGAGCTCATGCCGATGAGCGGCGGCGGTAATGGCATGTCAGGAGCTCCAGTCCAGGGCGAGGACGAGGATGGCTTGGCCTCCACGAGCAGTTCGCCCGCCCCCTACCTTTTGATTTTCTCCTCCGCCGGGATTGGTTTGGCCCGTTCAATAGGCGGCGAAATTCAACGTGCTGAGGTCAGTGGGGGAATGGGGGGAGGCAGACGGGTGGATGGGTGGGAGAGCGAGGGGGAGATGGGGGCGCAGAGCAAACCTAGCTTGTTCATTCAACACCAACCCCAGGTCCAATCCCGCCGCTGTCAGGTGAGGACGTCAGGTCAGTGCATTTAGTGCTGCTTGGAGCGGTCGATGCCGGGATGGTTGGGAGGATTGGGATCCCGTCGGCCGGCGTCTCTTCCTCCCCCTCCCCTTCCCGGAGAAGCGGGAGGAGCAGGTGCAGTGGGGGAGGAAAGAAATGGTCAGTCAGCCAATTCAGATCTGCTACTAGCAACGCAGCGGAAATGGTCAATGCAGCTCATCACTTACTGACCCTAAACAAGAGGGGCTGCTACCTTCCTCGCACCAGCAGCATCAGTGTCCCTTTCATCGGAGAGATCCCCCCCTTTGCATCGCATTCACATACCCTCCGTTGCCTTTTGCCACTACAATATCTTAATCACCACCGTAAAATCGCCGTAGCTACCCTCCTCTGCTTGCTGCTCGAGAGCTTCCATCTTTCTTTATTCTGCCGCCGCCTCCTCCATCCGGCGGCTCTGTTAATCGGCGCTCCTGTCGGCTCAATCAATCAATCCCTCTGGTTGGTGGCTCTCTGCTGCTTGCTTTGCTACCTGGTGAGTTGAGCTTTTCTGAAGTTGCTCTTGATTACCTTGGTTAGCTGCAAAAATCCTAATTTCTTTCTTTTGCTCTGTTGAGGACATACCATGCAACGCTTTAATCCTTGGTGAGCTCGTGCTCAGCTATGGTGCTAGTTATGGTGCTATGACTACAATTGTTTGTTAGGATGCAACACCGATATTTCTTTCCCTGGCAATATGAGCATTAAAGGAATTTCTTTCTCCTTGTACTGTGTTACAAAAATTTCTCATGCCATGTTTTCATTCCATATCATCTCTACTGCTTATTGGTCATTTACTTTGTATTCTTGTGTGTATTCTGATAGAAGTTCACTCCTTTGAGTTCCATAAGCCTTCGACTACAAGCCTCAAAGAATTTCCAACTAGCAAAAGTTTTCATTCGGAACGCATAGCTTTCTTAAATTTACCGGCATATGCGAGGAGCGATTTAGTCTGGTGCCCTTTGTGAATCTTGGATCTGTTCAACTAACTTTTGCTCTGCTGCTCTCTAACAGGGAATGTATTCTGTCATCAGAGAGAGCATGCAAGCCTGAACTCTGACTATTCCGGCCAAATGGGGCAAAATATGTTACAGCCTCAAGTATTCTTTCTCTGTTCCATTATCCTCACATTTTATCTCGCCCTTTTTCAACCAGCGACTGCGCAAATCACTGCACCATGGGAAGGTAAAATCCTTTTCTTTGTTACAGCTATTTTTCATGCCTTTGAATTTCTTTCTTCTTACATTATTGTCAAACTAACTGTATCTAAAATTACTCCATCTACTCTACAGTTAATGCTCTCAAGGCTATCAGGAGCAGCTTGATAGATCCACTGGGACGTCTTAACAGCTGGAACCGTGGAGATCCATGCACGGGAAATTGGTCCCATGTCATCTGCTACAATGCATCAAGCAAAATCGATGGATACTTGCATATTCGGGAATTGTACGAGCATAAGCGATCACCTTGTCAATCAATTGCTTGTTATACATTCCACACTATCCCTTAGAATTTGTTTTGAGTTGCTATTTGTGATGAATGACTAAACTTGGCTTTGGTTTTTATACAAATTTGTTTGACACCTTAGCTTAATAGGCCAGGTTTGCACCTGGATTTGTTTCCACTTTTTAAAAGAAACTTGATAACCTATTAACTACAGTTAGCATCTACTCTCCCTCTCTTTTTCAACATGCGCTACATTCATCCTGTTTTGGCATTATTGGAAACTATACACTGTATTTGGAATATTAGAGGCTTCGACTAACAATAGGATCGTGTTTACATAGTACTAGGAGGCCTTGTCCCTTCTAGTATCTCTGGAGTTAACTATTTTTCTAGTGGATCTGATTGCTGCAGCACTTGTTTCACTTGATGACGTTTTCCCATTAGCCAGTAGTTTCCATGGCTATTAAAGTATTTACAACTATAACGTAAATGTGATTGCAGACAGCTCCTAACGTTGAATTTATCGGGAACTTTGGCTCCTGAGCTTGGTCAGCTTTCTCAAATGCAAATTATGTAAGTTCATGATTTTTTGCCGGCAATCAATTAATTGCTGAGTCAACTTTAGTTTGTCATTTGGATTGCGCACTTGTTTAATGTACATGCACAAAGGTGTTGATTAGTCTTTTTTTCTTGTTTCTTTGAAGGGATTTTATGTGGAATTCAATAGGCGGGAGCATACCTAAGGAGGTTGGCAACATCACTTCTCTGGAATTAATGTAAGTCTTAGGAAGTTTGTCAATAACATAGTCTTTCTGAATCAGTTAACTAGATATATTTTGGTTGTATACGGAGCTTGCCATCTTCCTTGAGCGCTGTTAGTTTAGCTTATTATTGCTACCCTGAATCTAAGATGCACTGATTCCTGATACTTGGTATTTTTATTTTTCTCTTTAACATGTGTCTGATTATAATTAATGTGTCTGCTGATACAAGTAGTGAAGATGGGCTTTGCAACTTCTTGCTTCTTTCATGCAATTATTTCTGCTACTGTAACATGGTGCCTGTTTTATGTATTTGCAGGCTCCTAAATGGAAACCAATTGAATGGTTCTTTACCAGAGGAGATTGGTTTCCTTCCAAATCTGAATAGGATTCAGATTGATCAGAACCATATATCTGGACCAATACCGAAATCATTTGCTAACCTGAACAAAACTAAACACTTGTGAGTAGTATTGGTTTGCATCTATGCAAGCAAGGAATAGTTATCCTAATGGGTTTTCAATCTTGATCCAGTCACATGAACAACAACTCGTTGAGCGGTCAGATTCCACCTGAGCTTTCCAGATTACCTTCACTTGTTCACCTGTAAGTTCCAGACTGCTGCACCATTACTGATCTTACTTTATACTTTGCTGAGGGCATTTTTATTTTGCAGATTGTTGGATAACAATAACTTATCAGGATATATTCCTCCAGAGCTATCTAAGTTACCGAAAGTGTTAATTATGTACGTAAGCTACTATTTTGCTGTATCACTATTATGCTTGCCTACCATTGTTTGATCAGGAATTGGATAAAGTTTAGCTTGGCACGAAGTTCATAATTCATTTGCAGTGGTTACTCGTGTCATGTGTGTCATTTGCAGAGGTTTGGCAAAGTATTAACCTCTGTGGGTCTAAACTTCTATGGCAATAGCAGCTGATGTCTTTTATCATTCCTTTGTTTTCTCAGTGAAACACTTTATCTAACTGGCTACTGTAGATTATGTAGTAATCTTGGTTTGAATCTGGTTTTATCCTGATCTTCAAGGTGCTTTATTCTTGCCCACAGTACACAATTTTTGGGTGCTTTCCACTCTTTCTTGACCAATAATAATCAAAACTAGTTGAAAAGAAAGAAAGCACTTTATCCTATTCATTGGATATTGTGTAGTTCACCTTTTAAAAATATTTGACTATGCATCTGCAATTTCACAAACTGTATTACATCCATTACCCATTTGATTTCTAACTACATCTTTTTAAAATGATCCCAGTCAACTAGACAATAATAATTTCTCTGGAAGTTCAGTTCCTCCATCTTATGGCAACATCACGACACTTCTGAAGTTGTAAGTTTGTTTCAACTTCTTTTTAATTCTTATATTTGTTCTCAAATGAATTTTGTTACCAGTAAATGCAAATCCATACCCTCATTGTTGTTTCACCAATTACCATGACAACTCCCCTTCATTTGGTTGAATCTTTGATAGGAAAAGAAATCTGGACATGGGTTTTTACTTTTATATCACTTCTTATTTATATTAGTAACTGTCGCATAGATATTGATTGAATAGCATTTTTTGTCCCTGATGATCGCTGACCTCCGAAGGGCCTATCAGTGGTCGACAAAGTAAAATGTATGCTGTACCTTGTCCAATTATTAGTTAAATACTGCAATGTTGAGTAACCAAACTTAAAAAGTTCAATTCATTTCTGATTAAGCCACTTTCTGTGTTTCATAATGACTATCTGAGGAAATAGTTTGATTAATATTGATTTGTCTATCTCCTAACATTTTGCAACCTAGCTTATGAAAATCCAAAAAGTACAGAATTGTTGAAACATTGGGAAAGTTTGCAGCAGAGATCCCTGTATATATGTATCTATCATCCATACATCACAAGTTAAAGTTTATAGGATAACCTCCCCACCCAAAGAATTGCCATTCCTAATCTAATGAGAGCAAGTCAAATCACGTGAAATAAAAGAGGATATATAACAAAAAAATAATTAGCTATTGTTAATATTTAGGGTTGTAAAATTTAGGCTTGCAAACGAGATATTTGACAGGCTTATGTAGTTTGTAACCCAAAATGGCCTTGCCTTTGAATCCTCACACATTAAGGTGTAAAGCTGCAGTGCATCTCAACTTTATTTAGTTTTCTGCTCTGTTTTTTCCTGGAATAGTGTTTATTAACATCATAAATTAATATAATTGATACTCATCATTAGGAGTTTGAGGAACTGCAGCTTGGAAGGACCTGTTCCTGATGTCAGTGGAATACCCCAACTTGGTTACTTGTATGTATAAAATTCTATACTACAGCATCACTATTTCTTATTATTAGCAAAACATTTTAGTCTTAGTCCTTGCACATGATGCTTAGGAGACTTTGACAGTTTTTCTCATCTTGGTCTTATTGATGTATCAGGGATCTTAGCTGGAATCAGTTGACGGGTCCCATACCATCCAGCCAAATTGCAAGCAATATTACTACAATGTACAAAACACCCCTTGAGACATATCATAGCATCTTATTATTTTGCTAAACATTTGGCAAGAAGTATTATTTATTGATCATTCTAATTGTATAGATGGTGATTTCCTCACTTTCACAACTTATGCAGTGATCTTTCCCATAATCACCTTAACGGTTCCATACCTGGAAGTTTTTCTGGCCTTCCTAATCTTCAAAGATTGTAAGTACTATCTTTCCCTTTTCATGCTATTTATAAGTGAATGCGGACAGTTCATGTGATGATCCTTCCGATCATTTGTAGAAAACTCTGCATAGATGATTGGTCTTGAGATACAAAGGATAAGAGCATTAGGATGGTAGCTTTCATATCATTATTGCTTAACACCGACAGTTACAATATGCCTCCTTGTAGTAAAGGGCTCTTCTTCCTTATATGTAAAATTAATCTAATATATAAACTGCCATGCCTTCAAAATTAAAATAATTATCTTTCACTGAGCATACTCTGAGATGGTCAGTCGGATCAGACTGAGCTGAGACCTCATTGCCCTTTCTTCAGGTCACTGGACAACAATAACTTATCCGGCTCTGTTCCTTCTAATATCTGGCAAAATATTGACCTCAGTGGAAATAGAAGTCTTATACTGTGAGACATTCTAATCTTCACTCCCCATCACATTTTCTAGAACAAGGTAATTTGATAGTCTAATTCTCTGTTGAATATTTTACAGGGATTTCCAGAACAATTCTCTCACCAATCTATCAACTCCTCTTTCGCCCCCTGACAATGTTACCATACTGTATGGATTTCTATTCAATCCTTTCTTCTTGTTATTATGAAAATATATCGACTTCTTTGTGTTATTAGAAAGGTGTTATGTTATCACTAATTGGTTTGATCACCTTTGCTAAAAAAGAACTGATTCAGACCTATCTATGTTTTAGTAGCTTCAAAATAGTGTAACTCCCATATACTGTACAAAGGATATATGTTTCTATCATCTAGCATATAAGATGAATACCGTAGTCACCCACCTTGCCTTGTTGTCTCGGTACACTGGTACACAGCTTAGTCTTTTAAAATACAGACCCCTCTGTAAGGTGCCTGTGGCTTTCCAATCATTTTCATTTATTGATGCCCATAAGCGAAGGTCAGTACCTAACCTTTTTGGGCAAGCCCAAGCCCCAAGAAAGTGGTGGTTTCATGTGGAGCTATCTTGCTATTGGTCGTTTCATGTTAGAAAAAAATTCAATTTGTTTGTTTATCGACCACACAGGAAAACTATTCAATTTTCTCCTTACATGGTCTGATATAAATGTGTCATAGTACTTGGGGACATCAAAACATGTTCTTAATATAAAATTGAACAGTTGAGTATTTGGTGTCAGAACTTTATGAAAGATCTTTTGTTTCTTCTGCTAATTGGCAAAAGGCCAAGAGAAATGAAGTGAAAGATGGTCTCCTTTTTCTCTTTGTGTATATCCGATCCATATGCTCCCTTCTGTATATTTTGCATTTGGCGATCTCTAATAAAAACTGCAAGAAAGGGGGTTGTTTGGTGCATATGTCTAACAATGTCATCATTTAGCCTGTAACATCTTTGATTCTAATAACAAAAACTAACGGTTACTTCAATACTAATGTTTCAGTGCTTTACTTTTTTCTACCATAACTTAATGTTTAGGTTGCATGGAAACCCTGTATGCACAGCTCAAAACCAACTGAATATTTCCAAGTATTGTCAGTCAACGACAGTTCCACAAGCTGGAGGTTCCTTAAATAACAGTACAGTTTGTGGATCATGTTCTGAAATGCCTTATGAAAGAGTGCTAATGTCACCGATACCATGCTTTTGTGCCATTCCACTTTATGTGGATTACCGGCTTAAGAGTCCTGGGCTTTCGGATTTTGTTCCCTATGAGGCTCTATTTCAACAGTACTTATCATCTGGGCTTTCATTGTTATCATTCCAATTAGAAGTTTCTACTTTTATGTGGGAAGAAGGCCCAAGGCTTAAGATGTCCCTGAAATTATTTCCCAATAGAACAACAATGTTCAATACAAGTGAGGTGTCTAGGCTCAGAGGTATGTTCACAGGTTGGCAGATTCCGGACTCTGACATATTTGGACCCTATGAGCTTATCAACTTCAACCCAGGGTGGTACAGCAATAGTATGCTATCTTTTCTCTGCATCTATTTTTTTCACTTATGCATTCTATAGTTAGATTAGAGATTTTGCTGAGTTTAACTACAATCTGTGATACTGATACCTTGCATCTCCCTCAAATACAAGAAGGTGTTTTTTTTAGAGTTCGAGGGCAAAAAACACCCCTGCCTTACATAAAGACAACAGATTCAGAACAGTTTTACAACCCAGAACTCAAGGATCCTACTCAGACCCTCACCAAAGAAACGAAAAAAAGGGAAAACAAACAGAGCGCAACGGCTCAGCCAGAACCAAGCACGAACTAGAAGAGAGCCAGGACCTAAAACATACTGGGACACGCCACAACTCTTGGACACAAACATTACAAGAGAAACTTCACCGAAGGTTTTTCTGAGCAGAAACCTCTTCTGCAAACACCCCAGGTCCTGCACGGCTGCTCCCTCTTTTCATCACTTCAGTTCTTGGACCAGCGTCTTCTCCATCTCTTGGATCTGCAGCAGCCATTGTCTCGTACACAATGGCCTTGACATCTTCACCTGTTCCCCAACGCTTCTGGCTTTCTTGCCAGCGAGATTAACTGTGATATGAAGTAACTGAGCTCCTCCTTTTTCTCCTCTGGACACAGAATTATCTAGAGAGGCAACTCTCATCAGAAGATCCTGCATACTTCTCCATTTTGTTCTGGAAACAAAGATCATTCCCTCAGTTTCCATAAAGCCCAGAGGGCAGCAGAAGAAATGATATTAATGTTCAAGAACTTTTTATTACTTAACCAACAAATGCCAATAGATTCAAAGGAATTCCCAATCACTCTCCCAACAACAGAGGAAATCCTCCCCCACATCTGTCTAGCTACCACACAGTCAAAGAAAAGGTGAAAGCTTGATTCTAATTCTCCACAGAACAGACAGGTCTTATCATCAACATGTTGTCTTTTTGCTAAATTGTCTCTAGTAAGATTCTTATTATTAGAGAGGAGCCACAAAAAGAAATGCACTCTAGGGGGGATATTCAGGGCCCACACACTAGGAGAGTGAACTGGGATAACCCCTCTAAAGTTAATAATCCTGTACAAAGATTGAGAGGAGTACTGCCCATTGGAGTTGAACTTCCAAATGAGAGCATCCTCTTCCTCACTAAAAGAGATAGTCGAGGCAATTTGAACTATCTCTAGCGATAACCTGCCTAGTCTAGTATCTACTGTTCTTCTGAAGGTACATTTGAGGTTACAGCCATCCCAAAGCTCAGCAACTGTTTTGGTTTTCTCATTGACTATCAAGTACAGTTCCCAGAACTGTACAGCCAGACTGGCATTACCTAGCCAGTTATCTTCCCAAAACTTAACTTTTTCCCCATTACCAATCTTCCATCTGTACCCAATGCTAGCGGCCTTAGCTGCCCACATGAAACCTTTAAAAAATTGAGAGCTATTAGTGACCCTAGTATGGAGAATATTTGGCTGGGTGGTTTGGTACTTAAAATCTATCAGCTCTCTCCAGAGCTTCTCCCCTCCCTCCTGGTATCTCTTAACCAAGGAGGCTAACAGGCAGATATTTAGATCCCTCAGGTTTGGAACTCCTGCCCCCCCCCCCCCCCCCCCCCCCCCAAAGTCTTTGGCCATACTAACACTCTCCCCATTAGCTAGATGATATTTGTTTTTGCCATCTGAGTCACTCCAGAGACAGTTGGCAAGGTGGGTGTTAAGGACTTGATGGCCCATTTTGGGAATTTGATGGCACAAGAAGGTGTTTATATTTGTATTAAGAGATAAAAACAGTCTTACACATACACACACACAAGTAGGGCAACTCTAGCAACCGACGAAGAACAGCTAGACTGGACCTAGAGGGCCCTAAGTCCCTTGCCCAACTGAACCTCATTTCAAATCTCACACTAGATGTTATCACAGACTTGCATCTAACCAGAAACTCTGATAAATGTATGTGACGAACAGCCTATGTCACTTGGTGAAGCTGAGCAAGTTAAGAAAACAATTTTTGGTTGGCCTTAAACATTACAGTAGAATATGCTATCTCATGTGAATTATAATGGAACATGTATATTCCAAATAAATAGTTTGGGATTGAATAAAGTGTGCTGTAGCAGTCACATGGTGCTGTTAATCAATCATGCCTACAAAACATAGTTTAATGAAAATCTTGCTAACTTAAGTTTGCGGCATATTCTAGATCAGTTAAAATTTATGTAACTGTACAATGTCTAGAAGATAGAGGGCTTATATGTTCTCTTTGCTATCTTTCCCAGTATTACCCCAGGGTACAAAATCTGGTCTCAGTACAGGTGCCATTGTTGGGGTAGTCATGGCAGCATTTGCCGCAGCTGCTATTCTTTCATCCCTAATTACAATTGTCATATTGCGAAGACGGTCAAGACATTCTTCTTCAAAGAAACGCTCTGGTACCCTCTACCTCTAGTCTCTGTGTTCTTAAGCAGTTAAAAATTAGAAAGTTTGTTTTTTTGTTAAAATGAAATAATGTTTCAATTGCCCCCTTACTATTAGTAAAGCAATTAATGTGCATATAAGTATATCATTTATATATGATTTGCTATTTGGCTGAGCTGCATTTCCTGTATGCTGTTCAAATGACAAGGTTCTATTGTCTGATGCAGCAAAAAGAATTTCAATGAAAATTGCTGGTGTAAAAGACTTCACTTTTGAAGAACTGTCACATTGTACAAATGACTTTGATGATTCAACACTAATTGGCCAAGGAGGGTATGGGAAAGTATACAGAGGCACGCTGGCTGATGGAACAGTAGTAGCCATAAAACGAGCACAGCAAGGATCTCTTCAGGGTTCAAAGGAATTCTTCACGGAGATAGAGTTGCTGTCCAGGCTGCATCACCGTAACCTGGTTTCTTTGCTTGGTTATTGTGACGAAGAAGACGAACAGGTTGTCCATTGCCCCCTCCCCCCCCCCCCCCTAATAATGCAAATTTTGAAGTAATTTACATCAAATGTTGTCGATTGCTTCTTTTGAACTGAGTAGTGGAAAAATCCATACAAATTAATTTGTTGGTTCTAATGGAGTGATTGAATGAAGCGTTTATTGTTTAGTTCCCACATGCTTTCTTGGTAGGTATTATGTTTCTTTTGTGTAAAACTTTGATTTCCTATCTTTTTGGAAGCCATGATATGGATGATTTACTAGTAGGTAATGTATTTTCTATTGAACATTACTGTGATGTAGCCTCACACTGTTAAGCCTATATTGCAGATGCTGGTATATGAGTTTATGCCCAATGGTAATCTACGTGAGCATCTTTCAGGTGAGCCCTTATTCAGTACCACTATAATCACCTTAAAGTTTACTTATAGTTATTCTGTTGGACCAATACATAAAATTCTAAAAGCATCACAAATCCCATGTTTCTGTCATGTATTACTTGGGTGCAAGCAATTTCTCCATATCCAATCTTTCATTTGCTACAGTTATAAAATCACATTGCTCATTCTCACATCCAGTTGAAAAATGTTATGGAAACACAAATTTATGTGTATTTTGTTGTTGTGGATCATTGTGCAGTCATATTATATCCTCGGTTCCAAAAGTCGTGTCTCCAATTTTTCCATTCCATAATATGTATCATTTTGTGGGTTGACCTTTTTTCTTTCCTTTTTGTGTGCTAAGACTGCTCACCTACATCAGATTCTGATATGCTGCCTTTCTGACCTGACAATATTCATGTGACAGCTAAAGCTAAAGTGCCTCTAGATTTCCCCATGAGGCTACGGATTGCGCTGGGATCATCACGTGGTATCATGTATTTGCATACTGAAGCAGATCCTCCAATATACCATCGTGACATCAAAGCTAGCAATATTCTACTGGACTCGAAGTTTGTCGCAAAGGTTGCTGATTTTGGTCTCTCACGGCTCGCTCCGTTGCCAGAAACAGAGGGGAGTGCCCCTGGCCATGTCTCCACAGTCGTAAAGGGTACCCCGGTAAGTAGGCTACCATACACTATTCTGGTGCTTCCTGAGATAGTGAAATACGCTTCACACATCATGATCAATAACTGATTTTCCTCTCCTCACTTTTGCAGGGCTATCTTGACCCTGAGTACTTCCTCACTCATAAGCTTACAGACAAAAGCGATGTGTACAGCCTGGGTGTTGTGTTCTTGGAACTACTGACTGGGATGCAGCCAATTTCCCATGGAAGAAATATAGTCAGAGAGGTGTTGGCAGCCAATCAGTCGGGGATGATATTCTCGGTGGTGGATAACCGGATGGGCTCATATCCCGCAGAATGCGTGGAGAGGTTTGCCGCACTGGCACTGCGGTGCTGCCAGGATGAGACGGACGTGAGGCCATCTATGGTGGAGGTGGTTCGGGAGCTGGAGGCGATATGGCAGATGACGCCGGGGACAGAGAATATAGCATCGTCAGAGTCCGGTGTCCTGACGATGGGCTCTAGCAGCAGCAACACCACCGGCACACCCGCAACATCATCGGCGTCGCGGATGGCTACTTCGGATGATCACTACATTTCGTCCATGGAGGTTTCCGGTAGCAACCTTCTGAGTGGTGTGGTGCCCAGCATCAACCCACGCTGATATCTAGTTGTGTAATTATTGTAGATAGTAAGATGGCGTATGGATCTCTAGTTGTGTTATGACCAGGCATCATAGTGCTGTGCAGTATCACCTGGTGCTTTTGCGTCGAATTTAGAAAATTCGTTTGTGTTTTTGTAGATATTTTTGTCCTTGCGGCATGTAATAAAAGTTAGCCTAAGGTTTCTTAACTGATCAAGCTTCCATTTGACTTGTGTGGGTTGTAAGCCTGTAATGGGTTCCATATGTGATATGTCTTCTCCCTCTGAAGAAGGTGGCAATATGATGTATGGGGGAGCTCCTTGTATCGCTTTCGAAAGATGGGTAAGCCTACAAACTTCGAGCCCACCAAAGCCTATCTAAATGATGTTTTTTTATTTTCCCACCAGCCCACTTCATGACTATTAAATTAAAAAATGTCTCAATTATAATATTTTTTCTTCAACATTTCTATTAATTTTTTGTTAACATTTTTCGGATCAACATTTTTCTGGAGGTTTCTTCCAACATTTTTCAAAATGTTCTAACATTTTTATATTTTTAAGAAATGATGGTTTTGTCAACTTTTTTTGTCAACATTTTGTAAAATGTTGCAACATTTTTAAAATGTTGGACAACATTTTTCTCTATTTTTTCGAGGCTTCTTCCAATATTTTTCAGGAATATTGCAAAGCATCTTATCTATAAAACTTATATAGGTGAGACCCACTACAAGCCATGGTTGGATTTCTCTCAACATGCAAGCATTTCACGTCATCATCCACTATGCGCCATGTCACCATCCACTATACGTCATGTCATCATCTACCAAATCACATATTTATGTCTTAAATCGATTTTTTGTGGCGATAGCATGTATATCACACCACAAAATTCCCGCCGACGATTTTAGAATGATTCACTCTCAACAAAATAACATGCTTTCATATATAATGAGTTTACAAACGAATATTGCCATGTAATATCTTTGGTGTCACTACTTTCACATTTCACCTTAAAATTTTGTTCAAAAAATTATCGCAAAGAACGCGCGGGGTATCACCTAGTATTTACTAATTGGAGGCTCCTTTTGAGGCCTCCACGTGATGCCATCTAGGATCCTAGGTGACAACTAAAAAAATAGAGAAATCCTAGAAATTCTCTCAATAAAACAAAACATCCACCTAGGATCCTAGGTGGACCAATCACATCTAATATCTAACTAAATAGAGCCTCACTACGGTATACCTCCTTGAGATAAGATATTAATTAAATCCGAACCATTCATTATTAAAAAAAATAATTATACAATATAAAAAGTTTATTAAACGCTTCCCCCAACTACTACCTGATGCACGCATGCAACATCATTATGGGCATGTTTGGAGAAATAGCCTAGAGCTATTTTGAGAGCTAAAGTTTAGCTTAAGAAAATAGCTCTATAATGGAATAGCCCTTGAGTTGTTTGGATCTTAGGGCTATATGAGCTATTTGTGACCTTACCCCTCTCTCTTACCCCTCTCCCCCCTTACCCTTAGAAAAAATAGCCCAATTAGCATGTATTTTGGGGATAATTATTTTGGGTGAGCTAGTTGCAAATAGCTCTAAAATAGCCCCCCTTTGTTTGGTTGCTATCTGAGCTATTTAGGCTAAAAAGGGGTGGGTTAAAAAATAACTCATGGATTCAAACACCCCCTATATCTAACTCCCACTTCTCACATCGCATGCATACTATTTTACTGTTTTGATTTAAATCTGAAGCCTCCATTATTACAAAAAAATAATTACAAAATATAAAAAATTTATTAACCGCTTCCCCCAACTACCTGCTGCACGCATGCACCAGCATTATCTCTAACTCCAATCTCTCGCATTCCATGCACACTTTTTACTATTTTGATTTTTTCAAAGTAAGTGTAATCAGGTGACAGATGTAGGCGATTCCATATGTTTCTAAGAAATTTAATCTGCACATTGTGTTAGGGAAGAAATTGATAAAAGTCACCCTTTGTGTGTTATAAAAAGAAAAGTATTACAACTCACCTATATCTATATAATATTAGAAAAAATAATATTAGAATTCCACATTAACATTGACCATGTCATATTAGTGTATACAGGCAAAAGAAAAAAAAGATGATGTTTCCATGGCAAAGACCACATTACATCCATGGTAGGAAAATAAAAAAACATTCAGGTCTCCTCTTTTGTTAGATCTATAAAGATGTTTCTATATTTTTTAATTTTTAAATTATATAATATATATAAACATTTAATCTATTACTTCCTAGAGGTAATATGTCATCATAACCAATTTGATCTACTTTAAATAGACGTCCCCCCGTCATTTTGAGTGTACCGTAGCAAACCCCAACTTAATTATATATTTAAATTCACTCACACAAATATCCTACACCAATCATAGGAAATAACGGAAATAGATGTCGCATTTTGGTTAGGTCGCCATCGACAAGTCATTTATGTGAGACAAGATGAAGAGTATCTTGGCCCCCTAAGTGGGTTTTGGTGATATAATGACACACACCTAAGTGGCTAATGAGTTTATCTAGTCCATGAGCAGGTGTTAAAACTATGTATGGCATCAAGCACGGCTCGTTGACTACACAAAGAGGGAAGTGGTGCTCTAAAAGGATTCCAAAAACGGCTTATTTATTTTTACTTTTGAATTTGAGTCCTAGGAATGCCGTACTATTAAGAGGGACGAGAATTATGTCTTCCAAGGGTCGAACGGGTGCTCTAGTTGCTAAAACAAAACCTATGAGAGACACCTTTGCACCAACACTTTCACGGGAATATTTTCTTGGGTGCCGGCCTTGGAAGGCCGGAGTGTTCGGGTTTTAGCCCGGAGACTCGGACTTCCCGAGAGTTCGGGTTCAACCCGGATACTCCGGTCATAAAGCCTCAACGGCTATATTCGGGTGAGGGGGTATAAAAGCCCCCTCCACCCCTTCATTTACTTCTCTCCCCCCCCTTTTCGTCCCGAATAGCCGTAACCCTCATTTACTCCCCCTCTCTCCCCCTTTGGATCAAAGTTGGTGAGGTTTGTATAGGGAGTTAAGAGGATTTGAGTGCAAGGGCTTGGAGAGTGCTAGTGAGCTGATTTCCCATCTCTAGAGCACCTAGTTCTTCGCTTGGTTGGCAAAATTCGTGTTTGTTACTCTTGGAGCTTTGAGCTCCTAGCCGGCTAGGCGTTGCCTTGGAGCATCCAAAGGTTGTGGCTGCCCAAGGAGGTTTGTATTACCCCGAAATTGAGTAAGTAACTCTAGCTTGATCTTTGTGGTCGCTAGAGGGAGGAAAGTGACCTAGGTGAAAAGGTCCACCCTTTGTGGGTACCTCAACGGAGACGTAGACCTCAAGGTGTGAGGTTGAACTCCGGTAACAAATCCCGTGTTCTCTTGTGCTTGTTCATCTTGTTGCTTGCTTGTATCTTGCTTGAACACTTATCTAGGGTTTGGTGCCGATCTACTTCGTGCCGAGGTTCCTACGGGTTCTAAGTGGATAAACAAAGCTTATATCACCTCGGTGCATTACCTATTTTCACGGATTTACTTTTGAGCAAGTTTAAATCCTGTCGATTTAATCCCTCTCTAACAGTCGGACTATCCGGACATTTTCCCGATTCTCCGGATTTCCCGAGTATCCGGAAAAATATCCGAGTCTCCGGACTCGGTCTAACCGCTTCGCGAAAAAGTTTGTGATTTTCGAGTTCGACTATTCACCCCCCCCCCCCCATCTAGTCGACATCTTGATCCTTTCAATTGGTATCGAGCCCGGTGCTCCGTGTTTGAAGCCTAACCGCTTGGAGTCAAGAAGATGTCGAATCCAAATGATCAAGCCACGCCTCTCACCGAAGGTGATCCCGTCAACAATGTTGTTGGCATGCCTCCTCCACCACGAGGAGACAACACGCGTGGTGCAAGCACTAGTCATCAAGCGCCGGAAGAGGTGATGAATCCTCCGATAGTGAGGACGAAGAATTCGATGATGCAAGATCCACTCCGCTCCGCTCGTCGACCATCAAGGGATTACACTCGAACCTCTTTCGATTACTCTCGCTTATCTTTTAACCATCCATCGGGTTCTAGCCACATTGGGAAGATACCCCAATTTGATGGAACCGGCTATTCCAAGTGGAAGAACTCGATGGAGGAGTATTTGATGGCGGTGAATCCCGCACTTTGGACTATTGTGAACAGGGGAATTACACTTCCAAGTGGTGATGCGACACTAACTCAAGATCAAGCAAATGAGATACAAAGAAACTATCAAGCTATCCGCATCATCAAGAGTTCACTCACGGCCGAAGAATATGACAAGGTAGATGGATTGAAGTCCGCCAAAGAAGTGTGGGACACCTTGTTCATCAATCATGAAGGGACAAAGCAAGTAAGGGAAGGAAGAATCCGAGCCTTAGAAAGTGATCTCAACCGGTTTGTCATCAAGGACGATGAATCACCACAAGACATGTACAACCTAGGTTGAACAAGATAATCAACAAGATCAAATCTCTTGGAAGTACAAGATGGGGAAGAAGAGAAGTGGTTGACAAGATCCTCTCCGCATACATGGCAAGGGATGTTCAACTCCCCACTCTCATAAGGGAGAAGAGAGGATTCAACAAGTTCACTCCGGCGGATGTGATTGGAAGAATGGAAGAACACCTCATCACCGTCAAGGAGTCCAAGCTCTCACAAGAGATGTCAAAGATGCATGAACAACTTGAGAAGAACAAGGGAGTGGCCCTCAAAGCATCTAGCAAGGAGAAAAGGTCAAGCTCATCAACCTCAAGAATCATGGCCGAGGAAGATGATGATGAAGATAGTGACATGGACATGACCCCCGAACAAATGGCTCTATTTGTGAGGAAGTTTAACAAGAAGTTCAAGAGAAGTGGGTTCCTCAACAAGAACAAGGACAAGGACAAGATCAAGACCAAGAGATCCTCAAAGAGACCATGCTTTGGGTGTGGAAAGGAGGGACATTTCATTGCGGAGTGTCCTAACATAAAAGTGAGAAGAAGAGACACCAACAAGTTTGACAAGAACAAGAGAAAGGAAATTGGTGAAGCTCATTTGGGTGAAGAGTGGGATTCAAATGATGATAGCTCCGACTCCGACATAGAAGCCGGTCTTGCTACCATAACCATCAAGGAACCAATCAACAAGTCATCATTATTTGAAGATCTCACCGATGATGAAGATGACTTCACCCACACTTGCCTTATGGCTAGGGGCTCCAAGGTTGACACTCCTACCCCTCCTCTAGATGATGATAGTGAAAATGATTTTGACTTTGAAAAAATGATCACTAGCTTTGGTAAAAAGGCAACTAAGAAAAATCATGTTTTTAATGAAAGAAATTGAGAATAGAGATGAGACTCTTGAGGTGCAAGAAGAACTCTTTAGACTTGAGCTGGAGACAACCATTGCCCTTGAGGATGCCCTTGTAATTGAAAAGAAGGGTTTCAAGGTGCAAGAGGACTTGCTCAAGGAAAAGGAGAAAGAAATTCTTAGCCTCAATAAATCTCTAGCTAAAGATAAGTTGTTAGTAGATGAATTAACTAGGGAGTCTTTCCTAGCTAAGGATGCTTGCAAGAAACTTGAGAATGAAAAGCTTGAACTTCAAAAGAGCATTGATAGCTTAAAGACTAGTCACATAGCATTACAAGTTCAACTTGACAACCTCAAGAACAATGCTACAACTTTATCTAATGACGCTCTCTCAAACTCTCAAACATCAACAAGCAAAGGTTGTTCTAGATGCTATAAATTTGATATAAATGCTTGTGCTACTAATGTTGCCGAGATGAATGCCATGAGAAAGGAAATTGCTAGGTTATCAAACTCACTTATAGTTGAAAAGAAGAAAGAACCCAAAAGAGGTGAGTTTGAAAACCACAACAAAGGCTTTGGGTCAAGTTACATGAAGAAGTTTGGCTTTGAGGATGAGAAGGGGCTTGGTAAACAAGAACAAGGAACAAAAGACCACATCCCATTCATCAAGAATCACCACACCAAAGGTATGGGAACAAGGAATGTGGTACACGGGATGAAGCAAATGGGTGTCAAGAAGCATTACAATCAAGTGAGATACAACACTCCAATCAAGTTCAAGAGCACCCAAGTTACCTCCCAAGCATCACATACAAAGCCAAACAAGTCAATGAAGAAGCCCAAACCTCATGCATCACAAAATAGTTTTTATGCCGATTATGTGTTGACTTGGAACCACAAGGGTAAGGTGGTTGCCAAGTATGTAGGGCCTCGCACAAAAGGAACAATGATAAAAAGGAGTGTGTGGGTGCCCAAGATTCTTGTGACTAACACTCTAGGACCCAAATTCACTTGGGTACCTAAAACACAAGCATAACTTGTTTTGTAGGCATACTCCTTCGGTGGAACCAAATGGGTGATTGATAGTGGATGCACAAATCATATGACCGGAGAGAATAAAATGTTTACATCTTGTGATATGATTGAAAATCCTACGGAAAGCATTGCCTTTGGAGGCAATGGTGGAGGAACGGTTATTGGTCTTGGTAAAATTGCTATCTCAATCAATCATTCAATTCCCGATGTTTATTTGGTTGAATCTTTGGACTACAACATGTTGTCCGTCTCACAACTTTGTGAGATGGGCTACAATTGTTTGTTCACTAATGAGGGTGTGACCGTCTTTAGAAGGGGCGATGACTCCGTTGCCTTTAAGGGTGAACTCAAGGGAAGGCTTTACTTGGTGGATTTTTCATCGGATAAAGCCCAACTTGATACATGCTTATTGGCAAAGTCTAGCTTGAGTTGGCTTTGGCATCGCCGACTAGCTCACGTTGGGATGAACAATCTCAATAAGCTTCCAAAGGGGGAACACATCCTAGGACTAACAAATGTTCATTTTGACAAAAATAGAATTTGTAGTGCTTGTCAAGCCGGAAAGCAAGTTGGTGCCCCTCATCCCGCCAAGAATATTGTATCAACCACAAGGCCATTAGAACTACTTCACATGGATATCTTTGGTCCGGTGGCCTATGTTAGCATTGGGGGAAACAAGTATGGATTTGTCATTGTTGATGATTACTCTCGATACACTTGGGTATTCTTTATGAAAGACAAGAGCAAAGTTCATGAGATATTCAAGAAATTTGCAACAAGAGCCCAAAATGAGTTTGATTTGAAGATCAAAAGAGTGAGAAGCGACAATGGCACCGAGTTCAAGAACACCAACATTGAAGAGTATCTTGATGAAGAAGGCATTGGTCATGAGCTCTCCGTCCCATACACACCACAACAAAATGGGATAGTAGAGAGCAAGAATAGAACTCTTATCGAAGCCGCAAGAACCATGCTTGATGAGTACAAGACTTTGGATAGTTTTTGGGCGAGAAGCAATCAACACGGCGTGTCATGCTATCAACCGTTTGTATCTTCACAAGCTCCGCCACAAAACCGCCTATGAGCTCCTAATTGGTAAAAAGCCTAATGTCTCTTACTTTAGAGTTTTTGGTTGTAAGTGCTTCATTCTCAACAAGAAACCCAAAAGCTCTAAGTTTGCATCTAAAGTTGATGAAGGTATCTTTCTTGGTTATGCCTCAAACGCTCATGGCTACCGTGTCCTCAACAAAACCACCGGTTGTGTTGAAGTCACGTGTGACTTGACGTTTGATGAATCTAATGGCTCTCAAGAGGAGCAAGTTGATGAATTGTGTGTAGGCAAGGAAGTACCCGCGTAAAAGGCTATAAGGAGGATGGCCATTGGAGAAATCAAGCCTCAAGAAGATGATGATGAGTACCGCATAATTGAGGATGCTACGGATCCGCCCTCTCGCCGCGCAACCCGGAGTATCCGGCTAAAACCCGGAGAATCCGGATTTTCCGGAGAATCCGGAGAAAAGCCCGAGACTCCGGACCCGCCGCCGAATTTTCACAGTGCAGTCAAGGAGATGAGGACTTGATCCAACAAGAAGTGTCTGACCCACATCCAAGAGTTCGACAAAGTGTTCAACGGGACCATCCCGTTGATAACATTCTTGGAAGCATTCGTAGAGGGGTAACAACCCGTTCAAGATTAGCAAATTTTTGTGAACATTACTCGTTTGTTTCCATGTTGGAACCTCTTAGGGTCGAAGATGCTCTTGGAGATGCCGATTGGGTGATGGCTATGCAAGAAGAGCTCAACAACTTCACTAGGAATGAAGTCCGGTCTTTAGTGGAACACCCCAAACAAAATGTGATTGGAACCAAGTGGGTGTTTCGCAACAAACAAGATGAAGATGGCGTGGTGACCAAGAACAAAGCTAGATTGGTTGCAAAGGGTTATACTCAAGTAGAAGGCTTAGACTTTGGAGAAACTTATGCACCCGTGGCAAGACTTGAAGCAATTCGTATACTCCTAGCCTTTGCCACTCATCACAACTTCAAGCTACATCAAATGGATGTCAAGAGTGCCTTTTTGAACGGTCCAATCTCAGAAGAAGTCTATGTTGAGCAACCACCGGGCTTTGAAGATCCACAACTCCCAAACCACGTCTACAAGCTCCATAAGGCGCTCTATGGGCTTAAGCAAGCTCCTAGAGCATGGTATGAATGCCTTAAGGATTTCCTCTTAAAGAAAGGCTTTGAAATAGGCAAAGCCGATCCTACTCTCTTTACTCGCAAACAAGGCAATGATTTGTTCGTTTGTCAAATATACGTTGATGATATCATATTTGGCTCTACTAATCAAATTTGGGTTGATGAGTTTAGTAGGATCATGACTAAGAGATTCGAGATGTCTATGATGGGAGAGTTGAAGTTCTTTCTCGGTTTTCAAATCAAGCAACTCAAGGATGGCACTTTCATAAGTCAAACCAAGTACACCCACGACATGCTTAAGAAGTTTGACATGAACAACGCCAAGCCCATCAAAACACCTATGCCATCAAATGGACATCTTGATCTAAATGAAGATGGCAAAAGCGTCGATCAAAAGGTATATCGCTCCATGATTGGTTCTTTACTTTATCTTTGTGCATCTAGGCCCGATATTATGCTTAGTGTGTGCATGTGTGCAAGGTTTCAAGCTAATCCTAAGGAGTGCCATCTAATGGCTCGTTAAGAGAATTTTTAGATATTTGGTTCATACTCCTAACCTTGGTTTATGGTATCCTAAGGGCTCCACTTTCGATCTACTTGGCTACTCCGATTCGGATTACGCCGGTTGCAAAGTAGATAGGAAGAGTACATCCGGGACTTGCCAATTCCTTGGAAGGTCCTTGGTGTCTTGGAGTTCCAAGAAACAAAACTCCGTTGCCCTTTCCACCGCCGAGGCCGAGTATGTTGCAGCCGGCGCTTGTTGTGCTCAACTACTTTGGATGAGGCTCACTTTAAGAGACTTCGGTTGCAAGTTTAGCAAGGTGCCACTCTTGTGTGATAACGAGAGTGCCATTAAGCTAGCGAACAACCCCGTAAACCACTCAAGAACAAAGCACATAGACATAAGACACCATTTCTTGAGAGACCACGAAGCCAAAGGAGATATCGCTCTAAGTCATGTGAGCACCGATAAGCAACTAGCCGATATCTTCACAAAGCCTCTTGATGAACTAAGGTTTTGTGCTTTGAGGAGTGAGCTAAATATCCCGGATTCTCGTAACTTGGCTTGAGATCATGCACATATTTGAGTGACCTATTACGAGATTTTTAAAAACAAAAGATTTGTGAAAAGGCTTGTATTGCATTTGATTTTGAAAAATTTGGATCTTTAGGTACAACGCTTGGACTATTGTTCTCTTTGCTTGGTTGTGGCTAGTCCAAGGTGTTGATACCGCTCGGGCTCACATATATCACATAAGCAACCTTCCAAATTCATTCTAAATCAAATTCCTTGAAAATCGTGCGCCGAGTTCGGGGGGGAGCGGAGTATACGGGGTCAAGGCCGGACACTCCGGGTTTTCCGGATAGTCCGGACCTGACCCGGAGACTCCGGGTTTTAAAGGTATATAAGGGTTTTGACCGCGGTGAAAACCTCTTTTCACCCCCAGTTCACCTTTCAACCGTGCTCTATCTCCCCCGTCGCCCCCTCTCATCCCCTTAGGCGATTTTGCCTCCCAACCATCAAAATCGTGTGAGAAGTGAGGATTTGAAGTCTCCAAGGCACGGAGAACAAGGATCTACTCAAGCTTCAAGGGATCCAAGCCCTTTCCCCTCTCCTCCCAAGGTATTCTCAAAAGGAACTTTCCCGATCTACTTCCCTAGCATAGTACTTGCAGTATCCTAGTAGGGAATAGGTAGGAAACACTCTTTAGGCTCTAGATCTGCGTTTCCTCTCAGTTTGGATGGGCGAACAACTCTGCATTGTGATTTAGGGTTTCAGCCTGCGAAACCCGGACTCTCCGGGGTCGAAGAACCCGGAGTCTCCGGACAATCCGGAGTCTCCGGACTTTTTCCCGGAGTATCCGGGGTTCGCACTGCAACCCTAAAACACTAATGCAGCGTGTCTTCACCTGTGACAATCTCTCATCTCCATATCTTTTTATCCATTCAGATGGTCAGGTTGAAGGTTAGCCGTGGCAATGAGGAGCCCTCCACTCAAAGGAGGACCAAGGCTAGGCATGACCCCGCCGCCTTTCGGGCCGTGCAAGAAGCCCGGGCAAGAGAGCTCTCAACGCGGCTCAAGACCCGGACGGGGTGACCCTCCTCCCTCCTATGCCGAAGGGAGTGAAGAAGATATTGTAGAGGAGGAGGAGGAGGAGCAAACGGAAAGCGATGATGACGAAGTTGAGGATGAAACCTATAAGCAATCCCCCGAGCCTCCTCGTCGTCATGGAAAGGGGCCGACCAAAGAAAGCTCCCGCTTCAAGCCCCATCCCAAAAAGAGCCATCAAGCCCCCTACATCCACCAAAGCCGCCCGGCCCACTCGAGTTCCTCCTAAACACAAGCGAGGAGTAGTCGCTCATATCTGTCCTAAAACCCCTCCTAGACTCATCCCTACCCTTCCACCCAATGTCCGAGTGGTTGAGACACCTATCAAGCTAAGGGACCCGGGATCAGTTCTTGGATTTGCTGAGCACATGATCAGGGACTACTCAAGGAACTCTCTAGCAGTCAGGGAGCAAAGGGAGGAAAATGTCTATCACTATCTCAAGGGAGAGGGACTTGAGGCTAGGTTTTGGTGTGACTTCCACCGTGACTTCTATCAATCAGTGATCCGCAATCCCAAGTTGGCCTCTAAGAACATGGCACCCATTGTGCCTATGAAGTACATTGATTGGAAATATTATGAGGAGCTCAACAACACAGTGTTCAACTCAGTGATTGACAAGTGCAAGGAGGTCGGGCTCTACGACATCATGGGCTTTAGGTATAATTGGAACAAAGAGATCTTGGCTCAATTTCATTGCTCCTACTACTTCAGTCCCCATGACAACACCATCACATGGACAACTCAAGGCCAAAAGTGCACAATTGACTACATGACCTTCTCTCGGCTCTTGGGTCTTGGTTCTAAGGATGAAAGGCGCACCCCCGTGCACAATGAGAACAAATACAAGCCCAAGGAGCTCCCTTTCATGTTTCCTAGCCGAGATGCGGCCATTGAGGGCAAAGCGGACCAACTCAATCCTTACTACTACTATCTCAATCAATTCTTTCGTGCCACTATCGATCCTAAGATTGGAGATGTGACGACTTTGAGGTACTTTGCTCCCAATCTTCTCAATAGAATGGCACCGGATGAAGAAGGCTTTTGTGTCTTCGACTTTATTTGGAATGAGTTGAGGAGGGCCATGAATGATCCAATGAAGCACCTTCCATATGCCCCCTATCTCATGTACATGATTGAGAGAGTGACCAATGTCCGCTACCCCAAAGATGTTGTCCATGAGCCCCTCCGCCACCTCCGTGATCGTGCCAAGAGGCCTCCCAAAGGCCGTAAATATGTTGGTTCTTCAAGTACGGCCTCCGTCCCATGATGATGTGCCCGCCGCTCGTTCCCCTTCTCCACCTCCTCGTCGTCACCGTGGCTCCATGATCAAGAGAGTGCTCAAGAGCATTTTTAGCATGTGCAAGACCATCGCCACGGAGACCAATGAGAACCGGCGCGACATCATCGAGATCAAGTCTCACCTTGGCCTCCCCACCGACCCCTACCGCGAGCTTCCCGAGTTTGATGACCCATTTGTGGAGTGGGACGCCCAAGGTGCCCAAGAAGAAGAAGAGGAGGAGGGCAATGAAGAAGAAGAAGAAGAGGAGGCGGATGACGACCCCGAGTGACTCCGCCGCTTCTCACTTCCTTTTTGGCGCTTGATGCCAAAGGGGGAGTGATATTATCTATTTGTGTGTCGTCGAAACAATGAACTTGGCTTGTAATAATTTGAATTTGGAACTTGGTTTGTAATAACTTTAATATTTGCTCGTGTGAGACTATGTGAGTTTGAGACATTTTCCTGTGTGCTTGATGTGTTTTTAAGCTGCTCTTTATCCGCTAAGGACGACTTTTGCTAGATTGAAAACTCGGTTGTTATCCGTTTTTCTCGTCGTTTTTCTTGAAGCCCGAGTCTCCGGACTTTTTCCCGGAGTATCCGGATTTTCCGGACACTCCGGACCTGGCCCAGAGAATCCGGATTTCTCAGCAACAGATCTTTTTTCTCTAGTTGAGTGCATAATCTGTCATGAGCATTTCACCTTGTATTTTGTCGCACATCACAAGCACCCCACTTAAGTAATACCCTCTTGTTTTTTTCTTGTTGTGCAAAATATTGGCCCTAATAGGACCATTGATATTCAAAATCAAAAATGCACACATTAAGGGGGGGTATTACAAGAGCTTTAAACATTCATTGTTTATCTCTTATATGACTTAGTTGTGTTGTCATCAATCACCAAAAAGGGGGAGATTGAAGAGTATCTTGGCCCCCTAAGTGGGTTTTGGTGATATAATGACACACACCTAAGTGGCTAATGAGTTTATCTAGTCCATGAGCAGGTATTAAAACTATGTATGGCATCAAGCACGGCTCGTTGACTACACAAAGAGGGAAGTGGTGCTCTAAAAGGATTCCAAAGACGGCTTATTTATTTTTACTTTTGAATTTGAGTCCTAGGAATGCCGTACTATTAAGAGGGACGGGAATTATGTCTTCCAAGGGTCGAACGAGTGCTCTAGTTGCTAAAACAAAACCTATGAGAGACACCTTTACACCAACACTTTCACGGGAATCTTTTCTTGGGTGCTTGGCCTTGGAAGGCCGGAGTGTCGGGTTTTAGCCCGGAGACTCGGACTTCCCGAGAGTCCGGGTTCAACCCGGATACTCCGGTCATAAAGCCTCAACGGCTATATTCGGGTGAGGGGGTATAAAAGCCCCCTCCACCCCTTCATTTACTTCTCTCCCCCGCCTTTTCTTCCGAATAGCCGTAACCCTCATTTACTCCCCCTCTCTCCCCCTTTGGATCAAAGTTGGTGAGGTTTGTAGAGGGAGTTAAGAGGATTTAAGTGCAAGGGCTTGGAGAGTGCTAGTGAGCTGATTTCCCATCTCTAGAGCACCTAGTTCTTCGCTTGGTTGGCAAAATTCGTGTTTGTTACTCTTGGAGCTTTGAGCTCCTAGCCGGCTAGGCGTTGCCTTGGAGCATCCAAAGGTTGTGGCCGCCCAAGGAGGTTTGTATTACCCCGAAATTGAGTAAGTAACTCTAGCTTGATCTTTGTGGTCGCTAGAGGGAGGAAAGTGACCTAGGTGAAAAGGTCCACCCTTTGTGGGTACCTCAACGGAGACGTAGACCTCAAGGTGTGAGGTTGAACTCCGTAACAAATCCCGTGTTCTCTTGTGCTTGTTCATCTTGTTGCATGCTTGTATCTTGCTTGAACACTTATCTAGGGTTTGGTGCCGATCTACTTCGTGCTGAGGTTCCTACAGGTTCTAAGTGGATAAACAGGCTTATTTCACCTCAGTGCATTGCCTATTTTCACAGATTTACTTTTGAGCAAGTTTAAATCCTGTCGATTTAATCCCTCTCTAACAGGTCGGACTATCCGGACATTTTCCCGGATTCTTCGGATTTCCCGGAGTATCCGGAAAAATATCCGGAGTCTCCGGACTCGGTCTAACTCTTCGCGAAAAAGTTTGAGATTTTCGAGTTCGACTATTCACCCCCCCTCTAGTCGACATCTTGATCCTTTCACAAGAGAAATCTTGACTCCATTAACAATCATTTACGTGAGACAATAAGAAACATCAATCTGCTAGGCGTCATCTACTCTAACAATGGTGGCATCTATGTGAGACAAGCCATCAATTCCATAAATCTAATCATAATAGCAATGAGATCTATTATACATTTTTAATAAATTACTTAACTCTGCCATTATAAAAAAATTAAAGTAACCCTCTAAACATGTATATAAATTACCCACTTTTTTCATTATAAAATTAATCTAAGCTAATCCCCTAATCTTAATACAAATTACCCACCTATGTTATTATAAAAATAATATCAAATAACCTCCTAAATTTGCATATAAATTATCCAATTATGTCATTATATACGAACCCCTAAATCGAATCTAAATTACATAATTATAACAAAATCTTAATTCACCGCTATAAAATTCTAAATTACTATTTCTATCATTATTAATACTAATGTCATATGCATGTATGAGAGAAGAAACAAAAATACAATTTTTATATTGCTCAAAAAGCTCAAACAAAGGGTTTAATTAAATACATAACACACACATATGGAGGTGTCACACTATGTGAAAAAATTATGACTAAGTAAACATAATCCAACTCGACAATTATAAATGTGTATCTTTAGATTATTATATCTATTAAAATATTTAATAAATAAAACAACGTAAGATAGGTGAATATACGTATTAGCTATAAGTATTATTTATATGTTAATTCAAATTAGCCCGTGCGGTAGCACGGGTTGATAGGCTAGTTTTTAAAAAATGTTGGTATCGTTAACTATTTTTGTCAACATTTTGCAAAATGTTGCAACATTTTTTAGAAATGTTGGAGAAAAATTAGTGTCTGGTTCCGGCGCGCGGGGGGCGGTAGCTCACGGCGGAGCACCGCGCGCAAGGTCGGCGGGGCGGCGCGGGGGTGGCGGCTCGCGGCGGAGCGGGGGCGCGCACGGCAACCAGCCGTCAATCAGCCACGGCGGCACGCGGCCGGGTAGAGGGAGGGGGGGCCTCCATGAGACCATAATGGCGGCGGCGCCTAGAAGGTGGGAGGAGCCTGTCGAAGAAGAGGCTAGGGGTTTGCCAATATTGTGTTGTGTGGGCTGTTATGCGGGCTTCCAATGGGTTATAGTTGGTTAAGAAAAAACCTTGCGGAAGATATAGGATTTCCGGCAATATGGCCCGAAGGGATGGCAATGGACCCCTATTTTGCTGGCTGGGCTTTGCGGTAAGTACAAGACTATAATCATGATTTTTGATTAAAAAAGTGTTACAATCATGATCCTTGTTGAAACTATATATGAGTACTAATTTAGTTTCTACCGGTTGCCCTCCGCTCTTTGCATACATGCTGACATTTTAAGCGACAACATTGTACCGTTACCAAATAAAATTTAAAATCAAGGTTTGGTGTATGTGAATAAGTGTGCTAGAATATGCATATAGTAATTTAAATAAGAATATCCAAACCAAACACTTCAGGACCTCAATTTTGAGAACGTATTTCAATTATGAGAATATGATGAAACAATTTTCATGCAGTCCAATTTTCTATGAGATGATCGTGTGAAAAAGAAAAAAGAAAGCTTCCCCGGCCCTTTTGGGTCTTCAGATGAGCACAATGCTACATTAATTGTTTCTATTAATTAAATCAAATCAAGGCACCGAACCTACCGTAAATCATTGGTTTGAACACCCAACACGTGGATAGAGGGAATCTAAATCCAAAATGTTATGGCCGCTTTAGAAATTTTTCGAACGAAAGCGCGGCTTCACGAAACAGCCTTCACAACTTCAATACCCAAACAACCAACTCTCTCGCCTAACTCTCCGCCAAATTTCCTGCGAAAACTCACTCTCACGAGAGTTAAGCACGTGGTGAAGCTGCCAAAACATGGGCTTCTCCCCGCTTTCGTGAAGTTCTTTCGTGAAGTTGTTTTTAAAAACAATTTCTGGTGAAGTGAAATTTTGTCTTAAACAAGCCCGTATAGTGGTGAAGAAAGAATTTTGGACTCGATAGGACCCGTGCGAAGCACATCCCGATCGGTTCGTGTCTGGAAACTGTTGCTCCCATGTTTGACCTTTTGGCGTTGGATCTGGATCTGGCACGTGCGCAGGCAGCACAGCACAGCATGCATACTTGGGGGGTGTGGTTTGTTTGCTCAGTCAGGACTGGTTGCCGACTGGATTCTCCTCCTTCTCGCCCCCCACCCCAACAACAACCTCACACCAGCGAAGCGGCCGCCGCCGGCGAGAGTGGGGGGATGGCGACGGCCTCCTCCTTCGCCGCTGTCTTCTTCAGCAGCGCCTTCGCCGCCTGCTTCGCTGAGGTGCCGCCCGCCCGCTGCTCTCCCCGCATTATCTTCTTTTCTAGCCTTATTACGAGCTCGCTCATCGCATCCGTGATCCATCTCGGAGGTGGAGTGGGATTCAGCCAAATTGGGACGGTTCCAGTCCCTCTCGACAGTACGACTGCACTAGTAGTATGTAGCTGTTGATTCAAGGACTGTACTTAGTGGGTAATTGTAGTAGCAAGGGTCGACCAAAGAGGATTTTTTTTGTTGCCTTTCTAGAATTTCTAGTGCCGTATTGTCTGTCTTTGTCCATACTGCGACTTATTTAGGGGCTACTGGACCTAACATAGATATATATACATGCACTCTAGTTTGTTTTTTTCGTCGAATTCGTTCTAGTTCATTCACCTAAACCATATGCATCTTTTGACGATGGATCTAACTCAAAAGCCGACATAATTTGGGTTCCGGTTTGTATTTGATTTACCAATGGTATAATCAGGTGTGCACCATTCCTTTGGACACAGCCAAAGTGCGCCTTCAGCTGCAAAGGAAGGCACCCCAGTCACTGCCACCTGCCACGGCAGCCATAGGGGCAGGATGGGCTGCCGCTGCTGGAGGAACGCTGGCCACAGTCATGTCTATCGCCAGGGAGGAAGGGGTGGCCGCGCTCTGGAAGGGAATCATCCCCGGCCTTCATCGACAGTTCCTCTACGGTGGCCTCCGCATCGGCTTGTATGAGCCTGTCTGTACTTCTACCACGTTCACTCTCCTTCCGACCCAGTGGTTTCCTCACAATAACAAAACAAATCTCCCCGCTCCCCTTGCAGGTCAAAGCTTTCTTCGTTGGGGGTACTACTGTCGGCGAAGTCAGTTTAATAAGCAAGATTCTTGCTGCCCTTACCACTGGTTGGTACTCTACTTTAACTCTGACAAGTTCAATTCTTTTTCAGAATGCAACATGGCCATCTTAGCTCTTACTTTCCGCGCAGTGCTTGATCAGTTACTATGATGACATGACATCTTACTACTTTTCCAGTGAAGCATAAATCATGTGAACCATAGCATATATATATATATTTACTTTCCATTTCCGAACAGTGGCTGACTTTTGTTGATTTGTGTCAGTGTCAGCCTTATCATGTACACAAGTGATTGCTTTCTTCCCCTTTTAACATCATATGGAGAAGCACATATTGCTAAATGATTATTTCTTTTTGTCTATTCTCAGGTGTCATAGCAATTGTCGTGGCAAATCCAACTGATCTTGTCAAAGTTAGATTGCAAGCTGATGGAAAGGCTAACACTGTAAAAAGGAACTATTCTGGAGCCCTTAATGCATATGCTACTATAATCAGACAGGTAGTTTCAACAATCATGGCAATCATGGGCATTTAGTTTAGATGGCTTTTCTGTAATGGTCCTTCCTTCAATTCTCTGCATGCACAGGAAGGTATTGGAGCTTTGTGGACTGGCCTTGGTCCAAATGTTGCACGCAATGCCATAATTAATGCTGCTGAGTTGGCCAGCTATGACCAATTCAAACAGGTACACGTTCACTCTCTTCTGTCTTGTGATGGGCATTGTCTTTCATTATCATTGTTCATTCCTTTGTTCTGTTCATGCAGATGTTTCTAAAACTTCCTGGGTTTACTGATAACGTTTTTACCCATCTTTTAGCTGGACTTGGTGCTGGGTTTTTGGCTGTTTGCATTGGCTCTCCAGTGGATGTGGTATGCTCTGCAAATTCTGGATTGGCACACTATTGCAATATATGTTTAGCTCCTTTGGACCCTGTTTGGATGTATGCTCTGTGTTTTGCCTATTTAACTTACATGATATGATTACTGTTTAGGTGAAATCAAGAATGATGGGTGATTCATCGTACAGAAGTACACTTGATTGTTTTGCCAAGACACTAAAGAACGATGTATGAAATTCTTTCCCTGATTTTCTGTTAAATTTTTCAGTCTTACCCTTGGGCACCACAGATCTTTCCGCACTTGTAGCAAGCATAATTTACTGGCCTTTACATTGTGTATACACCCAACATGTCAATATCCATTTGCCCTGAACCTTGAAGTTTTAAGCGTCTTCCATGTCAATATCTAGAGCTTTGACCATCGATTCAGTTGAGCAATCTGTTACTGGCCACAACAGAATTTACTGCCACTACAGTATAAATATAAGCCACTCATTTTGCGCTGCAATGTTTACATTTAAAGTATTGGATTTGAGTCTTTGAATGTTTATAAAGAATATTGCCAGGTCTTTATAGTTGAAACCTGGGATTGCACTGTTCAGAAAATGTTCTTTCAGTTGGATCATAGGCTAAAACAAGGAATACTGCCATGTGTTAGCACGACTCTTTTACACTCCAGAAACAAATCGATTAGGATTTGACATACTAGAGTTTAGCAACACGCAAGTGTAGTGACACGACAGAGGGTGATGCTGAAAGGTATGTTGAGAAAATTTTCCAAAGGGTGACCATCGTTAGTGCCCCTGATGATAGTTGCAATGTTATATTCTGATTCATTGTTGGCAACAAAAATTATATAAAGCAAATTGAATTTGTAGATATTGTATGAAATTCATCCAAGTGTAAAACACTGCACAAATTTCTGTTGCAATTTCTATGTGGCTCAAGCGGCACTCCAGAATTTCATGTTAGTCCCACTTGAAAATTTAGCAAGAAAAACTGACTAGGTATTGGGAAGGGAGCCATTTATTTAATGCAGCTACATTATGGGAACAGTTTTGTTAGTAAATATATGTTTAGATAATCTGTGAAATCATGTCTAGTTTGCTGGTATTTATATTTCATTCAGTTTGATTGAAGTTGGGTTGGGGACAGTTTTTTCGCTGATTTACTTATTCTGATATAAATTTCCCTTGGTATTATTGGACTATTATAGTATTTTGGAGGTAAATTTTATTCATTGCTGCTGAGAAACCTTTTGATTAAAGCTGGCAACATGTAAATGAAGTTATGCAGTCAATGCTGATTGCCGTTGGCAGCATGACTTTGACTGAGGGATTGGAGAATGCTCTTGAAAAGTTTCTTGAGAAAGTCCAAAGGGTGAAGATCATTAGTGCCCCTGCTGACACTTGCAATGTTGTATTCTGATTCATCATTGGCAACTAAAATGGTAGAGATAAATTAAGTTTAGCAATTTCACTTGCGACTTTTGTAACATAGGACACTGCTCCTGTTTGAGCCCTTAGTTCCCATGCCATATGTCTTTGGGCCTAGTGATTTCCAAATTTTATTGATTCCTGACAAAACCTTATGATTCACCTGGAAATTTTTAGTTAAGCCAGGATAATTAAGCTTGCTGGCCCTTTCTGAAAACTATACAGTGGGGGAGATCCCTGCTGCGGAAGCTCGCTAATCTAGTTTTGGCGCCTCCCCTAGTGTTGCTGCTATGCTGAGTATGGCTAGGACAGAGGCCCAGGTTTGGTGTCTGGCAGGGGCTAAAGGTCTTGCCTTCCTCTCTATCAGAGAGGCTGGCCAGGATGTCCCGTTCCAGGGTCTTGGGTCGGTCTGGTTGTTAACAGGTGATTTAGTTTTTTTTACAGTGGTGGGCGTGTAGGGTGTGTCTGTAGGGGTCTTTCTTTATGGCCCCAACCTTCTTCTTTAATATAATGACACGCAGTTCTCCTGCGTGTTCGAGAAAAAAAATCTAGTTTTGGATGTGCAGATGCATTGTCAATTGTCATTGTGGAGTGGTTTTTCTCTCTCTGCTAATTTAGAATATGTTGCCTCATATAGATGTTTTGCAGCAAATGATCACCAATTGAGCATTTTCGTAACTGATTGTTGTTTGCTGCTGCAGGGACCTGGTGCTTTCTACAAGGGGTTCGTTGCAAACTTTTGTCGGATTGGGTCGTGGAATGTGATAATGTTCCTAACTCTAGAGCAGGTAACAAAATATGCAGATGCCTTTTATTCTATGTTGCTTAAAATTGAAGAACTATCAAGTGCCATCACTGAAGGCTTAAATTTAAGGACCTTTTCTTGCTCTTTCTCTCCTGTGAAATGCAGAAAAGTGCTGATTCTTCTTGTTTGTCTTGTTGAATGAAACAGGTTAGAAGATTGTTTCCGCAATAGGGATTAAGCGGGGCAATTGGATCGTGACATACATGGCTGGCATCATATATATATACATGGTTCAATGATGATTTTAGGAAAAAGCTGCAGGATCCCTTTTTGTCAACCAACAGAGAAGCAGGCATGCCATACTACACCCATATCTGCCTGTCATTTAGATTACATAGTACAATACGCCCTCATTCTCTTGCTGTATTTTGATTATTGCAAGTTGTAATCTTGTATCACAGATTGATTACGATCCACTGTGTCGATATATTGTAGAGAGCAACAGACAAGTATGTGTCACGAATTTTATGCATTCAGATGATGTGAAAAACCATAAACGTTGCATAGGACAGTAATACTCATATTGATGCAATATCCATGGAAAGGCACACAACTGAGAAGAAAATACTAAGAAATGGCGCCACAACCATTTAGATATGTTTGCTAGAGCAACCGATGAGGGAAGTAGGCATTTTTAGTTTAATCTATAGAGTTGTGGCAACTGATAATAGGCTTTTTTAATGGGTGAACATAGTGAGTGCCCCTGTTGAAACTTGCAATTTTGCAATCTAATTCATCTTTGCCAACTAAAATGGTGGATTAACTAAGGGTTAATTATATCTGTGCCATTATGATTTTGTTGTTTTTAAAGCACACCATTACTATTCAAGAAACTATGTCACTGCCATTGAAAATTTTGCACACGTTTGAGATATGCCATTATGTACGCTTGGAGACGATCGCGACCTTCACAACTTTCTCTTTGTATGACTCATTTCGCTTACATGTGGACCCACACGCCAGTGGCTTCTTTATCCTCCCGCCGTCTCTGTAGGAGACACACGCAGGAACCGGACTAGAGGAAGGAGCCACCCTGCCTCGCGGGCGGTGCAAAGCTCGCTGTCAAGCTTCCCCAGATGCTCTCGCTGACAAAGGAGTCCTTCCCCGCCACTGGGATCCGTGCAGTATAAGACGAGTTTGAGAGGCAGGGTCACCGTCGATCCCCTCTCCTCCGTTGCGGTTCCCCTGCTCCGTCGGCCACCACGAGCAGGTGAGGTCGGAATAGCATCGTCTAGCCCCACTGCGGGTCTTCCGCCTCCCACCACCGCTGACGTCAGAAAGGATGGGCGCGCGCCACTGATGTCGGAGGGAATCCCTGGGGTCGGTGGAGATTTGAGGGCCGACGACGTGGGGAAGAGGAAGGTCCGCTGGGGAGGGAGGGGCAGCGCTACTCGATTCGCCGGCTCCTTGCTCGATCTGTCAGCCCTTGCTCGATCTCGTAGAGAGGATGGAAGCAGGGCACACCATCAGATGAAGCGTGGGGATGACAGGAGGTTGAAGAAGCACCGACGTGTGGGTCCCACACGTCGGTGAAATGAGATAGAGAGAGAGAGAAATCTGAGCGGGGGTAATCTTGTCCATACGAATATACGTACACCTTATCCATCTGATAGTAGGTCTAAAATCATCTCGACATATTTAAAACCTATACGAAATTTCAATGGCAGTGACATGGTTTCTTGAATAATAATGTTGTGCATAAAAAACAGCAAGCTTAAACTTTACAAAGATTGCATGAAATCCATCCCAAGGGTAAAACACTGCAAAAATCTTTGTCCCAGTTATATGCGGCTCAAGCTGCACTGCAGAACTTAATGTTGAGGTGCACTTGAAAATTTAGAGGGGGAGCATCAGACAAGTTAAGCATTCAATTTCAGACGCAGTATGTGGAGAAACACAAGGATCGCATGGTAGGACGAGACTACTCATATAGATGCAATAATATCCATGGAACGACACACGCACGACTCAGAAGAATATCCAAAGAAATGGCGTCGAAACCATTTGAACATGCATGTTTTCCAGAACAATCGATTTTGGAACTACTAGGCATTTCTAACTTGGCAACATATTTTTGGCGGGGAAGATGCCGCGCCCGGCAAAAACGCGCGCGCACGAACAAATCGACGTGGCACGCTTGACCAGTTGACCCACCCTTAACTCCTGCGGGCCCCACCCAAAACCCCTCTCCTCCCTCCCACTCCCAGTCCCTCCCTCCTCCCGACTCCCCGCCCAATCTGCCGCCGGTGCCGGCGCGGCAGGGCATCCCAACCCACCGACCGAGAAATGCCAGCCTCCACCGGCCACCGCCTCCACGATCCCGACCCTCCTCCCGATTACCTCCCCCTCCCCCTCGCCCCACGCACCCCGACCCCACCCCCGCCGCCCCCCGCCTCGCCGCCGCACCCCGTCCCGCCTCTCTCCTTCCGCTACCTCACCGCCTGCCCGCGCTGGTCCTCATGGGTCGCCGCCGCCCTCCGCGACCCCGTATTCGCGCCCACGCTCGCCTCGTCCGCCATCTCCGACGCCGTCGCCGCCACCACCGCCGCCGTCGTCCCCGACCGCGCGGCCCTCGCCGCCCTGCTCTCGTTCTGGGACCCGGGTACCCACACGTTCCGCCTGCCGGCGGGCCCGGCCACCTTCACCCTCGAGGACGCGCTCGTCCTCGCCGGCCTGCCCACGGCCGGCGCGCCGCTCGACCGGGCCCTCACGCCGGAGGAGGACGCCCTACGCGCCCGCCTCGTCGTCGAGAGGGAGAGGATCAGGGTGCTCCACCCCTGCGCCAGCGCCGCGCGCCGCGTGTCGCTGGAGGTGTGGCTCGAGTGGTTCAACGGGGCCGGCATACGCCCGGGCGAGGACGACGACCTGCGCCGGCTCGGCTTCCTCGCGTACTGGCTCGCCTTCTTTGTCACGCCACAGATGCGCCCCAGGGGTGCCGAGCTGCCGGAGATTGCCTTCGCACTTGCCGCGAGGCTTAGTCTCGGCGAGCGCATCTCCCTCGGCCCCGCCACGGTGGCGAATCTGTATGCGGATATGGATAAGGTTGTTGCCTCAGCTGCGGCCAATGGCGTCAGTGGCCGTGTTGATGTCTGGGCGCCGCTCTGGCTGCTGCAGGTGTGGCTGTGGGAGCGCTACGTGAGGCTGCGCCCACCCCAGCTCAAGGCACCGCAGTTCCCTGTCTCCAATGTCCGGGTATTGTTTTGGTCCCGGAGGAAGAGGACTACCGTATCCGAGGATGCTCTACAGATAGTGCAGGACGAAGGATGTTTTGATTGGAGGCCCTATCGTCACAACTCCCTGAACTGGATGAGACCCAAGTGGTTCGATGTCGACACTATTCTGGTGAGCTGTCGAGGTAAAACAAGGCCGGATTGGTTGCTGGATTACATTGCTGTTATCAGCCAAACAGTGTTGACGGGGTTTCATGGTGATGACATGGACATTTCGGTACTATACAATCCTCACCTTGTTGCGAGACAGTTTGGCTATGATCAGGCTGCTCCTGTGTGTATTGTTGGTGAGTTTGACTTTGAGGGAATTGAGATGTGGATACCAGGTGTCGGTAGATATGGGATGCCAAGTGAAGATTATGTTGCGTGGTGCAGCAGTGGGCAGTTCTACAGGCATCAAGTTGATGATGGAAATGGTTGCTTGGTGGCACGAGGCCGTGAAAATGGATCTAGTTCGTTGCAACTGAATGTAAACAAGAAAAATGCTGTATTGCCAACACTTGATCAATTTACAGAAGCCACCAGGAGAGAAAACAACATTTGCATCAGAGAAGAGCAGCTGGGGCAGATAGATCAGGGAAGTCATGATAACGAAACAAAGGTGATTGTCCTTGGCCTTAGGGCTTGTGATAAAAACAGCGGAGCTACTTCAGTGAAACGGAAGAAGAAGGAGAAGAAACAAAGAGGTAAATTTGCTGAAGATGGGGGTGATAATAAGAAGAAAAGCAAAGTCAGAAGTAAAATGGAAAGGAATCCGTTGCAATTGGAAGGTCAGAAGTGCACTGTACTTGAAGAAGATCCAAATTCTAAGAAATTTGACGAATTGGCACTACTTGACAGTGATGATGAGTGCATTGTTCTTGAACAGCATGAGAATAAACATGAAGTAATAAATCTGGAGGATGATGATGAACAGAGTGACCTTGATCCAAAGCATCAAGATATGCAACTTGTCCAAGAACTAGAAGAGTTTGTTCGCTCTGGGCTCCTCTCACAATGGGAGGATAGTGCAGATGAAGATGACTTAAGTGCAAGGAAGCGAGAAAGCCTGAAGAAAAGCTTCAATGACCCTTATGCTGAAGCAGCCATGGGGGAGTATCCTTTGTTCTTTCAGCTCATTCCCCAAGAACCACATTACAGAGGTTTTGTTAACAATGAAGAAGCTCTAGGAGATCTAGCTTACATTGGGCTATGGTTTTTGCTTGTTGACTTGGCTAAGGAGGTGCTCAAGACATCATGTGATACACATGCTTCTGAAATCACACGTTTGATGAAAAAAGCCAGGCGTTTACAGAATCTGGGTTTCAATGTGAAGCATCTCATTGCTCGCTTAAAGGTGCTACCCAGTAGGATGAAGTGGCTGCAATGAGAATGAAGTAATCAGTTTCTGGAATTCAGATTGTTCCAGACTTCCAGTCTCAGTTTCTTTCTGCCGTAGAGCTTGCTTGTCATCTTTTTTGTGTCATCAATCAGGCTTAGGTGTAGAATATAACCATCTTTCCAGAAAAGTGTGCCACGATTTGGGATTGCATTTGAAATGCCAATATCCTAGTTGTATTTAACTTAGGCATTCTTACCACTTTAAAACAAACATGGGTGATGAAGATTTTACCAAATGCTAAAGGTATTAATGAATATAAAATACAAATCTTTTGCGCAGAAAATAACCCATTTTGTCGATCATATCAGAATTGAAATTAATATTTTTTATCAAAAATCTGAAACCTAAACTCTTGGTGTCAGTACCCAGAGACAACAGTAGGCGTTCTCTTGTGTGCAGGAGATTATATCCTTGGTAGTCCTAAAGCTAATTTTGCTTCTGATCCAACTTCAATATATACACACTAATGCTGGAAATAACTCTGGTGATTTCTCTCCAGGAGATTATTCATCATGTGGTGTGTTTAATTTTTAGTTCTTTGCTTTCTGGCCAATAGATTTCTGTTTGATTATCTACTTCTGTGGCAAAGTATCAATAGGTGTTTAACTCTTGCAATTACAATAAAGCCAGCACTTTTAATATACTCAACAATAGAAAGGAGACATACCGGCAATGTACTAGATGTCTTCCAGTCTTCAGTATTCCATTGAAGAGTTCACTTATTACTCCATGCATCCTGTCAGTGTCCCTAAATCTAAATCTATAACTTCACTAATTGAAAGGATTCACTCATAACTACAATGGGGGTATCCGTCATCCTGATCGGCAAGCCTCTGAAGGGCCACATTAATATAGTTGTTTGATCATATCAACCTCTGGGCATATTTTTGTTGCTGTGCAGAAGTTACGCTACCTGATAGACACTGTGCACCTGTAAAATGTAAGGAACCGCCCAAATTACCTCGACTAAACCGAGTTATCATCCAATGATCCACCCGGCTTAATCGAGATAACCCCGGTAGTCCCCGGTACGCGTCTCGAGCATCGCCCAGGAACAACACGCATACCGTATTTACGTCATGGCAACCATCACAAGGATACATGTGAGAGCAAATTTTAAACTTTAGTTTACAAGTCTTGATCATATTACAGAAATTTAAAAAAAAATCATAACTATAAAATATAAGCACCTAGAATATCGAGTTTCATTGTTTATAAGAGAATAATTAACCATCCTAGATGTAACCTAAGTGTAGGTGGATATCCTAACATGTTTTTCCTAGGTTGAGAGTTAAATCGCAGCGAAAAAAATAAAGATATATGGTGCAACGATGATGTCCTTGCCCATAAGACACCACCCGCACTAGCTTGGAGCAACTTCCACCATACATCCACATTGCCAACTGCGGCGGGATGAATGTGACAATCACCCAAAAGAAGAAACCCGCAAAACAACTTAACGGCAGCAAAGACCGTAAGTACATTGCGTACTTGCAGGACTTATCCACAACACTATATAGTTGGTGGATGCATGAGGCTTGTCAAGTTTTAACATTTGATAATAAAATGTGAGCATAATTTATCAAGTGAATAAGCAAAAGACATAGCACATATTTTCTATTTCAAGCATCAATACAATTGCATAAATAAAGTGATCAAGTGTTCACCACTCAATCTTCCATAAGCCCTTCACGAAACTCTACGTTAAAGTCCAAGTACATGAGCGTGCTCCGTGACCCGGAGCGAGGCTATTGTTGGGGGAGTGGCCCAGCCCATGTAAGGGTTAGTGGGCCTTTGTGTGGGCTCGAGGAGTTTCTTGTAAATACCGCGTCCACCAGGGGCTCGGAAGAAAATAACCACTAGGGGCTTGGGGGAAAATTGCCATCTACCCCCATCCCTATATATAGGGGGGCCATTGTAATTGATGAGAGACAGAACAATAAATGAGTAGAGAGCTCCGAAGTAGCAACTTACTATTTCTGCTGCCTATTTTACTTTCTGCTTCGTAGTAGTAGAAGTAAAAGAGCTAGCTGCAATATTAGTAGAGGTAGAAATGGAGATAACGGAAGTAATGGAAGAAGGTGTAGTCCTCCGAAGTGGCTATTTGATTCTTGCCCCTTCGGAGGAGAAGAGTACTGTGGTGTTGGTGCCCCCCTTCGGTACCAAATTTTCACCAACAGTCTCGCGCCCACCTCGTGGAAGGACTCACAACTACAAGGCGAGGAGAAGATCCGAAGAGAGAGAGAGTTCAAAGAGATAAGTCTCATTTTCAACTCATTTATCTCGCGAGATAATCCGAAGCAATAAAACGATTTCTTCAACTGAAGCCTTCGTTCATTGCTACAGTACCACACACATTTGTTGTTACGATCTCCTGCCGTATCTTTGTTTTTCTTATCTCTTTCCATTATTAGGTGGGTTCGAATTGAAAACGAAAGCTCGACATCAACGAAGGTACCTTCGGTTACGAAGGCGTCAAGTCATGCAGCAATGGTAGATCGCGTTGGCTCCCACATCGTCACCCCGTACTTGTGAAGCCAAACTGCAACCGCATCACCCGCAAGCCGAGCGCTCGAAAGTTTTACTGCTACCACTCTGAACCGAAGACCCTTCGGAGACGAAGGCCCTGGCAGTCTGGCACCCACCAAGATTCCGCCAACGGAGAAACAAGCCGTCACAGGCTGATGTCTCGGCGCTGCTCCCATGGGCTGTTTGCCTGTTTGGAGCATACCATCTCGGGCCGCGCGCAGCTTCCCCTTCGGAATCGGAGCACGAGAGGCAGTGCGGCACTTGCTTTGGCATCATTGATTGCTGCTGCTGTTTCATTTCGGATGTGGTCTTCAAGGCCGTAACTTTTACTTCCCGAAGACTAGAAAGCTATCCTCCGAAGCCAATTAAAGGCAGCACAGTGCCACTCCGAAGCCAATTAAAGGCAGCACAGTGCCACTTCGTATGGGTGATGGGCAGATGTTTGAGCGTCGCAGATATGTTCACTAATCAAGCGTCTAGCAACATCTATTAAACTCCTTGGCTCAAGACGAAGGCTGTTGCTGACCTGATGGTGGCTCACGATGTTCAGCTTATGCGGGATTGGTCTTCACCTTCGGAATTATCTTGGAATTTTATGAGATGAAACTTCGCCCTTCGGAATTATCTCGGTGGTTTTTCACGAGATAAAATTTTTTGCACTTCGGAATCATCTCTACGCGTGGATTTTTTTTCACCTTCGGAATTATCTCGGGAATCATCCACAAGATGCAATTTTTGCACTTCGGATTCATTGCAGCAAATCGGAATCAGCTCATGTGGCTGAATATGTGCCGCCACTTCGGACAGGCCTGAGGTGAATTGACGAAGCCAATTCAAGGTAGCCCAGGTATAGCATACTAGGCCTTAAGTTGTAATGTAGAAGCACAGTAACACCTTTCTTTGCTTCTCGTATGCGTAACGATGGTAATATGCTTGAATGAGGTGCTTATTTTTGCCCCAGTTAAAAACCCCCCATTTTAATAGCTCGTAATGAGCACGTTTCTTGGTCTTCCAAAATGGGCAGCCAGTCTTTTTAGCCCTGTTCGGTCTTTCCCTGGTGCCGAAGGTGGCAAAAAAAAACAACTGCTATCAAGATAGGTCTCTTTAAACTCTAATGCTTGTTCCACGAAACACATCCTCAGACTTTTTTTAACTATACATGTGTAGGTTGCTTTAATAATGTATTAACATTGCTAGCACACTGCTACTTCGGTGACGAAGGTCAGCATGGGTAAATGCTGGAGTAGCTCAAGTTCAAAACCTTATTTTAATAACTAGCAAAATGCCTCCTTCCTCGTACCCCAAACGTGTGGCACCCACCTTTTCTGTTAAGTCAGTCCATGGCACCGAAGGGGCCTAGCGAGGTACCAGTTCTGTAGCAACCTGTTTGTCTCAGTTAACTCTAACTCTCGTTTTTTGCAGGGTGTATCCTTTATATAAATTATTTGTGTGGCTCGCATTCATAACACTTTTTACACTGCTCGCATACTACTTGAACATACGATTAGTTTTTTCCCAATGCTGCTGCCAAGCCCACTTTGGTCTTTTACCTACAAAGCCCTCTTCAGCTAGCCCTGTTTGCTGCAAAGCCCACTTCGGTTTTTGTTATTTACTCTGAAGCCCTCTTCGGCCTGTTAGCTCCAACCGAAGTACCCTTTGTTAGCTGACCAAAGAGGTGGCCTTGATATTTAGAGCCTCATACGGTGTTGCTATTTTTAGCTTCCGTGTGCTTTTATTTTATTTAAGGCTCTAGTTTATATATCACACTTGTCGATGCAAATTACCACACGAGACGCAAGACCAACGACCATATCCTCGGCCTAGGATAAGTGTTAATTCATGCCCTCGACCTTTCACATACCCGCACCCTACTATGAGCGAACGGCCGGAAGTGTATAGATGTACCGGACACGGCCGATCACACCTCATCCCACCCCGCACCGAATCCGGTCAAGGTACGGTGCGACTTATGCTACTTAGCTTACCGACCCATTATGAGCATGTGGTTTGTACGGAATAGTGCTCAAGTATCACGGCCGATAACGATCGAGGCCTTGATCGACTCAAGCAAGCCTATACCACTTGGATTCACTCCCAACATGGCCCTAGCACACTTGCTCAAGTCTCGAATCATATTCATAGGGCTCAAATTTTATCCATTAATGACTACTCAAGTATTAATTAAGAAAGCATACTATAACTCGCGAGTGGTGGTGACCTTGCCACCTCTCGACTTCTACCGACAACTAAGCATGACTAAGCAATTATAACGATATTTCTAACATGCATGCTTTCACTAAATAAGTTGAGCTAATTCCAAGAGTTGATATGTCTAATAGGTTCTACACATTGCATATGTCTAGATAGAGCTAAGCCCATGCGCAATCATTAGTAAGTAATAGCATTTCACATTTAGAAAATAGAGTGAGATACATAGGTGCCTGCCTGAGATTAGTGCTGCAAGAACGTGACACTCCGGAACTTCATCTACGAGATTAGATGAATGCATGAATTAGAAAGGATGACATGAATGTATATGCATATGAGATGCAATGACTTTTGAGGAATAAATGACAACATGATGCAAGGCCATCAAGCAAGCAATCGAGGATTTAGAATTAAGGTGCACAAGCAATTGCATAGGTGGAAGTGTGCAACAATATTCGCAAAAGTGCACTTAACATTCCAAGACAAGTTATGACATAAGAATTAAATCAATATTAGTTGTGCTATTTTTAGTTCTCGTATAAACTATCAAATAATTAGATTGTTAAAACATAAAGCTTTAACCATGAGAGTTATATCACGATGGTTATCAAAATTAAACAATTGATCATACTTAAGTAAGTTAGGTAGTCACACTAGTTAATCATCATTAGCAATTTAATAATTAATGGGGAAGTGACACGTCACATCTTAAATAAGATTAGTAGATTTATTATCTAATTTAGAGTTATCTAGACTTATGTATATGATAAGTTAAGACAAACATCATTATTCTAATTTATAACATGGTGGTTTCAAATCATAATAAACATAGCATATTTATTTTAATTTAGCAAGGGAAGCTTACATGTCACATGAGTACAATTGATTTACTAAGCATTGCAAGCACCTATACCTAAAACTAGGATACCGATTTGTGCCATAATATGGCCTTGTCATGATATGTAATTAATTAAAGACTACACATCATGGTATATGTAGCTAACAAGATTGATTTCATGATTTTAGAAGTGCTATAAATTAATTGATCAAGCCACAAACATTCAACATTTATTTAGGGACTTGCAAACCATATGAATGCATGACTACTTCATGAATGTGATCAATTGATGTTATGCAAACAACAAGGTAAGCAACTATTGGATTAAACTAGAGACTAAATCGATAATTTTGGAGCAACAATAATTTTTTTACCAATGCTAAACAAATACTTAGAGAATAAGCCATGTTTAAACATCTCATGCATAGCAATGCAAGTCTCATAATACTATGAATACACAACAGAATATGTACTATTTTTATCACACAAGCACATCAACTCAAAGTATCTAATACATGGTAAAGCATCTAATTCCTACACAAATGACACTATTCTTCACGTTTTAGTTCAATGGCAGAACTGTAAATATATCGTCAAGATCCCGAATATGCGATTGCCGATTATTCCGGCGACCGATTGCAATGGGATTTGATCCTAGAGCTTCTTTAGGTGATGGAGATTCAATTTTAATCAAAAGAAACGACAAGCACAGAGGTTTAGATGACATGCATCAACAATGGAGTTGAACCTCCATTGGAGCCTAATGGAGAAGCTTCCAAAGCTTGAGAGAGGAGGGGAAAACCACAGGGGGACCTCACCTATGATGGGTAAGAACGATTCGAGGCTCGGAAGTTGAAGGAACTCAACAATGGAGGAGATCGGGCTCGATTTTTTGTTTCACGGAGTTGGGGAAGAATCGCGAAAAACGATCCGTCGCATCTTGCTTGGGGAAGATGGAGGGAGACCGGAGGAGGGGGGAGGAGCTCGCCCTTGGCTTGCTAGGGCTTGGCCGGCACCGGGACCCCGGGCGACGGCAACGGCGAGGGGGACGGAGCGGCTTCCGTCGCGGGGAGAAAAAAATCGAGAGAGAGGAAGGGAGAGGAACGGCAGGGGAGGGGAGGGGGTCACGGGAAATAGGGGGCCGGAGGGAAACGGCGTGGGAACGCCGTCCTAGGCGGCAAGGGGGCGGGTGGGCGCGAGGGGGGACACGAGAGGGGGGATTGCCGGAGAGGGCGTACATGTCCGGGGTGTCCAAACAATTTTGTGAAGAAGTTTGTCCGGGGTTTGTCTTGGTCTCTAGGAAGTTTCTCTCCTCTTGTAAAATCAAAACAACAGATTTAGAGATGGTTAAAAATCATGAAACTTTTTAGGTAGATTCTATAAATCATAATTAACCCATTTTGCTTAGATCCGGCATCATAGCCATTGCATATTTTAAATGAAAAATCTTCCGGAATGATATTTTGAGTTTTTCAAGTAAACTCGTTTGGCATTGAGATGATCTCTAAAAATTCGTAAAGAGATACCGAAATTCATGTTGGAAGAAGTAATAATTAATCAATTCATCACACAACATAGGTTCTATGGTCAAAATCTAAGTTGCTTCAAATGATGAATATTCACTTTATTTAATAATTAAAATTTAAAAAGGTAAATGCATTCAAACAAACACAAGAATTTTGTCATAGCAAGAATCATACTCATGATACAAGGCTAAACATGTAATTACATTTTGGGTCGTTACATAAAACATCAGATTAAGCATCTCAATTCCCTTTGTTTTTTTAGAGTTCAAGGGCTAAGAGCACCAGCCTTACTTAAAAGACAGAAAGATGACCACATCAGTCATCGACCAGCATCCACTCACATAGGACAGGCAAGGGAAACAAAAGCAGACAACTGGAAAAGGAAAACACCCCACACAGTCCCAGCGACAACACCTTGAACTTCCCAGGAAGAGCAGCTCCCATACCAGGCTCAAATCCCCTGTCAGAACTTTGCTGTCAAGAACCACAATCGCCTAAATACAAAAGTTTCTCCGTTTCTCGAATCTGCATCAGTCATTTCTTCATGCACAAGGACTTGCCTCCAATTATTGGGCCATCAAAGCTTTTGGCTTCCTTGCCTCCGCAACAAAAAATGAGAGTTCCTCTCTCCTGTCGGCTGGACAAAGAATCATCCAATTCCGAGCCAGTGAGGTAGCTCTCATCAGTAGACACCCCATGCTTGTCCAAGTCTTGTTCTTACAAAACATCTCATTCTTTAGTTTCCAAATCGCCCAAAGGGCAGCAGAAGAAATAATATTGACAGACAAGAACTTTTTATTGCTTATTGTAAGGGCAATCAAGTCCTAAGTGGGTTTTGGTGAGTTTAGTGACAACTTGATTAAAGAGCTAACATTCTTGTGAAGCATATGATCAGGTTGTTAATTATTGATAAATGATATTTATAAAGAAAATCATGTCTATGGCTCATAATGCAAAGGAAAGCAAGTATGGATCATGACATTATACATGGAAAGTATGCAAGCATACTAAAGATGAATGTCATGATATGTTGTGTGTGGTTCTCCCATTAGAAGTTTATATTAGACATACAACAAGTTATTCAAAATAAGTAAAGAGAATTATGGGTGAAAAATTCTTGGTCGAGTTATGTATGAAGAAAATGAAGCTTGTTGTATAAGAATGGGATGGCTAAGTCAAAGATAAGTATAGCATCAAGGGGATTTCATTTTTTGATATAAGAAGGAACTTGATGGCCTATACAATGAGTTTTTTCGAGTATGATATCAAGTGAATTTCACTCTAATGTCAAAAGGGGGATCTTGATTCATACAAAACGGTTTCGTTTGCAAGACTTCAAGAAGAGCCTTGAAAAAGGTCATATAGCTATCTCCAAGTTGATGGACCTGCAAATCGAAGTTTGCAAAGCAAGGATATTCCTTATCAATCAAAGAACAACTATTTGAGTGGCATCTCAAATGGAACTTTCTACTTGATGCAAAGCTTGACTCAATTGTGGTAAGGATAAGTGATGAAGAAATCAAGATGGCTAAAACGAGGAACCAAGCAAAATCTATGGATAGTGACTGTGAGCAAGTTGCTAAAGTGAAGTTTATAGCGTCAAGGGATTTCGAAGTATCATATCCAAGCCTACCAAGGGAAGCAATGAATTACATGTAGTGTTTTGATTGATAAATTGGAATGACTTTAGAATTCAAGTGAACGCTACAATACTCTATGGAAGAATTCTAAGTCATTAGCGCAAGGTGGATATGCTTGAGGACATGCTTATATCTCTACATTCATTATATGTGCTCAGTTGGTTTACATTGTTGGAAGACCTCAAGTTGTTAAAGATCAAGTCCGGCGTCATTCTTGTTGAAGCAAGCTCAAGTGGATAAATTAGTGTTTATCTTTTGTCTTGAGTTTAGGTATGACGTACTATCAAGAGGGATGCAACATTGGTTGGACAACAAACATCATAAAGTGCTCAAGTAAACCCATGGAGACTAACCCGTGAGATCTAAACCTTGGTGGGGTTCCCTGGCCCAAACCGGTCTGACCGGTTTTGGCACTGACACAGTCCAACGGCTGGTTAGTTTGAAAACCGGTCTGAACGGTTCGGCAAACCGGTCTGACCGGTTTTGTCTGATAGACTAATGACTAGTTCTGTGAGAGTTGGGTATTTATACCCATGAGCTCCTTTTAGAAGGGTTGCTGGTTCTCCACGCATCTAACACCTTCTAGAACCCTAGCTGAGCTCTCCCCAACCTCTCTAATTGAGATTCAAGCCTTTAGTACCCTATCCTTGAGTTGGGTTGATCTTGTGTGAGAGCTTTGAGAATCTTAGTGAGCAAATCCCACACTTGAGCACCCGTTGATCTTGTTAAATATCTTGTGTAGCTGTTGACACTCAAATTTGGCAAAACGCGACTTAGGCCAAGCAGGACGGTCAGACTGGGTGCCTAGGGCGGTCTGACCGGGCCACTAGGGTGCCCTGTAGCCAGTCCCGTACAAGACTGCCAGACGGTCTAACCGCCCCCAGGGGGTGGTCAGACCGGGTTACCCCAAGTCTGAGTAGAATTAGGAGGCTTGATCCCGAGTTGTAAAGCGTTGCTTGCAGGGCAAGACCTCCCACCCTATAAATATAAAGGGTCGTGGCCGATTAAGAGCGATCATCCAAACGTCATTATCAATTTTACCTTATTTTCTCCAAATCCTAACTTTTCCAACCTCCATTGCTCCCCTCCTTCGTCTCCACGGTGGTTGAGGGAGTTCTGAGTGGCCTGCCGATCTCAGGACAACCCTAGGCGCACTGTTCCCGACGGGGTCCCTCCCGGAGTACCTAATCTATGTTTTCGACGTCTGTCGGTGCGGAATGTAGTCCCGACACTAACTAGTAAGAAGCGTTGAGATCTATCTCTCGATGGCCGGTGCTAAGCAACTAGTGACACTGGTTTTTGTCCTGGTTCCGGCTCGGGGCCGTACGTCCAGCAGTGGTGTGCTTGGGGCACTATATTGCGTTGCACCGTGGTGCTCGTAGAGGGGGCTACAAGCGAGGCGGGAGAGGAGATCGGGCCTCCAGGTCCCAGAGGTACTGATTGAGGCAAGTGCAAATATCGTGGTGAAGGCGGAAAGCGTGCGTGTGATTGCTATCCGTCGTCCCCCCGTGGCTAGGGGACTGCCCCTCCTTTTATAAGCCAAGGAGGAAGCAGTTTACAAGTGTGCCACACTATTTCGCCTACGTGTGGAGGCATGGCGTACAGTGCCATGGAGTAGATGGTTGTCCTGGCGAATCTCGCTCCTGTTGGGGCATCATGGCGAGTCCTGTGCCCATACAGGAGCGACTTCGAGGGTGGTGGCGTAGAGGTTGGTTGTCCGGCCGCCACCCGCGGGCCGGCTCGAGGGTGTCGTCAACAGGAGGTCGTACGAGGCACAGTGGTGGGTGTGGCGATGTCCTGTCCCCGTGCGCTTCAATAGCGTTGGGGATGTCGTCGCAGTACCCGGTGTGGCGCTGCAGTGGCGGAGATGGCCGCACAGGGCTGACAGCGACGGGGAAGACCGCTCCCGCCGGCCTGACGTCACGGCGCAATCCTGTGTAGTCATAGAAAAAGCGCTCGCCCCCATTCGAGGGTTCCGCCGTCCCCTCCTTCGAGGGCTCGACGTGTTAGCCGTACAAAAGTAGGCGTCACAGTGCCACGGAGCTGACACTGGCCTCTCCGCACAGTGTTGTACAGTAGCGGGGATGGTCTTCCCTAGGGAGTCGGTGGAAAAGTGCCGGGGCGTGGTTCCCGGACGCGTCGGGGTCGTGGCGCGGTCTCGCGGTGTCGCAGAATTAAATGCTCAAACGTGTGAGCGGGAGCAGGGGTGACTTCGCGCGGGGAACCTCCAGCGAGGCGGACCTCGCCCGAGGCGGCGTTCAGCCCTTGAGCGAGGCGGACCTCGCCCAAGGGGGCGTTCAGCCCTCGAGCGAGGCGGACCTCGCCTGAGGGGGCGTTCAACCGCGTTGCTCTGGTGGGCCGCGGGGGCCACCAGGGATGTGGTCTTTTAGTGCGTGCGTTTTTAGGCTCGTGAATCAGTTCACGTTTTGTGTTTTTTACGAGTTTAAGCGGGTTTCCCCTGGTTGTTTAGGGGACCCTCATGGCTGTCCCCGACAACGTCTCTCCTGTTCAACGTGGTTAGACCGCCCCCCAGGGAGGTTAGACCGGCCCGTGCTAGGAGTTTCGCCGAGGTGATTTCCGACGACCGCGTGATCTAGCACACTTGTGTGTTCCAACCAGAAAAGCGTCAACACACTTTTGGTGATTCCACTGGGGACAGATCTTGTTTTTACAACCGATCTTTCGATATTTGCATGGGAGCACGTTGCGATCTCAACAAGAACAACGTGATCATGGTGAACATCGAGGAACTCAGCGAGGAAGACCAGAGGAAGTACACTGAGCTTCAAAAGTACATCAAGCAGCAGTTTCTCTTTGGCTGAGGACCAGAGCATCCGAGGATCGGTGGTGTAACACCCCGTGTTTTTGCTCAGTGGTACCTAGTGCTAAAAACCCTCTTAATCTATCCCCTTTCACCCCTTGGTCAACTCCAAGTCAGAACCCTAGCTTAAACCCCCAAGTTCTCTTTGACCTTCAATGCCATCCTAGAACTTTTGGCACGTTCTCCAAAATTTCACTAAACACTTCAAAACCATCCAATGAGAAAAATGTGCAGTTTGGCAAGGCACACAACTTCCCTGTTGAGTGGAATTGCTAGTTTGAAGTGTAAGATGGTGAAAAATGCAAATCAAGGTGCTGGATCACTGTTCACAGGTGCCGAGATTTTTGTAAGTTTCCTTGCAAATTGTGCTCGATCTGTTAATCAAACTGCCTTAGAGCTTTTGTAGGTTTGCTAGGGGGTAAGTTGATGAGAAACTTTTGTATTCAACGGTTGGTGCACTTCTTTTTCAAAAACCGGAGAAAATTTGATTCAAAGAAGGTTAAGTCGAACTGTTTTGAATGGGATGAACCTGCGCGCGACGTCGCGCCGCGCACCCGCCATGTCGTCCACGCCATAACTGGGCCGCGCGCGCACGCCGAGGCGCCGCAGAGGATCCAGCGGTCCGAGGCCCGCGCCGATGCCACTGTGCAGCTAGGGCAAATGACGCGCGCAGGGGAGCTTAGGCCGGTGCCACGCGGCCTGTGCGCACTCGCTGGCGGGCGAATCGCCTCTCGGGCATACTCCCTGGGTACCTATGCAAGGAAGGATGAAGACGAAATCCTACTAGAATTCCCTTGTAATCCTACTAGGATTTGTACCGTGTAATCCTACTAGGACTCCTGCCTTATAACCGACTAGGAACCCGCCCCCTGGACTACATAAAGGAGGGCAGGGTACCTAGCCGGGCACCTGATCTCGACCAACACCAAGCGCAGGGCGCCATACTTGATCCCCCAAACAGGACGTAGGGTTCGCCATCTTGGCAACCCGAACCTGTATAAATCTTGTGTCCCGTGTCCTTGCGCATACCTTCGAGTTCTCAGTCTCCCAATCACGATCCTCACCGCACAATTTACTACCTCGGGTGCCCCCCTTGGTAGGTTTGCCGGTCTAAAACACCGACAGCTGATGCGCCAGGTAGGGGTGATCATCACCACCGGGCGAATTCGAAGGACCTCATCTGCAAAATCAATCTACCACAACGGTGTTGGCTGATTCAGCCAACTCGCCGCGTCAAGCATCCCGATGGATCAGCAACTCGCCGACTCGGTGAAACTCTCCACAATTACAAGTCCGACACGAAATCGACTTGGCGTCACCCGTTCAAGTCGGCACTCCAGGCGGAGATCAACCTGTCATAATCAACATCACGATTGAGACGGCGGCATCGAGTCAAAATCCGGTCTGAAATCGGTCTCTGTATTCGAGTTGGAAACAGGGTAGTACTCGCTCGGTCTCGTCGGGTTCTCCGTATCGACGTTCAAGCCTTCCAATGTTGTGCGCGCTGCTGTAAAGTCCGTGCCCCAAGCCAAAATCAGAAATCCACCTACTGCAGTTCGTATCACGGTCGAGATCAAAGACGGCAACATATCAAGTTCTAGACGGAATTGACTCCACCATCTTTTCTCCACGTATCACATCCGAAGCATACCAGTGCTCGGTCTCGTCCAGATCCTATAGGATGACTAATGTGCTGCATTGTTCAAGACCGCGAAAAAAATCCTAGTCAAGCTGCCAAGCAATTGGCACAAGGTCCGAAACAGCAAATTGCCTCGTTCCTGTACATACTAAAAAGGAGCACCTTCAAAAATTGTGTTATACGCACACCAAAGCCAAGTGTACATACTAAAAAGGAGCACCTTCAAAAATTGTGCTATACGCATGAAGGGAAACGGGGTGGCTACGCTAGCGCAAAACAAAATTTTCCCCGCAAAACAGAACGGCCGCTGTCAGAGATCACGGGATTACCACTAGACGCGCAGATGCAGCGGAACCGTCTCGATGTAGACGAACGCGTCGAGGGTAGCAGGCAGTGCAGTTGCTCACATACTTGCACGTGCGGCTCGTCCGATCCAAGTGCTCCAGATGTAGCACCTCCAAGGTATCCACACGTACGGAGAAAGAAGCGACGCACGCCGGACTGCTAGGTCCGCGAGTGCGACGAGGAGGGAGCGTTGGCAGCGCGGCTGCTACTTGAGAAAGTTGTGCCTTTTCAGGAGGGGTGTGTTCCATATTTATTGGGAGGAAACCCCCTCACACCATCGTCCATTAGCAATACGGGACTAATAGATGGTGTACCCCTTGCAATACTAATGGGCTTTACAACATTTGTGGCCCATTAGGACTTTTACACCATAATGGATCAAATCCATCTGAGCCCACTAGTGGATCAAATCCAGTTGACTCTAGGGCATATTTCCAACAGTCTCCCACTTGCACTAGAGTCAACTATGCAAGTATATTCATCCTCATTCGACTTCCAACCCCTTAAGTGTGTGACCCTATAGGTTCACATATACATAGACTTGACCCGAGTACATTACTCGATCAATAGTTGATAGCGGCCTCTAGCAAGACGTGTCAACTCCTATGCATACGTAAAGATCTTATCAGACAAACCATCACAACAATTCATACATGCTATTCCCTTTGCCTCACGATATTTGGTCTAGCTCCAAGCTGACCTCTCTTTCTCGACACTGTGATTCGGATCATCAAAAAGGGGGTTAACCCTTAACCCAAAGACGGCCATGCATTTCTTGATCCGGTCACTCGAGGGGCCCGAGATATCTCTCTCAAGTAGAGGGGCAAATTCTATCTTGATTGACCATGCCTCAAAGATGCTTCCCGACAAACCCGAAAGTCATCTTTATGACTACCCGATTCGGAGTAGCGGTTGATGGCCCCTAAGTAGGTCAATTCACATCTTGAGTACATGCGACAATCTCAAGTCTAAGGACATAGCGTATACGTTGTGTAAACAGAGAACAAGGTCTCAAATTGGGTCGGTCCACCCCATGTCATACATGTGCCCACATTATTAGTTATACATCTCCATGTTCATGACTTGTGAAACATAGTCATCAACTAATTCATGTGCTAGTCATTAACTCATACTAGGGACAACTTTTGAATAACCATACAAGTAAAAGAGTTTCACAAACAATTCACATAATTGCCAATCAAATACAAGTCGCCTTTCATGGATATTCAATAAAAGAACCAAGTGACATGGATATAATGAAATATAATCATCTCTATGATTCCTTATAGGACATATTTCTAACATCCTTCCACTTGCACTTGAGCTAATCTAGAATATATCTAATACCCATAGCTCTCATGTGCGCCTCTGTGGAAGGGGTTTTGTCAAAGGATCCGCAACATTCAAATCCATGTGTACTTTGCATATCTTGATATCACCTCGTCTAACGATCTCTCGTATCGATGAAATTTCCGCAAGACATGTTTATTCTTTTGGTGGTTCCTTGGCTCCTTTGCTTGCGCAATAGCCCCATTGTTGTCACAATAAAGATCCAATGGGCTAGAGACACTCGGAAACACACCAAGTTCGTAAAGGAACTTCCTTATCCAAACACCCTCTTTTGCGCCTTCCGAAGCCGCGATGTACTCGCCTTTCCGTTGTAGAATCGCCACATCGTCTCCTCGCTTGGAACTCTTCCGGCTCACAGCCTCCACCATTTATCGTAAATACGTATCCTGATTGCGACTTTGAATCTTCTTGGTCAGTTTGGAAACTAGCATCGGTGTAACCCGTTACAACGAGCTCCTCCTCACCTCCATAGACTAGGAACATGCCTTGAGTCCTTCTTAAGTACTTAAAAACATTTTTAACCGCCGTCCGGGGACCCTCACCCGGATCGATTGGTATCTGCTTGTAACACTGTGCGCATACGAAATATCTGGACGTGTACATATCATTGCATACATAATAGATCCGATGGCCGAAGCATACGGTATTCTACTCATGCGTTCCCGCTCATCAGTTGTCGAAGGACACTGAGTCTTGCTAAGATGTATGCCATGTGACATAGGCAAGAACCCTTTCTTCGTCTCTTCCATGTTGAACCTTTTCAACACTTTATCAATGTAAGTGTCTTGGCTTAATCCTATAAGCCTTTTTGATCTATCTCTATAGATTTTGATGCCCAAAATGTATGCCGCCTCACCTAAGTCCTTCATAGAAAAACTATTTTTTTAATGAGGTCTTAGCGGCCTCAAGCATAGGAATGTCATTTCGAATCGCAATATGTCATCCACATATAAGATTAGAAATACTACGTAGCTCCCACTTGCCTTCTTGTAAACACAAGGCTCTTCTTCACTCGAATGAAGACAAACCCTTTTACCACCTCATCAAAGCGAAGGTTCCAACTCCGAGATGCTTGCTTCAATCCATAAATGGATTTTTGAAGTTTGCACACCTTCCCAAAGATTGGTTGGATCAACAAATCCCTCAAAGTTGTGTCATATACACATCCTCGTCGATTTCCATTTAGGAAAGTCTGTTTTGACATCCATCCGCCATATCTCATAATCGAAATATGCGCCTATAGCTAGAATGATCCGAATAGATTTAAGCATCGCTACGGGTGAGAATGTCTCGTCGTAGTCAACTCCTTGAACTTGTCGAAAACCTTTTGCAACAAGTCGAGCTTTATGGATGTGAACATTTCCATCCATGTCCCTCTTCTTCTTATAGATCCATTTGCACTCTATGGGTTTAACACCATTCGGCGGGTCAACCAAGTTCCAAACTTGATTGTTATCCATGGAATCTATTTCGGATCTCATGGCACTTTGCCATTTCTCGGAACGGGTCCATCATTGCTTCCGCATATGTCATAGGTTCATCATTGTCTAACAACAATATGTCGCGCTCTCCCGCGATCATGAGATTTAGCTTATCAGTTGCGCGACGTGCCCTCTCAGACCTTCGTGGTTGTGGTGGTGCTTCTCTTGCCACGGGCATCTCAACTCGTTCGGCCTACATTAGCATCAATTGTGAAATCTTGCCCAATCGGCTCATCTTGAACTTCTTCAAGATACACCTTCGTCTACATTTTTCTCTTTTAAGAAACTCTTTCTCTAAGAAAACGCCGTTCCGAGCGACAAACACTTTGCCTTCTGACCGGTTGTAGAAATAATATCCCAAGGTTTCCTTTGGATATCCCACGAATATGCACTTGTCCGATTTAGGTGTTAATTTATCTGATTGAAGTTTCTTCACATAAACCTCACAACCCCAAATTTTTAGAAAAGACAACCGGGAGTCTTACCGGTCCACATCTCATATGGTGTCTTAACTACGGACTTAGAAGGTACCCTATTTAAAGTGAAAGCTGCGGTTTCTAGAGCATAACCCCAAAATGACAATGGTAGGTCCGACCGGCTCATCATAGATCGGACCATGTCCAACAAGGTTCGATTACGTCGCTCGGATACACCGTTTCTTTGAGGTGTTCCAAGTGGCGTAAGTTGTGGAACAATTCCACAACTCTTTAGATGACTCGCTAAACTCATGGCTCAAATACTCACCTCCACGATCGTAACGCAAGGTCTTGATTTTCTTCCCACGTTGATTTTCTACTTCACTCGAAATTCTTTGAACTTTTCAAAAGTTTCGGACTTGTGCTTCATTAAATAGACATAACCATATCTACTTAAATCATCGGTGAACGTTATGAAGTATTGGTATCCACCTCTAGCCGTCGTACTCATTGGTCCGCACACATCCGTATGTATGAGTTCCAAAGTAAGTTCGAGGCTCTCTCTCAGAAAACCTGAGAAAGACATCTTGGTCATCTTGCCTAGCAAACAAGCTTCACATGTCTCGTAGGATTCAAAATCAAACGAAGTTAAAAGTCCATCGTTATGGAGCTTCTTCATGCGCTTTTCACTGATGTGACCCAAACGACAATGCCATATGTAGGTAGGACTTAAATCATTAGGTCGAGACCTTTTAGCACTTATGTTACAGATAGGTGAATCATCAAGATTTAAAACAAATAAGCCATTCACAATGGATGCACAAGCCACAAACATATTATCCTTAGAGATTACACAACCATTGTTTTCACTCGCAAATGAATAACCATCCTTCATCAAACATGAAGGGGATAAAATGTTTCGACTCAAACTAGGAACAAAATAACAATTATTCAAATCCATAATAAATCCCGACGGGAGGTGGAGTTGCATCGTCCCGACGGTCAACGCAAAGAACTCTTGCATTATTACCCACGCGGAAATCAACTTCTCCTTTTCCAACGCTTCTACTTCTTATCATTCCCCGTGTCGAATTGCAAATGTGAGCAACCGATCCGGTATCAAATACCCAAGAATTAATGACAAGTATTAGCGAGGAAAACATGATCCGTAACATAAACATGAAGTGTACCGAAGTGGAAGTACCCTTGCTTCCCTTGTTCTTCAAAGAAGCTAGGTACAACTTGCGTTTCTTTTCCAATGACCAATTTCCTTACAATGAAAACATTCAGGCATTGGCGTACTGGACTAGCCTTGGGCGTCCGGTTTGGCATGGGGATCTTATCCTTGGCCTTGCCTTTCTTCTTTCAAGACTTGCCCTTCCTTTTAAAGGTCGGCTTGTTTTGGATCGCCATCACATGACTCGCCGCCGTGCCTTTCTTGATGTCACTCTCTCGCTGTCTTTAGCATACCACATAGTTCATTCAAGCCCTTCTCCGCCCCATGCATATGGTAGTTCGAGATGAAGTTCCCATAGCTAGGCGGAAGAGATGTGAGAATGAAATCAGTGGACAACTCCTTGCCCAGTGGGAAGCCTAGCTTCTCCAACCTTTGAACGTAACCAACCATTTTGATTACATGTGGTCCCTATCGGCGCGCCTTCGCCAATTTGCACTCCACAAAGGCTTTAGAGACATTGAACCTTTCGGTCCTCGCCCGTGTGGCGAACATATCATTGAGTGCCACGACCATATCGTGCACATGGATCGACTCAAACCGCATTTGCAAGTCGGGTTCCATACACGCAAGCATAAGGCAACCCACTTCAAGATCGACATCCCATGCCTTCTTGTAAGCGTTCTTTACAGCCGAGTGTTGCATTTTCATCGGGCTCATCGGGTAAAGGGGTGTCTAGAACCTCTTCCTTTTTCTCGGCCTTGAGAATAATTCTAAGGTTACGGATCCAATCCGTATAGTTCGTTCCATTCAACTTGTCCTTCTCAAGGATCGTACGCAAAGAAAATTCCTTACTAGGTGCCATCTACAACAAAATAATAAATGCAAAATACTAAGACAAAATATCCATGACCGAGTAAAATAAAAGAATTTACTCCCACTAAAATCAATATCCCCACATTGATACTTAGTGATTCGTAATCCACAACTAACAAGTCTACTAGTGAGCTTTTGCGTCACCGCTAGTAAACAAGGTAGATCGGTAAGCAACTCTTTGCTAATCATATCACATATGACTCCCGTTGTTGGGTGACATCTCTATGTCTAGGCTCCCAACCTTTATTCCCCAAAGTCCTTAACCGTTAAGATGACTTTGATAAGAAAACCAACACTTATGCGTGTAAGTATCCGATACAAACCCGTCTAGTCAAGGAAAACTAGTGGCACCCTAATTTCATAGACCCACCACTAATTGTACGAGACGTGGGACGGTGGCAAGTGTTGGGAGGGCATGTTAACTTAAAATTCCAAAGGGGTCGTTCTACTCGTAACATCACATGCAAGATAATAACATTGTCGCATGTAAAAGTATAACGGTAAGAACGACATTCACACGATTGTAACACGGTATGGCCTATTGTCGCATGGTGATCTCCATCTCCATTGACCCGTACATCATGTTGATCTCCATCTCCATGATCCGTGTGTGCCATCCTCCATGTGATGAGTCCTCCAAGAACTATCTAACGCGTGCTAGTAATGAAAGTTACACAATCGCGTATTAGATCATCACAAATTTGGTACGTGAGACCATTACATTAATTTTGACAATACATGTGGCTCCAGCCGTATTGCCTTATGCGTGACACGCAGGTCACGAAAAAAATTACACACAGGCATCACATACACATATAGGCCATACCGATCACAAAACCTGCAAAACAGATTATCGCAATTCCGATGCCCAAACTTAAAACGCCCGAAAACCCATCTTGCAAGCCGAATTTGGCAAAACTAATTTCGCTGAGACCAGCAAAGCTGGTTTATCACATGTGTAAAATTTTCTGTAGATCAATTTTCATATAGAAAACTTCTTCATCCGAGTTAACCACGAAAAGTTATGGCTGTTTTACCGAACAACATGTTTTACGGTTTTCCCGGCCGCAGCGCATCCAATCCGCCGCCGCCACGCATCCCATGCGCCCGGAACTTGACCTAGCTTCGATTCGACCAATCCAATTGATCTCCTTCTCGTTGTGACCGGATTTACGTGTATCACTTAACTCCGATGGCGGAATTCCGTCCGTAGGAGTAATTCGTTACACGACCATCATGTCAAGAACACGAAGCCGATCAAAACTTTGATCTACATCTGCATATCTCTATATGCACACATCCCGAATCTAAAACTTAGCAGCTACGGCTCTGGTACCACTGAAGGGAAACGGGGTGGCTACGCTAGCGCAAAACAAAATTTTCCCCGCAAAACAGAACGGCCGCCGTCGAGAGATCACGGGATTACCACTAGACGCGCGGATGCGGCGGAACCGTCTCGATGTAGACGAACGCGTCGAGGGTAGCGGGCGGTGCGCTTGCTCACATCCTTCTTGACTTGCACGTGCGGCTCGTCCGATCCAAGTGCTCCGTATGTAGCACCTCCAAGGTATCCACACGTACGGAGAAAGAAGCGACGCACGCCGGACCGCTAGGTCCGCGAGTGCGACGAGGATGGAGCGTTGGTAGCGCGGGCCGCTACTTGAGAAAGTTGTGCCTTTTCGGGAGGGGTGTGGTCCATATTTATTGGGAGGACACCCCCTCACACCATCGTCCATTAGCAATACGGGACTAATAGATGGTGTACCCCTTGCAATACTAATGGGCTTTACAACATTTGTGGCCCATTAGGACTTTTACACCATAATGGATCAAATCCATCTGAGCCCACTAGTGGATCAAATCCAGTTGACTCTAGGGCATATTTCCAACAACGCACACCAAGGCCAAGTGGTGCGAGCACACAAACAAGCTACGAGGAAGCTCCCTCAAGATCTCAAGCTTAACACTTGATGCACACAACCAACGTACACATCACCTCGCTGCGCGCCACTGCTGCGTCACCTTCGGCCGGAGCGGCTCTACATCGACTAAGTCGTGCGCTGCGAGTACTCATCTCCAGGGCGCAGCGGCTCTACCTCAACTATGTCATGCGCCGCAACTACTTTTTCTCCTGGCTGCATCGGCTCTACATCAATTATGCCATGTGCCGCAACTACTCACCCCCGGCCACAATGTCTCTACACCAACCTTGTCGTGCGCCGCGAGTACTCATCACCCAGCCGCACGGGCACTACATCAACTACGTCGTGCGCCGCGACTACTCATCTCCCGGTCGCACGGGTTCTATATCAACTACGTCGTGCGCCGCGACTACTCGTCTCCCGGTCGCACGGGCTCTACCTCAACCTTGCCATGCGCCGTCGTGCCGCTCGACTTCTCGTCGGTCGGTCGCACTGGCCCGCGCCGTGCGCCCAGTCACTACGTCTCGCGGTGCGACTACTCGTCGTCCGGATTGCACCAGCTCTATTGCGCCTATGCCGTGCATCCGGACGTGCCGTCTCGCCGCTCGACTTCTCGTCGGTCGGTCGCACTGGCTCCCGCCGTGCGTCCGGTCACTGCATCTCGCGGCGCGACTACTCGTCGTCCGGCTTGCACCAGCTCTACTGCACCTATGCCGTGCATCCGGACGCGCCGTCTCGCCGCTCGACTTCTTGTTGGTCGGTCGCACTAGCTCTCGCCGTGTGTCTGGTCACTGCGTCTCGCGGCACGACTACTCGTCGTCCGGATTGCACCGGCCCTACTGCGCCTATGCCGTGCATCCGGACACGCCGTCTCGACACTCGACTTCTCGTTAGTCGGTCGCACTGGCTCTCGCCGTGTGCCCGATCATTCCGTTGTGTGTTGTGACTACCCGTCTCGCGGCCGCAACGGATATACTTCGGCTACGCCGCGCGACCGGGTGCCTCGGCACGTCGCGCGGCTCGTCGTCGACTACTTCGCCTACGCCGTGCGTCCGGGTGCCTCAGCACATCGCACGACACGTCGCGCAGATCATCACACGGCTCATCGCGCTGCTCGTCATCGACTACTTCGACTACGCCACGCGTCCGGGTGCCTCGGCTCGTCGCGCGGCTCGTCACGCCGCACGTCGTCGACTACTTCGCCTACGCTGCGCGTCGGGTGCCTTGGCACGTCGTGCGGTTCGTCATCGACTACTTCGCCTACACCGCGCATCCGGGTGCCTCGGCACGCCGCGCGGCTTGTCGTGCGGCTCGTCATCGACTACTTCGCCACGCGCGCGCGTCCGGTGCCTTGGCACCTCGCGCGGCACCTCGCGCCGCCTCGTCACGCGGCTTGTCACGCTGCTCGTCGTTGACTACTTCGACTACGCCGCGCGTCCGGGTGCCTCCGCACGTCGCGTGACTCGTCACGCGGCTCGTCGCGCCGCTTGTCGTCGACTACTCTGTGCGCCGCAACTTCGTCTTGCGGCCATACTGGCTCTACTTCAGCCACGCCATGCATCGCGACTACTTGTCTCGTGGCAACACCGGCTCTATTTCGAGTACGCCGCGCGTCGGCGCAACATCGTCTTTCGATCGCATCGCGTCGACCACTCATCTCGACTAGTTCTTCAAACTAGTCGAGAACGGCAGTCACACCCCCAACAACTAGTCCGAATCAACTCTGACTAGTCAACTTCAACAACAACCCGTCGCGTCTCCATTGCCGACTGCCACGGTTTCATCAACAGTCTGCCCAGGCAGCAACAGCTGAGTCATTTATTTAAATGATTACTGTTTTCTTTTCTTGGCTTGTTCTCCTCATCATATAGGAATACTTGCCGACTACTCATTTGTGTACGCTTCTCGGCGGGTTTTCACAGGAGCTACACTCTGCTGACTACTTTTGGGGTATATCAATCAAGTCACCACGAGCCTACTTCATTAACTCGGGGGCTATCCCAAGGAGGCAACTTCTAAAGTCCGCTACGTGCGGCAATCTAAAGTCGACTTCTAAAGTCGGATTCTAAAGTCCGCTCCGTGCGGCAACTTAAAGTCGACTCCGGTCGCATCTTCGCCTGCTTCGGTGGCATACTACGTGTGTAAGCTTCGATGGAACCTAGCTGTAAGTGGCCCTCATGTCTTGGCAACGATGGAACCTAGCTGCACATGGTCTTCACGCTCTGTAACATGGGTCCAAGTACCCTAAGTACTAGCGCTCCGTACCTTGGGTCTGAAATTCATGGCCCAGGTACACAAGTCGACTCCGGTCGCACCTTCAAGTCCACTACGGTGGCAACCGTACCTTGGGTCTGAAATCCATGGCTCAGGTACACAAGTCGACTCCGGTCGCACCTTCAAGCCCGCTCTGGCGGCAATCATACCTTAGGTCTGAAATCCATGGCTCAGGTACTCAAGCCCACTCCGGTGGCACAAGTCGACGCTAACGGTCGCACCCAAGCCCACTCCGATGGCATAAGTCGACTTCAACAGTCGCAATCTTAAGACCACCCTGGCAGCAAAACTATTCGTTTTCTCTGATTTTTTATTTGCTTTGGCTTTCCGGAAAGTGCTTTTCGTTTTTTGCATCTTAAGTCCACCCCGCATGGCACAAAGTCGACTACCGTAGTCGCATCCAAAGTCCACCCGGCGTGGCACAAAGTCGACTATTGTAGTCGCATCTAAAGTCCGCTCTATGCGGCAATCTAAAGTTGACTTCGGTTTTCAAGTCGCATATCAAAGTCCGCTCCACGCGGCATCCTAAAGTCAACTTCGGTTTTCAAGTCGCATTTCAAAGTCCGCTCCGCGTGGCACAAAGTCAACTCCGGTTTTCAAGTCGCACTAAAGTCCGCTCTGCCGGTATCTAAAGTCGACTTCAGTCGCATCTAAAGTCCAATCTGATGGCACGACTACTTCTCATGCTCCACGGCTCGATGCCAACTTACTACTCGGAATCTCTCCAGCTCGGGGGCTACACTCAAATTACTACTCGAGGATGACTTCAGCAGGCTTCGCTCGCTCTCAAGCTCGGGGCCTTCGCACCAACAACTACTCGACGTGGCTCATATGGCTCTCTTATCTCGAGGGCTACACGCTGCAAGAGTGCTCGGATGATGGCTTTCGTGGATACTAAAGACCCTTGGATTGATTACCTAATTATTTCAAGGCTCGGGGGCTGCTATGCTACACCCATCATTCAATTTTTTTCAAGACGGAAGATTGGGAATCAAGATTGACCCTCAGCTAGAGTCTGCAACTCAACCTAAGGCTCGGGGGCTACTCCATATGGAGTGCGATTTTGCAACCGCACTTCCATATAATCTTGACTTCAAGACTGATGAGCTGGACCACCTTCCAGCCTCGTGGCAGTTCAAGTACTATTGAGGACTTCTCCAAGCAGTACTCGAGGACGCTCAAGAACTACTCGCAGAGGCTTCAAGACTACTCGAACTACTACACTCTACTACAATGTGCTCGGGGGCTTGTCGGGCATACTCCCCGGGTACCTATGCAAGGAAGGATGAAGACGAAATCCTACTAGAATTCCCATGTAATCCTACTAGGACTTGTACTGTGTAATCCTACTAGGACTCCTGCCTTGTAACCGACTAGGAACCCGGCCCCTGGACTGTATAAAGGAGGGCAGGTACCTAGCCGGGCACCTGATATCAACCAACACCAAGCGCAGGGCGCCATTCTTGATCCCCCAAACAGGATGTAGGGTTCACCACCTTGGCAACCCGAACCTGTATAAATCTTGTGTCCCGTGTCCTTGCGCATACCTTTGAGTTCTCGGTCTCCTGATCACGATCCTCACCGGACAATCTACTACCTCGGGTACCCCCTTGGTAGGTTTGGCGGTCTAAAACACTGACACCGCCATCCTCCATTGGCCGCCGGTGCGCCGCACGTCGCCACCGCCTCGGCGCCCATGCTGGAGCCCCCTGTAGGCCATGAAGGTGAGGAGAAACCGCCTCTACGCGCCACCGGGCCTATAAAACCCCCCTGCCTCATTTCCTGCGTGCCCGAGCAACTCTGCCACCTGCCGCCTCCCGCCATTGGCGCCACCGCTGATCTTGCTGCTCCGCTAACGCCCATAGCCAACCAGCGACTCTAAGCTTCTCCCTAGCACCCACCTGAGCTTCTAAACGCACGCGATGGCCTAGCCTCGCCTCCATTGCGCTGGAACCCGAGCCGCGGCAGCCGTGCCATCACTGCCTTACCGCCGGCCATCGCTGGAGGCCACTCCGACCCCACCTGCGCCACCAGTCGGTCTCAGGTGAGCAATGAGGGAGCCCCGTGCCATTTGTTGTCCAAGTCCGGCCGGCTATCGCCGCCGGCGAGCCTTCCCCGCGGCGGAAGGGTACACTTGTGACGATTGGAGTCCTTCGGGGTCCTGAGTGCAAAACCCAAGGGCTGTTGTGTGAGGTTTTGAATCTTTCCAGAGACTTGGTAGAAGTAGATCCCATCGGCAAAAAGGCTCTCATGTCTAGAATTTGGTGATGTATTTATCACCCGACAGTTAAGTCTTGCTGAGTATTAATATACTCAGCCTTGCTTTAAAACTGTTGCTGCATGTGTTGTTTGATCTGGTGAGATTCCACCCGGCTGGGAGTTGGAATGGGTGGATGACGACGAGTGGTGACGTCATGGACGACCTCCTGTGATGTTTACCATTGCGCTAGTTTAGGGATGTCTGGAAATCCGAATTATCCGTATTCATATCCGCTAAAAACATTAATATGGATACCGTATTTGTATTCGTTTTTAATATGGATGTCAGTTGGATGTATTCAAATCCGATTTTCACTATTATCTGTATTCGACATTATCTGAACTATCCGACAAAAATCTGACATATCCGACATTATTCGTATTCGCAAGAAATAAAGTACCCATAGAAACCATTTAAAATTTATTTATATTACTAAATACTAATTACAAATTATATTAATTTTAATATTGCTAGTAAAATAATTATTTACACCATTTTAACTATTAAAAACTATATATATAACAATTAACTAATTATGCTAACCTAATAGTGCTAAATCATCTGATAATATTTTTTAATTAATTTTGATGTGTCTGATCATAGTAATTTTAAATACATTATGTTATTTAGCAAATAAATAAATTATATTTAAATGTATTTATGTACTTATTTTTACTAATAAAAGATGTTTATATATTTACAAAATTACTTATTTTATACTTATTGTGGTATATTAATTAATTATTGATTTAATATGTTATTTGCAATAATATATCTATTATGTATAATGATCATAATTTACTCTCTACTTGTAACATGATTTTATCAATTATAAAACCATCGACAAATGAAATTTGATACTCATTATGACTCTATGCTACAATCGAGTAAGTATTCGAATGCGAATCTGAATTCGAAATATCCATTTTGTATTCAAATTCGATAGTGTTCGTATTCGTATCTGAATTCGAAATAAAATGTGGTAAATAGTGACATCCAAATTCGTATATGTGCGTATCCGATCCGAATCCATTCCCTACGCTAGTTTATTTAATTATGCTGTTTCCAAACTCTGAACCTTTAATTATTGTCATGAATAATGGTTATAATACTTAAACCCCTTCGGGGCAGTTTCGTTTTAAATTTGTGTAGTGTACTCTAGACTCGCCTTCGTGTGAGTTTTGATGCATATGTTCGATCCTTTGTTGATATCCAAGTGATTTACCAGACAATAACCCGACAACTAACGACAGGACGATACTTTATTATTGCCTAATAATCAAAGTGGACTGGTTTAGGCGATAGTACTGTATTTTCCTGGGTGGGTTGTCACATTTCCCTGTCTAGTAACTCTCTCCGGCAGTCCGGCCCACATCATCTCACCCTAACTACTGCCGTATTACTACCTCGCGATGCGCCCCCTAGACGAGACGACCCTAGCCAATCCTAACCATAGCCACTGCTACATCGTGCAGTTGCTCGTGCACGACGCACACGCACCCAAGTCTCACCTTGTGCTCTCGGAGTCGCCCACCAATCTCGCAGGCACTGCCATCCATCGCCCACCCCGAGCAGCCTCCCAGTCATCCTGCCCCTACATAGTCAGCTCTGTGGCTCTCCTGTGCGCCATGCTACTGTCGGTCGGCCTCACAAAGGCAGGTAGGCAGTTGCAGTGGCGAAGCCAACATGGGAGCTTTGGGGGGGCTACTTGTTCCTTGTTTCTCCTCCAGCCCCCCTTTCCCTCTTCTTCTTCCACCTCCATCCTAGGAGGGGGCTTGGAGGGGCTCCCATGGTGGCGCCAGCAGTAGGGGGGCTCTAGCCTCGACCACTCACCGCTGGCTTCGCCACTGGGCAGTTGAGCTACAGCAGCTCTGCCGTGCATGCCCATTTCTTTCCATGTTGTATCTGCAGGAGGTGCTTGTGTCTGTGAGTTGTGTTCTATTGCTATATTGTTAGAATTTGTGTCTGCAATAGGTCATCGATCGAGTCTTGTGAGTTGTGATCTGTTGGCTGCTGCCTTGGTGGCTTCCTGAACATAATTGGTCGTCGCTTCACTGAAGTTTGGAACTGTAGCCTGGCTTACGATTGTGCTTATGTGATGTACTGATGCCATGTTGTGATGTGCATCTATGAGATTGATCTTATCTGTGTGTTGTTTGTAGGGATGAAAGTGGTACGGATATTATCCGTCCGATCGACCGACCGAAAGGGTCAGACACTCAAATGGTTTGGCCGTATCCGAATCCGGACATTAATATCCGTAAGTATCCGTACTGCATTAGTATCCGGAAATTCAAAGTTGAATTTCTATGATCCAAATATGATGAATATCACTACTCGACACAAAATATACTGTCCGTATCCAAACCCGATCCGAGAATTCAAACCGAGAAAGAAAAATTATCTGTATTTATATCCACAGTATCCGTTCGTATCCGATCCGTTTTCATCCCTAGTTGTTTGCCTATGAATTGGGCATGGTTGCAAATTCGCAAATGTTGTGTGGGGTTGACTCTTTGAGGCGGTAACATGTGTTGATGTTCCCGTTTTGTGTTATTGATTCACGATCGAAATGTTCCATTGCCGATATCTCATGATACCAAATTTGTTTCCCCGTCCGACCTTCCCGTTTCCGGTCAAAAATACATGAGCGGGAATGGTGAATGTGTTTTCCCAACTATTCCTGACCACTTTCATCCCTAATAATAGCTTACTGACTCGAACTAAAACCAAAACCCAAGACCTTCCCATTCTAGTCAAAAAATACAGGAGGGGGGAATAGTTAGGCCTCCTTTGGGAGCCAAGGGCAATATAGCCAGGGTAGGGGAGGCCCGACAGGGCTTTTCGTGGGAAGTAGATTCCCCGTTATTTTCCAGCACCGCAGGCCCCCCAAACCCCGTTGTCGTTTGGCAGCAAAGGAAAAAGAGACACATGGATTTTTTTAGCATGTGACATCAGGCAGACAAGCACATCGGATGAGTTGCTGGCATTCAGGAAAAAGGGCATGGTGCCTCTCGTCCACGTGTGCCATTCAGGAGCATTTGCTACCGGCAAATGATGAACAAGTCAAGGCACATGAAAATTTGAAAACTCAAAAATTCAAGAAAAAAATCTAGCAGCATTACAAAACATCTTGGAATATGCCTGATTTTCAAGCTTTCAGTTTCAGGCCAATCCTCAACATACAGAAATAATTGAAAGCAGAACAACAACATGTAGAACATGCTAAACTCATTTTATATACAAACATCCCAACAACATAAGTCACACACCATATGTTTAAAGATCGACATATGAATCTTGATGAACAAAAAATAGTTGAAAACAACTTGGAAGTTTAAATCTCAAGAACATTATATCAAGAAAGTAGATAACTTAAGGCAGTCCAACTGAAACAGAATTTGTGTTCATCAAGCGAAGTGGAGACAAGTGGTTTGATTTTCATTTGGAGTAGCACTAGAGAGATGTAGAAAGCAGACAACTGCAGAAAAAAATACATGTAACGTCAGTGACATAATCAAGTAGGATGCTAGGCTTCTAGCTCAAGCAACACTATGGATCATACAAAAAAACACTGCTTCTTAAAACCAGAACTAGGGCTCTGAATAAAGATCATAGAACCCATTGCCTAACATCTGATTCTAAGCTATGGAAATTGATGAGCGTCTATTGTGGCATTCATCTTTGTAGCCACTTATCAAATATATGAAAATTGTACAGATGTGCTCATCATGGAGCCATTAGAAAAAACATACGGACTCTGTAGATTCAATTACTTTACTGATAAGAACAAGCTATATATGCAGATAGTGCAAGAATGCAAGTTCAGTTGTCAAAGAAGTGAAATCACCAGATGTGAAATCAAGTACGGACATCCCAGACCTACAAGATCCTTGAATTAAAACTGTATCATTTTTCCTAGCGTAGATATGTTCCATGAGTTGTTCAAATTAAAGTCAGAAGTTTTGGAACATCAGACAATCTTGGCAATTTTATTCAAAAACCAGTGATTAAGTTTATTAATTAATCTCTGGTGCATATAATTGCTCTGATGCCAACTGTGACAACCCGCCCAGGAAAATACCGTACTATCGCCTAAACCTATCCACTTTGGTCATTAAGAGATAATAAAGTATCATCCTGTCGTTAGTCGCCGGGTTAACACCCGGTAAATCACTTGAATAGCAACAAGGATCGAAGTATATGCATTAAAACTCACTCGAAGGCGAGTCCAGAGATACATCATCATTAACATCCAAATTTGTACCCCGAAGGGTTTAATTATTACAAACCGAAGTTTTGCCATAAAGAAGTAGTTCAGAGTTTTGAAATAGCGGAATTAAACTAATGGAAGCAGAAACACCACGGGAGGCCATCCATGATGCTCTCAGTAGTCGTCCTCCACCCACTCCAGCTCCCAGCTGGGCGGGATCTCTCCGGGCCACACATCACCGAAAGCATTACCTGGACCAACATATTATAGCAAGGCTGAGTATACTAATACTCGGCAAGACTTACCCGTCGGTGATAACTACTTCACCAACTCTAGACATGCAAGGCTTTTGGCCACTGAGTTTCTTTTTGCTAAAAAGTAACAAAGAGTATGTCCTTACTTTCAAGATTTTAGCACAAGTTCTAGTGGATTTAATCTTTACTAAATTAGCCATCGAGTACAGAAAAAGTTGTACACTACAATTAATCAAGCATAATGTTCATCAACTTCCATCATTAGGGATCTCATGGCTAGTGGAGTAAGTAGTCTCAGATAACGGTGAGAGGCCGACAATCGATTGATTCAAACCTTGCAAGGTAGACCTAAACACACGGTAGGCTGCCCCCGCAAGGACAACTTCCCAAGCAGTTCCCAAAAATCCTTGGATCGGGATCGAATCTTACAGTCTTTGGTGCAGGCTATCCGACATGCCCCACGAGGCACCCAGAGTCACCGTACACCACCGGTAGCTAGCCGTGAGATGAATCCCAAGAGTAGTAGTAGGATCTCTCACCGCCTGATTAAGGTAGTAGGCTTACCGGTCCCATTCCCGACAAGTGCTTAGTACGTTCAAACACTTAACCCACAATAGCCATTGGACCGGAGCCCAAATCCCATTCTCTTACCACATGAGCAATCCAATTAAGGATATATGGTGATTCCTATCTAGGAACCTATTCTCACGAGTGAGTTCATCACCCGACTTGTAACGGTCCTATAGCTTAGCAGCTATCGACCTACCATACTAGTAAGGACCAAGGTACCTAGGGATCATGCATCTAGGGTTCCATTCAACTCCTGAACTTAAATGCACAAGCATCCATAGATAATTGAATAAAGAATTTGAAAAACTAGGTTAGATGCACCAGGGCTTGCCTTCGTCAGCTAGGTTAGCCTGGGCACCCTCGGTGTCGTCCAGCACTTCCACGTACTGCAGCGAAGCTTCTGCTCCTCCTTCCTCGGACTCCGGGACGAGGGAGTAGTCACCGTCCGGAAGATCTACACGGAATGCAATGCAAGGTTCAGGTGATGTGACAGTTTGTTATCTTATCCAACTCTTGTTGGTCATATTCACCTTAACAAGAATCTAGATAGCACATCTCTGTTAGGAAGGTTATTAGTTATACATGATTCATTCTTTTATTGCACATTTGAATTAATGCTTCTTTCGTACTTGTTATTTCATGTGAAGGTTTAATCCTTTTCCTCTCACTAGCAAGGGTGTGAACAAGATTTTATTCATAAATTAATTCTTATCAGCAAGGGTGTTCTCTTAACTTGTAATTAAGTTAGGTAATATTTCCCCAAAAGGGCAAGGAAATTAAAAAGGGATTTCCTTTATTTAATTGTTCTTTAAATCTTTTAAAGGACTTTAAAGCTTTTTATTAAGCAGTAACTCCCTAAAAATTTAAAGAATTGTTTCTTAAGCATAACAACACCTCTACTGGTCCACACGACCCACAAGTGAGGCTTGGAAGCTAGGAAACAAAATATTATGGAAAATAACAAGGGCTAGCTAGTGATTCAAATTAAATGCATACAAGAATAAATAAGCATCAAAATGATCCAATCTTTCTCATGCATACCCTCTGGTCCTAAACAAGCCTAAAGTACCAGCAAGTACACCTAGAAGCTCTACTGATCTTGCTTCATTAATTTACAAAGGAAAACATGCCCAAATTAAGAATGAATATTTCTGTTAAACCAAAAAACCTTGATTAATTCACCAGAGGTGTGTTTTGACATAACAACACAGCAGGCAAAAGTTGGGCACAAAAACATAAATATTTTTAGCTACAAAAATCATCTAGGCAGTTTCTGCAGAAATGGAAAACATTTTTATAAAAAGATTCACTGCATAACTTTGAGCAACTTTTGGCACAAGAAGTAGTCATGACAAGACATACAACATATCCAAAACTTGGATGCAAAGGAGTTATAGTTTTTGAGTTATGGTAGATCAAGGTATTTTACGATCCTATTTTTCATGTTAAAAATATTTAGAATCAGACCATGTGAGAATAACAAAAGTTGTAGTGTTCATCACAACGAACCCAACAAAATTGGTTTTGCAATTTTCTGAGTTTTCTACAATTTCCTAGGGCTTTTCTACTGCACTGGACCAACTAGCAAGAAACCTAGATAACTTTCATTTCAAACAGATCCTTAATTCACACAAAACACCCTGCTAAGATTTCGAGCCCTGCAATTGGGTCCTTGGCCATGGGAGGCAGCGGGCTCGGCGGGATTCCGGCGGCTTTCCCGGCCGGGGAACGGCGGTGGGGCGTGTGCAAGCTCACCTAGAACCTGGGTGTAGCCGGAGTTGGGGCGGAGAGCACGCCGGCGTGGGGAATCGGCGGCGGTTGCCGCGGCGGCGCGAGCTTCGGCGAGGCTGCGGCTTGGGGCGAACAACAAGCTTTCCTGGGGCGTCAAGTGCTACCTAGGGAAGGTGCTAGGAGGTTCAGGTTGTACAGGGAACGGCCGGAGGAGGGGGTCCTCCGGCAGCAGCGGCAATGGCGAGATGGAGGAGGCGGTGGCGCGTGGGGAAGGAGAAAGGGGTCGGTTTTGTGGGCGCGCTCGCTCCTGGTGACGAAGGGGTGACGACGCGAGATGCTCGCCGTGGTAGCGGCCCCTCGGCCGCGCGTGTCTTGCGGGGAGCGTCGGACCGGCGGTCCGTGGCGCGCACCCGGCCGCACGGCGCGGTCGCGGTGGCGCGGCGCCGGGCGGACTCCCGGTGTGCCTCGAGGTGTGAGCGCGTGGGGAAGGAGCACCTCAACCGGCGGGCGGCCGGGGCGGGGGTGCGGCACGGACGCCGAGGGTGGCCGGCGCACCGACGCGGCGCGCGGCGCACGGCCGGCGCGATGTCGCGGCGCAGGGCGCCTTGCCCCAACTTTTATTTCGCTGGTGCACTGTTTGAGTGAGATTTTCTCCAAAAATTTGAATAAAAGTCGACTAACCCTTGAATATGAAAGTTGTAGATCTAGTCACCCTCTACAACTTTCAAAAAGGCTATAGGGGGTTTTTCTCCACAGATTTTGAATTACACAGTTGCCAACTTTGAACGTCAGCCTGATTGGCTGAACAGTAGATCTTGCCTTTGCAACCAATTTTCCAAGCTTTTCCACTCAAAATTTGAAATGCCAATCTACATGAAAATTGTGTCCCTCAACAAGATGGACAACTTTCATAAAGGTAGAATTTTAAGTGTTTAGGTGAATTTTGGAGAACGCGGCAAAAGTTCCGGCAGACACCTATGGACACTAGGGGTGAAAGGGGTTTGACCAAGTCTTTGACCATGGGTTGGCCCCACAAGTGTGTTTACTAGTCAAAGGGGGTCGCTAGAGTAGGTTAGTGAGTTTTTCGGGGTGAGGGCCATGGTTGACCGTGATTTGACTACTGTCAGCTGGGTTGACCGGCTGTTAGGGTTAATTAAAAACCTGGGGCGCCACAGCCTACCCCCCTTAAACGGAATCTCGTCCCGAGATTCGATTTGACAACGAACAGATGGGGAGAAAGGACTCACGATTTTGAGATTGCAGGAAGCCCAGATACTTAGTGTTGAGGTAGTCCTCCGTCTCCCACGTTGCTTCTTTTTCCGTGTGATGACTCCATTGGATCTTGTACATCCGTACGGTTTGTCTTCGGGTCTTTCGCTCTTTTTGGTCTAATATTCTCAATGGGTGCTCGATGAGCGAGAAATCCGGCTCAATCCAAGCATTAGCTTCTGTGATGACTTCGTTCTCTGGCACAGGTATTCCTTTCTTCAATTGAGTTACATGAAACACGTTGTGTACCGCGGAAAACTGTTCTGGCAACTGGATACGATAAGCCACTGGCCCACATACTTCTATAACTTCATAGGGTCCAATGTAGCGTGGAGCTAACTTTCCTTTGACACCGAACCTTTGCACACCTTTGGTGGGGGACACCTTCAAATACACGTAATCTCCCACTTCAAAGTGTCGAGGCGCGGTTCCCTTGTCACGGTAACTCGTTTGCCTCATCTGAGCCATCTTCGAGTTCTCTCTTATCACTTGCACTCTTTCTTCGGCATCCTTAACTAAGTCCGGTCCAAAGAGTGTTCTCTCTCCGGCTTCTGACCAATTCAACGGAGTGCGGCATCTTCGTATGTAAAGAGCATAAAACGGTGCCATCTTCAAACTGGCTTGATAACTATTGTTGTAAGAGAATTCTGCAAAAGACAAACATTTGTCCCAACTCTTGTCAAAATGCAAGATGCTGGCTCGTAGCATATCTTCCAAAATCTGATTTATTCTTTCCGTCCGACCATCGCCTGCAGATGATAACTGGAACTGCGAATTAGCTTGGTTCCTAAGCACTCATGCAATTGCTCCCAGAAACGAGCTACAAACTGAGTTCCTCTGTTAGAGATTATAGTCTTCGGAATTCCATGCAAACGAACTATGTGGTCCATGTACAACTCTGTATATTGCTGTACTGAATAAGTGGTATGCACGGTAATGAAGTGAGCGGTCTTGGTGAGTCGGTCTACGATTACCCAAATAGAATCTTTCTTTCTAGCCGTTGGGAGTAAACCCACAATGAAATCCATACTAATATCATCCCACTTCCACATGGGTATCGACAAGGGTTGGAGTACACCTGCCGATTTCAAATGGCTTGCCTTCATCCGGTGGCAAGTATCGCACTCAGCTACATACTTGGCTATATCCACCTTCATATTGGACCACCAGAAATTCTGTTTCAGATCTTGGTACATCTTGGTACTGCCGGGATGAATAGAAAATTTGGACTTGTGAGCCTCATCTAGGATGATCTTCTTAATTTCCGGATCAACGGGGACCACAAGACGTTTCCCAAACCAGACCACATACTGGTGATCCTTCTGGAAACAAGTATACTTGGGATCTCCCTCTACTAGTTTCTGTTTGACGGTTTGTATGTCTTCATCACTGCGTTGAGCAGCGACAATTCTATCATAAAGATTGGACTCTGCCATTATGGCATAAAGACTTCCTTGCGGTACCACTTCTAAGTTGAGCCTTCTCATTTCTTCACATAACGGTTCACTAACTGGCTCCAACTCTAGGTGGTTGCAGTGATCTTTGCGGCTAAGAGCATCCGCAACAACATTTGCTTTGCCGGGGTGGTAGTGCACTTCCAGATCATAATCCTTAATCAACTCAAGCCATCTTCTTTGCCTCATATTCAACTCTGACTGAGTAAAGATGTATTTGAGACTCTTGTGATCAGTGAAGATGTTACAATGATTACCCATCAGATAATGCCTCCATATCTTGAGGGCGTGGACAACAGCAGCTAACTCAAGATCGTGGGTAGGATAATTGAGCTCATGAGGTCGAAGTGCCCATGAAGCATAGGCAATGACTCGGCCTTCTTGCATAAGGACACAGCCGAGACCCGTGCCTGATGCGTCACAGAAGGCTTCAAACAGTTTGGAATTATCCGGTTGCACTAGCACTGGGGCTGAGGTCAAATGTTGCCTCAAGGTGTGGAAGGCTTTCTCACATGCTTCGCTCCACATGAACTTCACTCCTTTCTTGAGTAGTTCAGTCATAGGTTTTGCGATTCTAGAAAAGTCAGGAATGAATCGACGGTAGTATCCCACCAATCCTAGGAAACTGCGGATCTGGTGTACGGACTTGGGTGGTTTCCAATCCATCACCTCTTGAACTTTGCTAGGATCTACGGAGATACCATCTTGGGAAATGGTGTGCCCTAAGAATTTCACACTTTTCAACCAGAATTCACATTTGGAGAACTTAGCATAAAGCTTATGATCTCGCAAACGCTGAAGGACAACTCGGAGGTGTTTGGCATGTTCTTTCTCGCTTTTGGAATAGATGAGGATATCATCGATAAAGACCACGACGAATTTGTCGAGCTCCGTCATAAACACAGAGTTCATGATGTACATGAAGTAGGCTGGGGCATTCGTGAGACCAAAAGACATTACTAAGAACTCGTAAAGACCATAACGAGTGGAGAAAGCGGTTCTAGGAATGTCACAAGGTCGAATTTTGATTTGATGATAACCAGAACGAAGGTCAATTTTGGAGAAACTTTGGCTCCAGCCAATTGATCAAAAAGAACATCGATTCGGGGAAGAGGATATTTGTTCTTGATGGTGACTGCATTGAGCGGTCGGTAATCCACACACATTCTCAAGCTGCCATCTTTCTTTTTGATGAAAAGAGTGGGGCAACCCCAAGGAGAGGAGCTCGGGCAAATATAACCCTTATCTAACAGTTCCTGGAATTGAGTTTTCAGTTCGGCTAATTCTTTGGGTGGCATACGATAAGATCTTTTGGAAATGGGTGCAGTACCCGGTTGGAGTTCGATTACAAACTCAACATCTCTGTCTGGTGGCATACCAGGCAACTCATTAGGAAAGACATCCGGATACTCACACACTACTGGAATTTCATCAAGAGGGGAGATAATGGTCACATAGGCACAAGAGTCGGTACCATCCTTGAAAGGTACGTACAAGGTATTGTGCCGACCGTAGGTGAATTGATCTCTACGACCCTATCTGATATATCTAGAATCACCTTATGCTGGGTCATCCACTCCATACCCATGATAACATCCGTGCTTCCCAATTTTATGTTTATGAGATTAGATTGAATAACCTTACTCCCTAACCTTAAAGGAACTCCAAAAGTTACTAGGTGAGAAGAAATGTTTCCACCTGGTGTGGTAATTTTATAAGCTGATTTGGTTTGCATTCCTTTTAGACCCAATTTGCCTAATACATTCTTACTTATGAAGCTGTGGGTGGCTCCCGAATCAAATAAAATTTTAACAGGGGTGTTGTTGATATAGAATGTACCCGTGAGCACTGAAGCTCCCTCTGGGATATCGCTCATGGCGGTGAAGTTCAGCTTGCCTTGGCGTACTTGCACCATAGGCTTCTTAGCTGGAGTGGAAGGCTTGTTTCTTGCACCTTGATTCTGTGGGTTGGGCTTGATCTGCCTGGGCTTGGGACACTCACTGATGTAATGCCACGGCTGACCACAGTTGAAGCAACGACGATCACCAATGTTGCGAGGAGGTGCATTAGGCTTTTGAGCCTGCTGCTGAGCATTGCGGAACTAGAAGTTCCCTGCGGGTTTGCTCTGGGATGGCTTCATCGTCCAGCGTCCAGTTGAAGATTGCTGGGATGGTTTTGGGGTGTTCTTCTTCACAAAGCGAAACTTTTTACCAGTTCCGCTGCCCGGAGTGAAACCAGACATCCTCTTTTTGTCCCCGTGGGCCTTCTTCATAGCATCCTCTTGGGAGATATCCTTGTTTACTAGCTCATGGAAGTTCGCGGGCTCGAGCAGGTTCAGTCGCTCGTACAACTTGCCATCTAGCCCGTCGCAGAATCTCTCCATCTTCTTCGCATCAGTGTCAACGTGATGCCCACCATACTGGCACAAGCTGTTAAACTTCTGGGCGTAGCGGTACACTGTGTCGGACCCCTGCCTGAGGGCCAACAGCTCCCTCATCTTCCTATCCATAAGTCCCTTGGGAATGTGGTGACTCTTGAAGGCTTGCTTAAACTCATCCCAAGTTACAGCGTGCGCTCGCTGCGTCGACTTGAAATGGTCCCACCACATCAAAGCTTCTCCCCGCAGTTGCAGAGCTGCGAAGTTGGCTTTGTTCTCCTCGGAGCAAGGGCAAAGACAAAGCCCGAGAACTTTGCCTCGATGGCCTTGATCCAAGCTTCCGCTTCCAGGGGGTCTTCCGCCTTGGAGAAGGTCGGCGGCTTCATTGCGATGAACTGAGCATACGTGGTGACCTGATTAGGCCCCTCGTGGTTGGCCCCGTGTGGCGGCCCTCGGTTCATCTGCTAAGCGATCTGCTACTGCGTCGCAGGATCTGGCGCAGCACCTCGGTTTGGGTGGCCATGAAGGCCTCCGACGGCGTCATGGGCGGTGGTGGCGACAAGTCACCGCTACCGCTCGCTCCGAACCCGTTGGGTGAGCTGGGCGTGGTTCCCACCATCTGAAATGCGAGCCTTGTTAGTTACATAACCAAAAGCTTACTCGAAATAATGACAAGCATGATCATACATAACCACAACTCATTAGCATTCATATGATGATGACAGCAACAGTCGAACGGTATCACATAGCCAACAAGAATTTTAGGATCGTCCTTCGGCATAGTTAGGAAATGCGATCGCTCGAATAATCACGAGCCAATATTCACTCTCAGGGCAATTTCTGCCACTTCGGGTTCCAACAAAGGTGGTATACGAACTAGCACTTAATCGTTGGGCAGACGAGTGATGCCCCTAGAAATGCTTTGGTTTACTAATGCTTAAGTGAAATGTAAGATTTGACCAGCGTGGTCATTGCAATGATTTAATCAAGAATTCGGTAATCACACAATAAAACTTCAACTTCTGGGTGAACAAGTGAATTTCAATTAAAACACCACGTTTAAGCATTCATTATTACAACAAGATGGAACAAGGTCCAAGGACATTACAAGACTCGAATTTTGAAAACACCCCAATACGACAAGGTTACAAGCAGTTACTCTGCACGAAGACGTGCTAAAAAGTTAACTACTCCAAACATCTCGAAGATACACCATAGGATCACAATCTTTCTTACTATTGCTGCCGGCAACCTAGTTGCCTACCGAAGCACCCCTTCCCGTAGGCGAAGCTGGGGGAGTCGGCAACGGTGGTCCTTCCTGGCTCGTCTGATCCAGACTAGAAAGATCCTGCTGCTCCTCCGGGTGTGCCTGTACTGGAGGCAGTGGTTGTAAGGCCACTATAGCCTGAAGGCTGCCACCTGTACCTCGGCCTCCTCCACCTGCTGCTGCATATCAGCAATGTTCTGAAGTAGCGTCAACCTCTCAATCTCATACGCATCGGCATTCTCCTTTAGGGTATGATTCTCCGCCTCTAGATCTACAATCCTCTGCAGCGGTCACCTCTCTCTAGCTCTAATCGGAATCTCCCGGCACGTAGCCCGTCATTCTCCCCGTTGCATCCGAGTAAGTGTAAAGTTCGAGCCGCCGATGTGCTGCTGATAGCTGCTGCCAATCCCGCCTAGATGCCTCCAAACGCTGCCCGATAATCACTGCGGTATTATAGCGCAGCCCCTGAAGTGTGAAAACCACGTTCAGACAGCGAGCTAGCATCTGAGTAACATCCAGCGGCTCCGCTAGTGTCAATATCTCCCGTAGGTGATCCATACGGTCCAACCATGTCGGGTCGTGAGGACTCACAGCAGGAAATACCCCGAACGGAGAGAGAGCTACCACAGTGGGGTTGTGGTCACAGAAATCCGTCAGCACTCTGAGGGCTGCTGACTCAACGGCCTCGTGGGTAATGAATCCCCAGTAGATAAAACTCAATTCGAACCGCCGGCGTGGTCCGGGTGTGGGAGAACAGTGACAATCACTCTGTAACGGGGAACGCCATAGCGCTCGAACTCGGACACCTCATAAGTCAGCGGTGTGAGGTAGCCTGCGGCGCTGAGTGCTTCTCACGCAAGGCGTGGAAAACCCTCCCAGTGCAACCCGTTGGTACGGATCATACCGTCAGCGTCGAACTCGTGAAACACGGGGAAAGCCATTTGTACAAAAATGTAACACATGTCAGGTCTCAAGGAGAACAGCATGTCAAATGGTGAAGTTCTAGCAGTTGTGAATAAAAATTCATAACCAAAAATCCAGAACCATCAAAATTTTCCCCCAAGTTTCCCGGCTACTCCAAAAGTTCTATTACACACTTTTGATTTTCAAGGTTGAGCTCAAACAAGGAAAACAAGGTGGACGGATACAAGACCTAGATGTGCCTAGGAAGGTGCAAACCAAGTCGAAAGAAGCTAAGATCGAAACTTGCGACTACAAGCTAGACTGGTTAATGGGAAAAAGTTTTTAACAAACTGGTTTAATTAAATCTAGCACAAGGTTCAACAAGGTGAACAAGCTTATTCGAATTTTCGGTAGCACGACGGCTAAGCATGAGAGGTACTCTAGTTTATAAAAAGCACACACTAGCAAAATCTTCCTTAGAGAGCATATGGAAATTCAGTTTTGGGTCCATTTGAGTTGTTTCGATTTTTAATATGCGTGCAAGACGTCCTATCCGACCTCACCTGGCAATCAAGCCAAAAATCGAAGTTAGTGCCGGTGGCAAGGCTTTTATTCGTCTCTCCCTATAATATCTAGTCGAGAGCTATACGGTACTCGCTTAACGACTAATGAAGCGCTGTTATGTACCTACAGAAAACGAACCTTTCGTGTCAGCACGTCACGAAAGCGTCCACATACATTACCGTTCACTATAGAAACAACATCCATGAGTTAAGCCGCTGCATGGACAGCGTCCAACCTTGGACACCCTCCGTTTGAATGGAGTGTATCCTTGCCTCGCATATCGACATGCGGAATGCACACGTATGAAACACGTGGCAACAACATAACTCATAAACAAACGAGAAGATGGGATCCGTGGAATGAATCACTCCATCAACCCTCGCAATTCCTGTGATGCGGCACAACACACGTATAAAACACGTGGCTCATCTAGTTTGGTTGTGCAAGAAAGTAAGTCTGACATAAAGTAAAGTGCTGGGAGTTAGGAAAATAAACCATAGGTAAATTAAGCCACCTGAAAGAACCCAAAATTCTCTCTAGGACCTCTCGGTCTAGTTTATCCTTAGCGGACAAACGTATTTTGGAAAATCAGACAATCTTGGCAATTTTATTCAAAAACCAGTGATTAAGTTTATTAATTAATCTCTGGTGCATATAATTGCTCTGATGCCAACTGTGACAACCCGGCCAGGAAAATACCGTACTATCGCCTAAACCAATCCACTTGGGTCATAAAGCGATAATAAAGTATCATCCTGTCGTTAGTCGCCGGGTTAACGCCCGGTAAATCACTTGAATAGCAACAAGGATCGAAATATATGCATTAAAACTCACTCGAAGGCGAGTCCAGAGATACATCATCATTAACATCCAAATTTGTACCCCCGAAGGGTTTAATTATTACAAACTGAAGTTTTGCCATAAAGAAGTAGTTCGTAGTTTTGAAACAAATGGAATTAAACTAACGGAAGCGGAAACACCACGGGAGGCCATCCATGATGCTCTCAGTAGTCGTCCTCCACCCACTCCAGCTCCCAGCCGGGCGGGATCTCTTCGGGCCACACATCACCGAAAGCATTACCTGGATCAACATATTATAGCAAGGCTGAGTATACTAATACTCAGCAAGACTTACCCGTCGGTGATAACTACTTCACCAACTCTAGACATGGAAGGCTTTTGGCCACTGAGTTTCTTTTTGCTGAAAAGTAACAAAGAGTATGGCCTTACTTTCAAGATTTTAGCACAAGTTCTAGTGTGTTTAATCTTTACTAAATTAGCCATCTAGTACATACAAAGTTGTACACTACAATTAATCAAGCATAATGTTCATCAACTTCCATCATTAGGGATCTCATGGCTAGTGGAGTAAGTAGTCTCAGATAATGGTGAGAGGCTGACAATCGATTGATTCAAACCTTGCAAGATAGACCTAAACACACGGTAGGCTGCCCCCGCAAGGACAACTTCCCAAGCAGTTCCCAAAAATCCTTGGGTCGGGATCGAATCTTACAGTCTTTGGTGCAGGCTATCCGGCATACCCCGCGAGGCACCGGAGTCACAAGACACCACCGGTAGCTAGTCGTGAGACGAATCCCAAGAGTAGTAATAGTAGGATCCCTCGCCGCCTGATTAAGGTACTAGGCTTACCGGTCCCATTCCCGACAAGTGCTTAGTACGTTCAAACACTTAACCCACAATAGCCATTGGACCGGAGCCCAAATCCCATGCTCTTACCACATGAGCAATCAAAATAAGGATATATGGTGATTCCTATCTAGGAACCTATTCTCGCGAGTGAGGTCATCTCCCGCCTTGTAACGGTCCTATAGCTTAGCAGCTATCGACCTACCATACTAGTAAGGACCAGGGTACCTATGGATCATGCATCTAGGGTTCCATTCAACTCCTGAACTTAAATGCACAAGCATCCATAGATAATTGAATAAAGAATTTGAAAAACTGGGTTAGATGCACCGGGGCTTGCCTTCGTCAGCTAGGTTAGCCTGGGCACCCTCGGTGTCGTCGAGCACTTCCACGTACTGCAGCGAAGCTTCTGCTCCTCCTTCCTCGGACTCGGGACGAGGGAGTAGTCACCGTCTGGAAGATCTACACGGAATGCAATGCAAGGTTCAGGTGATGTGACAGTTTGTTATCTTATCCGACTCTTGTTGGTCATATTCACCTTAACAAGTATCTAGATAGCACATCTCTATTAGGAAGGTTATTAGTTATACATGCTTCATTCTTTTATTGCACATTTGAAATAATGTTTCTTTCGTACTTGTTATTTCATGTGAAGGTTTAATCCTTTTCCTCTCACTAGCAAGGGTGTGAACAAGATTTTATTCATAAATTAGTTCTTTTGAGCAAGGGTGTTCTCTTAACTTGTAATTAAGTTACGTAATATTTCCAAAAAAGGGCAAGGAAATTAAAAAGGGATTTCCTTTATTTAATTGTTCTTTAAATCTTTTAAAGGGCTTTAAATCTTTTTATTAAGTAGTAACTCCCTAAAAATCACACACTCCGCACTTCTACCTTCCGTTTGCTAAAACCACGTAGCCACTGGAGTGCTACTGGTACTAGGAACAAACACTATCAACACCCACACACCCACGACAGCGGAAACAACTCGAAAGCCGGCTGTCCAGAGGGGGGCGGTTAGACCGGGTATGGGGGCGGTTAGACCGCCTCCACCAGGCAACCAAGAAATCCTCCGAAACACCTCTTCCGAGCACCAAAATGCACCATGGTTTCACCAACAAAGATCTCTGGTCAAGGCCATGCTAGCTACCAGAAAATCTTGGCGAAAACCAAAACTTCACCCAGGGGCCTAGGGACGGTTAGACCGGCTACCAGGGGCGGTCTAACCTCCTGTACCCAACAACGCACTCCAAGCAAGAACTCCTAGCAAACGGCACGAGAACGACCCGAAATTTCTCCCAGACGCTCCTCTGATCAAGGTGAACAAACTCACAAAGGAAAATCCGGCGAAACAGAACTTCGACCTGGAAGACCCAGGGCGGTTAGACCGCCTCCTCCAGGCGGTTAGACCGCCCCTTTCAGAAAACCAACCCGCGGGACAAACCTCAACTTCCTCGCGCCCGATCTCCCAAATCACTCCACGGATTGCAGCAAAACTTTGGGAATAGCTGGGTTACCTCCTGGGCAACCTCTACCTCAAAGGAATCGACCCGAATCACTCACAATCAAGAGGAATCGAAGAAATCGCCTCTCTAGGTCAAGAACTCGCCCAACTTGAAAAACCGCCAAATCGAGTCCGATTCAAGAGAGATTTGGGGGCAAAGTCACAAGCCAAAGAGGCACAAGATCCTCATACGTGACACCCACCAAAAGCCCTAAGAAAACGTCCTCAAAACTTCGCCAACAAAGAGCTCCGAAAATCAACACAAAGAAGGACGAGAAAAACCCTTCTCAACCTTGAGGAACAACGCCGAACCATCTATACATACCATAAAGGTTCGTACAAGGTCTAGCTTGCCACCCATACATCCATCCCTCTCTCTAGATCTCACATGAAGCTCCCAAGCTAGTCCTAGGAAAAAATAGGGAAAAAGAGAACGAAAAAGGAAAACAAATGAGCTAGGGTACTAAGAGTTTGCTGCCATCCATCCCCTCAAAGAGTATATATGGAGGCACCCAAAAGACTAAACTACCCTTACTAACTAGGGATACAAGCCCCTCAAGGGAGAATTTGGAAGTCTTCAGATTTTCTTCATCGGACGGATGACCGGCGACCGCAACCTGCTTAGCCTCGACGCAAGCCTTGCGATCTCGACGCGTGTCCTCCGCTTCGAAGCATCTCGGCCGCCGCCGACCGGTGGCGGTCGGACCGCCCCCCGGGCGGTTAGACCGGCCCGGCAATCCGACCGGCCGGGTGGTCCGACCGCCCCTCCCGGGCGGTTAAACCGGCCGGGTGGCCGCACCTCCTCGTCGAGTCTTCGGCCTCGGTTTTGTGGCTCAACCGAGTAACCCGGTGGTTTTCCGGTGAACCACCGCAAACCCCGCGAACTCGCCGTAGCCTCCGCCAATCTCCACTCATGACTCGGCTCCCACGTAGTCCCGGCTCGACCTTGGTTTTGAGGCTCTACCAAGAAACCGTCCACGACTTCATCTTGCCGTTCATGCCACCATGCGGCCCGCACTTGACCCCCGCCGACCACCGGTCCCTCGAACGAAGCCTACTTGTCTTCTCCACACCCGGAGACCTCACCGCAACGACCTTTCGCGCTTGTTCTTCACCCGCACCAACACGAGTCAAGCCGCAACCTGCACCTGCAATACTTAGCCAAGAATCAGTCCACACAACGTTGTCAATCACTCATCACACAAGGAAGCGACCATCCACCGGTCCTCGAACCACACATGGTCCTCAGTCGCTAGAGTAGGTTAGTGAGTTTTTCGGGGTGAGGGCCCAGGTTGACCGTGATTTGACTACTGTCAGCTGGGTTGACCGGCTGTTAGGGTTAATTAAAAACCTGGGGCGTCACAACAATATCCTAAAGATAAGTGATGCACAGGTTCAGTGATGCACAGGTTCCGCACGACGCACGCGGCACGCCGCCCCTCCGCATGAGTACCCATGGGTAACCCGTTCCCCGCCCGATACCCGACGGGCACATGGACGGGTAAGAAATTTAACCCACTGCCCATGTCAGGGCGGGCATGGGCATGCTCTACCCGTTCCGAACCCGCCCCATTGCCATCCCTACAACGAAGGGAAACGAAACGAATTGAGCACCCGCTGCCTGCCTCGCCGGCTCGCCCCCCCCATCCGCCCGTGAATGAATGGTGGGCGAAAAAGCAGAATAGTATTACAACAGCGCAGCCCATATATTAATTGGCAACATATCAGGTGGAAACCAACCTCTCCATGCAAACTATGGAAACTCCCATCTAAGTCACACGATGTTGATCCAACGGAAAACTCATGGGAGGTGGAAGGGGTGATTTGCAAAATCACCTTTGCAAATCACGCCTCCCACCTCCCATGAATTTTGTAAATCACCCCTTCCACCTCCCATGAGATCTCCGTTGGATCAACATCGCGCGACTCGATTAAAAGTTTCCATTTGCCAGATCAATAGGTTAGTTTCCACTATATATATATATGTTCGCGTATTAATTAGCCCATCGCAATAAACAGCCGCCGCCGCCAGCAACTTTGGCGTTTTGCCTTCTCCTCGCCCGGCGCCGCCGCACTACCCACCTCCCTGGCTGCCTTCCCCTGGTCCCCTCTGCTCTCGCTTGCGCAGCCACGCAGCCCAGAACTGTGGAGCCATGGATTACAACCTCTACGGCGGCGCCTCTCCCAATCCCTACGGCGGCGGCGGCACCATCCACCTGGTATGCGATAACTGCCACACCGCCGACGACTACTGCGCCGACGACGCTGAAGACGGCCAGTACACGTGCCGCATGTGCTCTGCAGTGCACGCCACGCAGGCAACTGCCGCCGACCCCCACGACTTCCCCGTCACCGGCAACATCTCCGTCCGCCGCGTCGCCACCCAGCCCACCATTCCCAATCTCGCCACCCGCACACCCGCGCCCTACCCGAGGACCCCTCACGCCAAGCCCACCCCCTCCGCGTTCGACGACTTCGTGGAGCCGAGCGAGCCGCGGGACTTCGCGCCCGGCGCCGGGGCGTGGGGCCAGCCCGAGGATTTGGCGGCGCGGCTGCGCTTGCGATACGTGAGGGGGCTCCAGGTCATCCTACAGCGGCAGCTGCAGGTGCTGGTGGAGCAACACCGGGTGGACGCGCTCGTGTGCGGCGTCGCCGGCACCATCTGGCTGCGCTGGGTCGCTGCATCCAGGGTGTTCGACGATATGTGGGCACGCCAGGTGCTCGCTGACCACGACAAGGGTGCTGGCAGTGGAGGTGATGAGCTGTCTACACTCTTGCCTCAAATTATATGGCTTTCCTATTCTTTTAGTATATATGCCGATATATATATATATATATATATATATATATATATATATATATATATATATATATATATATATATATATATATATATATATATATATATATAGAGAGAGAGAGAGAGAGAGAGAGAGAGAGAAAGAGAGAGAGAGAGAGAGGGAGAGGGAGAGGGAGAGGGAGAGGGAGAGGGAGAGGGAGAGAGAGAGAGAGGGAGGGAGGGAGGGAGGGAGGGAATAATTTAGAATGAAGGGAGCAATTGCCATCAGAAAAATAGAACAGACTATCCACGAATAATCCTTCTCTTGTTTGCAGATAACAATAAACGTGACAGGCGCAAGGTTGAGTTTTCTTTCCTTCGCTCACTGAGGACGTTGCTGCCCATTTACTCAACACTAGCAGTTTGCTTCTTGGCCTGTCATGTTGCCCGTCAGGCCATCCTACCTAGTGACATTTATAGGTGGGCAGTGGAATCCAAGATCCCTTATCTGGCAGTGTTTGCTGAAGTAGACAAGCTCCTTGGGAGCTCACTGCACCTGCAACGCTGCCCTTTGGATGCAAGGCAGCTGTTCAGGCCGGTGCAAGTTATTGGAGCATGGCAGCTAGAAGCTGCCGCTGGATCCATAGCACAAAAAATATGCTTGAGGCTTCCTTCAGTAAACTTCTATGCAATTGCTCAACGTTGCTTGAAAGAATTGTCGCTCCCTGTAGAAAAAATCCTTCCCCATGCGTGCCGAATTTATGAATGGACAATGCCTGCAGAACTATGGCTGTCCAGTAATCCTGCTAGAGTGCCTACACGGGTTTGTGTGATGGCTATATTAGTAGTGACTCTACGAGTTCTGTATAACATCAACGGTCAAGGGTTCTGGGAGGTGAGTTTGCCACAAATGTTCCCCTTTCTCTATGTCATTTATATTATTTGATAAATGCAAACAGACTTTTGCTTCCAAAAAAAAAGCAAGCAGACTAAGTTATGTTTCTCTGCAGAAGATTTGTGAGGAAAGAAGAAACACAGGTGTATCTGATCCTGATGCAAATTCACCAACCACCAGGATGCTTGATGACAGTAACAGCGAGGAGTTCGGCATGAGAGAACTGTTGTATGCTATTGCAGCTGCCTATGATAAAATAAATGTTGTCCATGGTAAATTCTGCCTTTGGTCCTTTGCCTTATGTCATCATTAGCTTTATCTTCTAGTGCATGTGTTGGTCTGTGGCTCTTGGTCATGCTTATGCTGACAATATTTAATCTATATTCATATTGCTGTAATAAATTGAGTACAAATGGTCATTTGTGTATTTCATGGACTTAAAGGTCTTGTTAACTTTTCTGCCTGGAATCGAAAGCTAATGTTGGGTAAAACCAAGACTAAAGCACATGTGGTCTCTTGTGCATCATTTTGGATTTGAAATCTTTACAACCACATGATTCTTTGCACTATTCGATTGTTAGTCCTCGGTAATCCTAATGTAGTACAACTGTCATCTGCTTGTGCTTCAATGCACAAGCAGGTCAAACAGATGGGGAACATTGGAACACTTTGGCATGTACTTCAATTAAGACAAGTTTTTACGTTTTCCCTTTTTATATAGATGGTGGCGAGTACCTTCGTCTGAAATGGGAAGCGCTAGATTTTTTTGTAATTTCTGCCAGTTACAGAAAGATGACAGTTTAACTTTGCATAATCAGTAAGATGTTATATGCATGATGTGAACTTATTTTAATTTTATATATTAATTATGAGTGTGATTTGATTTTAAAGATTTATCTATTAGATCAGTTTGTATGCTAATTAGATGTTTTGCATTTACATCTTTGATAAAGTTATAATCCATTGATTTCTTGGCTCTTTGATGGGCATTTCTGTGCCTGGTTGGAGTACTTTTTCTCAAACGCACATGAGAAGTACGCATCCCTGCATTAATAGTTGAAGAAATGAGCCCCTACAGAAAGACCCCCCCCTCCCCCACCACCACCACCAACACACACACACTCACTAGAAAATACAGAAAAAGAATGACCTGCGGAAACATCAGCCTAACCAGCATCCCTATCCGAGAGCAAGGAAAGTTTCTTAGCTCCTGCCATAGCCCACATCTGAGGTTTATCCTGAGCTTGGCTCATAGCAGTGCCAACACTTGGGGCAGCCCCATTAAAGACAGTCATTGCGGTGGTTCCAGATGCACCAAGTGCCAATAATGATTAGCAAATTTAGTCCTTTCCCACCATACACCAAAGGATGACTCAGCAGTTGTCGGGCTTAGTGAGGAGAAGCCAACACGATGGAAGACGGAGTACCGAAATTGTCATGCAAACACATCCAGTGAGCAGATGTTGAATGTTCTCTTTCCTGATCACACAATAGGCACTTGTCTGAATGGGAAAGGCCTTGCTGTGCTAATCAATCAGCCGTCCAGCATCTGCCTAAGACTTCCAAATCATCTCAAGGTTTGAATTAAATGGCTCCCTGAAAAAGAGCATCATATGCAGATTTTGATGTATATTGTCTTGAGGTAGAAAGCTTCCAGATGTGCTTATCCTGTACCCCCACTTGGAGCTCGACCCCAGAAATCACATCCCATAACTCCAGATACTCCATAAGGGCATCCAAGGAAATTTCACCTTAAATATCTTCCATCCTCATTAATCAGGGACTCCAAAGCCGTGCGCCTGCATGCCTTTATTTTAGACACCAAAGGCTATACCTTAGGTGCTAAATCATGAATGCTTTTGCCTGCCAGCCATTTGTCTCTCCAGAAGAGAGTATTGGTGCCATTTCAAATTTCAGTGACCACTGCCATAGAATGAAGACAATCCACTTGCTGACCTGAAGAGGCAGACTTGTCCAGGGTTTATTTGGTTCAGATTTTTTAAGCCATGGCCATCTTGCTCTTAAGGTGAACCCCAGGGATTTTAGACCAAAGATTCCTAGTCCTCCAAACTTCTTTGAATGGCACACTTTGGGCCAAGCGATGTGACATCTCCAATTTCCGCTGCCATAGAATGAAGACAATCCACTTCCTTGCTGACCTGAAGAGGCAGACTTGTCATCTTGCTCTTAAGACAGATCCTAGGGATTTTAGATCAGATATTCCTAGTCCTCCAAACTCCCATGAACAACACACTTTGGGCCAAGGAAATGAGACAATGGTCTCCCTTCGCTTCCTTTCGACCCCTCCAAACAAAATCTATTCTAATGTTGTCAATGGCATTAATAGCCCAATATGGCAATTCTGTCGCCATGGCCAAATAAACCAACATGGATGATGTAGGACACTGACTTGATGTTTTCTAATTTTACAGACTACTCAAGTGACCTCCGTTCTTATCTCAAATACTGCAAGGATGTTATTTTTACTGGGATTACATGTTCAACAGAAGAGGAGCATCTAGTAGAGATCTTTTGGGATATGTACAAGGCCGGGGAGGTATTGCACTTTGCTTCATAATGTTCTCACGAATTTTCCTTTTGCATGAGGTGCCCAGTACGTAACTTGTGAAGAATGGTTATTACAGATCAGTTCTTTCACTTTTTCATATCCTCCAGGTTGTATCATATAAACTTGCTGTCGTAGTCAAGGCAGACTACAGATTAAGTTTGACCTTGAACCTTGAATTTTCGTTCTCGGTGTGGGGCCTTCATATTGATCTTTTATTGTTGATAGGTTATTTCGATAGCCTCATTCTAGGTTTCTTTCACAAACTGTATTCCCAACTATGAAATATTGCAACATTTGTGATGTTGCATTGCAGGATGACAATCCAAGAGTGCATGTGAAATCCCAGTCTCAAGGTATTGGGGAAAGGTCATTTACATATGGAGTGAACAAGCGCTCCCGGGATGGAACATTTATTGAAGCAAGTTGCAGTTCTTCATCATCTGACCATGATGCATTGCAAATGCTCAAGTCAGAGATGCAAGATCATGGATTTCATTATATGCCACCTAGGAAACCAAGGAAATCAGATGGTTATCTTCGTTATAGGAGGAGGAGACTAAGTGGTGGCTTTATTAATGTTGCGCATGCTGATTATTACATGTTGCTACGAGCTTTTGCAAAGCTTGCAGAAGTTAACGTTTGTATCATGCATATCAGTGTATTGAAACTTGAGAGCAGACTCGCATGTATTGAAGATCGAATTGAAAAAAGCTTGAACACCTTAAAGAACCTCTCTGTCAGTGCGAAAGATGAGCAAAGGCCTGTATCATCAGATTGAGGTACTTGTTGGAGTGCCATACTCTGCCAATGTAAGTTTCTGCATCAAACTTTTTTATTTTTCAGAAACATAATTTTCCTTGGATTTTGGCCTGCTAGTATTACTGCTTTTCATATAAAAATATTTAATTTCATGCATTTTATCACTCCAGGAGTACCATGTGATTGATGGCATACAAGTGAAGAAATCCTCCATTCCTTTCTTCTGGCAAAGCATGTGGTTACATTGTTTAAATGTGGCAAAGGATGATTAGCTGCACACCTCAACAAACAAAGCTTATTGCTGTGGCCTGTTGGCTTTGGTAAGCAAGCTGAGCACGCCAGGAACGTGTCACAGGTTTAACATCAGTGGTTAGAGTAACTCCAACCATTTTCTATCTCAACTTGGCATCCAATTTTGGTAAAATAAGAAAAAATGATCTCTAACATATTGGAGAAACAACTTAATATAGCAACTTGGCATCTCAAGCTTCTGCCGCTTCTCCCGTGCGTGTGAAGTGAAAAACCACCAGCGTTTCCTTCTTCCGCGCGCCTCTTTTTTCTCCGCACACCCCACTTCTTTTCTCCCCCATGGACCCGCTGTAGTCATGGATCAAGCAGGGATGCTAGGTTGGGATGTTTTTTATTTTTATTTTTTTAAAAATAGTTTTAAAAATAACACCAACGCAAACTTTATTTACACTCGGTGTCCCTTTTGCCTGTGCCATGTTTCCTGGCGTGGTTGATAGACTTTACTGCCCCACTGCATGTGGTGTATCCTATTTGCCACGCTGGCGTGCAATGTTGATTGTGTTCGCGACAAGCTGACGCGCCAACCCAGCAGACGCAAGCAGAACACCGATATCTGCTGCTCACCATCAGCGACGGCGAGGTCGGACCTTGCTGCCCACCATTAGCGACGGCGAGGTCGAACCGCCACTGTAGATCTAGCCGAGCAGAGTGATGCGTGTTGGAAATGGAAGGTGGGAGTTTAGTGACGCAACGCCGTAGCAATGGAATAGAGTATTTATTATTTCGTGGCAGAGAGGGAATGCAAAATTTGAAAATCCCGCTTTACTTCTTGACCGCGAAATGAAAATTTAGTAAGTTGCACTTCGGGGGCCACTGACAAGTGAGGCTGTGCAATCGCGGTCCCATATTATCAGCGAGTTTGGGTGGGATTCCGGTGGGGTACAACATAGGCGGGAGATGGATATCTGGAAGAGGCCCGCACTTAAGTGAAGTTGGGTGCGTTTCCGGTCGAAGATCACAAAGCCTAACAACTGCTTCTCCCACTACAATGCCTACACGTCTATTTTTTTAAGTCATATGGATGTAAAGATCTTCCTTCTGCGTTCTTATCTGGACCAAAGCACATTCATTTACCCACCAAATATTTCGCATGCCTACCGGGGAAAAAGCGTGCATATTCCGCCTTGTACTTGTGACCGGATTCCTGAGCAGTGTAGGCCTTCATATTTTGAGCATCCCACGTATTTTCATGGCTATTGTAATCTCGTGAGCCATGCTCTACCACGAGGTGCACGCTGCCTTATGATCGGTCATGGTTCGATAAATATGTGTGCCCCCAAGGCCTATGCTCATCGCCTCTTCATCCTCCACGCATTGTGCCAGCAGACCTCTCTATTTGGTTCAGCGCGCTGTGAAAAGAGGTGAGCTCCTAGCTTCCGCGTCGTGTTTCTACATGTTACAATCATTGTTTTTGGTCAGTGCTTATCATGTTTATGTTGTTGGCGAGTTTGTAGGAGGATGGCTTCTGATGCGAACGGAGGAACTGCCATCTTCCATGCTGTGCCACCTCTGTGGATCCATATGATTTGTAGGACATGGACGAAGCGGACGAGGATGAAACGGAGGAGATGAAGAAAGATGCTTTGGCTTGGCTGCAGGAGCAGGGTTATACTCGTGTGCTTCGCCATGGTCACTGTGTGTGCCCTTACTGCAATGTTGCTCACCGACAGTGGGGTTTTCATGATATCCTAGAGCATGCTTCTGGCATTGGTCGCTCGGGGCGCACCATGAAGTCGAGGGATAGGCATCGTGCATTGGAGGCATATCTCTGCATGGATCCTCATTATGCTACATTTCGTCGTGCATTAGGTACGGTGGGATAGGCATGTGCCGTATCCATCTCCATGACCATGTTTGTTGTCTTCCTCGTTGCCAAGTCCGAAGGTTTCATTGCTGGGTGTGTGTTTGTGCGTGCCTGTGACAGTGCCACTGTACGAGTGTAGGTCTATGGGCATGTATCATGTATGTGCACATTTAAGTTGAATAACTTGGGCAAGATGACCATCATTTACGTTATATATATATTCTTGGCAAAACGATGAATTTAGTCAAACGGTAAATTTGTAAAATCACTCATCATTTACGTGTGTATCTGCAATGCGGTATGGTGGGATCAGAATAAAAATATCACATGACAAGACATTACATCTCAGACTATGACAACACATCATGATCAGGGGAATCCACTAAAGCAAGGAAGGTGATCATGGAAAAGAAGAACACCAATGTTCTTCATGGATAACAGGGGATACAGGGGATTTTCCTACCACTAAAAGATTCACAGAGCAGGAAAACATGGGATCAATCTTTTCCATCCGAAAGAAAACATACCGTTGATCTTTCCATCCACAATACCACCTATTCGAACATGAAAAAGAAAACCCAAATCCGAGTAATCTAAGACGACCCCTCCGAGGAGTTCCCCGATGACTCTGGCGTCGAGGGAGCTTCAATGGCTGGGGGAGCCACGGGGCCGGGATTGGCGGGGCCGGCATTTGAAGGACCAACGCTGACGTCCATCTTCTTCTTGGTCCTATTCGAGTCCACCACCTCCTCCTTCACACCCTTCTTCTTCTTCGCTGATGGAATGTCCTTGAACGAATCAAGCTTACCGACCTTGTCATCCTTCGAAAGTCGCCTCACAAACACCTCCGTCAGATGATTCCTCTTCTTGGCCTCCACCTGCTTCCTCTTCTTGGCCGCCAATCGCTTCTTCTAAATGGCCACCTACATCTCCACCTCTTCCTCTTCCTATACACCCTCTTCCACGTAGTCGTACTCGTCCTCGCTGTCCGCGCTCTCCTGCCTTTCCATGTCTTCTACATCAGATTCACTCAAGGAGGGATCGGATCTCACATGTGCTTGGTTGGGCGGAGTCGGGTGGTGTCCCGATGGAGGAGGGGTTGGAAGGGAACTTGGTGGCGGGAAGTCGAATCGGAGAAGAAGGCATGATGGCTGTGGTTTTCTGGAGGAAGAGAGTTTGAGACAAGGCAATGAAGGGAGTTGGAATAGTCTAGCATATTAATAGATCTCAGTTTCGGGGAAAGTCGGGGTGTCTCTTCGGGAGTTGTATCACGCTAATGCAAGGAGGTGCCTTGATCTCTAATAATATAACGGTCTTTTGCAAACAAAACAACTATGTAAATTTGAAATCTTAGTGAGTTTGGAGCAAACTATATTTACAAGCACTTCAACATGCAGAGATGAACTATTTACTATCATTAAACTGGATGTTTGGGTTTGGGATGCATTAACAGACCAAATGTTTCGGTCTAGAAAAATATACAGAAAGGACAAATATTTCCGATCCTGTAAAAGATGTTTGTTTTGATTTTGGGAAAAGGTGATCTACGATTTCATAGTTTATGAGAGCGATAAAATAGGATAACATTTATAGGGAGACAAGGAAGAGAGATGGTCAGGGAAACAAAGCATAAACAACTTCAAACAAGGGGATTGATCAACAAACAAATGATAACCAAAACCATAAACATGGTTTGGGTTTGGGATGCATTAGCATTTCAGATGTTTGGCAATAACCGGATGCTTGTTTTGAATTTGGTCAAGGTGAGCAACGAACACATTGCTATTTCTTATTAATCATCCAATACTGATATTCAACCTCTCGAGATACATGCATTATTCTAACTGCTCCTTACATATTTGTGGCTTAGCTAGAGCATGTTGAACTGAGGGGTATAGTACACTACCATTGGATATGAAGTAAGACAACAAATTGGTTTGAAGTAAAACCATGGTTTCTCTGCCTAGCGTACACTAAATGGGAACAAGACATGGTCAAGACCCAAAGTTTCATCCGTAGTTTTTTCCTTGTTCATGTGGCACGCTAAGAAACACGATCATGTAAGTACAATAAGAGCGAATGTTCTTGTCTACGAAACACGAACAGGCCGGACAAACATGAGACCATGTTTCATGGAAATGTAAAGTTACTAATTAACATCACGATGTCAGATGTTCACATACAGAAGACAATGTTCGCACGAAATCTAAAGATATTTATTATCATCACAAATAACATATCAACATTGGTCTTCCACTGGCGCGGCTCGCTCACTCCATATACATCCATCCCTCGTTTCAGGCTAGGACGCGGTGGCGGGCTGGTGGCTCCACTTCTTCATGTTGTCCTCCCTCAAGGCCTCAGACCTGGCCATCCCAAGGACATGTTCCTTGATCTCATTCAGGTTCCTCCACCAGTGCATACGGTTGGGGCAGACAAGGCACCCGTAGGTGTTGGTAGTGCGCCAGAAGACGTGCAGAGTGTCGGTGTTTTAGCCCGGCAACCTACCAAGGGGAGTACCCGAGGTAGATGAATGTGGCCTCGCCGAGATCGGTAACTCGAAGGAAGAGACACGTGGCACACAATTTAGACAGGTTCGGGCCGCGAGGTGCGTAATACCCTACGTCCTGTATGCTACGTAGCTTTGGATTGATTGGATGTGATTACAAGATGATGCGTATCCGAGAGAAGGGTCCCTGCCTCACCTTATATAGTCCGGGAGGCAGGGTTACAAGTCAGTTTAGGGAGAAAGTACTAGTCGGGTACATCTAGGAGTTCTCTACACAGTACAAGGCATGTATAGCTTCCTATCCGAGTACTTCTCCACCGTAGTCCTTGCGCCCCACGTCAAAAAAAGATGGAAGGAATATAGTCTCAAGAAGGCTCAAGGTTTCAGCTATATCTGCCTCTAGACTTTCCATATCACTTATTTGAATGACAGGCGAGCTAAGTTTCTTGAAAAAGTTGCTTACACGAATCATAGCAGCACAAACCATTTCAGGCAATATTTTCCTCACAGCAAGTGGCAGCAAACGCTGTAGAATAATGTGGCTCTCATGGCTCTTCAGCCCAAATATCTTTCTCTCATTAACATGTACATTATGTCGTATGTCAGATGCATAGCCATCGGGACTCATTGTGTATGGTGCGGGTGGTAAATAAAGTTGGTCATCAACTTCAATCGGATGAAGGTCGCTCCTAATCCCTAGAGATCGAATGTCCAATCTATAATTCAGATTATCCTTGGATTTTTTAGCGGTGCCCGGGAATGTATTTAAGAAGCTTTCACTCACATTTTTCCCTATGTGCATGAAGTCAAAATTATGCCGCAACAATAAAGTTTTCCGGTATGGAAATCCTTTTGAAAATGACTAATGGCTCTCCTTCCTTGCGTCTCTTGCTTTTTTGTTTCTTTCCAGAAGGATCCTTACCAAAATTTGTATTAAGATCTTTAGTGTGATCCAAATTTTGCTCTCCAGTAAGTCGAATAGGTGCTGGCCTAAACTCCGTTTTACCACCAAATTTATCAGCATCAAACCTAAATGGGTGATTTTCATTCAAGAATCTACGATGGTCCATATAACAAGTCTTGCTACCATTACCAAGTGTAAAGGAACATGTTTCAGAGTGGCAATCAGGACAAGCAGCTCCACCAGCTGTGACAGATCCAGACGCATAGCCTAGACCAGGGAAATCAGTAATAGTCCACAACACAACAGCCCGCAACTAGAATAATTCCCTCTCTGAAGCATCATAGGTTCTAACTCCTTTGTTAAACACATCTAACAAATCATTAATCAGTGGCTCCAAAAAGACATCCATATCACTACCAGGACCATACCGACCAGGAATCAACAAAGAAAGGATAAAATTTGATTGCTTCATGCACATTGAAGGTGGAAAGTTGTAGGGAATACAAATACCAGGCCAAACACTGTAGCTAACATTCATTGTCCTAAATGGATTGAAACCATCTGTGGCGAATGCTAGACGAATATTCCGACTGTCTTCAGCAAATTCTGGATGCATTTGGTCAAATTCTTTCCATAGAGGTGAATCAGCAGGATGCCTTAACAGACCATCCTTTTTTCAACCTTTATCATGCCACCTAGTTAAACTGGCTGTTTTAGATGTCAAAAATAACCTTTGGAGCCTTTTTTTGATTGGAAAATAACGAAGGACCTTCATAGGGACCTTATATACATGCTTTCCATCTAAACTCCTCCTTATTGATTTCCATTGTGAAACTTTACATTTTGGGCGAGAATCCAATTTTGCATTCTCCCCGTAATAGAGGATGCAATCATTGTCACAGCATGAATACTAGTGTATCCAATTCCTATAGTTTTCACAAATTTCTTAGCTTCATAAAAGTTTCTAGATAATCTTGAGCCCTCAGGGAGTGCATCATTAAGTAGATCTAGTAGCAGGTTAAAAGATCTATCTGTCCATCCTCCAAGGAGTTTGATGTGGAGTAATCTAACTAGGAAACACAACTGTGTATATTTCTTGCAATTAGGGTACAACTCCTTGCTATTTTCTGCTACTAACTTTTGAATGGCAACTAGCTCAGCACAAGGTTCTAGCCCAGAAGTGTTGTCATCAAAATCTCCTCTATCATCTAAACTAGCAGCTAAGTCTCTAAGCAAATCAGATATGTCATCTTCCTCATTAGACTCCTCCATAGCCTCTCCACTATCATAATTCCCATAATTGATAAAAGAGCTAGCTTCTCCATGTAAGTTCCATATTTTGTATCCTTTTAGAAACCCATCACATATCAAGTGCTCACATATTTCACTTGCTTCTTTCCAAAACGAGTTAACACACTTTCTACAAGGACATAATATCGTGCTTCCTACTGCTGAATTCCTAAATGCAAAAGCTAAGAAACTGTTTACCCCTTGCAAATATACCTTGTCATGCCTATATGCAAGTATTAAGTTAAATTCCATTTTAACACAAATAGCACTTTTAGAATATGTAAATTAATTGTTATGTACCTAGCATCACAATCAATCCACGTTTTATCCATCAGCCTTGATGGGTGACCAATGAGCTTATTTTAAAAATAACAAACAAAACGCTGCATACTTTGGCAATTCACATGTCAATGTCCACACATACACACAATCACATATATTATCTACTGAACAAGAGAGAAGAAGTACATACCAATACACAAGGCCGGTTGCTACCAATATTCTTCAAATAGCTCCAAGGTGTACACGTGAGCTCCGTGCAAAGGTACAACAACTTCACAATGGCAGATTGACTAGCTACACTAAGCATATGCATTAGGTGAATTCAGTATATATACAAACACATTTGGATTTTCCTGTACTATTTCCTATGCACAAATATAAATAACATAAAATTTCTGATTATTAATATAAAGTAACCTATATAAGATGAATAATTATGTCTATAAGCCATATCATTAGTCGCATCCTACTCAGCAATAGAGATGGAGAATGAAAAAACATCATTTAATTTTATTTGGAAGAAAACAAGGACCACATGTAGTACCTTCTGTCACACAAGAAGATAATATTTCTCACAAGTCTCAACTCTTCTTTCAGTTTGCAAGCAGATGAAAGAGTTTCTCACAAGTGCCAACTCCTTTTTCTAGTACTGCAAGAAGATGAGATAGATATAAAAATGTAGTAGCACATCAGAGATTTCCCTAGAAAGTAATCACGTCAATAAATATTGAACCAATCTAAGAAGCCAAACCATGACTACATGAGACATGCTTACAAAGAGCAGGATGCATTGCAACAACAGATTCATGGCTGACTGAAGGCATAGCATGGATTTGGTAATAAGATAAATCACTAGGGTTACTCACCCAGATGGAGAAGGAAATCAACCCTGGACACCGACGAAATTAACCCTGGACGTCGAATCCTTGGTACCAGCAGTGTCGACTGGGAAAGCAGCTTCCACCAAACTTGGCCCTCACGGTGGTGTTGTGCGCGCCCCTCACGGCGGCCAACAGGGGCTGAGCGGGAGGGCTTTGGCCGTGTGCAGTGTTTGGAAGGGGTGAGGGGCGCGACGCGTGGTGATTTTGGGGAGCGGTGCACGGCGACTTGGGGGAGCGCGCGACGCGGGGAGTGCATATGGGGCGCAGCGATTTTGGCTAGCGCGCGACAGTGGTAGTGCCTGTAGCGGTGCGCAACGACTGTGGGGAGCGGGTGAATTGGGGGAGCGCGCGGCGATTTGGGGAAGCACGCGGCGGCGGGAGTTCCTGCAGTGCGCGGCGACTATGTGGGAGCGAGCGATTTGGGGGAGGCGGCGGCGGGATTTGCTTAGCTAGGGTTAGGGTTACGTGTCGCAGTCGGTTGACCAGTGGACCTTGCCATAGTAGTGCGCGAATTGGGCCAGCTGAAGGTGAAATAAGTCTGCTAGAGCGCGTCAGAGATGGCCCATTTCATATAACGACGGATGGTCTGACCCAACAGTTGAGATATAACGACGACCTGTTCAACGGCAAAGTGCAAATTTTATACCGATGGATGAGGAGATGTTACATTAAGATATAACGACGGTTGATGCGACGCAACATTATAACGATGGACTGCTCGAAGGTACTTTCATACTTATAATGACGCACATCCATCGCTAATGTGGGGTTGTGGTATAGTGCGCCCATAGCGCCGGCCCGCGCCCCCACGCGCGCCCCGAGGCCGCACACGGCCCGAGCACCATGGGAGTCCGCGCGCCTCGTGTCGCGCCCCGCACGAGCGCGCACCCGGCCTTGCCCGCGCCCGCCCGCGTGCCGCCCGGCCGCCGCCCGTGGCTGGCCTTCCCCTCTGTCCCTCCTTGCTTCAAGGTGCTGCGGACGTCACCTACAAAGAGGCCAGAGCCAGTCCTCGCGTGCGCCGAGCCCGCCCCGTGCACCCACCGATCCGCCACGGTCCACTATGGCCGCCGCCGCCGGACACCTTTCGGTGTCCTCCTCCAAAGCCGCCCCACCACCCCGACACCTCCTCTAGCCCCTACCGAAGCTCGCTGCTCGCCCTTAGCCGCCGCCGTGGCTCCACCTCGCCGGAGGCAAGCCTGCGACGCCGCACGCCGCCCGGAGCCGCCGAGGGTCATCACCGGCAGCACCTCCGCCTCGACCGGATCCCCAAACCGGGCATAGGAGACCCCCGGACCGCCCTCCGCCCCCGCGCCCGGCCGGCCCGGCCGCCGGTTCGCCGGAATTTGGCCGGACCACTGCCGGCCGGTGCCCAAGGGTCACATTGCTAGGAACAAAACCTTCTTGAGGGGCAATCTACAAACTAAGGGCTTTTCTGTAAGGGATCAAAACCGCTAGGGACCTCCATGCAAATCAGTTTCTTGAATAGTAAATTCAGTTTCACCGATTCTTGTAAATTCTGTATAAAATCATGGAGAAATCAGAAAAATGCAAACCCAATTTTGTTAGATTCCTGGTGAAAAACCCTACAAATTTTGTTAAACTTGTCTAGGCTGTTTCCTGAAATTTTTGGCGTGAAAAATAGAAATGTGAAAAACCTAGATCTATGATATCTCAAAATCCATAAGTCCTCTGTAGCTAATTTTTGGGGTATGTTGTGTGTTATGTAATGACTAGCTCCTGTAACAAAAATTGCATAAAGTTATGATGTAAATATTTTTATATGAATTGTTTTATATTTCTGCAGAATCTGTCCAAATGATTTTTGTAGCTGAAAATAATTAGAGTTTTGTGACCCACTTCTGCATGTTGTCTTGTTATGCCAAAATGCACCTCTGAAATAATTAAATTCTCTCCTAAGTGTGCATGTGTGTTCAGTGGCTTGTTATAGGTGATTAGTGCTTAATACACCCTCCCACTGAATTTTAATAATGGATCTTATGAATAAAAGCTTTGGAGGTAATGTAAGCTTAGTAGTCAATTAAATGGGAAAATCACCAACCCCACCTTTAATGACCTTTTGTGGGATGAAAATCATTTTGAAAAGATAAATACCAACCCCATGCTGTTTGTGTAAGTTAAATTAAATTATTTCCATACATATGTACACAGTCACTATCAAAAGAATAATTAATAAAGAGCTGCATATTGTTCCTTTTTGGAAGAGTATGCTGAATGTATTTCTTATCTAGGTGAATGTGGTGAACCATGCACTCCGTGGGTTGTCATTTATTGTTTATAAATAATTAAATTAGAAATCGTCAAATAAATCTTGTATTTGCATCTTCGTGTAGATCTCCCCGACGGTAGATATACGCTCGTGCCGGAAGGAGGAGACGAAGGTGCCGACGAAGAGCTGCAGCACGTGTTCGTAGCTCAAGGCCTAGACCAAAGTCCAGAAGGGCCCAAGGACAACCTTGCCAGCGAAGGCAAGCCCAGGATCATTAACCCTGTCTTTTAAAATTATGCCATTATGTTTTACTATGATTGTGCATTTACGTTTCAGGAGTTGAATTGAAACTCTAGCTGCATGACCCCTAGGTACCTATGCTCTATCACTAGTATGGCAGGTCGATAGCTGCTATGCTATAGGACTCGATAGAAGTCGAGTGATGTTCGTCACTCGCGAGAATAGGTTCTCATGTTGGAATCATAAGATCTTTATAAATGGATTGCTCATGTGGTAAGAGCATGGGATTTGGGCTCCGGTCTAGTGGCTTTCGTGGGCTAAGCTTGTGAACGTACTAAGCACTTGTCGGGAATGGGACCGGTAAGCCTAGTACCTTAATGAGACGGTGCGGGAACTTTTCCTTACTACTCCTGAGTGTTCACCAAACCGACTAGCTACCAGGAAGGGGGGTGCATGTGTGAGACTGGGTACCTCGCGGGGTATGCCAGCTAACCTTGTACCCAAGACTGTAAACTCTGCTCCCAATCCGAGGACTTTTGGGAACCGCCTGGATGGTTGTCCTCATGGGGGCACCCTACCATGTGTTTAGGTTCACCTTGCAAGGTTTAAATCAATCGATTGTCGGCCTCTCACCATTATCCGAGACTGCTTAGTCAACTGGCCACGATATCCCGTAATGATGGAACTTGGTGAATATTGTTGTATGAATTAATTGCTTGTCCAATTCTCGCTTGAATTAGTTGGCACACTTAGAAATGGTAATCAACTAGAACTTGTGCTAAAATATTGAAAGTAAGGACCTACTCTTTGTTGCTTTTCAGCAAAAGAAACTCCACCGGCCATAAAGCCTCTCATGTCTAGAGTTTGGTGATGTAGTTATCACCTGACGGTTAAGTCTTGCTGAGTATTAGTATACTCAGCCTTGCTTTTAAACTGTTGCACAGGTGTTGTTGACCGAGTGGATGATGACAAGTGATGACATCACGGAATGACCTCCTGTGATGTTTACCGTTGCGCTAGTTTATTTTATTTCCACTGTTTTCGAACTCTGAACCTGTACATATGGTCTTGAACAATGGTTTGTAATAATTTGGATTTAATTCGTGTTGTACTCTGGACTCACCTTCGCATGAGTTTTAATGCATATGTCGATCCTCTGTTTGAAAATCCAAGTGATTTACTGGCGGTTAACCCGGCAACTAACGAGAGGATGATACTTTACTATGGCTTGATGACCAAAGTGGATTGGTTTAGGTGATAGTACGGTATTTTCCTAGGCGTGTTGTCACAGCTGGTATCAGAGCGATTGTATGCACCAGAGTTTAGTTAATAACCTTAATAACCGTTTTTGAATAAAATTTGCCAAGATTGTTTTGATTTGCGAAATATGTTGGTCCATAAGGATAATCTAGACCGAGAGGCCCTAAAGGAATTTTTTTGGGTTCTTTTAGGTGGCTTATTAACCTATGGTTTATTTTGCTAACTTCCAGCACTTTACTTTATGTCAGACTTACTTTCTTGCACAACCAAACTAGATGAGACACGTGTATTATACGTGTGTTGTGCCGCATCACGGGAATTGCGAGGGTGGATGGAGTGATCCATTCCACGGATCCCATCTTCACGTCTGGTCATGAGTTGTGATGTCGCCACGTGTTTTATACGTGTGCATTCCGCATGTCGAATATGCGAGGCAAGGATACACTCCATTCAAAAGGAGGGTGTCCGAGGTTGGACACTGTCCATGCAGCGATAAACGCATGGGTGCCGTTTCTATAGTGAACGGTAATGTATGTGGACTCTTTCATGAGTGCTGGCATGAAAACCATTGTGTTCTGTGATCTCCTGCAGGTACACTAACCTCGTTTCGTAAGTTGCTAAGTGAGCATCAACTAGTTCTCGACTAGTTATTATTGGGAGAAACGTGTATGTGCCTTGCCACTGGTGCTAACTTCGAGTTTTGGTTTGATTGCCTTGTGAGGACGAATAGGACGTCTTGCATCATGCTAAAAATCGTGAAAACTTAAACTGAATCCATACTTATTTGTGTGCTCTGTAAGGTAGCATATTGCTAGTTTGTTTTGTCCTGCCTAGCCTCTCAGGTGTAGATGTGTTGTCGTCCACATATCTAGTAGGGTTGTTTGCTTAGATTGTTGTCTCCTGTTCAAGAATCTTTTTGTCTAGGTAATCTCCTCCAAAGTTGCTCCAAATCTAATCTAGTTTCTGCTTGCCGGAATTCACGATCATAGCTTTGGTCTACCTCAAGTTGTGCTCAGTTTAGTGAACCCCTGTCTTGATGTTTTCCCAGAAACCTAACCTGAAATCTTGCTTAGTTCAGCACCTTCCTAATCTTCTAAGCTCAATCTTGCATACCCAGACTTGTGTTTCATAACCTTGCTGAGTTGCTACGCAAATTGAGAAATTTTGGGGCTCTAGTTTTAAGTTATGAATTTTTGTTCACGACTGCCAGAACTTTGTGTCATTATGTATGCCTGCTCGTTTTGAGTTTAGCATACGATTGTATCTTAGTACACATGATTACCCCATTTCTTAACCACATACTCTTGTATCATGGATCAAGTGTATCCTTGAATACTCACACCATCTAGTACTCACTTCTGTCGTTATGTCCAGATGGATAACCTTGGATCTACGTCGGCTGATGTGGAAGCATGGACTCTTGTGAACTACCTCAAGGAGGGTGGATTTCCCGCACTTCTATGGGACACCCTGAAGGACTTTGGGTGTGCTTCTTATCCAGAGTACTCGACATGTGAGGTCATGACCACCGGCCAACTCCTTCGTTGTGAAGTGAAGGTGAAAATTTCGATGTGCCCGACAAATCCTGCTTGGGAAGAGTGGGAGTGTAAGGCACAAGGACGGAACCTAGCTGACACTGTACAAAAGGCTGCTCTCGAAGTGCTCACAACTTTTTGTGGGAAGCACCCTAACGAGGTAGCCGACACTGCAGCCAAAGTGATTCCTGTACCTGAGCAACACACTGTACCTTGTGTCGAACACGAAGTTTTTTTTCCAGCTCAGGGCAACTCTCATTATAGTTCTGATCTCGTCCCCTCAGTTCGTTTCTCCGAAGCCTTGTATGACACATACCAACGGATGGTGGGAGAAAGTGTATTCTATAGACACCAAATCTATAGGTACCAAGTTAAAGAATTGGAGAACACCGCTCAAGCGTTGAAGGAAGCCCGAACAATAATAGCTACTCTCAAGAAGGAAAGAGGCAAGGATAAGGCAAAGATACAAGAATGAAGTGAAATCATACATGAGCAGAACTTTCTGTTGCAGCATAATGACCAGTATATGCTTGAGCTAGAGAATCAACTGGAAGCTATAGCAGTTTCACCTCCGCAACCTGCCATTCCCGAACCAACAAAAGAAGAAGATGCAGAGGTTATCCAAGGAGAGTTCGGAGTAGAGTCTGGACCTCAGTCACGATAGTTCTTTGGCATGGAAGATCCAACCCTAGGAAGTTGGTATGTTGGAAATTGAGTTCTGAGTCGTACGAGGGTAATAGTTGTAAGGAGCCCCAGTGTACAGCCGTGTTTGGTTAGTTGTTGTGGTTGGCTGAGCTAGAAGCTTCTTCTGTGCAGCTAGTCTGCATTGTAGTCCCAAGAGTTGTTGGTGAACCCCAGATCTTTCCTTAATGTAATGCCTTGCTTAAACATCTTTCAGCAATGATTTTCATAAGATATGATTCATGCTGGGGTGATCAGACCAAAAGTTCTGTGATGAGTCTCAACTCGTCCAGAAGTTTCTTGCCAATCATGAATCATCCGATTTCTCAACCCTGAACTTATTCTTTTTGGTCTTGCTCACGACCTTTTGAATTAAAATAAATGTCACTTTTTGAGCATGCATTGCATAGCATATGCATTTGGGAACCTTGGGTGAACTAATGTGCTTTCACATAGAATCTTCCATACTCATACTCTACCTCTCTTGTTGGTGTCGCGACGGAACCTAGGGCATCATGTGTGCTATAGCCATGTGGTTGTCACTAGGGGCGCGCTAGGTATCTTGGTTGTGGGTATGCGATTCACCACACATATTCTTTCTTTGACTGTGATTGCCCTCGCAGTCACTAACTCATCATGCGGGTAACCGAGTCGTACTAATGTGCATCATGAGCATCACACCACACAAGTATGTGTATTGTGTCTTCACAAGCATGTGCACCGCACCAACTTTTAAAGTCATTGCACCGCAATGTAATGAGTCATCGACACCCAATTTCACAAGTTAATTAAAAGTGTGAGCAAGATTATTCTGAAGTTCCCACACTAAATAATCTTCTGTGCAAACGAATTATGGAAATCTTTTGTTAGCCTTCCTTTTCTTCATAAAAGTCTGTTTTGTTGATCACTGTCGATTTGGTCTCTTGCTGCAAATCTCAACATTCTCGTAGTGTCAACTCTTTTCCAATCAGATAAGTTGTAGAAGTAGAAGTCGAGTTTTCTTGAGCAATCAAGGTTCTCGAAAAGTCAATGTTTGAGAGTTATCCATCGCTTATCCGTCCATGATCCGTGATCATACCCTCCAAATCCTCGGAATCAAGCAAGGAAGTAAACCCAGGATCGATGGAAACTTTTGCTAAGATCCACTTAGTTGCAATCACAAGCTTAGAATGCTGATATCCTGAGCTTTTCTCGTTCTTCTCCCCATCACGGTCGATTATTCGGACCGTTGGACCCCATCCTTTTCAGTGCCATGACCGTACGACGCCGTGACGCCGCTCTGCCATCTTCTTCCGCAGTCACACTCACGTCGCCAAGACCTCACAGGCTAACCATTGTCGAGCCCCGTTTTGTCCACACCAGATACCTCGGCTGGTTTGGATGACCGTTGCAGTCCCGCTGCGGCCATAAAAGGGAAGCCCTTTGCCCAGAACCGCCGATACTAAGCATCGTATCCGTCCAAGCTCGACATCACCATCGCTCTTGTTCTCCCTCCAGCTAGTTTTTGGCCACCCTGCCACTAGCCCATCTCTCCCATCTGTTCCGTTCCTCGCCGAGCAAGCTATTCCTCCGTCTTCATCCACGACGTCGAGAAGAAGCTCGGAAGTAGGCCGGAAGAAGGACTCAAGCCATGTTGACACCCATGACTCAATTCTTGGAAGAGTTCGAGTCGCTACTGACGCTGGTAGGGATGTATCTCTGTATCGCAGGTGGAATCTGTCTGCTATGAGCTGTTCATGTGCACATTCATTGCCCACTCCCTCATGAACGGCGATGAGGAAGAAGAATTGCACCTTGTACCTTTTGTTCCATCTGAATTCTCGATATCTGGAAGTGTACGCGGAGATGTCTTTCTCCCTTTGTAAGCCTTGTCATGATGGAAGAAATCGCTCTAGTCTTGTTATCGAATCTCAGGACGAGATTCTTCTTAAGGGGGTAGGCTGTGACGCCCCAGGTTTTTAATTAGCGTCATTAACGCTAATGACCGAATCAGTCGAGTCAAACCGGCTGACATTGGTCAAACCTAGGTCAACCTGGGTCATCACCTCGAAAATCGAGCCAACATCCCCTAATGACCCTCTTGATCAAGTCAAAACACACTTGTGGTCAACCCTTGGTCAAAGGCACGGTCAAAACCCTCTGAAACCCTAATGTCTTTGAACGTCATCCGAAACTTTTGCCGCGCTCTCCAAATTTCACCAAAACACTTCAAAATCTCCCAATATGAAAGTTGTCCATTTTTTCGAGGGACACAACTTTCATGTTGAATGGCATTTCAAAGTTTGAGAGGAAAAAGGTGAAAAATTTGGTCAACTGTCAGCATCTCCTGTTCACCGGAAGGTGGTGGCATTCAAAGTTTGTCAGAATTTTATGCAAAATCCGTTGAGAGAAACACTATAGAGCCTTTGTAGAAGTTGTAGAGGGTAGTGAGATCTACAACTTTGCTATTTACCCCTCGATGCACTTCAGTTCAAGTTTTGGGGAAAAACTTGATCAAAGTGACCTAAGTCGAAACGATCGGGCTGGAAACAACGCCGCGCCGCGATGTCGCGCCGGCCGAGCACCGGCGCGCCGTACCGCCGGCCGGCGCGCACCTTCCCGAGGCCGCACATGGCCCAAGCACCATGGGAGTCCGCGTGCCCCGTGCCGCACCCGCACGCATGCGCACCGGGCCCCGCCCGCGTGCCGCCCGGCCGCTGCCCGTGGCTGGCCTTCCCCTCTGTCCTTCCTTGCTTCAAGGCGATGTGGACGTCACCTATAAAGAGGCCGGAGCTAGTCCTCGTGTGAGCTGAGCCTACCCCATGCACCCACCGGTCCGTCACGGTCCACCATGGCCGCCGCCGCTGGACACCTTCAGGTGTCCTCCTCCAAAGCCGCGCCACCACCCCGGCACCTCATCTAGCCCCTACCGAAGCTCGCTGCTCGCCCTTAGCCGGCGCCGTGGCTCCACCTCGCCGGAGGTAAGCCCGTGACGCTGCACGCCGCCTGGAGCCGCCGAGGGTCATCGCGAGCGGCGCCTCCGCCCCGACCAGACCCCCAAACCAGGCTAGGAGACCCTTGGACCGCCCTCCGCCCGCGCCCGGTCGGTCTCAGCCGCCAGTTTGCCGGAATTTGGCTGGACCGCCGCCGGCCGGTGCCCAAGGGTCACATTGCGAGGAACCAAATCTTCTTGAGGGGCGATCTGCAAACCAAGGGCTTTTCTGTAAGGGATCAAAGCCACTAGGGACCTCCATGCAAATTAGTTTCTTGAATAGTAAATTCAGTTTCGCTGATTCTTGTAAATTCCGTATAAAATCATGGAGAAATCAGAAAAATGCAACCTAAATTTGTTAGATTCCTGGTAAAAACCCCTACAACTTTTGTTAAACTTGTCTAGGCTGTTTCCTAATATTTTTGGCATGAAAAATAGAAATGTGAAAACCTAGATATGTGATATCTCAAAATCCATAAGTCCTCTATATCTAATTTTTGGGTATGTTGTGTGTTATGTTATGACTAGCTCCTGTACCAAAAATTTTACAAAATTATGACGTAAATATTTTTATATGAATTGTTTTCTATTTCTGTAGAATGTGTACAAATGATTTTTGTAGCTGAAAATAATTAGAGTTTTGTGACCCACTTCTGCATGTTGTCTTGATATGCCAAAATGCACCTCTGGTGAATTAATCACAATTTTATAAATGTCAAAAATATTTATTTTTGAAATATACTTGTGTTTCTTTATAATTGCATAAGTCAAGATCCATAATAGTTCCAGGTGTATATGCTGCACCCCTAGCCTAGTTTTGGACCAGAGTTCATGTGTGAGAAAGTTAGCATCAATTTGATGAGTATTTGTTTTTGTATGCATTTACCTTGTTTTACTAGCTAGTTTTTGTTATTTTCGATATAATCAAATTTGTAGCTCTCCTAAGTGTGCATGTGTGTTCAGTGGCTTGTTATAGGTGATTAGTGCTTAATACACCCTCCCATTGAATTTTAATAATGGATCTTATGAATAAAAGCTTTGGAGGTAATGTAAAGCTTAATAGTCAATTAAATGGGAAAATCACCAACCCACCTTTAATGACCTTGTGTGGGATGAAAATCATTTTGAAAAGATAAATACCAACCCCATGCTGTTTGTGTAAGTTAAATTAAATTATTTTCATATATATGTACACAATCACTATCAAAAGAATAATTAATAAAGAGCTGCATATTGTTCCTTTTTGGAAGAGTATGTTGAATGTATTTCTTATCTAGGTGAATGTGGTCAACCATGCACTCCGTGGTTGTCATTTATTGTTTATAAATAATTAAATTAGAAATCGTCAAATAAATCTTGCATTTGCATCTTCGTGTAGATCTCCCCGACGGTAGACATACGCTCATGTCGGAAGGAGGAGACGAAGGTGCTGACGAAGAGCTGCAGCACGTGTTCGTAGCTCAAGGCCTGGACCAAAGTCCACAAGGGACCAAGGACAACCTTGCCATCGAAGGCAAGCCCCAGGTCATTAACCCCGTCTTTTAAAATTATGCCATTTTGTTTTACTATGATTGTGCATTTACGTTTCGGGTGTTCAATTGAAACTCTAGCTGCATGACCCCTAGGTACCTATGCTTTATCACTAGTATGCTAGGTCGATAGCTGCTATGCTATAGGACCCGATAGAAATCAAGTGATGTTCGTCACTCGCGAGAATAAGTTCTTATGTTGGAATCATAAGATATTTATAAATGGATTGCTCATGTGGTAAGAGCATGGGATTTGGGCTCCGGTCCAGTGGCTTTCATGGGCTAAGCTTTTGAACGTACTAAGCACTTGTCGGGAATGGGACCGTTAAGCCTAGTACCTTAATGAGACGGTGCGGGAACTTTTCCTTACTACTCCTGAGTGTTCACCAAACCGACTAGCTACCGGGAAGGGGGGTGCATGTGTGAGACTGGGTACCTCGCGGGGTATGCTAGCTAACCTTGTACCCAAGACTGTAAGCTCTGCTCCCAATCCGAGGACTTTTGGGAACCGCCTGGATGGTAGTCCTCGCGGGGGCACCCTACCGTGTGTTTAGGTTCACCTTGCAATGTTTAAATCAATCGATTGTCGGCCTCTCACATTATCCGAGACTGCTTAATCAACTGGCCATGATATCCCGTAATGATGGTACTTGGTGAATATTGTTGTATGAATTAATTGCTTGTCCAATTCTCGCTTGAATTAGTTGGTACACTTAGAAATGGTAATCAACTAGAACTTGTGCTAAAATATTGAAAGTAAGGACCTACTCTTTGTTGCTTTTCAGCAAAAGAAACTCCACCGGCCATAAAGCCTCTCATGTCTAGAGTTTGGTGATGTAGTTATCACCCGACGGTTAAGTTTTGTTGAGTATTAGTATACTCAGCCTTGCTTTAAAACTGTTGCGCAGGTGTTGTTGACCGGGTGGATGACGACAAGTGATGACATCACAGAATGGCCTCCTGTGATGTTTATCGTCGCGCTAGTGTATTTTATTTCCGCTGTTTTCGAACTCTGAACCTGTACTTATAGTCTTGAACAATGGTTTGTAATAATTTGGATTTAATTCGTGTTGTACTCTAGACTCGCCTTCGCGTGAGTTTTAATGCATATGTCGATCCTCTATTTGAAAATCCAAGTGATTTACCGGGTATTAACCCGACAACTAACGACAGGATGATACTTTACTATGGCTTGATGACCAAAGTGGATTGGTTTAGGCGATAGTACGGTATTTTCCTGAGCGTGTTGTCACAAATTTGGTATCGAGCGATTGTATGCACCGAGTTTAGTTAATAACCTTAATAACCGTTTTTGAATAAAATTTGCCAAGAACCAAAGGAGGACACAAGGATGAAATCCGCCCAACAAAAATTGCCCAAAAATAGCTCTAAAAATCACCGAAAAAGCGAAAACGCCGAGAACCAAAGGAGGACACAAGGATGAAATCCAAACCTTCCATACATAACGAGGAAAGATTTTATACAAGGTTTAGCATCCACCGTTCATCCTACCCACTCAAGATTTTCTCTTTGGAGCACTAGCTAAACCTAGAGAGAGAGAGGCAAAGAGGCAAATGAACTAGGGTTCCAAGTCTAGCCAAAGAGTTGGCTGCCATCCACCCCTCCAACACACATATATGGGCGGCGGTCTTATGCCTAAACTACACCTACAACATAAAGATAAGATACACGCCCACAGAGGGCAAATCCAAAAAGTGCAGGAGTTCTCCATCAGACGGACGCGCTTCCACCGCATCTTGCTTAGCCTCGACGCAAGCCATGTGATCACACCACGCGCCTTCCGCATCGAAGCTTCCCGACGTGCATGGTTGCCACCAGTCAGACCGGTCAAGTCCACCGGTCAGACCAGTCCGGCGCAGTCACATCGCCACCGAGTCTCCGGACTTGGCTGTGACGCCCCAGGTTTTTAATTACCGTCATTAACGCTAATGACCGGATCAGCCGAGTCAAACCGGTCAAACACCGGTCAAACCTAGGTCAACCTGGGCCATCACCCCGAAACCCCGCCAATGAACCCTATTGGACCCCTTGACCAAGTCTACACACACCCATAGTCAACCCTTGGTCAAAGACACGGTCAAAACCGGTTTAACCGTTGACGTCAGCGAATGTCGTCCGGAACTTTTGCCGCGTTCCCCAAAATTCACCTAAACACTTAAAATTCTACCTTTATGAAAGTTGTCCATCTTGAGGAGGGACACAACTTTCATGCAGATTGGCATTTCAAATTTTGAAGGGAAAAGCTTGGAAAATAAGTTGCAAGGCAGATTTTACTGTTTGCAAGAACAGGCTAACATTCACTTTTGGCATTCAAATAACTTCAAATCTGGGCAGAAAAACCCTATATAGCCTTTGTAGAAAATGTTAAGGTCTACAACTTTGGTATTCATCACTTGCTCAACTTCTGTACAAAAAATTGGAGTTTTACAATTTCCAAAACAGTCCCAGCAAAATAAAAACCGGCCGAACGCCGGCGCGCCGCGACGTCGCGCACCCGCGCGCGCGCCCGTCGTCGGCCGCCGCCGGCGGTGCCCGGCGTCCGCGCCCGCTCCGCCCGAGGCCCGCGCCGCCGAGGCACGCGCGGCCTTGAGGCCCCGCTCCCCAATGCACCCCGCTCGAGGCGCCCCGAGGTCGGCGCGCGCCGTACGCGCGCGCACGCCGCGGACCGGCGGTCCGTCGGCGGTGTCGCCGCCGTACGCGCGAGCCCCGAGCCACCGTAGCACGGCAAGCATCCGCGCCGTCACCCCTTCGTCACCCCGGACGTGCCGAACCGCATATAAAAGCCCCTTGCCTCCCCTCCGCGCGCCAACCGATCCGCCCGCCGCCATTGCCGCCGCCGCCCGGTGCTAGCGCTCACCGCCCGTGCTCGCCGCCGGCCAATCGCTCGGTAGCACCCTTAGGCACACGCCAACCTTCCCAAGTCGCTTGTTTACCAGCATTGCATCTCCACGCCGTCTTTCACCGAGCCACCGCGGCCACCGCCGCCGGCCGCCGCCGACACCCGTCGTCCGCCATCTCTCTACTCCAATCCGGTACCCTACGGCCCGTAGGTGAGCTCCTGGTCGTGCCCGCCGCTTGCCGGCCGGCGCCGCCACCGGCTCGGGCCGGAGCCGTCCTCGCCCGCACCGCCCGGCCGGCCATGGACCCAATTGCGTTGATTTGAATCTTTCTAGGGTGTTTCACGTGAAAGTGCAGGGCTTGTTTGTGAAGATCCCTATCTAGTGATTCTTGCGGTTTAGCCCAAAGACCTTGTAAAATTCCTAGAAATTCGTAGAAAAATCAGAAAAATACCAAACCAATTTTGTTGGGTTCAGGAAGATAAATCCCACCACTTTTGTTATTTGCACATGGCTGGATTCTAAATAGTTTTAGCATGAAAAATACAAATGTGAAAAACCTAGATCTGGCATAACTTGAAATCCATAACTCCTCTGTATCCCAATTTTGGATATGTTGTGTGTTAGGTCATGACTAGATGCTGTGCCAAAAATTGCACAAAGTTATGCAGTAGATCTTGTTAAATAAATTGTTTTCCATTCTTGCAGAAACTGCCTAGATGATTTTTCTTGCTAAATATTTTGAAGTTCTTGAGCTCAACTTGTGCACACTATCTTGTAATACCAAAATACACATCTTGTGAATTAATCATGATTTTCGGCTTAACAGAAATAATTATTCTTGATTTAAACATGTTTTCCTTTGCAAATGAATAAAGTAAGATCAGTAGAGCCTCTAGGTGAATGTGCTCGTTATTTAGACTTGTTTAGGACCAGAGAGCATGCTTGAGAAAGTCTGGATCATTTTGAGGTTTATTTATTTTTGTATGCATTTAATTTGAATCACTAGCTAGCCTTTGTTATTTTCAATAATATTTAATTTCCTAGCATCCAACACTTACATGTGGGTCCGATGGACCAGGATAGGTGCTAATATGATTAAGAAACATTTCCTTAATTTTTGGTAATTTAATTGCTTAATAAAAAGCTTAAAAGCCCTTTTTATATTAAAGGGAAGTTAAATAAAGAAAAACCCCTAATTAATTCTTTTTCCTTTTTGAAGGTATTATTTAATATAATTAAAAGATAATCAATTATCATTGCTGATAAGAAATTAATTCATGGATAAAAATATTATTTATACCTTTGCTTGTGAAAAGAAAAGGAATTAAAGCCTTCACATGAAATAACAAGTATAATAAAAATCTTTATTCAAATTTACCATAAAAGAGTAAACCATGTACAACTACTAACCTTCCTAAAAGAGAAACACTAGCTAGATGCTTGTTAAGGTGAATATGACCAACCAAGAGTTGGATAAGACAACAAACTATCACATCACCTAAATCTTGCATTGCATTCCGTGTAGACCTTCTGGACGGAGATTACTCCCTTGTCCCGGAAACCGAGGAAGGAGGAGCGGAAGCTTCGCTGCAGTACGTGGAAGTGCTCGACACCGAGGGTGCCCAGGCTAACCTAGCTGACGAAGGCAAGCTCCGGTGCATCTAACCTAGTTTTTCAAATTCTTTATTCAATTATCTATGGATGATTGTGCATTTAAGTTCAGGAGTTGAATGAAACCCTAGATGCATGATCCCTAGATACCTTTGTCCTTACTAGAATGATAGGTCGATAGCTGCTAAGCTATAGGACCGTTACAAGTCGGGTGATGACCTCACTCGAGAGAATAGGTCCCTAGATAGGAATCACAATATATCCTAAATGGATTGCTCACGTGGTAAGAGCATGGGATCTAGGCTCCCGTCCAGTGGTTATGTGGGTTAAGTTTTTGAACGTACTAAGCACATGTCGGGAATGGGACCGGTAAGCCTAGTACCTTAATGAGGCGGCGAGGGATCCTACCGTTACTACTCTTGGGATTCGCTCTCACGGCTCGCCACCGGTGGTGTATGGCGACTCTGGGTGTACTGGGTGGGACATGCCAGATAGCCTGCACCAAAGACTGTAAGATTCGATCCCAACCCGAGGATTTATGAAAACGGCCTGGGAAAGTTGTCCCTTGGTGGGCAGCCTACCGTGTGTTTGGGTCTACCTTGCAAGGTTTAAATCAATCGATTGTCGGCTCTCACCGTTATCCGAGACTACTTACTCCACTAGTCATGAGATCCCTAATGATGGAAGTTGATGAATATTATGTTTGATTAATTGTATTGTACAACTTTGTTTGTACTAGTTGGCTAATGTAGTAAACATTAAACCTACTAGAACTTGTGCTAAAATCTTGAAAGTAAGGACCTACTCTTTGTTACTTTTTAGCAAAAGCAACCCAGTAGCCAAAAAGCCTTTCATAGTCTAGGTTTGGTGAAGTAGTTATCACCGACGGGTAAGACTTGCTGAGTATTAGTATACTCAGCCTTGCTAATGTGTTGATCCAGGTAATGCCTTCAGTGATGTGTGGCCCCGAGAGCCCGCCCGGCTGGGAGCTGGAGTGGATGGAGGACGACTACTGAAAGCATCATGGATGGCGTCCCGTGGTGTCTTCGCTTCCGTTAGTTAATTTCCGCTGCTTTCGAAAACTCTGAAATATTTCATCATGGCAAAAACTATGGTTTGTAATAATTGAACCCCTCGGGGTACGAATTGGGATATTAATGTTGTTGTATCTCTGGACTTGCCTTCGAGTGAGTTTTAATGCATATATTCGATCCTTGTTGCTTTTCAAGCGATTTACCGGGTGTTAACCCGGCAACTAACGACAGGATGATACTTTATTATTGCTTAATGACCAAAGTGGATCGGTCTTAGGTGATAGTACGGTATTTTTCTGGGCGGGTTGTCACATTGGCTTTATGGATCAACCAAGGAACCTAGTGGTTTTATGGCCAAACCACTGCAAACCCCACGAACATCGCATGACCTCCACGCCAATCTTCATCTTGACTTGGCCACCACGATAGTCCCGGCTCCATGTCCACGACTTCATCATGCCTTTCTTGCACCGCACGGCTCGCACTTGACCCGATCGGCCACCGCGTACATCGAACCAAGCCTACTTGTCTCTCCATCACCTGGAGGCCACCTCGGCATAGACCTTTTGTGCTTGTTCTTCACCTGCACCAACACGAGTCAGGCCGCAACCTGTACCTGCAATACTCAGCCAAGAGTCAGTCCACACAACTTTGTCAATCACTCATCATAGAAGGGGCAACTGCCTCCACTGGTCCTCGGACGCTCCTCTTCCTCAATTGCTCCCTTGATGAGTGCATTAACAACACACCACAGTAACCAATTCTGAGAATAAAAAAAGAAAAGAAGACGAATAAGAACAAGAACTCGAACAAGTGATCGAAAGCCAAAGCAAAGCAACAAGGCCACTCGAACGATAGAAGTCTCGCCCCCCTAAGGCAAGGGCAACAACTCAACATAGCCGAGACAAAAGCTCATCACAAAGAGCCACAATCTCACAAGCTCAAACCAAAGAGCAAAGCCGACGATCAAAGCACAAAGTAACTTCAGGCAACAAGGAGCTCCCCTGCAAATGTGCAACCCCCCTGAACAAATGTGTGCATGAAATACCACCAAAGAGCATAACCATGCTCTCAGGCCTCGACCGGTCAGACCGGTGTGCCGCACCGGTCAGGCCGGTGACCATATGAACAGCGAACAGAATCGCAACTAAATTGAAATGGTTCTAAAAGCACCCAGAATTGTAACTGATGCACAAATCCCCCCCCTTGTTGACATTGTACAAATCAAGCTAAAATTAGGAAAATTTCAACTATGATCTTCTCAAATATGAAATGAGCAATACAAAATGTTACAAATGAGCTATCAATCAAGCAAGATGGTTCATAGTTGAAGAAGGGCATCGCCATCAAGAGTGAGAAGTTACATAGCCATATGGTAAAGCTAAGTTAATGTTTTAGCAATTTTGTGAAAATGTTCATCTCATGAACAAATTCCTAAACATGCACAAAATGAGCTAAAAAGATCTATATCACATACAAACTCATATAAGGCACAAGTTCTCATCACAAGATCATTATAAACACCCACAAGCTGCCTCATGTCATATCAAAGCTATCGAGCCATGTGTCTACTTCTAACTGACACTTGTCATGGTAGACATCATGCAACGGTTTTAGCACCCATGTTATATACATAAAAGCACAAAGATATGATGATGTGTATATTTTTCAAGCATACACATTCCAAGATACCAATTTTCAAATTTAACAATTTAAGCATGGTACATGAAATGCCTTTGCAGTAAAAAGAAGCTTATGCTCCCTCATAAGATAAATCATGGGATAAATGGGTTTTTGACCCCAAGTGAAAAGAAAATATTATCCAAGCACAAGCAAGATATGACATAGCCATTTAAGCACAAACAGAGCATAAAAGGCATCTACCCATGAGACAAAGCATGTCAATTTTAATCATTTTCAAAAATGTAACTATATCACATGAATATGTAGCAAATCAATCAAGAGCATAGCTATCCTTACCAATTCCCAACAAGCATAATTAACATCTCACATGTAGCAAGTTGTAGTAATCACTAGATATAGGAGAAGCTCATCCTACCAAATGCAAAAGGTATAATGCACACCATAAGATACAAAGATGGCTAATCCTATCATGATATAATACATATGAGATGCAAATGCAAACATGATACATATGTCATATATAAAACACATATACAAGAGAAGCTCCCAAGATCCAGCTCAAAACGGTAAACACACTACAAGCTCACCTTGCAAGCGGGTAAAGGTGACTTGGTCAAGTGGTTTGGTGAAAATGTCAGCTAGCTGGTCTTGGGTGGGTACAAAGCTCAACCGGATGTTCCCTTTCTCAACATTGTCCCTCAGAAAGTGGTACCTCACTTCTATGTGTTTGGTTTTGGAGTGAAGGATTGGGTTTTTGGTTACACTTATGGCACTGGCGCTGTCACAAAAGAGTGGAACCTGGGTACACTCCTCACCAAAGTCACTCATAGTGTAGGTCATCCATAAAAGCTGGGAACAACAACTAGCAACTGCAATATACTCGGCCTCTGTAGTGTACTGGGCTACACTAGTTTGCTTGTGGGACGACCAAGAAACCAAAGAAGAACTGAGAAACTGGCAACAACCCGAGGTAGACTTGCGATCCAAACGACTCCTAACAAAATCAACATCGGAGTATTCGTGAAGTGTGAGTGTGGAGGAGGCAGAATATCAAAGACCAAACTCAGGAGTGTAGTTCAAGTACCTGAAAGTCCTCTTAACAGCCTGCCGATGTGAAGTCCTCGGGGAAGCCTGAAAACGAGCGCACAGACACACACTGAACTATATGTCTGGCCTCATCACCATCAAGTAGAGGAGGGAGCCGATCATGCTCCTGTACTCCTTCTGGTCCACGGGCTCGCCATCTTCATCAGCATCCAAAGCCGTAGTGGTACTCATTGGTGTAGTCAACGGCTTGGAGTCATTCACGCCAAACTTCTTCACAATGTCCTTGTGTACTTACCTTGATGCACAAATGTCCCATCCTTGCATTGCTTGATCTAAAGGCCAAGGTAAAACTGCAGCTCACCCATCATCGGCATTTCGAACTCCCTGCTCATGTCATCGGTAAACCTCGCAACAAGATCATGAGAAGAGCCACCAAAGATAATATCATCCACGTAAATCTGCAGAATTAGAGTGTCATTTCCCTGCCTGAGGAGAAACAAGGTTTTGTCTATTGTACCCACCACAAACCCCTTGCTAAGCAGAAAGCTTCTCAACCTACCATACCATGCCCTGGGTGCCTGCTTTAAGCCATACAAAGCTTTGCGAAGTTTATACACTCGGTGGGGGTATTTCTCAGTCTCAAAAATACACTCTTCACATCCATCTGAAATAATTTTAATCCTTTAGCAACAACAAATGCTAGAAGAATTCGAATTGCTTCCAACTGAACAACCAGAGCAAAGGTTTCCTCATAGTCTATCCCCTCTTTTTGGCTATACCTCTGAGCAACAAGCTGGCCTTGTTCCTCACCACCATACCATCCTCACCTTCTTTGTTTTTCCACACCCATTTGGTACATATAGGTTTGCAATTTGGTGGAGGTTCAACTAACACCCACACCTGGTTTCTCTCAAAGTTTTTCAAATCCTCACGCATGGCATTGACCTAATTTGCATCAAAACGTGTGTGTACAATATCTTTGGGCTCAAAAGACACAACAAAAGCAGAGTGAGCAAAATGAGAAGTTTGCTTGAACCTCGACCGTGTAGTGTGTTCATGAATGTCTACAATAATCTTGGAAGGTGGATGATCAGCCTGTACTCGTCGAGGTGCCTCTTGCCTGGACGCAACCCCCCCTCAACAGTAGCCTCCACTTGATCCTGATGTGTCGTCGTCGGTGTAGGGGATAGACCATCCTATACCGTAGTCGTAGTAGCAGAAGTAGAGGGTACACAAGCCGCCGGAGGTGCACCATCACCATCATCTCCATCATCACCTTCTCCACCATCCTTCTCGTCCACAAAGATCTTCTCACCAAGCTCATCATCACCTGCACACTCAAAAGCATAAGAGCTACATGGTTGTGTCTTGTTGACGGATAAAAGACGTATCCACCTACGATCCGCAAGCGTACGGACCTACACCTTTTCACCGCAGGATCCCCAAGGTTCTTGTCAATCCGCGGAGCAAGGGGATTACAAGCGTTTGATCTACTTATACTCACTAACAACCTAAACCCTACCTATGATTAAACTAGAAAACAACTACACTACACTACACTACACTAGAGAGAATGATTAAGCCGACTGGATATGAAAGAGACACTTGCCCATGGGTCTACATGCAACCGCTTAAAGCACAAAAAACCAATCTAATATATCGGGGGTTGTGACCATGATTTCGCCCTTTCCCTCCCTCGTACTGGCACTACACGGAGGTATTCATGACTAGACCTATGATGGACATGGTGTATTGAATGGATCCAAAGGAGCATTGGGGCCCTTCCTTTACGGCATGGGCATTGAAGCCCTTACTTCCTTTACGTCATGGTAGCTAACCTTAAGTATCAAAGCATATTCAACACAAGATGATAGATAGATGTTCCAACAAAGTAGCGATTACATCTCAAGATCGATTACAACCCATGGACAAATGAGAAGATTACCCCATCAAGGTGCTAGACATGGCACCGTTGATCATGGTGACGCTTCCGACGGTGTCTTCCTACTTCTCCACTTGTGGGTGCTTCCTTCGAGTTAGGCGATCCTCCTCCAGAGATCTCCCTCCTCTCTCTAGCTTGTGGATGGCCTCTCGATGCGAATGGCTCTCTCTTTTGCGAATGACGGCGCCTCCATGAACTTAGGGTTGAAGATCCTTCGGGTGCAAGGAAAGGGGGGCCGAACCGACACTGGGATTGGGCCAGGTCGGCCGGCTTGGGCCGACTGGCCCAGGCCCATCCTGGCCCGGCTCGGTCGCCCCTTCGCTCTCATGGGTCCTCATGCATTTATGCACTTTGCCCCACCACTTGCACCATTTTGACGATGTCATCCTCGCGTCCAAGATGAAGGTTCTCCGTGCATGAAGTCTGGTCTTTTACGCTTCAATCCTCGGGGATGTTCCTTTGTAACACTTCGGTCCTCGCCACCATTGGAAGTGATTTCATCAAGCTCATGAACATGAACAAGACTCCGTAATTGCTCCTTTGAACTTGTTGTGAATCCGTCCTTTATGTCAATGTTTCCCTACATAAACATAATGTCGGGGACAGCCCTAGGGGTCCCCTTAAACAACTCGGGAAATCCCCACTTAAAACCCGCAACAAAGCCAAACACGCCTCACCTAACCATGTAGGACACGGCCCACCAAGGCGGCCCTCTCGAAGATCCCCTCGAGCGAGGCTTCACCTCGCTCGTGGATGCGCGCCTCCCTCGGGTGGGCTCCGTCCCGTTCGAGGGGGTACGCTTACCTCGAGCGAGCTCCGCCTCGCTCGAGGGTCCGCTCCCCCCCTCGAACGGGGGTCCGCCTCACTCGAGGTCTCGCCCCCCCTCGAACGGGGCCCGCCTCGCTCGAGGGCGCCCGCACGCGCGCGCTGCTCCCGTACACGGGCATTTAATGCCCCGACAACGGCGGGGCGGCGCCATCATGCGCCCGGGGATCGCGCCCGGTGCCGCCGCACCAACTCCCCGGAGAGGGATCCCATCCCCGCCACTCGTGGACAAATTTTTATTTCAAACAAGTGAGGAGGATACACCCCGAACTACTCGACCGGTACAACACGGACGAGGCTACACAACCTAGTACTACGACAAAAGCTAAGGGTGCGACTTCTAAGCTCGGACCGGCACGACTTCATTCCCCGGGTCAAGGCAACCGAGGTATGCTACTTGCGAGGAGAGCCATCTTCTCGGGGCCGAGTGCACTTCCGGTGGAATGAGCAGCTCATCATCATCCTCGCCCTCGGGGTTTCCATTTTCTTGGGGCTGTGCTGCAGCTTCTCGCGGTCGTCGTTGGTTGTTCGGTGACTACCGGTGGTGTTGGCGGGGTTTCAATAGTTCCTCCCCATCCTACAAGGGGTGTCCCAAGCAGGACTTGTGCTTCTCCAATGACCGGGACGGGTGTTCCACTGTTAGTCCATTCCTGCATGCGCTGATCTTGGATCCGCCCGAGGCTTTCATGGGCAACGGCTTCATCGCTTATGGCGGGCTGCGGTCCTTGCTTCGGCTTGAGCCACTCGGACTTGGTGCATCCTTACCGTGACTTCGCTTGCTCGGCTCGACCGATTTGCTCCCTCAAGAGCTTGGCTTGGTCATCAAAGAGTTTGTCCAAGGAGACGAGGTAGGCAATAATATGGTACAAAAGGTCTTCTTGGTGGCGGCGCCGTTCCGGGTTTCTCATGCGAGCTCCGCCAACCGGGGGTTCGATGGCGGGGAGAAAATACCTCATCGGTGTGGGGACGAGGTGTTCCTCGTAGATCCGACATAGGTAGCAGAGGGCTTTTCTAAGGGCCAAGGGGTAAGTGTCTCGGTGTCGAAACCCCGTGGCGGTCACCCTCCATTGCTCGATGTTGGGGCGGCGGTTGCTTCGGCGATGGAGAGGACCACCCTACAACGAAGAGTTCCGAGTTGCTCGTACTCTCTGTTGTAGTACCTTGGGCGCTCGGTAATACCGAGTCGCTCCGGGGAGTTGATAAGGAGGCGGTCAAAACCAGGCTCCTCCTGGCACACGCCTTGGGTCCATCCATCTTCAGCCATCTGAAAACAAGGGTAGAGTTGAACAAGTTGTGAAAGGGGTAGGGTACAAAAGATAGATAGTTATATTTAGCAACAAGGTTGGGGTACACTCCTCAGGGTACATTTATTATTACTAGAACACAGCTCAAGCCTAAGCATTCCAGTCTATCCTCATGGGGACTCTTCTTGCGTCTGAATGCGACGCTTCTTTGGTGGGAGGTCTTGCTCTAGTATCACGTCTTCGGTCCGGGTTCCTTTGTCCCAATGAGTTTCTTCGGGTTCATCTTCCATTAAACCAGCTTCTTCACTCCTTCTACGTTCCTTGACCTCATCCCATAGTGCTTTATTGGCTATTAAAGTGCGCTCCCTTTCCCTAGCGTAATCTCGCTCCGGGTTAGCTAGGGCAACTTCGCCATTGTTGTCTTCACCCTTTCCAATTCTATCTTTTGTCCTCGCTTTTTCGCCTGTCGGTCCGGCGGCTTCACCGCATCTTCTTGGTCTTCTTCTTCTCTCGCCAATCCCCTCATTCGGTCAATCCATGAGCGTCCTCTACCTCTTGAGGGTGGGAAAAATCCCATTGGAGTCCTTCCGAGATGTTGCCTATAAACCACTCGTAGACGTCGCGGGGCCTTACGGGCGGCCTTTGGGTAGGTGTCAGCGAAGCAAAACCCAGTGGTGGAGATGAACTAGGGTTCTATGTCGGGGTAGAGTGTGCTCCTACCCACGAAGGTCAGCACTTTACACCGAAGGGTGCCATAGCGTTCGTACTCCCGATAGATGTACTCTGGTGGGTCCCTCACTCCGACGCGCTCCAGGCTGAGTAGAAGCAAGTTAGGGAGGCCGAGCCGTGCGGGGGTAGACTCCTCTATTCCATTCCGGGTTAGCCATGCGGAACCGAGGCAAGGATCAAGGTAAGGATTTTGTGGAAAGATGAACTTAGCGAGAGAAAAGGTTAGAGAGGGGCCGAGAAAAGGTCTCGGATCCTAGGGGTCGCGTCCTACGGCTCGATACCACCGAAGTATCCCCTCATTAGAGGTGACTAAATGTGACACAAATACCGGTCCCGGGAGGCTGGTAACACGTTTATTACAATAGGTAGTTCATTCCCTTACATCACGGCGGCATAGTGGGCACGGGAGCGCCACTACCACGAGGAAAAACACAAGAGCCGGAGACCAAACTATGATAGCGAAGGCTTCTAAAGACTCATCGAGTACCACGCCATGGAAGCTCCCTGTGGAGACCCTGATTCCACAGGCACGGTTGGGTGTAGGGCAGCGACCTACTCGACGTCTTCGGGAACGAAGTCGGGATCCTCCTACGAAAAACGAGTTAATTAAGCAAGGGTGAGTAAAAACGTACTCAACAAGTTCAACCCCACTTACGGAGGGGCTTATAAGCATATCATGCACACAATATATCAACGATTAGGTTAAGATTTATTTGCAAACACATTTACTCATGTAGGGGTTTGTTTTCGAAAAGGTTTTCGCAAACGATTTTTATAACCCAAGTAACTTAGTTATTTTGAGAAAACCAATTAGGGACTACCAGACTCCCCGTCCGCAGTAGCCCGGGCACACAGCCACACACTGTTCCAGAAAACAACTCACACCATGAGAAACATCCCAAACCCAAACACTAGTTTTTTTACCACACCGTGACTCGTCCAATACCGTGGACATGACTATTCGAATGGGTTTTACACTCTGCAGAGGTTGTACATCTTTACCCACAAGTAGGGTACCGCCACATGAACAACTTACGCCGGTGCGGATCCTATCAAAGCCATTACCCACCTTAGCTAACCCTACGAGCCACCACGAAGCAACCAAGGGGTTATCTCACATAACCAAGGTGTACCTCACACGAGATCGTACCCCTACTCCTTGGTCTCCCGTCGCTCACCCGCACACCAGATGGCAAGTAGATTAACTAGTGGGATTCATGCTAAGCCGTTGCCACACAACAGTCGAGTGGTAGTACGATAATTGGGTCAGGTGAGATGTCACGCAACCCGGTCCTTAATGACAAGATGGACATCTCCAACATGCTCAACCACACAGGTACGAGCTCATCCATTCTCCTGACACACACGTCCATCCTGTCTACCCAGTTCTTTACTCATTTTCCAAAATATTCCATTCCCACTTTTAAAGCACTCACACATTTTTAAAGCAATCATTTAGGCTAAACAAAGGTCAATCATAGCAATTAAGGGTGGCTATCCTACCAGGTTTTTGTAGTAAAACAATATGCAATTTATACCAGGTTTTTGTAGTAAAACAATATGCAATTTATAAAACGGGTATAGGGGTTGTGTTTATAAAACTAGGACCAAAGCATGCATCAAAGTATTAGATTGAACTTGCCGTCTTCGAAGTCCTCGGGGAGCTCCGGCTCATGGTTCAGGATCTCGGGCTCCTGCTCGCAGTACTCGGCTCCAAGCTCCGGCTCGTGGTACCCTCCTTCGTTCACTCCGTCGGCTATAGCGCACAAGCAAGCATGCAATCAAAACAAGCACACACAATTTTACCGGCTGAGCTCGAGGAGGGAATAAATGGAAAAAGGAGAAATATATATAATTTATGGGGAATTGGTGAATGGTTCGGCGGGAATAATCCGAGAGAAAGGTGTGGTGAAGTTTGGAATGAATTTGGAGTAAAATTGTGCATGAAATGACGGGTTAAAGATGTGTTTAGGGAGAGTTTAAAGGGCTAAGGACCTATTTGTAAAGAACTTAAGAAATCCGGGGCTCTTAATGAAAGCTGTGAGAGAAAAAAAGTGGGAGGGCCTCGGATAGAAAAGAAAATAGAGGAGGGGGTTACGGGGAAGATGGTTTTCTTCCTCCTGCGAACCGAACGAGAGAAGAGAGTCGACGGGGAGGCCGGCCGGTGGAGGGGGGGAAGGGGCGCGGCGACCCGGGCCATGGGGACGGCCGGGAGGTGGGGCAAAACGGAGAGGAGGTCGAGGGCAACTCATTCCGCTCCTCACCTTGGTCGGGGACAGACTGTGGAGGGAGATCGACGGCGGCGGGCGGTCTGCAACCAAGACGGCACGGGCGGTGGTGGTTGGAGGCTTGGGAGGGAGAGAGGAAGGCCGGTGCGGCTTGGGGGTGAGGCAGGGGCGGCGCGAGTCCATTTTATAGGCGTGGGAAGGCGGTGCTGGCCTGGGTCGAGCACGCGAAGCTCGTGCTTACCTGCAGCAATGGCGGCCGACAGGACGTGAGCGGCAGCGATGCGTGGATGCGACTCGTCGGGCAGCGTCGCGGTGGCCGGCGGGCGCGGCGCGCGGTGGTGTCGCGAGGTGGCCGGTGCCTTGCGGTAGTGTTGAGCTCGGAGATGACGACTCGGGCGAGGCTGAATTAATGGCAGCCGTTTCATCGAGCGGCGGGGTGAGGTCTTGTCGCGAGGTTGGTGCGTGCGGCGTGCGGCGTGCGGGGGAGGAGGGGGTCGGGCGTACGACGTGGGGCGGCGCTATGCGGCGTGCCGAGCAGGTCGTGGGCGTTCCGCGTCGTGGAACGAGGAGCCACGGTTGAGTCCGTGAGGAAGAAAGGTTGAAGGGAAAAAAAAGAAAAGAGAGAAAAAGAAAAAGGAAAAAGGGAAAATAAAAAGGAAAAAAGAGAAGGAAAAAGGAGTTGGAAAATTTTGGGATAAACTAGGAAAAATTAGGGAAAAGGGGAAAAGAGATTTTGGTGGAATTTTCCGGTTTTCCGGGTTTCGGTGCTTGGCGTAATTTCCGGGACGGCGGTGATGGCGAGGCGGGACGGCTGGCGGGGCCGTGGCAAGCCCGGGATTCCCGGCAAGGTGGCCGATAGCGGCGGGGGCGGCACGCGGTGAGCGGCGGTGGCCCGAGTGATGGAGGGTGGTGCCGGCGGGATTCGCGACACGCGCACCGAGGAAACGAGAGAGGGGAAAGATGATCGGGATTCCGGGGAGGTGATCGAGCTCGGCAGAAGGGTTTTTGAAAACACGCGTGATTTAGCAGGTGTTTTATTAAGAGCTAAAAACGTGGGCATTACAGAGTACCATGTGTTTGATGCATGTTTCCATCACTACAACCTCATAGGGATGTGCATCTTAGCTTGTCTAGATTGTTATCTTCCTTTAGAAAGCGTGTGCAACTTTGCTGGGTCTAGGTCGGACAAGCTCCATCGTGATAAGCGCACTTAAAATGTACTAGTATTCAATCGATAGCATATTGTGCATTTGAATTTAGTATAATTGAAGTTTTAATACTCAAATTATCAGCTTGCAATACTCACGGTTACCAAAAGGTAACACACTGAAGAGTTAAGACTATGACAACGTAAATGCATTTGTATCATTTGCAATACTCACGGTTACTAAAAGGTAACACACTCAAATTATCCTATCGTTGGAACAAGTAATGCATTTGTATCCTTATCTATATGTGATCTCAACCATATTTTTTAATTAGGTTGCTATGATTTTAAATCGTATACAACGTAAGGTATCGAATGCTTGGAATCAAGGAAGAGCCATCATTAAAGACGACACTAATCAATTATATTGATTCAAGAATTGTTCTGAGATGGTTCAAGGACAATGCTATCGATCCTAAAATGGTAATTTCCATCTAATATCATTTGTATGAAAAATTATATTCAATATTTAGACATCTAACCAATCTTAAATGAAGACAAATTCAACTACAAGTACTAGATCTTGTCAAGTTCTACAATTTTCAAATAAAGTTTGTCGTTATCCCCGTTCATATGAATAAGTGATCATTATTTGTACAATTTGGTGGGCTTTCACCTATAATTTTGTTGTTCAAGTTCTATTCTCCCCGTACTAAATCTTTTTTCGATGCATGTCCTTTTTATTATGCAATCACATCATCAAACATATTATATTCACTAAACAATTGCTAATATAACATGTTTCCCTTGCCCGCTTTTCAACGGGTTTACTCTCCCGAAACTCGGAAGACATTTCGATGGGCGAAGTCATTGTGTTCCTTGTCTTGCGATTGGGGTAGGCGACATTGCTAAGAGCAACTCTAACAACTTTTGTATTTTTGTTAGCTAAAATTGAAGATTTTAGTTCTTTGTAAATATAGAAAACTCTATAATCCTATAGGTAATCCAACAGGCTAGCTAAAAATTGGATAGTTGCATGTCTAGGCCCACATTACAGGAAGGCCGCTCACATCGGTCCTACACCGCCGGCCGCGACCTGCCGCGCGGAACATGGAGATCGTGAGTTGACGATGGTGCCGCGACAGAGCATTGCGCCGCGGTGGCCATGCAAGAAAAGCAGCCACGAGCTCCCGTCCATCGGTTCGTGTCATGGCCGCCGCGCACCGGCCGCTACCCCCGCTAGAGGACATGCACGCCGACATCCTCGCCCGCCTAGCTCGTGCCGGTGCCGCTCCGCTCCATCGTCGGCTTCCATTTCGTGTGCGGCACCGGAAAGCCATCACCTCCCACTACGTGAAAAATTGGCTTTGGTAACGGGCGTAGATCGCCTTTGGTAACGGGCAATGCGCACGTTACCGATCAAGTGTTACAAATAACCCAAGAAAGGTAACGGGCGGATGCCCGTTAGCGATAAGACATATTCGTAATGGGCATTAAACAATGACCATTACCACAACTAGCCACCGGTCACGTGAAAATGACTGTTTCTCCGGGCCCACAAGGAACTTTGGTAACGTGCACCAAAACAAAGCCTTATTCTTGTGAAATCAATATCGAGACGTGTGTGGTGAACTGCGTCTCCGATGTCTCAACGAACGGGCCATGTATTGGTAACGGGCTTTTACGGTGCTCATTACTTTGTTGGCAAGTTTGTAACGGGTGCTCCAATTGAAGCCTGTTACTCGGTGATCGGTGTTTGTAATGAGCTTTAATTAACGCCGTTACGGATACGTAGGCCACCCCTACGAGTAACCTGCTACACCTTTCCGACCGCATCCTGGATCCCGGCTAGAATTTGGCAGCCATCAGGGGCTGCATCCCCGGAACCAGCCAGGATATGACTAAATTCACAGAAATTAGATCCAGCATCCAAATTCACAGAAATCCACAATTCACATGCATCATATGACAAAATTCAGCATCATCATCTCATACAAGGAGGAAATGCATCTCCCAAGGAGGAATGCAACAATATCACAAAAATTCATGGACAATGAGGAATGCAAAAATTCATGGACAAGGAGGAATGCAAAAATTTCCTAGTCACCAAACACAATATTAGCCCACACAGTTTCATCAGCATGAAATTTTCCTCCGGCTGTGATCACCTGTTCCATGAGGAATGTGGCAATTCTTTCACGAACATCTGCTAGCAATGATTTGTCGAGAGGATGCTCATCTAGCCCTAATCTCTGGATATAATAATGTCACCAGTCAGCACACATATATAGGTGGTTACCAAACATGTGTAGTGCTAATAAGCAAGAACTGTGCTCAGTTGCAGGTTTTACAAATGAAGATCCCAAGAAAGTACCTTCATATGTGTCTTTGCTATATTTTAATTGAAGCATGTGATAGGCACAATAGAAGCCGCAGAGTCTGGATCCAGTAGGTTGTTGGTGGCACTACAATAAACGTACAGAGAAAAATAGTGGTGATCGAGAAGAAATAAACTCAAGCTTTAGTACTAGCTTCCACAGGAAGGAAATAAGTGGTATGTACCTTAACATCTTTGACGTGTTTCAAGGGGCCACGACGTGAGAACTTTTTGCGGCAGTAACGATTCCAAGCCCTACAACGAAAATATCGACAATGGTTAGGACACTATTAATTAATATACTCGTACGAGTTTGTTGAGGAACGTCCGTAGGTTAAGAAAGAAATAACTTACTCATTAATGATTAGATCTAAAGGGCCGGTATTAGTATTAATTGTCTTCAATGAATCAAGATAGTAGACCTTCCATTGCTTCGGAACGATCACCACTGCAATCCGGTGGTTCGTACCGAGATAACCGAGTAAGCATTAAATCCTTTGTAGCACATTGTTCGAAGGCTCGAGCATATAGTCAACGAGAGAAAGAAACGGTGTTATCCGTGCTTTGTTCAACATTGTCGAGCAAAGGCATTCGGGATCAAGGTAGCCAAGCTGCGGGGCCCTTGTTGTCAACTTTTACGGTCATATTCCTATTAGTTAGAAAGAACAAAGTATAAGGAGGCAAAATACATGGTAATAAAGATGATGTGAGGCAAAAAGCACGGTTCGATAGAGGATGTGATTAGTGAGAAGCGAGATTAAATTTTCAAGTAACTTACGGGATGAAGCGACGTAGAAGTGTCGGATCCAAATCATCCAAGTTGAAGAGATCGTACAAATCACCGAGTTGCACGGGCATCGCTGGAGTGCGTTTGACGATTCATCTCTCTTCGGCCATGCATTGGTCCGGGCCCAAGTGCGACCATAATGTCGAAGCATCATCCGACTCACCACGTTGCATGTAGAATGTGTGGAGCTTTATTGTAAAAGGAGCAGCCTTTTTGAGATCACCATCACTGAGAATGTTCTTTCCGAATTTGTAATTTGGGTTAGCCATAGCCCAAGGATTCTTCTCAGTGTCACTCTCAGATTGCTTTGGGTTAGTCATATACCAACGATTCTCCTTGGTGTTTCTTTTAGATCGCTTTCTAGTAGGCCTCTTAGAGGTTTTATTTACAGCAATTTCCTTTTCCTGCTGCTTTGAGATGGCTGAAGAAGATTTCTTAAGGGCTTGCTTGCCTGCTGTAGGTGTTGTAGAGCTGTTCTTTTTGGCAAGTTTCTCTTCTTGCAGCTTTGAAATGGCTGAAGGTTTCTCAATGGCTTTCTTGCCTAGTGGTGTCTCACCAAGACCTATTACAGAGGTATTAAGCCTAGATGTACCTACTTTGGCATGATTTTTTTGAGCACTTCCGTTTGGGGGTGTAAGTTTTGTTGTTTCCTGAGGAGGAGAAGGAGGAGGAGGTGGTGGGCGTGGTGGTATGGTGGGGATGGAATATTTGGTGTCTCTTGCAGATGTGGGGATGCAAGTTTTTCTGTTTTTAGGACTAGGAGTAGGTGGGGATGGAATATTTTGTGTACCTTCCGGATGTGGGGATGGAACGTGTGGGGATTGAGGAGGAGGAGGGGAACCATCTGAGGAAGGAACCTGTACCGTACTGTGTGAACTACAAGGAATCTGTACAATAGCCTGTGAACGAGATATACATGTTGGTGCTCCTTTGATGTCAATCCGACACCTTCTCCACTGTAACCTCTGTCCTTGAGCTTGTCCGAGTTTCATCACCTCGTCATTAGGAGGGTATTCCAACAGTTCATCCACAAAGACAGTATATACAATGATCACTTCAACCACAACACGATCTTCATGAATTGGGACTGTTTGTAGCGTAGTCTCCTCCGGATGAACAAGACCAAGTGCAGCCTCACATTTAATCCCCCTCCACGTGATCCATAGGCCGCAGGTGTGTGGGTTCGATCAACATGCCTATAAGGTCTTCTTGTGTACGATCGTCACAGCGCACCTCCGTCGCCAACTCTGCAGTGCCATCGATCAAACCTACATCTGCGGACGCACAACTGCTCTTCAGTGTGGCGGGTGAAGGGCTTGCGCGATTGGACATTGGTGACAACACCATCTGATGACAACACCACCCTCTGCATCTGCATGTTCTGCATCCGCATCTCAGCCACCAGTTCTTGCTTGATTTGTTCCTTTATCTTTTCCGTATCAACTGATGTGTCGGTGTTGACGGTTAATAGTTGTATCAAAGTTTGTTTAGACTTGCAAGCGGACAAATCTCTCGTCGTAGTCAACAGACCCTTCTTCCCTCGAGTGGTGAACCCAAGGTATCGAATCCGTGGAACAAATGTGTGACGCAAAAGATGATCTAGTAACGCCAAGTAACTTCAATCTTCGATAGATAAAACCCTAATGCATCTAATCATAAGAATCGACATAAGAACGAATCTAATCTACTAAAGACCGGAGGTAACAAAGATAGATGGGGTAGATAAACCAATCTAGAGAGATCGGGTCAAGCCTTTTGTTGAAGTTCCAAGAAAAATAAGAAGTAGCAAATCGAATCTCATTAGAAGCCTCTTTAAATCGTGGTTTCCCGTCCGACTCCGAAAATGCCCGCCTTTCCGAGCCCTTGTTCTGTCACAACATACTCCTATTCATGAGGGTAGTCTAGGGTGAGTCCAAGGACAAGTCAAGTTCTTTCGGAAGATCAGGCGTGCACCTCTAGCCACTGCGGCTACAAGAACACCCTATGTGATCTATCTCGAGAATAGATCTAGAATAAGCAAAGCTGATCGAAAAACGAATACTTCGGAGAAACACTTGATCGCTAGAAATCAGATTCAACTTGATAATTCAACTAGTGCAATGATACATGAACAAGATCACCACCGGGATCTTACCTTGATCTTGCTTCTAGCTCGGGAACTCCGACGTGGTCTTCCTTGCAAGGTTCCCACGCCGGCTAGGGAAACCCTAGTCAACTAGCTCGATCCTCTCCTCTCCGGGATGGTGTCCCTTTCTTCTCTCGCTCCTCGGCGGCCGATGACAAATTGATTGATGCGTGGCTCTTGACCCCGGAGCTATAAATAGCCCGAATGGTGGCTAGGTCAAAGGGGGGGGCAAACGGGCCCCGGATCGGGTTGGGCCGGCCGGCGTGGGCCGACCGGCCCGGGCCCATCCGGGCCCGGCTGCCTACCTCCTTCGCGTGGTGTCGGTTCCCGAGTCTTCTAGATCCTTCCCCCTTCGCATGTAGGCCCTTGTCGTCGGTTTCTCTCCGAGTTGGACGTAGCTCCTTGTCCCGCAAGATTCGGCACTTTTCTTGGTAGGTCCTTGGAGTTTGTCATCTCGGGTTTGGTCCCCGGGCTTCTTGGAGTCGAGTTTGCTTCATTGCATGACTTGTACGGGGCTTCAAGATCTTGTCACAAGGAGCTTGATGAACTTATCCCGGAAGTTTTGCTTTCTACGTCAAAACCCTGCATAAACACTAAACTCCAAAACTGACATGCACGAATGAACTTGTTATACCAAGGGAGTTAGTATCAATGGATAAAGTATACAACTCATGTCAACACCGAAGGTAAACTCATGGCTAGGTTGACGGAATTTCACCATCAACATCTCCCCCATGCTTAAACCTTGCTCTTCCTCGAGTAAGCCTTCGATGGATATCATCATTGCCCTTCATTGTTTAAACCTTGCACTTGATCATACATAAGAAAACATAATGCTCCCAAAATTTTAATTCGTTAAAGTTCCATAATGTACTAGCCTTCATCTTACGGAGGGTAGATTCTAACTAAGCCTTTCCCACAAGTATTAACATGCTCCAAAGTTTAAATAGATCTCGAAATTTTGAAATAAAGAACGAGATGAAAAAGAGCTAAACAAAGTTCACAAATTTAAACCATCTTGCATATTGCTCATGAACTTTCATCTCACTTTGTCTCTCAAGCCTTTTTACTCTACTCCTTTCCCTCTCATATATGTGATAGGCTTTATATGGAGCTTTGGGAAAGTTTAGTCATACCAAGATATTATAAATGAGATGTTGTCAAAACAAGACAAGCTTCTCATGGTCTTACCGAGACTCATCAAAAAGGTCATTGGAAAATAATGATATATCAAGGAGGGAAAAGAGAAAAATACACACACTTGAGATAGGTGGACATGTGCGGATGGTAAAGAGTGATCCCGAGGCACAAAGGAAGCCCTCGTTATCGGATTGCACATGGTTGGAAAATGAGTATGGATCTTTTAATCGTGAAGCCTTGAAATTCCTAATGCACTTTAGAGAACTGGGGAGTTCACTTTCTTTTATTTTTACACAACTCATATTTTCTATTTTTCTCATATATATATATATTTTCTTTTTCTTTCTTTCTCTTTCTCAATGTTGACGGTGAATTTCCGTAAACCTAGAGTACTTGTTATACATTTGTTTCGATTATGATTTGCAACTAACCCGCCACTAGGCATACTAATGATATAACAAGTTCACACTTGCATGTCGATTTTGGAGTTTGTTGTTTACGCAGGAAATCTACGCTAATGAGGAGACTTTCGGGATAAGTTCACCAAGCACTTTGGAAGAAGATCATGAAGCCCGACAAGAGCCAAGACACGCGATGAACATGACTCCAAATGACCCGAGGACCGAAGCGTCAACGTGCGAGTCTTCAGGGACTCAACCAGAAAACAGCGAAGCTTGCATAGCAAGGATTCAAGCCTAAACCGTGAAGGAAACGATGTCAAAGGCCCACATGCAAGTGCACACGAATAAGGGATCACGCGAGAAGCAACCGGGGAGGAAACCGGGGCCGAACCGGGCCGAAGTGGGCTCGGGCCGACCGACACGGCCCCACTCCGGGGTCGGTTCGGTCCCCCTTTGCCCTAGGTGTTCGTCTATTTATTGCCTCCGCCGCCGTCGGCCGCCACATCGAACAAATCATCCTACCGACGCCAATCACCAGAAAACCGCCGCCGCAAGATGAGGGAGAGAGTTAGATGAGCTCGTCGCAAGGATCAACGCCGGCGGAGAGAAGGAAGCAAGAGGAGGACTCCAAGCCGCCGGCTTAGGGGTGTTCCCAAGCTCTATCGCCGCCATCTTGAAGGACCGATACGGCGAACCGAGAGAGGGGGGGGGGGGGAGTGAATGGGAGCCGATAAAAATTATTCTCGAAGGAGATAGAAACTCCAACAAAATGAACGCGGCTTCCAACACACTTCTCCAACTCACTACCCGAGTTGGTCAAGCCCACGTAGCCACCGGAGTGCCACTAGACCTAGGAACCAACACACAACCTTCCGACCCGAGAACGCGAGCAGAACACCAAACCTCGAGTCTACGAGACCCACACCCGCAAGATCGGTGAGCACCACCGGCCGACCGGTCCCCCGCCGGTGAAACCGAGCAACTTCCACTAAGTGGCTCCACACCGATCGACCGGTGAGACACACCGGTCGGACCGGTCACGGCCTCAAAGCCCCCAAAGCACCAAACAAGGCCAACCGACCAACAAACCGACCCAAACTCGAAAAACGGCGGCAACACGGACAACGACGAACACACCAAAACGTTCACCCGAGCAAAATCCCACCGAGGGTTGCACCGGTCCGACCGGTCAAGAGCACCGGTCGACCGGTCAAGAGCATCGGTCGGACCGGTGTAGCTCCGGGCGACTCGGGATGAACAAAGACCCGCGGGTCAACTCCCCCAAATCCAAACCTCGATATCCCGAATCGCTCCACGGACTTGAACAAGATTTTGGGTATATTAGGAACACCTCATGAGGACTCCATAGCCAAGTTTAATCCCACCAAAACTCGTCCAAAAAGGAGGAATCAAGGAAATCCCGCCAAGAGCACTTCCAACCCAAGAACTCAAGAAACCCCAAAATCGAGCACCTTTACTCATGGATTTGGGAGGGGAATCACAGCCCAAAAAACCACAAAGGGTTCCCACAAATTTCCCCCATCAAATCCCCAAGAGAAAGGTCCCGAAAACAACCCAAAGAAATCACCAAGAGAGGGCTCCGAAAATCACCACCAAGAACAACCGGGGAAAACACATCCAAACCTTGAGGAACCACGCCGAATCATCTATACATGAAACAAAGGTTCATACAAGGTCTAGCAAGCCGCGCGATCATCCATCCCTCTCAACAAGATCTCTCCATGAAGCTCTCAAGCTAGTCCTATGGAAAACCTAAGGAAAATAGGAAAACAAATGAGCTAGGGTTCCAAGAGTTGGTCGCCATCCTCTCACCTCTTGGGTTATATGGAGGCAACCGAAAGTATAAAATACCCTTCTCTAACAACTAGGGTACAAGCCCCTCAATGGCGGTTTTGGAAGACTTGAAGCTCTCTCCATCGGACGGATGCCCGGCGACCGCAACCTCGCTTAGCCTTGACGCAAGCCTTGCGATCCCGACGTGTGTCCTCCGCTTCGAAGATTCCGAGCCGCGTCCTCGCACACCGGTCGACCGGTGCCCACCGGTGCCCACCGGTCGGACCCGCCGCAAAGACCGTCTTCGGTTCTTCGGTCTTGGCTTTGTGGATCATCCAAGGAACCCGGTGGTTTTCTCGGTGAACCACCGGAAACCGCGCGAACTCGGTGTAGCCTCCGCCAATCTCCACTCATGACTTGGCTCCCACGTAGTCCCGGCTCGACCTTGGTTTTGACGCTCAACCAAGAAACCGTCCATGACTTCATCTTGCTCGTTCATGCCACCATGCGGCCCGCACTTGACCCCGCCGACCACCGGGTCCCTTGAACGAGGCCTACTTAGCTTCTCCACACTTGGAGGCCTCACCGGCGACGACCTTTCGCGCTTGCTCTTCACCCGCACCAACGCCGCAAAGCCGCAACCCGCACCTCGCAATACTTAGCCAAGAATCAGTCCACACAACGTTGTCAATCACTCATCACACAAGGAAGCGACCATCCACCGGTCCTCGAACCACACATGGTCCTCAATCTCCCCCTTGATGAGTGCATTGACAACACCCACACGAAAGTAGCAAGAGAGAAAAGAAAAAGAAAAGAAACGAACAAAAAGAAACTCCAACAAACGATCGAAAGCCAAACAAAGGCAAAGAGAAAGATCACTTGAAGAAGACAAGTCTCGGACCCCTTAGGCAAGGGCAACGGCTCGACACATCCGAGACAAAGCAATGCTCAAGCAAAGAGCGCAAACCACCAAAGCAAAGCTCGAACAACCACAAAGAGCTCCCCCGCACACATGCAAGCTCCCCCGAACCAATGCACCTCCCCCCGGACAAATGCATGCAAACCAAATCGAAAAAACGGGGCCGCAAGCAACTTCAGCTCACACCGGTCGATCGGTCATCACCACCGGTCGGACCGGTGTCTAACATGTGCATAGGACCGGAAGCACTCACACCGGTCGACCGGTGTACAACGAAGCCCGAAATGGCTCAAAACCACCCGAAAACCTTCTAAATGCGTCCAAGCAAGCCATTTCAAGCTCAAACATCTCCCCCTTGTTGGCAATGCATGAATCAAGCCAAAAATGCAAAATTTACAACCTAGAGCTTCTCAAATAGACAAAATTCAACAAAGAATGCTACACATGTCCAAATGAGCAAGTTAGATACTCTACGGCTTCGTATCGATCTCAACTACATGATCACCAAGATTCACAACCATTGGACGAAGCTAAGATGGATTTGAGCAATTTTGCGAAAAACTTGCCTCTCATAAGCAAAGTCCTAAACATGATCAAAACATATCAAAATGGCAAATCCACACAAACTTCATGCTAGGATAGCCATTCTAATCATAAGACCATCACAAACACCCACAAGCACCTCATGTCATGTCAAAGCCACCGAGCCATGTGCCTACTTCTATGTATGAGACTTCTCATTGGTAGGCATCATGCAACGGTTTAGCACCCAAAGCAAATTAAATTCAGCACATAAGACATGGGAGCATGTTTTCCAAGCATTTTTCATTTCATTTTCAGATTTGTAAATGGTATATGAAATGTCTTTGCGACAAAAAGGAACTTATGCCCCTCCACAAGATGAAGCAAGAGGGCTAAACATTCATGATGGCAAATGAGCCTTTGGCCCCATAGATCAATAAACTAGCTATCCAACCACAAATTAAGCATAGCAAAGCCACTAAAACATGTCAAGATCATATAAAGGCATTTACACATGAGAGAGCATACATATGACATTTTCAAAAACATAGCTATCAACCATGGATTATACATCAAGATCATCAAGAGCTAAGCCAAACTAACCATAGCATACCAAACAAGCTCACAAAGACATAAATAGCATTCCATGGTGAACAATGTATATAGGAGAAGCTTTTCCTATCCAATGCATATGATACAAAATGCATACAATCTAAGATACCAGGATGTCTATACATCATGTTACATATGCCATGCCAAATGCAAGAAATGCACAAAGGAAACTATACATATGCTACAAAAAAGAGCTCCCACACACCCAACTCAAGAAATCAAACACACACCAAGTTCCCCCCGCAAACGAGTGAAAGTTGCTTGATCTAGGGGTTTGGTGAAAATATCTGCTAGTTGGTCATGTGTGGGTGCATGGATCAAAGCTATCTTCCCTTTCTCTACGTTGTCTCTCGGAAAATGATACCTCACTTCTATGTGCTTGGTTTTGGAATGGAGCACCGGGTTCTTTGCAACGCTTATGGCACCGGTGCTTGTCACATTAAAGTGGGACATGGGTATACTCCTCACCAAAGTCACTCATGGTGTATGAAATCCAAAGGAGCTGAGAGCAACAACTAGCAGCGGCAACGTACTCGGCCTCGGTAGTGGATTGAGCAATACTCGATTGTTTGCGGGAAGACCAAGACACCAAAGAAGAACCGAAAAACTGGCAAGTCCCAGAAGTGGACTTCCTATCAAACCGACACCCAGCAAAATTCGCGTCTGAAAAACCATGAACGCCAAAGAAGAGGACTCAGAGTACCAAAGGCCGAAGTCGGGAGTGTGACACAAGTACCGAAAATTCGCTTCACCGCTTGCCGATGCGAAGTCCTCGGAGACGCTTGAAAACGAGCGCACGGACACACCGAGAATCGTATGTCCGGCCTCATCGCCGTCAAGTAGAGGAGTGACCCGATCATGCTCGGTACTCCTTCTAGTCCACGTGTTCACCTTCCTCGTCCACATCAAGAGCCGTAGTCGTACTCATCGGCGTCGTCATAGCCTTGGAGTCTTCCATCTTGAACTTCCGCACAATGTCCTTGGTGTACTTAGCCCGGTGCACAAATGTTCCTTCCTTTGATTGTTTGATTTGTAGCTCGAGGAAGAACCGCAACTCGCCCATCATGCTCATCTCAAATTCCCTGCTCATATCATCCGCAAACCTTGCAACAAGAGAGTTAGATGAGCCACCAAAGACAATATCATCCACGTACACCCGCACAATCGGGATATCTCCGCCCTGCCTCGGCAAAAACAAGGTCCGATCGACCTTCCCCATCTCAAAACCTATCTCAAACAAGACCCCCTCAACTCCGCCATAACAAGCTCTAAGCGCCCGCTTCAGCCCATACAACGCCTTCCTCAACTTGTACACCCGGTGGGGGTACTTCTCACTCTCAAACCTCGGAGGTCGCCTCACATACACTTCTTCCTCCAACACACCATTCGAAAAGCACTCTTCACATCCATTTGGTGCAACTTGAACCCTTTAGCCACGGAAAAGGCTAGAAGGATCCTAATCGCCTCCAAACGGGCTACGGGAGCAAAAGTCTCCTTGTAGTCGATCCCCTCCTTCTGACTAAACCCTTGAGCAACAAGCCTCGACTTGTTCCTCACAACCTCACCCTTCTCTCCCTCTTTGTTCTTCCACACCCACTTTGTACCAATCGGCTTACACCCCGGGGGGAGGGTCAACCAACTCCCAAACTCGATTCCTCTCAAAGTTCTCCAACTCCTCATGCATCGAATTAACCCAATTGTGATCGATAGTGCGTGTCCAATGTCTTTGGGCTCAAAAGTAGCAACAAATGTAGCATGAGTGAAATGAGAGTTGTTTCGAACCCTCGACCGTGTAGTGCGTTCATTCATGTCGCCGATGATCCTCGAAGCTGGGTGATCCACTTGTACTCGCCGGGGAGGTTCTCGCCTCGATGCTACCGCCCCCTCAACATCAGCTTCTCGTTCTTGATTTGTCGTCGTAGGTGTAGTAGTGGGTCCGTCCATCACCGTAGTCGAAGTAGTGGGTACATGTTCAGCCGGGGGCACCGCACCGCCATCCTCATCGTCTCCATGTTCATGCTCCTCCTCCCGAAAGATCTCCTCACCAAGCTCATCATCACTTGCACACTCAAAGACAAGGCGACTACATGGCTCGTCTCGTCGAAGGTTACCTCGCAAGTCTCCACGATTTGGTTAGTTTCAAGATTGAGCACACGATATGCTCTAGAATGAGATGCATAACCAAAGAAAATACCATCGACGGAGACCTAGCCTCAAACTTATCCAAACCTCCCCGGCTTTCTTCGAATGAAACACTTGCAACCAAAGACATGGAAGTGACTCACCTTGGGTGTGCGACCATGCATCAACTCATAGCATGTCTTCTTTTTGTGCACTCTGAGGTAGATCTTGTTCGACACATAGCACGCGGTATTCACCGCCTCACCCCAATACCTCCTCGGAGTCCTATGCTCATCAAGCATCGTCCGAGCCATCTCGCACAAGGTCCTGTTCTTCCTTTCCACAACACCATTCGGGGAGGCGTATACGGACTCGAAAACCGGTGCTCAAGACCCAAGTCATGGCGAAAGGTTTCAAAATGAGAGTTTCGAATCCGCGCCATTATCACCGTGGATAGCTCGTATGGCATCTCCGTGCCTCTCGTTCCTCAACCTCAAGACTAGATCTCGAACAAAACCAAACGTCTCCCCCTTATCCTCAAGAAAGAACACCCACACATACCGAGGATAGTCGTCCACCACAACAAGGACATACCACTTCTCACCCGCAGATCGCACACGAGCTGGGCCAACAAGATCCATATGGAGCAGCACGCATGGACGCTCAGTCATCACATCGGTGAGAGGCGGGTGAGAAGAGGCTACCATCTTGGCATGCCTACACGGCGCACAAACCAACTCTTTCTCAAGCCTCAACCGTGGCAATCCTCGGACCAAATTGAGTTTACTCAAGCGAGACAAAAGGTCAAAGCTCAAGTGACCCAACTTCCTATGCCACTTCCACAACTCACTCGAAGAACCAGCCAAGAAACAACGCTCCACACCCAAAGACTGAGAAAAATCAGCACGAAACACCTGACCCTCGGGAACGACCATACAGACAAGGTCCCCTCGAGAGTCCAAAATCCGAGAACCACCTGGCCGAAACAACACCTCAAAGCCCTCATCCAACAACTGGGACACGAAAGCAAATTGTACCCCACCGATTGAACAAGAGCAACACGCCTCAGAGTGATCTTGTCACTCACTTTGATCTCACCTTCTGAAAGCACACGCCCACGCCAATTGTCCCCAAAGGTGATGTACCTCTTCGTCACCACCGGACGAGACTTGAGAACCACCCCCCGTCTCCCGGTCATATGCCTCGAGCAACCGGAGTGAATCAACCAAATGTTCTTCAAGTCTCCCACCCGAAATTCAAAAATGAGCACGTGAGCGAACAAACGACTCAAAGACCGGGGTTAGTACCAAAAGAGTAAAACCAAAGTGCCGAGCCATTTGCTCGAAAGTGGGGTTAGCACCAACCAAAGCATCTCTTCTACCAAAGCTACCTCCACGAACACCACCACGGTAACCACCCCGAGGGAACCACCTCTCTCTCGCCCGGAGGAGGACCAAAACCACGAAAGAGAACCCGTGGACCATCCCTCCTCTCCTTCTCAAAGCTACGACTCCTCCCATCCCCGTAGTGAACTCGAGGGGGAGAACGCCTAGCAACCTTACCACCTGCAAACTCTCCAGCCCAACCACCGAACCACGACCTCCGGAAACAACCCTCGCACTCCGTACGAGCACGAAACCCAAACCGCCGCCCGTCTGTGCCCGCACCGGTCCGATCGGTGCCCCACACTCGGTCCGACCGGTGTGACCGGGCAAGAAAGCACCTCCAACAGCCTTTCGCTCTCCCCAATCCCGAACTGTCCTCACACTCACCTTGGCCCTGAGCATCTGCACACAAGGCTCAAGTACACCATCGGAAGGGTGGTACTTGTCCTTGTTAGCCACTCCTTTGCCATTCTCTCCTCTCGCTTCCTCTTGAAGCAAAACTCATCCTTATGGCCATCTCTTCCACAATAGACACAATGGAACCTCACAAGCTTAGACTTAGGCTTGGGCTGTGGCTGCTCACTTGGTTTCTCTCCACTCAACTCCTTTACCGGTTTCCCCTCACTAGCCTTCTCCCTTTCTTTCCCAAAGAACACTTTCCCCCGAAGTGCTCACAAACTTGATAGGCTTTTGTAGATCATTTGTGGGTGTAGGAAACACAGGTGGAGCTGGGGTTGTGTCTAGTCGGTTCCTAAGATGGTTAGGTTTTGGGGTGAAATCATTTTTGTGGTGGGTTTTTGGTGGCTCTGGGATATTCTCTCCACTTCCCTGACCAACCTTGTTTGCCCCAAGTCCCTCACCATCCTGCCTCTTAAACGCCTCGATCATCATCCTCAACCGAGGCTCATGACCGACAACCAACCCATCAACTTTCTCAAGTCATAATTCTCATCCCGCAAACGATCAACATAATGTGCGAGTTCCAAATTTTTCAAAGCATGCATTTCACAGGTAGAGCATGATGTAGGCATGGGTTCCTTCAATTTAGTCTCAAGAGAACTAGTGTAAGCATGCATCTCATCAATCTTAGCATGCAAAACAGGCAAGAAGTGCAAGCACCTAGCAAAGCAGTCTAGACTTAAGCTCACCCACTTCAACCCTAAGCACATCTAGTTCCTCACACTTGGAGGCATGCTTCTCCTTAAACAAAGCAAGATCGGCAAGAAATATGGAGCAATTAGCATAATCAACCTCATCCGAAACAACGGGGCTAGCCTTAAGGGAATCAATCTCAAGCTTGCTATCAAGCACTCGTTTCTCTAGCTCACCCACTCTAGTCCTAGCATCCTCGAGTGAAGCCCTATGCTCTTTTCTCATTTTATTGGCCTCTCTAAGCATGTCATCACGGTTATCAAGCAAAGAGCCAAGCCTCTCATTCTCCCGGCGCAAGAAGGGAAGTTCATCGCGCACCTCGTCGTCGGACTCGCAGTCCGAGTCACTCGTGTGCTCTTCTTCTGCCGTCGGAGCTCGGTGCCATGGTGCGAAGCCATCTCTCGGCGAGCGGCTCGGCCCACTCAGTGTTCTTGGACGACTTCTTGTTCTTGCGACGATCACCTTCATCTTCACCGCCGCTCGAGCTCGAGGTGGAGTACGCGGAATCGGAGTCGACGTCGCTCGCTCCAACCATCGCTCGGGCCTTGCCTCGCTCTCCTTCTTCCTCGATCGTCGCTCGTCTTGTACTTGTTCTTGTGCTTGCTCTTGTGGTCGCGCCTCAAACGGTACTTGCCGTCCATCCTCGGCTTGTGCTTGTAGCCGTCCTTGTTCTCGGCCTTCTCCGGGCGGTCGGCGACGAAGTGTCCCGCTTGCCGCACCGGGAAGCATGTTCTCGTGTTCCTCCTCATATTCACATGGTTCTTGTGCAACCTCTCGAACCGCCTCGTCGAGAGCGCCGCCTCTTCCTCTCCAAGCTCGTCGAACTCCTCGTCTAGCATAGACATCAAAGAGGAGAAAGAGAACATCGTGGTGGATGGGTTAGAGTTAGCCTTTCCTTTGGAACCACCAACGAGGGCGAGACTATGGGAGTCGGCCGGACCCTCGAGCTTGGCGGTCATGCCCCTATCCACCTCGGCCGACTTGAGCTTCGAGAACAGCCTTGTTCACCGTCGAGTGTCATACTTCTCTAACTCCACAATGGCCTCGAACTTTCCGCCCCAAATCGTATGATCCAAAGAGTGTAAGAACTTGATCGCTCTATCATGATCATCGTACGGGAGCACGTCCACATTGGCCCTCATGTTGTTCACAACCACCGTGAACCTCTAAAACAAGGCATCGATGGACTCACCGGGGAGATGAGTGAAGTTCTCGTACTCTCTCCGTAGGTCGCATACATCCGTGCTCGAACCTAGGCGTTCCCAACATGAGCCTCCTTCAACACCGCCCAAATCCTACAAGCCAAGTGCTCGGTGTGCACCCGATCGAACTCGGCCGACACAAAGCACGAAACAAGTAGTCGACCTCCTTATTGTTGGCGTCGAATCCGTCCCTCGATCCCGGAGTGAGGAAGTCCATCGGCCGGACATAGCCTCTCCGTCCACCGTGACATCCCAAAGAATCCGACCCTTTCCGCGAAGAAACGCACCCATCCGCTTGCCCCACATCTGGTAGTTCTTGCCATCGAAGTGTGGAGGACCCGAACCCCGTTCCTGGTACGCCATCCTTGGATCTTAGACTGGTTAGAGTCAATAAAGACCCGAACTGGCTCTAATACCACTTGAAGGACCGATACGGTGAACCAGAGAGGGGGGCAGTGAATGGGAGCCGATAAAAATTCTTCTCGAAGGAGATGGAAACTCCAACAAGATGAACGCGGCTTCCAACACACTTCTCCAACTCACTACCCGAGTTGGTTAAGCCCACGTAGCCACTGGAGTGCCACTGGACCTAGGAACCAACACACAACCTTCCGACCCGAGAACGCAGCAGAACACCAAACCTCGAGTCTACAGACCCACACCGGTCAGACCGGTGAGCACCACCGGCCGACCGGTCCCCGCCGGTGAAACCGAGCAACTTCCACTAAGTGGCTCCACACCGGTAAGACCCAGAATGTACCGAAAGCCCCCAAAGCACCAAACGGGCCAACCGATCACCAAACCGACCCAAACTCGAAAGAGCAAGAACACCGGACAACAACGAACACACCAAAACGTTCACCCGAGCAAAATCCCACCGAGGGTTGCACCGGTCGACCGGCCAAGAGCACCGGTCGTACCGGTGTAGCCCGGGCAGCTCGGGATGAACAACACCCGCGGGTCAACTCCCCCAAATCCAAACCTCGATCTCCCGAATCGCTCCACGGACTTGAACAAGACTTTGGGGATATTAGGAACACCTCATGAGGAGTCCATAGCCAAGTTTAATCCCACCAAAACTCGTCCAAAAAGGAGGAATCAAGGAAATCCCGCCAAGAGCACTTCCAACCCAAGAACTCAAGAAACCCCAAAATCGAGCACCTTTACTCACGGATTTGGGAGGGGAATCACAGCCTAAAGAACCACGAAGGGTTCCCACAAATTTCCCCCATCAAATCCCCAAGAGAAAGGTCCCGAAAACAACCCAAAGAAATCACCAAGAGAGGGCTCCGAAAATCACCACCAAGAACAACCGGGGAAAACACATCCAAACCTTGAGGAACCACGCCGAATCATCTATACATGAAACAAAGGTTCATACAAGGTCTAGCAAGACGCCCGATCATCCATCCCTCTCAACAAGATCTCTCCATGAAGCTCTCAAGCTAGTCCTATGGAAATCCTAAGGAAAATAGGAAGGAAAATAGGAAAACAAATGAGCTAGGGTTCCAAGAGTTGGCTGCCATCCTCTCACCTCTTGGGTTATATGGAGGCAACCAAAAGTCTAAAATACCCTTCTCTAACAACTAGGGATACAAGCCCCTCAAGGGCGGTTTTGCAAGACCTGAAGCTTTCTCCATCGGACGGATGCCCGGCGACCGCAACCTGCTTAGCCTCGACGCAAGCCTTGCGATCCCGACGCGTGTCCTCCGCTTCGAAGATTCCGGACTGCGTCGTCGCACACCGGTCAGACCGGTACCCACCGGTCAGACCGGTCAGACCCACCGGTCAGACCGGTCTGGCACTGCTGCAGCACCATCTTCGGTTCTTCGGTCTTGGCTTTGTGGATCAACCAAGGAACCCAGTGGTTTTCTGGTGAACCACCGGAAACCCCGCGAACTCGGTGTAGCCTCCGCCAATCTCCACTCATGACTCGGCTCCCACGTAGTCCCGGCTCGACCTTGGTTTTGAGGCTCAACCAAGAAACCGTCCATGACTTCATCTTACTGTTCATGCCACCATGCGGCCCGCACTTGACCCCGCTGACCACCGGGTCCCTTGAACGAAGCCTACTTGTCATCTCCACACCTGGAGGCCTCACCGGCGACGACCTTTCGTGCTTGTTCTTCACCCGCACCAACACCGGTCAAGCCGCAACCTACACCTGCAATACTTAGCCAAGAATCAGTCCACACAATGTTGTCAATCACTCATCACACATGGAAGCGACCATCCACCGGTCCTCGAACCACACATGGTCCTCACATCTTCATCGACGACGTTCTCCGAGTCTCCATCACCCCTATGTGCTTCAATCCGTGTAAGATGATGGGGTAATGTCTCCGTTCATGCCTAGGATTAGATGGATACATGCTATGTGATCGCTACTTGATTCGTGGTTTCAATCTATTGTTTTCATGTTGATGATGCTTTGATGATTAAGGTAGGACACCGAGTTTTTCGGGTGTATGATATCCGCTACTCCCATAGATTCCATCAACATACCGTGTCCATCATAGGTCTAGCACGAATACCTTCGCGTAGTGACAAGACGAGAGGAGGGAAAGGGCGAAACCGTGGTCACAACCCCCGTAGATTGGTTTACCGCTTTCGTGTAGTAGATGCATACCATGTTATCCTAGATCCTAGGGAGGGAACGCTTATCTTTCTTGCTCACTCTTTTGTGTTCACCCCTTTACCATCTAGTTTAACTCTAGATTTGTTTGATCAACTTAACTTAGATTAACTTAGGTTAGATTGTCTTTACTTTTAGATTAATACCCTCTTTCAAAGGTTTTCCATTCGACTAGATTAGTACTTGGTTAAGCGCTAGTAATCCCCTTGCTCCGCGGATTGACAAGAACCTTGGGAATCCCGTGGTGAAAAAGGTGTAGGTCCGTACGCTTGCGGATCGTAGGTGGATACTAGTTTTATCCGTCAACAAGCCCCTTTTTCCGGCGCCGTTGCCGGGGAGCAAAGCCGCTTGCTATGTTTAATCAAGTATTAATTTTGTTGATTACTAACACCTAACCCTTATTTTCTAAAAAAAAAAAAAAAATCTTTTTTTGTTTTTCTTTCTACTTTTCTTGTGCCTAGATGGATTTGTTCACCTCACCATTGGAAGACGAAGAGATGTCGCTAAGGGAGCTAGCAATGCCGTCAATGGAAGACATTGAGATACAAAAATCAGATTTGATGCTTGCTACAACCCACTACGAAGTGAAGCCTGGAATCATCAAGTTAGTGGTGACGAAACCATTTAGAGGATCGGAGGATGACAACCAATATAGACACATTAAGGAATTCATGATGATATGCAACACGGTGCAACAAAAAGGAGTTCCGGCCACTTGGTTCAAGTGGAATCTTTTTCCATTCTCTCTCGAAGATGAAGCGCGAAGATGGTACACACTTGCGTCCGTTGAAGCAAAAGGAAATTGGGATGAGCTAGTGAAGAAGTTTCTTTTGAAGTTCTTTCCCATAAGCAAGGTCCAAGACTTAAGGAGGCAAGTGCTCACTTTCAAGCAAGGAGAGGATGAAGGAATTGATGAAGCATGGGACCGATTTAATGAACTACTTGAGCGAGGCCCGAACTTGGGATTTTCCGGTGACTTGATGTTGCATACCTTTTATTTTTCACTAACCCCTAACTCGTCTCGTTTTGTAAGCATGTGTGCAGGCGGTGATATAATGGATAAAACAATTAGTGAAGCCGCACAAATCTTACAAAGGATAAGCAATGGACAAAGAACAATACGAGATTGGAAAAGGTGTTGTCAAGAGGAGCAAAATGACAAAAGCAAGCCCAAGGTGCTTGCTGAAATTTCTGAAAAAGATGAACCGAAGGTCAAGGAAGATGAACCGACCATACAAGAAAGTGAAGATCCACTTCCCAAGGTAAGAGAGGTCATTTCGGATGTTAAAAAATGTTGAAACTAACATGAATGTAGGCCGAAGTATGTGGAATGCTAGACCATTGGCGGAGTTCATTCAATCCGGTTGGGTTCAAGTTGATTTCGCCCCACTAATTAACTACCAAAGGAAGGAGGAACGCCGACACGTTGCCAAACTAATTGAAGATATATTTGATCAAGAGATGAGTGGAGAGTCGATCCAAAAGATGTTTGAAGAAGAAAGAGAAGAAGGAGATGAAGGATGGATCGACCGGTTTGAAAACTCAAAGATTTATGATGAAGGAAGAGAAGAGTACAACCGTGATGAGCCTAGTGACTCAAAGGATAAATGGGAGGAGATAGGACTCAAGCTAGAAGATGAATGGCAAGGGGTTGACATAGATCAAGTACTCCAAGAAGGCCCCTCCCCACAAGGTGATAGCTTGTGTGCTATTGAAGCCTACACACTAGCAAATCAAGACATGGAAGTACTCAAGGATGAAGGAAAGAGTGAATCAACAATGAGCGATCTTGACGACATGTGGTACATGGAAGATAAAGAAAGCAACATACAAGTCTTTCAAGATGAAGATCTGGTTGAAAAAGAAGACTTCAAAGAAGAGATGAATGCGTACATAGTTGAAGGATTACATGTTCCACATGATGAGTTGAAGAAATTGCAAGATGGTGATGAAGAGGCAACTACACTTGTTGAGATCGATTTGACTTCAACACCACTAGATGAACCAAATATCACTCTTGTTGAAAAATCTCTAAGGCCAAGGTACGCGCTAAAATCTCAAGATATTATTGGTATTCATGTTGATAAATTCAAATACTCATGCTCAACCAATAGTATGAATGATAGTTTAATGTCTATGCCTTGTTCCAATAGTGATCATGTTGATAGGCTAGATTTTCTTGAGAATGAAAAAGAGGAAACATTTATTTTTGATCCAATTAATCTCACACCTAAACAACCTTTGCCTAATGATGAGCTAAGTGCTATGCATGAAACATATGCTTCTTTTATTTACACCTTGACTTGTTGCTACAATTCACATGTTGTGTTAATTATGGACGCGTATGTTTACAATAAGTTTTGTAAATCTCGATCATGCTTTGCGCTTGGTCAAGCTAATGACCTTAAAGAATCATATGTCGGGAAAGGACCGTCGTATGGACCTCCCCGGGCCCACTACCTCGGTGGGTACCGGGACCGACTACTCGGTGGGCCCCCGGGACTACCCCGCTTGCGCTACACAAAGCACCCGAAGGCGTGGAGCACAAGGACAACACGGGAGTAGTACTAGGTTAGGGAGCTATACATGTTCCGCACCGTATGGAGGACTCCTAGACGTACTCGACTAGTACTCTCTCCCTACTCCGACTTGTAACCCCGGCTCCCGACTATATAAGGCGAGGCAGGGACCGATCTCTAGGATCACCTCATCCAATCTCATCTCCTACAACCCACGGCGCACTATTGCACCACCTTGTAATCGTGCCCAATCAATCCGTAGCTACGCAACATACGAGACGTAGGGTATTACGCACCTCGCGGCCCGAACCTCGTCTAAATTGTGTGCCACATGTCTCTTCCTTCGAGTTACCGATCTCGGCGAGTCACATTCATCTACTTCGGTACTCCCCTTAGTAGGTTGCCGGTCTAAAACACCGACAGCCGGCGCGCCAGATTGGGATCTCGCCCGAGATCACATGGCGAACTCGACGGCTTCCGTCTCGCTTCAAGCCAACCGTCGCCTTCAACCGCGGCGACACCTTCGTGTTCGGCGACCGGGTCCGCACCGCCGATGGTGCGGGCTCCTTCCGCCGCCGCCCGACCATGCAACCCAACCCGAAGACAAGGCTTCGTGACGCTTCCCCGAAGTTGTCACGGGCGAACCTCGCCAGCAAGTTCGGCGAAATTTCGCTCTTCGACCACCACGCCGACTTCGAGCTCGAGTCCGCTTCCAACTCGAACTCGACGTCGCCATGGGCCATTGCATGCGAGCCGGCCGCTCGCCCATCGCAGGCGGTCCCCTCACTTCGCGAGCGCTCCGCGCGTGGCCCCCGCATCCTCGGCCCGGCCCGCACGGGGGACTCCCACTTCACGCCGGGCCGGCAAGGAGCCCGTACCGAGTACAGCGCTCGGACTCCGACGCCGCCCCCGATCGCGCTCCGACTCCGGCCCTCTCTCCGAGTTCTACTCGAACCCGGATTACGAGTTCGACTTCGGGTCGACCCCCGAGGAGCCCGAGTCCGAGGACAACTCCACCGAGCTTCCTTTATCGGGGCCGGCCTCTCGGGCCGGTTATATCATCCACGCCGGCCGAAAGATACGTCTCATCGGCCGACCGCAAACCCGCCGACCTCGGTAAAGGGAGACTCACGCTATGTCGCCTACATCGACTCGCTACCGTTCCAGGAGGGAACGCCGCTAGCCCGGCCGACTCCGAAGACACCAACCGAGGTGGCACCCTCGCAGTCCGGCCTTGGCACCCCCGATCACCAAGTCTTCATGGCCGCCGGAGACACCCCGGGGCCTCCAAGCACGGCTCGAGACAAGTACCGGAAGATATCTCTTTCGACGAGCTCTCTGCTGATGCTCCACCAAACGAGACTCCGGCAGACAGAGACGCTCGACGTGAACGTAACCGGAAGCGCAACGAACGTCATCGACGCCTCCGCGACAACTTCCCCGTCCGCAACCTTGCGGAAGCTCTCGAGGCGGTCGAGAGCAGAGTGCACACTACCCCCGAGCAGTGCCTCATGTCGATCACAGCGATCGCACGCCAGGCTCAGGGCATACGCGCTGGAGAGGTCATCGCCAAGCTCGCTGAAGAAGCTTACTTCATGCGGGTCGACAACGAGTCAACCGGCCTCCTCCGGCCCGTACCCCACGACAACGAAGCTACCGGTCACGGCGCCAACAACGGTCCCAACCGTACTCGAGCTGAGCTCCCAGCCGAGCCAAACCGCCGTCGCTCCAACGCCGGCGGACCTTCACTGCGCGACCACAAAGCAACCGAGAAGTCGTCCCTCACCGCGCTCCGGCCGGCGGGGGCGGCAACGATCCCGACGGCGGCGGCAGCGATGGCGGCGGCTCCAACCATGGAGCCAACAGAGAGCCGGCGGCGGCGGCGGCCGCGGCGGCCGAGGCCACGCGAACGCCCACGCTTCCGTGCCTCACATGGCGGGTACGACGCTCGCCGAAGATTGAGGAGCCGCGGCGGAAGAAGTCGACCACCGCGCCGAGGGCGACGGCTTCCCCGCCTTCTCACCACGACTTCGCAACTTGCTCCTCCCCCGACAAATTCAAGCCTTTGGGGATCACCAAGTACGATGCGAGCAGACCCCATCCAGGTGGCTCGGGTGCTACGCCCTCTCCATCGAGAACGCCGGCGACAACGGCGACACCAAGTGCCTCTACTTCCCCTTCGCCTCGGACCAAGCACCACTCACTTGGCTCGAGTCGCTAGACAAGCACTCGATCGACAAGTGGGACCACCGAAGGAGCAGTTCTCACAAGCAACTTCGCGGGCGCCATGGGCCGATCGGTACTCGCATGGACTTGGCCATGATCAAGCGAGAACAAGGCGAGACCCTTCGCAAGTACATGCGCCGCTTTTTCAACAAGCGCGCCACCGTCGTCGACGCCACCGACAAGGAGGTCATCGACCTCTTCCAAGACGGTCTCTACCACCGCCGCACCTTCGAAGACTTCGGTCGTCGCCACCCCAGTCCATCCCCCACCTCAAGGACATGATCACGTCCCGGGCGGATGAAGAAGACCGGGCCAATGCTAAGTACGACGCCATCCGCGGCAAGACCAAACGAGAACCGTGGCGGCGGCAGCGGCAGCAACGCGAACCAGGGTGGTCGCAACAACAACTACTACTACTACTCGGGTCCCAACCACAAGCGCAAGCCAGACAACACTATCGCGGCTATCCAACGCCCTGCGAAAGGGAACTCGAAGAAGAACTCAGGCGGTTTCAAAGACCTGCTGAAGGAGAAGTGCCCGTGGCATCCAAACGGCAACCACACCACCGAACAGTGCTACCAGCTCAGGCACACACTCAAGGAGACGCTGGAGCCACCGCACCCTCACGACCAAAAGGGCAAGAAGAAGGACGGCGACAACAACGACTTCCAAGAACCTGAGAAGACCGTCAACGTCCTCTTCGGCGGACCGCCCAAGGCGGGCGGGAGCAGAAGGCTACCCGTCGTGAAGTAATGTCCATCGAGCCAGCGGTCCCGACCCCTCTCAGGTGGTCGGAGGTACCCATCACCTTCTCCCGCACGGATCAATGGACCAGCTTCTCTGAACCAGGACGGTTTCCCCTCGTCCTGAAGCCAACGGTGGCGGGCTCCAAACTCAACAAGGTGCTCATCGACGGAGGAAGCGGGCTCACCATCCTCTTCACCAAGACCTTGAAGAAAATGAAGCTCGACATCACTCACATGCTCACCAAGAGCAACATGCCTTTCTACGGCATCGTCCCCGGCAACGTGGCTATTCCACCGGGCTCGGTGGTCCCGCCGTTACCTTCGGGGCATCTCGGGACAACTACCGTACCGAGTACATCAAGTTCGAGGTCGCGGACTTCGAGACCTCCTACCACGCCATCCTCGGCGGACCGCCCATCGCCAAGTTCATGGCGGTGCCCCACTACACCTACTTGGTACTCAAAATGCCAAGCCCGGCCGGTGTACTCTCCCTCCAAGGGGACTTGAAGATCTCCCACGACCGCGACACGAAGCCGTGGAGATCGCCTCTACAAATCAAGTACCCAACGCGACCTTGGAACGAGCGATCCCAAAGAAGACCACCACCATCGGGGCGGGCCTCGACCCCAAATAGGAAGACGTGCTCATCGGCTTCCTTCGGGCTAACCGCGACATCTTCGCGTGGAAGCCGACGGACATGCCGGGAGTGCCCGGGGAGCCGATTGAGCACCGCGTCAACGTCGACCCTAAGGCCACCCCCAAGCGACAACACCTCCGACGCTTTGCCGACGACGGGCGGGATGCCATCAAGAAGGAACTCGCCAAGCTACTCGCACCGGCTTCATCGAGAAGTCTTCCATCCCGAGTGGCTCGCCAACCCCCGTCCTCGTCCGCAAGAAGAACTCGAACGAGTGGAGGATGTGCGTCGACTACACCGACCTCAACAAGCACCGCCCCAAGGACCCCTTCGGGTTGCCGCGAATTGATCAAGTCATCGACTCCACGGCGGGGTCGCGACTCGCTCGCTTCCTCGAGCGCTACTCCGGTACCACCGTATTGCGATCAAGGAAGAAGACCGAGGAGAAGACCGCGTTCATCACCCCGTTTGGCGCGTACCGCTACACGACCATGTCCTTCGGGTTCAAGAACGCCGGCGCTACCTACCAACGAGCTATCCGGGCTCGCTTCAAGAGGCGGCTCAACAAGAACGTCGAGGCCTACGTGGATGACGTGGTCGTCAAGACCGAAACTCCGGTACCCTCATCGACGACCTTGAAGAGACCTTTGCATCACTACGCGAGTACCGCCGGAAGCTCAACCCGAACAAGTGCGTCTTCGGTGTCCCTTCGGGCAAACTACTCGGCTTCATCATCGGCCCAAGATGGCATCGAAGCCAACCCCGAGAAGATCTCCGCCATCACCGGCATGAAAGCTCCCACGAGCATCAAAGACGTCCGTAAGCCGACGGGGTGTATGGCGGCGCCGAGCGGATTCATCTCGAGGCTAGGAGAACGGGGCCTCCCCTTCTTCAAACTACTCAAGCACCAAGAGAAGTTCGTGTGGACTCCGAGAGGCGGATCAAGCCCTTGCCCGGCTCAAGGACTTCTTATCAAAGCCACCGATCCTCACGGCTCCTCACAAGGGCGAGCGCCATCGCTCTACCTAGCCGCGACTACTCACGTGGTCGCATCGCCATCGTTGTCGAGCGGCAAGAAGACGACCACGCCTTCCCGGTCCGGGGCGCCCCGCCTACTTCGTCGGCCGAGGTGCTATCGTAGTCCAAGGCTCGCTATCGGCCCGTGCGAAGCTCCCGTACGCACTACTCATCACCTCGCGGAAGCTACGACACTACTTCCAAAGCGGTACTCGGTCTCCGTCGTCACCGACTACCCGCTTGGCGACATCCTCGCGGAACCAAGACGCTATCGGAAGAATCTCCAAGTGGGCCGTCGAGCTTGGCGCCCTCACTATTGACTTCAAGCCACGCACATACATCAAGTCGCGAGGCACTAGTCGACTTCATGGCAGAGTGGCGGGAGAACCGCCTACCCACTCCCACCGAGCGACCGAGCATTGGGTGATGTACTTCGACGGCTCACTCAACCTCGAGGGCGCGGCGCGGGGTACTCCCCGATCTCTCCAACGGGCGAACAACTCAAGTACGTCCTGCGCATCTTCCGGAAGGTCTCAAACAACGAAGCCGAGTACGAAGCCCTCCTACACGGGCTCCGCCTCGCGGCTTCACCGGGCATCAAGCGGCTACTAGTCTACGGCGACTCCGCGGTGGTCATCAACCAAGTCAACAAGTCCCGGGACCGCAACAAGGAGAACATGGACGCCATGCGCCTAGAAGTCCGCAAGCTCGAGAACAAGTTCTATGGTCTCGAGTTCCATCACATCGTCCGCGACAACAACGTTGCGGCGGACGTCCTCTCGAAGCTTGGATCCACCCGCGCTCAAGTGCCGGCGGGTGTCTTCGTCCATGAGCTTCACACGCCATCCATCCCGGAGCCGGCGCCACCGACCACCGTCCCCCCGCCCATCCACCACCGGGCAGAGGTCATGATGATCGACGTGGACCGGAGGCAACCCTTCATCGACTACCTCAGCGAGCAGAAGGTCCCCTTCGACAAGAATGCAGCCGAGCAACTCGTCCGCCGCGCCAAGTCTTACGTCCTCGTCGGAGAAAAGCTTTACAAGCGGGGTGCATCTTCTGGAGTACTCATGAAGTGCGTCCCTCGTGAAGAAGGCAAGGACATCTTGGAGGAGATCCACAAGGGCGTCTGCGGCAACCACGCGTCCTCACGCACGCTGGTCAGCAAGGCTTTCCGACGAGCCTTCTACTGGCCCACAGCTCTGGGCGACGCCGAAGAACTCGTCAGAAAGTGCCAAGGATGCCAGTACTTCGCCAAGCAGCAACACGTCCCAGCCTACAAGCTAGTCACCATACCGCCAACCTGGCCCTTCGCTTGCTGGGGGCTCGACATGATTGGGCCACTGCCAACTGCGCCAGGAGGATTCAACAGGGTACTGGTGGCTATCGACAAGTTCACCAAGTGGATCGAGGTCAAGCCGGTCATATGCCCCAAGGCTGACAGAGTACTCGACTTCCTGGATGAACTCGTACACCGCTACGGGCTACCCCACCGCATCATCACAGACCTGGGCTCCAACTTCAACAACCACCAGTTCTGGGAGTACTGCGAGAACAGCGGGATCGACGTCAGATACGTCTCAGTTGCCCACCCACGGGCCAACGGACAAGTCGAGCGCGCCAACGGGATGGTGCTCGACTCTCTCAAGAAGCGGCTACACGACGCCGCTAACTCTAAAGGGGGCAAGTGGATCAAGGAACTACCCAACGCACTGCGGGGGGCTACGGACTCAACCATCCAAGCCAACGGGGCAATCCCCTTACTTCTCGGTCTACGGCTCCGAAGCAATCCTCCCCGCCGACATCATATGGAACTCGCCGGCGGTGGAGCATTACGACGAAGGAGTCTCGAAGACAAACAGACGAGTTGACATCGAAAGCCTCGAAGAAGCTCGCCGTGCCGCCCTCGTCCAATCGGCAAGGTACCCGGAGGGTATCCGACGCTACCATGATCGCAACGTCAAGGAACGCTCCTTCAACGTTGGTGATCTCGTCCTCCGCCGTATCCCGAACACGGAAGGACTACACAAGCTCGGCTCCCCCTCGGGAAGGTCCCTTCACCGTCGCAAAGGTGATCGGCCGGGCTCCTACCGCCTCCAAACACTTGAAGGCGAAGACATCAACAACTCGTGGAACGTCGACCAACTCGTCGATTCTACGCCTAGTCAACATGACTACTGCGGGGTTCAAGTCTACACGACTTCATCAACACCCCTTGCCGTAAGCGACCCCCCCGGTCTTGGCTCCGGTCTCGGACTTCTCTCCGGGATCCGGCCCGTGCGGCTACCTACGGACCCTGGGCTGCCACGAGCGTCAAGGACTCTAGCAGCGGTCTACTAAGAGACCACACTCCAAGATCCAGCCTGCACGGCTACCTACGGATCTACGATCCAGCCTACACGGCTACTTACGGATCAACAGCTGTAAGCGGCTACCCCGCTCCAGCGCTACTCAGTTGTAAGCGGCCCTCCGGGTCCAAGCAACTACTCTGTAACTACGGCCCTGGCCACCCAGGTGTACTTCTTCAGTAATAAAGTTTGATCGCTCATCAACTTCTTTACTGTCTACTCCCTACAACGGGACCACTACCGCCGAGTACTACTCGCATCCACTCCACGATGGGGGCTCCGCACTCTGAGATCTCGACTACGAGTACTCATTGCTGGAAAATTTCTTTCATTGATACTTACGCAATTCACTACAATTGTTTTCATGTACAACCATGGCTACTAGCTACCTATTACGGGGCTACCGGAGGTTCAACTTCTCGGCTACTCGCTCCGCGATGGGAGCCATCTCGCTCCTGCAGCTCCGCATCTTGCTCATCGGAGCGGTTGGCGGCTACCCCGCCGGCGACTACCTCCACCGGGGCCTTCGGGAAGTACGACTTCATGATGGCCAAGACTTGTCTTGGGATCAACCTCGCCATGTGCTTTACGTAGGCGGCCGGCCCGGCTCGGAGCTTCCTTGGGGTGATCCACCGGAGGAGTGTTGACGGTGAAAATCCGTCAACCTAGCCATGAGTTTACCTTCGGTGTTGGCATGAATTTTATACCTTATCCATTGGTACTAACCCCCGTGGTATAACAAGTTCATGTGTGCATGTCGTTTTTGGAGTTTAATGTTTATGCAGGGTTTTAGTGTTGAATGCAAGACTTTTGGGATAGGTTCATCAAGCACCTCATGACAAGACCTTGAAGTCCTGAACAAGTCATGCAATGAAGCAATATTAACTCCAAGAAGCCGGGGACTTGATCCGAGAAGACGACGGACTCCGGGGACCCGACCGGAAAAGTGCCGAATCTTGCAAGACAAGGAGTTGAGTCCAATTCGGAGAGAAACCGACGACATGGACCTACATGCAGAAGGGGGAAGCATCCGAGAAGCAAGGGAACCGACCTCGGGCAAAGGAGCCCGCGAGCCGGGCCTAAATGGGCCCAGGCCGGCCGGCCCAGTCCGGTCGGCCCAGGCCCATTTTGGGCCCAAAACCGTCGCCCTTTGCCCTAGTCGCCAATCGGGCTATTTATAGTCCCCTGACCGAGAGCCACGGGGAGAAGATTTCGTCTTCGGCCGCCGAGGAGCAGAGAAGAGAGGGACACCATGTCGGAGAGGAGAGGGTCGAGCTAGTTGACTAGGGTTTCCCTAGCCGACGTGGGAACCTTGCATGGAAGACCACGTCGGAGTTCCGGAGCTAGAAGCAAGATCAAGGAAGGATCCGGTGGTGATCTTGTGTATGTATCATTGTCATAGTTGAATTATCAAGTTGAATCTTCTCTTAGCGATCAAGTGTTTCCTCGAAGATTTCGTTTTTCGATCGGCTTTGCTTATTCCAATTCTATTCGTACGATAGATTACATAGGGTGTTCTTGTAGCCGCGGTGGCTAGAGGTACACGCCGGATCTTCCGAAAGAATCTCGACTTGTCTTTTGACTCGCCCTAAGCTCCCCGCATGAATAGGGATACGTTGTGACAGAACGGGGGTCTCGAAAGGCCGATGTTTTCGGATTTGGACGGGAAACCACGATTTAAAGAGGCTTCTATTAAGATTCGATTTTCTACTTCTTCTCTTGCTTGGAACTTCAACAAAAGGCTTACCCCGATCCCTCTAGATCGGTTTATCTACCCAATCTTACTTTGTTTTCTCCGGTCTTTAGTAGATTAGATTCGTTTTGTGTCTTTTACTTAGATGCATTAGGTCTTTTATCGAATATTGAAGTTACTTGGCTTTAATAGATTAAGTCTTGCGTCACACATTTGTTCCACGGATTCGATACCTTGGGTTCACCACTCGAGGGAAGAAGGGTCCCTTGACTACGACGGGAGACTTGTACGCTTGCGAGTCACGAACGAACTTTGATACAATTATTAACCGTCAACAAGCCCCTTTTTCCGGCGCCTTTGCCGGGGAGCAAGTGATCAAGATTTGATTTTTTATTGCTTTTTTTTGTAATTTTCAGTAATGATTTTGTTTTATTTTTGCATCTACTAAATTTTGATCATCCTCAAAATACATCTAATCTAGTTTGTCTAACTCTAGTCTTTATAGATTTGTTTTGTTCTCTAGTTTTTGCATACTTTGCTTGTTGCTAACCCTAACCGGAGATGGTTGGCTACCTCTCCAAGAAACCCAAACCTTTTTTTGTGGATGATCCGGAAAGCTTTACGGGGCAAAGGTGACATGCAACACAAGCTAAAGGGGTGGAAACCCTAGATTCAAAAGTTGAAGTCGAAGGACCGTCGAAATCTCCAAGGGAATCACCACCTCCAAGTCCAAAGGAAGATCAACCTCAACCACCGGAGCGCCGCGCACCCGGACATCGTTGATCTACCTATCATAAACCTTCAAGACGCCGGGAGGCCGTTCAAGATCAAAGTCTCAAATATCCGCATGACGATTGCGAGAGCCGAATGCATACGAGTCGGATTCCTTGAGTGGCATATCGGTTTACTTAAGAGGAGGATGGAGAAGATGGAGATGGAGAAAGAAGCTCAACACCTAAAGGCCGCCGAAGCAAGATCCTCATGCAAGGAGTGTGTGGAGTATGACCATGTCCAAGGTAACCCCGATTTAATGCAAGTTCGTCGATTCAAGTTTTGGTTTCTCTTTGTGCACAATTCAAGGACTTGATGGACGAGCAAGCTAAGATCAACAAGGACGCCGTCACTAAGTTCGAGGCTATGGAGAAAATATTGAAGAATTTAGATGGCAAGGTGACGGAGGTCGGAAGCTCTATACGTGAAGTGTTCATCGTGATGAAGATGCTAGACGCAAGTGGGACAACTTGCCGGGCGCCCGATGGGTAACAAAGAAGAATATCCGAGACAACTCCAAGGTCCCAAGACGGCAAAGGCTACTCAAGCTCATTCGGGAGAGATGAATGATCACATTAGAGACCATGAAGATCACGACCGAAGGACCGGAGTTCGAGATGCCGAGCCACAAGGAAGTTGTTGCATCCGTCAAGACCAAGGACAAAGCCGACCTCGTGAATACCAAAAAAATTGACTAAGCCAAAGTGGGTACCCAAGATTGCAACGCCCGCAAAGAGCGTTGATCCGGAGTAATCAAGTGAAGAAGTCTAGCCATGGACTATAAACGAAGCGCTAGGCGGGAGGCAACCCGTTTCGTCGAGTCAAGAATAAGCTACGGGAGGACAACCCGATTCCGGGTTTTTCGAGTCTTTTTAATAATTTAGTTTTTGAGTTTTATTACGCAAAGACATTAGACTTAGAAGTGGTTGAACAATATTAGAGACATAATTCTTGATTGAATGTTTGCTTTATCATAAACCCTTTGCATGAACCCTCCTATGTGCTTGTTTGATTCTTTTCTTTTCGAGAAACCCCTCAACCAAATAATTTCAGAACCTTAACTCAACCTTTCACCCTCATTATGGTGCTGAGGTTGGCTTATTTTTCATGCTAAAACCACACGAGTAGAGCCACGATTTATATTCAAGTGTTATAAAAATTCAGCACGTGGTAGGACTCCCGTGAACTTAGAAATCAAAGCTTTTGGTTGGTTTTAAAAATCTTTATCCTTGGTTTCTCTAGGATTAGAATTTTTCTAAGCCTATTCTAATTTTGTTTTATTCAAAATCTTTCTTATTTAGCCAAAATTAGAACCTAAACCTATGCCCCCATGATCAAGCCGGGAAAATGTCCGCTCTCAACCAATGAAGGCAAACTATACCGGTGAGACCGAAATCGACGTAAAAAGAAAATATTTTCGACTTGCATTTGTTTTTAATGGTTTAAAAACTTCTCTAAAATTATGTTCGAGCTCTTGCATGGCTCTGAAAAATATTTTAAATTTCGAATTAGAGGAGTGCTTAACCTTAAACACACCTTAATGGAGGCAATCTAGTTTGAATGCATGCACCATTGGATTCCCTTTCATCAACTTTCACCAATTCCACATGCAAAGGACAAGCATGGTGGGCAGCAAGCATCAACTTTGTAGGAATTTCATGGTGGCATGTGAAGCAAGTGGAGCTAGGGAGCATGGATATGACCCAAAACATGAAGCATCAAGTGGAAGGACCAATAGTGGACGAGAGCGTTTGGGCGGTGCAACTCGTGGAGCACGCGGGCGGGGAAAGTTGCGAGAGGTGAAATGATCGTCTTTGGAAGAAAGACGAGACGGGGAGGAGCACCGAGGCCGGCCTCACCTACATAAGGAGCCCCCCCGGCTCCCGTTTTCTGCAGGCAAGCTTCCCTCTCCTTCCTTTGTTTGTGTGTTCAAGTTTGTGTGCTCAAAACCTCCGTAGACATAGCCAACCTTCCCAAGCTTGATGACTCAAGAAAAAAAATCCACATCCTTAATCCACTCAAAGTCCACATCCGAATCAAAGAGTTTAAGTGCCTAGTTACCGGTTGCAACCCGGAGTTTTAGTTGAAGAAAAGAGTGCAGCATGTAAGAAAACCACAAGTCTCTTCTCCAAGATGAAGAGTTCGTCGTCATCCAAGCCGTCATCAACCACGTCTTCGAGAAGGCACTCGGTTTCCGAGTCTCCCCGGAGCATGGAGACGGATACGGCACCACCGAGAAGGAACGATGCTCTCCTCCTTGGTGGGATGAGGGCTGCAAGAAGCACTTCCATGAGGTTTTACCGAACCTCGTGGGCACACGGAGGAGCAGCCCGCGCCACCACGACGATCGACTCGCTCAACCGCGCCACCTCCTTACACCCCGACATACTCTTCTTACGGCTTCATCATCTTGTCGGCGGAGGAGGAGGAGAGGCTCCCTAATCTTGAGAAGAGGCTTGTGCCCAACGTCGGGTTCGACGACCAAGCACTCTACACCTTGGGTTTTGGCACCGTCATATACTATATGTTGGGGCACCTCGGATGGGTGCAGTTCTCCAACGGAGTATCGGTGGACACCCATTTGGGGTTCGCCTTAGAAATTTTAATGACTATTGCACCCATCGTTGATGATGATAGGGTGCAAAGCTTGTCATTCCGTTTGGAGGGAGTCCAACAAGTGTTTCCCTACGAACACGTTAGGGAGCTACTTGGATTCCACAAGGGAGCTCCGGAGAAAAGTTGACGTGCCACCCGGCATGTTGGCGGGATTTTGGAACATGATCTCCGGAGAAGCCCATCAACAACGCAATTGCATCCGCAACCCCATTATCCGGATATTTCACTCTTGGATGTGCAAGAGGGTATTGGGGAGGATGAAGGAAACAAAGGTGACCGACACGGAGTTGAATTGGCTATACTCGGCTTTAATTGCCAGGCAGCCAATAGACCCCTCTTACCTCATGATCAACCGTTGGTGTTGTGAAGCAACATCGGGGGCGGGTAATATTGGTTCGGGGTGTTACCTCTCCATGTTGGCCTTTTCCTTGCGGTCGGGGATCGCAAGAAACCCCGACCACCTTTTGCGTGGTACCTCTCTCGGCATTGAATATTTGCGGAAAGGCAAATACATTAGTGGAGATGAGAGAGGAGGTTATCGGTTGGCCATAGTGAACCTACCCCTTCCCAACGAGAGGCTTAGGCTTTTCAACGAAGGGAGAGAAGATTGGTTTGAAGAGGGATTACTTGTCCCCGCAAGGAAGAACAAAAGAGGAAGAATCGTAGAGCGGGGAACATCCTCCGCACAAGCGAGTGGAGCACAACCCAATGTGCAACCATTCGGCGGAGTTCCTCCTCCGCCAAGTTATTACGGAGGGTCACAACAACAAGCATGGGGGGTGGTGCACCGGTACCCCCACAAAATTATGTTGTGCCCAACGCTAACTTCGCGGAGTCCTACGCTCATCATCCCCAACCACAACAAAGCATGGCCATTATTGGAGGCTTTGCTGCAAGTAACGCTCAAAATATCGCAGCCATCCAATCTAACGCAGCTCAACTCGGTGAAGGCAACGCAAATATTGCCTTTGAACTTGGACGCCTTCACCTTGTGGAGCCAAATCAATTCGACGGAGGAAGCGTTCAAATGAGCAGGGTTATTATTATCAAGATTATCAACATCAACCACCGGCGGAGGACTAGAAGATTTAGGAACTTTAGTTTTCTTTTCTCTTCTTTTTCTCTGTAATTTTCAGCTTTTGCTTGTGTGTGTTTGCGTAGTATTTTCTGTTTTTAATTAAATTTCAGCAAGCTTGTTTTGTTTATTTTCAGTATGTATTTCAACTTGATGTCACCATTAATAAAGACACCACCTTGATTATATCATTGGAAAGGTTACAAAATTCGTGCCATGATGATATATGATTAAAATTGCAGCTTTGTTCATCTTTGTAGTTGATTTATGCATGTTTAAGCTAGTGCTCTCTTAAAAATGCAGATCTGAATTTATTTAAATGCTAGCTTAATTTTCAGCGGAGGTTATGGTTAAAATAAAGACCCATAGTGTTTTATGTGCTCTCAAGTTATGAATAGATTGAAGATGTCTTTTATGCTCAAAAATATTGCTAACCTTGTCACAAATATCACTTGTGTGTTGCTCAACCTATCCAAAGCCTTATATATATTTGAGTGCATAAACCTTAGTGTACAAGATTTATTTTTGAGTGAGTTATTGCAGGCCATGATTTCTCTGGCCCGAGACTAAGAAGTTGGTCATTCCGTTTTTGCGTATCTATCTTTTTGCTAGCCTTTTATCCGTGCATTGTGTATCCCCGCATCGGTGATCTCACAAACTTCGCCGGATATCCACCCTTAAACCAAATATCATCTTTTTGTGATTACCTCCTTGACCACAACCTATCACCGAGGATGGATCATCAATTCAAGGAAGATCGCAAGACGGTGCCAACGTTGAAGATTTCAAGTATCTCTCCAAGGAAAAATATCTCCGGTACCTACCTTATTTTTCGCCTCTTTGCTCGAGGACGAGCAACGTCTAAGCATGGGGGAGGAGGTAGGTACGGTGCAGTTTTAGAGTTCAAAAGGGAGTATTTTAAAAAAAATGATGAAAGAGATGTATAGGGTTGGGTAAAAAAAAATCCAGTGATATTCATGACTTTCAAGGTATATCAAAACTTCGTTGTGAAAGTCATGGACTGAATATATGACGAGGAAAGAAAAAAATGAATGAATGAAAGAAAAGAATGAGAAATATAAGAAAGAAAAAAAAATATATTTGTGCGTAAAGTGAACTCCCCGGTTCTCTAAGAGTGCATCCAAGGCTTCAAGATAAAAAGATCCATTCTCTTTTTCCAACCATGTGCAATCCGATAACGAGGACTTCTTTTGTGCCTCGGGATCACTCTTTGCCATTTGCACATGTCCACTTATCTAAAAGTGTGTGTATTTTTCTCTTTCCCCTCCTTGATTCAACATTATTTTCCAATGACCTTTTTGACGAGTCTCGGTAAGACCATGAGAAGCTTGTCTTGTTTTGACAACACCTCATTTATAAAATCTTGTTAGGACTAAACTTTCCCAAAGCTCCATATAAAGCCTACCACATATATATGAGAGGGAAAGGAGTAGAATATATAGGCTTGAGAGACAAGCGAGATGAGAGTTTATGAGCAATACACGAGATGATTTAAATTTGTGAATTTGGTTTAGCTTTTCTTTATCTCGTTCTTTATTTCAAAAATTCGAGATCTATTTAAAACTTTGTGAGCATGTTAATACTTGTGGGATAAGCTTAATAAGAATCTACCCTCCGTAGAGATGAAGGCTAGCACATTATGGAACTTCAATGAATTAAAATTTTGAGAGCATTATGTTTTCTCATGTGTAATCAAGTGCAAAGTTTAAACATTGTTTAGCAATGATGATATCCATCGAAGGCTTACTCGAGGACGAGCAAGGTTTAAGCATGGGGGAGATGTTGACGGTGAAAATCCGTCAACCTAGCCATGAGTTTACCTTCGGTGTTGGCATGAGTTTTATACCTTATCCATTGGTACTAACCCCCGTGGTATAACAAGTTCACGTGTGCATGTCGTTTTTGGAGTTTAATGTTTATGCAGGGTTTTAGTGTTGAATGCAAGACTTTTGGGATAAGTTCATCAAGCACCTCATGACAAGACCTTGAAGTCCTGAACAAGTCATGCAATGAAGCAATATTAACTCCAAGAAGCCGGGGACTTGATCCGAGAAGACGACAGACTCCAGGGACCCGACCGGAAAATCTTTAAAGTGCTGAATCTTGCAAGACAAGGAGTTGAGTCCAATTCGGAGAGAAACCGACGACATGGACCTACATGCAGAAGGGGGAAGCATCCAGGAAGCAAGGGGAACCGACCTCGGGCAAAGGAGCCCGCGGGGCGGGCCTAAATGGGCCCGGGCCGGCCGGCCCCGATCCGGTCGGCCCGAGCCCATTTTGGGCCCAAAACCGTCGCCCTTTGCCCTAGTCGCCAATCGGGCTATTTATAGTCCCCCGACCGAGAGCCACGGGGGAGAAGATTTCGTCTTCGGCCGGCGAGGAGCGAGAGAAGAGAGGGACACCATGTCGGAGAGGAGAGGGTCGAGCTAGTTGACTAGGGTTTCCCTAGCCGACGTGGGAACCTTGCATGGAAGACCACGTCGGAGTTCCGGAGCTAGAAGCAAGATCAAGGAAGGATCCCGGTGGTGATCTTGTGTATGTATCATTGTCATAGTTGAATTATCAAGTTGAATCTTCTCTTAGCGATCAAGTGTTTCCTCGAAGATTTCGTTTTTCGATCGGCTTTGCTTATTCCAATTCTATTCGTACGATAGATTACATAGGGTGTTCTTGTAGCCGCGGTGGCTAGAGGTACACGCGGATCTTCCGAAAGAATCTCGACTTGTCTTTTGACTCGCCCTAAGCTCCCCGCATGAATAGGGATACGTTGTGACAGAACGGGGGTCTCGAAAGGCGGATGTTTTCGGATTTGGACGGGAAACCACGATTTAAAGAGGCTTCTATTAAGATTCGATTTTCTACTTCTTCTCTTGCTTGGAACTTCAACAAAAGGCTTACCCCGATCCCTCTAGATCGGTTTATCTACCCAATCTTACTTTGTTTTCTCCGGTCTTTAGTAGATTAGATTCGTTTTGTGTCTTTTACTTAGATGCATTAGGTCTTTTATCGAATATTGAAGTTACTTGGCTTTAATAGATTAAGTCTTGCGTCACACATTTGTTCCACGGATTCGATACCTTGGGTTCACCACTCGAGGGAAGAAGGGTCCCTTGACTACGACGGGAGACTTGTACGCTTGCGAGTCACGAACGAACTTTGATAAAATTATTAACCGTCAACAAGGAGCAATCTTGGGGCCGCCGGGTGCGGCACCGGGAGTCTTGCGATCGGCGGTGCGGCTTCTTCCAACTCCTTCAAGCGGGCCCGCAATGCCTCGCGGTCTTCGTTCAACTTCGCAAGGATTTGTAGCGAGTTGACGAGATCTCGGTCGAAGCAATCCGAGCTCCATGTGCTTCTCGCACTCGAAGGCGAGTTCTTTGTAGTCGAGCTCGAGTACCCGGCGGGCTTCTTGCTCCCGATAGAAGAGGTTCTTCATGCTTGTCTCCGAGGACTTCGAGTTGCTCCACTTGGCCCTCAAGCTCGCAACACGGCAACGCAACGGCGGGTCGAGAGACTTCGGACCTCCAAACAAGTACCCGACAAGTTGAGGGGTATACCTTTGTTCTTGTTGCGGAGGCCCTTATTCTTCCGCACCAAGTCGTCGCCCTTCGCCCGCAACTCCGGGACGTCGTTGTGGTACTTGGCGAAGGCGGCGTCGAGCTTCGGCCGCATGGCAGCCACGTGCTTCCGCGACTTCACAAGTTGTTCTTCTAGCGCTTCGGCTCGGAGCACCGCGTCGCCATAGCCCCGCAAAGATGTTCGACTTGTCGCGGGACCGCTCCGCAACGTCCCGCACAAGACAACTCAATTCACAAGAGTACTCAACAAATAGAGGATTGACTACTCGAAGCTACGGCTACCGACCTTCATCCATTGCTCGGCCCGACGGATCGCCTCCGGGTGCTTCGCCACCGTCGCGAGCTCGACAAGATCATCCGCGAGCGGCTCTATCCCGCCGCGACTACTCGCGGTGGCCTCCGTCATCGGCGCGGAGCGGATGGGCTCGCATCCTAGATCTCCGGTAGCGGATAGCCACCTCCGAGCAACCTGCGGCGATGTGGTGACGCCCTCTCCCCCGGCCGTCACGGTGGCCTCCTCGACGACCTCCTCCGCGGGCTCGGGGGCTCCTACCGCGGCCTCCGGGGCCCCTGGTGTCGACCTCTGCATCGGCACCCCTGCAGGGATGTCACCACCTTCAGCTTCAGCGCCTGTCAAAAAGAAGATGGGTGCATCGGTGCCTACGACTACTCCTCAAAGAGCCTTATAGCTTCAAGAAGGGTACTCACCCTCAACTACGGCGGCCTCCGCAACGTCGCCTCGGCGCCGGCGGCTCGGGCACCGCCCGGGGTGCGGGAGTGGACTCCTCCTCGTGGGCGGCGCGACTTCTTCCACCACCGCCGATGAGGGCTCATCCCCCTCCCGGGACGGATCCGTGGATTTCTCGCGAGAAGCACACACAATTGGTCGTCGTCAACTTCAACTACTACAAGAAGTACTACTTGCGAAGATGGAGTACTCACAAGTTCGACCGGACTATTGCCACGGCCGGTGCACCGAGGATGCGGCGATGTCGACCGCTCCACCCTCGGCGGGCGCCTCCTCCTGCGCCCCTCGCGGCTACCGCCTCCTCGTGACGGCGGGCCGGTGCGGCCGCTCTCTTGCGCTCCGAAGACACCACCTCTTCAACGGCGGCGGCTACGAGCTCCGTGCTCCCCCGTGGAGCGGGGGGGCCGGCGCCCCACCGCGCCAAGAGCTCCTCGACGGGGGGGAGCTAGACTACGACTTCTAGCCGGCTCCCCCACCGTGTCCCACGCGCCTTCGTCGCCCTCTTCGACGGGCTCCGTCGGCGGCACCTTCTCGCATACAAGGCGGACTACTCATCAACAACCATACCCGTACGACGGGTATCCGACTACTCCGGTCAAGGCATCTTACCTCCGCGGTGTGGTCTCCGAGACCTTGAGCTTCTTCGCCACCACGCTCCCGGCGGGGGTTGCGCGGCCTCCGTGGCGGCGCGGCCGAGCTAGCCTCCGGTGCTAGTCGGGGGGGTCTTGCACCGAGGAATATGAGGCAAGCCGGGGCGGCTAAACCTCGACCGCACCGGAAGCGGTCTTGCAACGTCTCGTCGTCGTCGTCGCCATCGTCGTCGGAGGTGTCCTCCACGATGACGGTGTCATCGCCCGCACCGACTTCCCGCCGCTCTTTCTCCTTGGCCTTCCCCTCTTTACGGACCTCGATCCCACTTGGGGGCGGCCGCGGCTCGGATATGAATTTCTTCAAGTCATCCTACAAGACACGAAGACGTCGGCAAGTCTACACCAAGCAACAACTACTCGACCGGGGGGAGTACGACTACTCACCTCCTTGGGCGGGCGCGCGGCGGAGTACTCTTCAACAGGGCACGCCGTGTACGGCGGCATATCTTTGAAGATCCGCGACAACCTCTCGATGATGTCGCTGTCGTCCAGCTCGCCTCCGGGCATCCGCGACGTGTCGTCGTTGCCGGTGTACTCGAAGCCTAAGGTGTCTCGAGCCATCAACGGCCGCACCCTTCGCTTCATGGAAACCGAAGGCCACGTGCTCGGCCCTAAGTCCCGCCTCCCTCGGCACCTTGATGCGTGCTAGCAACTCGGGGAAGGCCGGATTCCCTCTTGCATGGTGGGCTCCGAGTTCCACCACTCGCGGTGCCTGGGCTGCCTCCCGCTCGGCTTCGGCGGACCGGGGGTGGTGGTTCGTGATGTAGAACCACCACGTCTTCCAATCGGTGTTGGAATCAACAAGCTTGTACGCCGGATATTGCTCGCGGCGTCTTCTCTCAACCGGATGCCGACTCCTCCGACTACTCTGGGGTTGGTGGCACTTGGCTGCGGCTTGACGCGGAAGAACTTCCGGAATAGTATCCAATGCGGCTTGACCCCGAGGAAGGCTTCTCGGAAGTGCATGAAGACCGCGGTGTGGAAGACGCCGTTGGGATTCGGGTTCGGGTACTTGATCCCGTAGTACCCGAGCAACCCTTTGAAGAAATCGCGGCCGGGAGCGCAAGCCCGCGCTCCACGAACCGCGCGAACATTGGGATCTCGTCTTCGGCCTTCTCCATCGGATATGGATCTCCGGCGGCGGATCTCCACATGTCGACCTCCTTCTCCCCGATGAACCCACTTGTTCGGGAGGGTCGGCGGATCCTCTCGTCTTCACCTTGGATTTCTTCCACTCGCGGCTCGAATCGGCCCGCGGTGGAGACATGGGCGGCGGCGCTCCGGTGGCAGCTGCGGCGGCTTCTTCGCGGCCCCTCTTCTTCCCGGCGGCCTTCAACGTCTTGGATGGTGACGGCTTCATCCTCCAAGTGCAGGGCGTCTTCACGCGCATCCGCTCGGGGGCTACCCTAAAAGCTTTCGGTGGCAACGCACTTGAATCTACTACGGCGGCAGCAAGCGCTGGGAGTGGATCTACTTCAGATGGAATCGAAATGACTGCAGCTTGGATGGGTGGAAAACCCTAAGGGTTTTGGCTTCTATTTATAAGTCAAACCGGCTCCGCAACGGGCGGCTGGATAAGTCCATGCGCGAGCGAATCGGCGGGCCGTGCGTGACCCTTCGCATTCTACTAGTCGACGCGCCTCACCTCGGGGGCTCGGCTACTTCTACTCGACTATCTGGGAAGCGGCTAGTCTCAAGAGCATCTCAGGACACATTCTTCAAGATGACCCTTCAATTCGAGAGGAAGTACTCGACTCAAGGCTCGGGGGCTCCGTGCCACGTGTCCTTTGGTTTTTTCTCTCCGGATTTTTCGGGATTTTATTGCCAAGATTTCAGATGGACCCTCGGCCCGGAGCCCGCGGCTCAACCTAATGCTCGGGGGCTACTCCATATGGAGTGCGATTTTGCAATCGCACCAACATATCGACTCCGGCTTCAAGACAAGACGGGCAGTTTTGAAGACCTTCGAAGGCGTGCTCGAGGACGCTTGGGACTACTCGAGAAGACTTCAAGATTGCTCAAATATCGACTGGAGTACATTCCGGCCTCGGGATGCTTCGACTACTCTTGAGTACCTTGACTTGTAGCGCTCGGGGACGCTTGAGAACTACTTGTTAAGGCCGTCAAGACTACTTGAAGCTATCCTTCTCGACTACAAAGTACTCGGGGGCTTGTCGTATGGACCTCCCCGGGCCCACTACCTCGGTGGGTACCGGGACCGACTACTCGGTGGGCCCCCGGGACTACCGGCTTGCGCTACACGGCACCGAAGGCGTGGAGCACAAGGACAACACGGGAGTAGTACTCGGTTAGGGAGGCGTACATGTTCCACATTGTATGGAGGACTCCTAGACGTACTCGACTAGTACTCTCTCCCTACTCCGACTTGTAATCCCGCCTCCCGGACTATATAAGGCGAGGCGGGGACCGATCTCTAGGATCACCTCATCGAATCTCATCTCCTACAACCCATGGTGCACTATTGCACCACCTTGTAATCGTGCCCAATCAATCCCGAGCTACGCGGCATATAGGACGTAGGGTATTACGCACCTCGTGGCCCGAACGTGTCTAAATTGTGTGCCACGTGTCTCTTCCTTCGAGTTACCGATCTCGGCGAGTCACATTCATCTACTTCGGGTACTCCCCTTAGTAGGTTGCCGGTCTAAAACACCGACAAGGACTGATTTTCACTAACCATGTAGACAGGGCTTGAATAATGAAAAAAAAGAAGTCATGCCTAAAAGAGTTGCTAGATAAATCATCAACCTCTCCGAATCCCGCGATGGATGCTGCTGTTTTCATCAATTTGAGAGATTGTTCAGAGGTGTACAAATGAAGAAAATGAGATATTCAGAAGCTCCATCAAATTACCATTCCAATGCATCAGGAACCAACAAGTTTGAAGACCCGTGCAAGGAGTTATGGAGGAAACATTGAGCGTTGCACGTTCTGAAATTTCAGGACAGATTTCATCGCCGAAGTAAAACGGACGTAACTCTCTTGTCCGGAGTCCGATTTGAGCAAATAAAGACTCATTGGAAAGGAAATTTTGTGCACTGTGCAATGGAGTAGAGCTTGAGTATACTCTCTGTTTTGGATATTAAAAAAATTCATGGAGTGAAGGCAGCACCGAAGGATGATAAAGAAGGAGATAATGATGAAACAAAAGGATGCTTTGGGCAAGTCTTCTATAAGTGATCAAGCACAACATGGGAAGTAAATTAAAGCTGCATTGGTACCTTTTCTTCTTGCATGAAGGGCCATGGCTATGCAACGAAAAGAAGGTATGTGAGAAAGTCCAGCTCTATGACTTTAAATGAAGCGTTTTTCGGGAGGCAACCCGTTTCTTTATATTTTTACTACTTTCTTAGAGAAAATAAAGAATGGCACTATCTTATGATGATCAACTTGTGGTTATTAATCTAAGTTCAGTTTTCCTTTTTAGAACCACCATCATTTCATGATAATATTTATTTGCATGCATTGCATTTTGTTATCAATGTGATGTTTCTTTGTGTATACATGTTTTGCACATAGTTGGCTTGGTTGTTTTATATACTTAATGATGTATGCTTCAGTTTCCATGTTAATGCTTCATAGGTACCTATGGGTATTTTCCTTTTGTGATCTTGTGTAAACGTGGTGTTTAAACAAGATTGCGGACCATCATCGTTAAGTTCGATAAACCTAGCTGGCTTTTCATATGTTTTCATGTTGCTTTGGTTAGTTTATAAGCTTTGCAATGCGCTTAATTTTTCTTGTGCTATAAGAGTTATTGATTTAGGGATAGACATGGTGTTTTAACCCTAGATATATAAACCTTTATGGCTATGGAGAAATTCGGCAACCTAGTTGTAAACATGGTGTTTAGAACTAGGTGAAAACATTGTATTTGTTTATATGCTTTCCTATCATGTGCATACACACCTTGCACCACGTACACTCATTAGGTTTTTATTCCTCATTAAACTAATTATGCAACAAGTTAAGAATCTTAGGAGACATTGTTGGATTGTTGGCAATTCTATCTACTCCCAACCGTCACCTTGGGGGTAGAATGTGCGTTTAAAATGTCTTACAGGCAAGATAAAGACTGTCACTACAAGGAAATTGAAGGATGGCTAAGAAGTGCTTTGTCTTCTTCCATAACTAGCAAAATGCTAAGCATGGGGGAGACCCTAAATCTTCAACACGGAAGTGCAACATTACACTCTAGAAGATAGAATGATAAAGATCGTTAACATCTCCGGATCAATGCGCAAGAAGTTACCAATCTCATCAAAATTCTGCATGGTCTCGAAGGGAAAACACTAGATATTTTTGGATATTTAGAAGCCAGATGAAGTTATGATTCCAACAAATCAAGAACCAAGACAATCGGAGGTTCCTACAAGCGGTTATGCCCGAATCACCGAGTGCAACACGTCCTGAAATCAGTTTTGGACAGCACGCAGCGCTGAAGTAAAACGGACATAGCCCCCTTGTTTGAACTCCGTTTTCGATGAATGACCACACTTTGGAAAGGTAATTTCATAAACTTTTCAATAGAGCTATATTTCAATATATGTTCTGTTCTGGACAGGGGAAATCCATGAAAAAGAGACAGCAAGGAGATGATGAGAACAAGAAAGAGGAGATGGTGATGACAACATTGAAGAGAAGGGTGACCAATGACTCCATTAAGCATACAAGATCAAATTCAGAAGTTTAGGAGCATTAATAAATCAAGATAAAAGCAAAAGCCACATCGATACATGGAGATGTCGGAAGAAGGCAACGAAGAATTACAAAGGATGCTAACATCTCCATGGACCTTCTCTTTTCCAAACACAAATGCTTGTAAGTATGCCTTCAACATCAACTAGGTGCAACCTTTTGTTTTTCTATTCAAACAATAACATGGCTACTAGGAGGACAACCTAGGTTTCTTTTTACTTTCAATAGATAAGCATGGCCAATGTATTCACCTCTATGTTCTATATTGCCTATGCTTACGGAAAGATGATGAAAGTTGCCGCTTTGTTTTACCTACATGAAGTTATACATGTCTTGGCTAATTGCTCTCTATAATATGATCTGAAATTAATTTAAATACCGGATCTTTTATTTGTGGAGGTGAAATGACTATTCTCTAGACCCACATACATATCTTTGCTCTTTGATTTAAGTTTATGGATAGCCGGATAACTTGTTGTTTTTATAAAAACTTAACTTTTATGCTATCTACATATTTGTGATGCTCTTGCAAAGTTCTACCTACCAAAGCCATATACATATATGATTTATGATAACAAAACCCGTAGATTGCAAACATATGTTTTGATGAGTTTGATTAGGATTGATTTCTATGGTTAGAGACTAAGAAGCTGGTCATTCCTTTGTGTAACTTTTTCATGCTAGCCTTTTTGTCCATGCATTGTGGGTTTTCACATTGAAAATTCCACAAACTTCGCCGGGTATCCACCCTAAACCAAAAACATCTTTTTGTGATCACCTCCTTGTCCACAACCCAATTTGAGTATGGAGTAAAATTCTCGATGGAGATTCAAATATTCCGCAAGATTATGGAATTTATACTTACTTTAGCAGTCATTTCCCCTCTCTTTTATGCTCGAGGACGAGCATCGTTCAAGCATGGGGGAGGAGTCATTCTATGACACAAACGCTATGTAAGTATTATGTTGCAAAAAGTTTTGAGGAGCAAAAAAAAAAAAAAAAAAGAAGAAAAAAATGAAAGAAGAAAAAAATTATTATGATGAGAAGAAAAGAAAAGTAAGGAAAAAAGGAAGAATAAAGGAAAAAGAGAAAGAAAGAGAGAGAGAAAAATGAGAAGGAAATAGAATAAAAGTAAAAATAATAATAATAAAGATGCTCCTCGGATCTTTTTGATTCATAAGTTCTCAAGTGCCTTGATGACAAATCCACACTCAAATCTTCCAACCGGGTGCAATCCGATAACGAGGACTTCACTCGTGCCTCGGGATCATCCATTTGCCACTTGCACATGTCCACTTATCTAAATGTGTGTGTTTCGTCCCTCTCTCTTTCCAACATATATTTTCCATGGCCTTTTTGACGAGTCTCGGTAATTCCAATAGACCTCTCTCTTAATTTGACAATATTTCGAATATATGTTTTGCTAGGATAGTTTTTAACCTTCGAAGCTCCACATAAGCCTTCCACTATCACATATGAGTAGAGTAGGTTGAAAATAATCTAGTATAGGCTTGAGTGACTTGATGAGATGAGTGTTCCATGAGCTCTTGAAAGAGATTTTCACTTATGTTGGATATGCATCTTTTTGAAAATCTTCCATGTGACAAGGTAATGGTTTAAAGTTCACTTAAGTTTGAGAGCATCGTGTTAAATGTTTCTTGTTCTTTATTGTTAGTCTATCATCCGTAATGAAAAAGAAGTCGGTCACAACTTGAACTTTAAAAATAAATTCTTAAGAGAGAGCAATTTGCCTCGTCATGAATGACTAAGTGCGGGGACAACATTGGAAGGCAACACCGATTTCCCTTTTAAGCAAGGATTACTTACTCGAGGACGAGCAAGGTTTAAGCATGGGGGAGCCGTTGACGGTGAATTTCCGTCAACCTAGAGTACTTGTTATACATTGGTTTCGATTATGATTTGCAACTAACCCGCCACTAGGCATACTAATGATGTAACAAGTTCACACTTGCATGTCGATTTTGGAGTTTGTTGTTTACGCAGAAATCTACGCTAATGAGGAGACTTCCGGGATAAGTTCACCAAGCACTTTGGAAGAAGATCATGAAGCCCGACAAGAGTCAAGAAACGCGATGAACATGACTCCAAATGACCCAAGGACCGAAGCGTCAACGTGCAAATCTTCGGGGACTCAACTAGAAAACGGTGAAGCTTGCATAGCAAGGATTCAAGCCTTAACCGTGCTTTGGAAACGACGTCAAAGGCCCACATGCAAGTGCACACGAATAAGGGATCATGCGAGAAGCAACCGGGAGGAAACCGGGGCCGAACCGGGCCGAAGTGGGCACTGGGCCGGCCGGCCCCGACCGGCCCGGCCCACTCGGGGGTCGGTTCGGTCCCCCCTTTGCCCTAGGTGTTCGTCTATTTATTGCCTCCGCCACCGTCGGCCGCCACATCGAACAAATCATCCTACCGACGCCAATCACCGGAAAACCGCCGCCGCAAGATGAGGGAGAGATTTAGATGAGCTCGTCGCAAGGATCAACGCCGGCGGAGAGAAGGAGGCAAGAGGATGACTCCAAGCCGCCGGCTTAGGCGTGTTCCCAAGCTCCATCGCCGCCATCTTCATCGACGACGTTCTCCGGAGTCTCCATCACCCTTATGTGCTTCAATGCGTGTAAGATGATGGGGTAATGTCTCCGTTCATCCCTAGGATTAGATGGATACATGCTATGTGATCGCTACTTGATTCGTGGTTTCAATCTATTGTTTTCATGTTGATGATGCTTTGATGATTAAGGTAGGCCACCGAGTTTTTCGATTTGTATGATATCCGCTACTCCCATAGATTCCATCAACATACCGTGTCCATCATAGGTCTAGTCACAAATACCTTCGCGTAGTGACGGTACGAGAGGAGGGAAAGAGCGAAATCGTGGTCACAACCCCCGGTAGATTGGTTTACCGCTTTCGTGTAGTAGATGCATACCATGTTATCCTAGATCTTAGGGAGGGAACACTTATCTTTCTTGCTCACTCTCTTGTGTTCACCCCTTTACCATCTAGTTTAACTCTAGATTTGTTTGATCAACTTAACTTAGATTAACTTAGGTTAGATTGTCTTTACTTTTAGATTAATACTCTCTTTTAAAGGTTTTCCATTCGACTAGATTAGTACTTGGTTAAGCGCTAGTAATCCCCTTGCTCCGCGGATTGACAAGAACCTTGGGAATCCCGTGGTGAAAAAGGTGTAGGTCCGTACGCTTGCGGATCGTAGGTGGATACTAGTTTTATCCGTCAACACTCAACATTTTTTTGTTTTTCTTTCTCATAATTTTTGTATTTGCTCCCCTTTGAACTCTAATTTACATTGTACCTACCTCCTCCCCCATGCTTAGACGTTGCTCGTCCTCGGGCAAAGAGGTGATAAAAAAGGTAGGTACCGGTTATATTTTTTCTTTGGAGAGATACTTGAAATTTTCAATCGTGGCACCATCTTGCAATCTTCCTTGAATTGATGATCCATCCTCAACAATAGGTTATGGTCAAGGAGGTAATCACAAAAGATGATTTTTGGTTTTAAGGGTGGATATCCGGCGAGGTTTGTGAGATCTCCGATGCGGGGATACACACCGCACGGATAAAAGGCTAGCAATAAGATAGATACGCAAAAATGGAATGACCGGCTTCTTAGTCTCGAGCCGGAGAAATCATGGCCTGCAATAACTCACTCAAAAATAAATCTTGTACACTAAGGTTTATGCACTCAAATATATATAAGGCTTTGGATAGGTAAAGCAACACACAAGTGATATTCATGACAAGGTTATCATTACTTTTAGAATAAAAACTATCTTTAATCTATCTACAACTTGAGAGCACATAAAACACTATGGGTCTTTATTTTAATCATAACCTCCAAGTAGTTTTGTTGTGCACCACCCTCTTGCACGAAGGAGGACCCCTCCTCTACAATTCTTCCTCTTTTATTCTTCTTTGCGGGACAAGGAGTCCCTCCTCCAACCAATCTTCCTTCCCTTGAATGAAGAGCCTAAGTCTTGGGTCCGGAAAGGGTAGGTTCACCTTGGCCACATGAAAGCCTCCTCTCTCATCTCCACTAGTATATTTTCCTTGCTTCAAATACTCAAATCGGAGAGGGGTTCCACGTAAAAGATGTTCGGGATTCCTTGTAATCCCCGGCCTTAAGGAGATGGCCAACATAGAGAGGTAGCACCCCGAACCAATATCTCCCGATCCCAATGTTGCATCGCAACACCATCGGTTGATCATAAGGTATGAGGGGTCTATTGGCTGCTTTGCAATTAAAGCCAAGTAGAGCCAATTCAACTCCGTGTCGGTCACCTTCGTCTCCCTCATCCTCCCCATAATCCTCTTGCACATCCAAGAGTGGAATACTTGGATAATGGGGTTGCGGATGGAATTGCGTTGTTGGTGGGCTTCTCTAGAGATTAAATTCCAAAATCCATCCAACATGCCATCCGGCACGTCAACTTTCTCCGGAGCTCCCTTTTGGAACCCAAGTAGCTCCCTAATATACTCATAGGGAACCACTTTTTGGATTCCCTCCAAATGGAATGATAAACTTTGCACCCCGTCATCAAGGATAGGCACCATAGTCATCAAGATTTCCAAGGCAAACTCCTTGTGGGTGTTTGCGACACCCCGTTGGAGAGTGCACCCATCCAAGGTGCCCCAACATATAATATATATCCGTGCCCAAACCCAAGTATGTTTAAGGTTAAGCATTCCTCTAATTACGAAAATTAAAGATGTTTTTAGAGCAATGGTAAAGCTCAAGCATAAATTTAGAGAAGTTTTCAAACCATTAAAAACTAATGTAAGATGGAAATATTTTCCGACTATGTTGATATTGGTCTCACCGGTATAGTTTGCCTTCATTGGTTGAGAGCAAAACTTTCCCTGGCTTGATCATGGGGGCATAGGTTTAGGTTCTAATTTTGGCTAAATAAGAGAGATTTTGAATGAAATAAAATTGAATGAGTCTTAGAAGAATTCTAATCTTAGAGAAACCAAGGATATAAATTTTTAAACCAACCAAAAGTCTAGTTTTTAGGTTCACGCGAGTCTTACCACGTGCTAAAATTTAACTAACATCTAGGTACAAGTCATGGCTCCACTCGTGTGTTTTAAGCATGAAAATCAAGTTAACCACAACATCATAATGAGGATGAATGGTTGAGTTAGGTTGTGAATTTATTTGGTTGTGGTTTCTCGAAAAGAAGCAAATAAACACATAGGAGGGTTTATGTAAAGGGTTTATGATCAAGCGAAATATTCAACCAAGAATTATGTCTCTAATATTGTTCAACCACTTCTAAGTCTAATGTCTTTGCGTAATAAAATTCAAAACTGAATTGAAAACTCGAAAAACCTGGAACCGGGTTATCCTCTCGGTAGCTTATTCTTGACTCGACGAAACGGGTTGCCTCCCGCCTAGCACTTCATTTATAGTCCATGGCTAGACTTCTTCACTTGATTACTTCGGATCAACGCTCGTTGCGGGCGTTATAATCTTGGGTACCCACTTCCGCACCATCTTGGGCGCGGTCTTGACTTCCGGCTTAGTCATTTTTTGGTCTTCACAGGCGGCTTTTGTTCCTTTGTCTTGACGGATGCAACATCTTCCTTGACTTTGTTCACGTCCTTCTTCTTCGGCTCTTTCTTCTTCTTCAGCCCTTCCTTCTTCCTTGGTTCTTCCTTAACAACACGACGATGAGGTGGAACATTTTTAACTTCAATCATATTGCATACCTCGAGGCGTGGTCGAAACTTGAAGGAACTCCTTTCTCCGTTAATGTCGAACATGATCTCCCCCTTGCCAACATCAATAGTAGCTCCCACGGTCTTGAGTAAAGGCCTCCCAAGGATGAGTGGCAGCTTCTCCCTCTCTCCCATCTCGAGCACCACGAAGTCGACGGGAATGAAGTGGTATCCGACCTTAACGGGCACATCTTCGGCGATGCCCAAGGGATAGCGAATGGAGTTGTCGCCCAACTCCAAACACATACTCGTAAGCTCCAACGGTAGGTGTAGCTTCTCGAACACATCTCTTGGTATGACGCTCACACTTGCTTCAAGGTCGCATAACACTTTCTCAAACTTGAATGAACCAATGGAACATGGAATCGTCAGGCATCCGGGGTCCTTTTGCTTCTCTAGCCCATTAGCAATAGGGGCACTACATTACTCGGACATCTTGACACGATCTACCCCGAGTGTTGCTATCTCATATTTATTTGCAAGTATGTCTTTAAAGTAACGAGAATATGTAGTTGAAGGGCATCCAATAGCGGCATGCTGATGCTAAGTCTACGCACAACCTCCATAAACTTCTCAAAGTGATTATCAAGTTTACATCGGAAGTAGCGTGGCTTGAGTTGTGGTATCCTCGTGTCTTCTCCCGGCATCTCAAACTCGCGCTCTTCGGTGACGATCCTCGTAACTTCCTCCTTAGCAAATTCCTCCGTCCCAACGGATGGTTTCGGCTTCCTTGCTCCCGCGGAACGTTCCGGATCTTCGGTCTCCTTTCCCGAACGTGTTTGAATAGCCTTTGCCGATTCGGGACCTTTAGGTTGTCCGGAAGGTTCCGTTCATCATTAGTGAGGCGCCCCGCGAGTTGTCCAACTTGCGTCTCGAGCATCTTCATCATGTTAAGCACTTGATGGTTGGAGCTTCCGACCTCCGTCACTTTGCTATTGTCGGGGACAGCCCTAGGGGTCCCCTTAAACAAGGGGGAAAACCTCACTTAAAGCCCGCAACAAAACCCAAATACGTTATGCCTAACCATGCGGGCGCCTAACCATGCGGGACACGGCCCACGGGGACTCGAGCGGCCCATCGAGGCGGCCCACGCAAGGATCCCCTCGAACGGGCTCCGCCTCGTTCGAGGATGCGCGCTCCCTTCGGGCGGGCATCGCTCCGCACGAGGGGCGCACTTCCCTCGAGCGGGCTCCGCCTCGCTCGAGGGTACGCCCCGCCCTCGGCCGGGGTCCGCCACGCTCGAGGGTGCCCCTCACGCGTGCGCCGGCCCCGTACACGGGCATTTAACGCCCTGACACAAGGGGGCGGCGCCATCATGCGCCCGGGGCTCGCGCCCCGGTGCCGCCGCACCAACTCCCCGGGGAGGAGCCCATCCCCACCACGGGGGGGAGGGACTGTGCGGTACGGCCGGTGTCGGTCCCGTGACACCGCGCGCCTACTACAAAGACGGCTAACGCGCCCGACCCTCGAAGGGGGGCGGGCGCACCCTCGATTTCACTTTCCCGTGACCCTACGGGGGTTAGGTGGAGGCGCTAGGCCGGTGGATGGCCATCCCGGCCACCGTAGCGGCGTGGCCGCCGTACCCGTGCGTGCGGGCGCACGCCGGACCCCCGTAGCAACGACTCCGGCCCCGCGAAGCGCGTTGGGAAGGAACGCCGCTCCGCCCGCCCCCGTACTCCATACAAGCTTGCGTCGCATCGCCCTCGAGCCTATCAGAGGACATCACCGCCATCCGTTGCTCTCCTACCCTCGAACCGCCACTGTTCGGGTACAAGTCAGGCCATGATGACCGGATCGCGGCGGGGGATCGCCGGACGGCCGCCCACTCTACACCGTAGCACGTCGCACTTCTCCACATAGCTAGGTAGCGCGGCGCGCATGTAACCCGCCGCCCCCTTGATCTATAAAAGGGGGGGGCGAGCCCCCGGCGGGGGGGGGGGGGGGCGAACGGAAACACAAGAACACTTCACCCACCACGTACTCATTCTCATTCTCCCACAATATCTTCGACCACTCTTCCGGGGACTTGGAAGCTACACTTCCTCTCCCGCCTTGCTTGTATTTGCCCCACTACAAGCACCCCCGGTGCTAAGTAATATAGTGCCCCAAGCACGCCCCCGCCGGACGTACGGCCCCCTCGGCCGGGAACCGGGATAAAACCTCTGTGTCACTTGTTACTTAGCATCGACCATTGAGGGATAGACCTCGGCGCTATCTACCGGTTAGTGTCGGGACCATATTCCGCACCGAGCCGGTTGGCGCCCACCGTGGGGCAAGCGAGGGCCTAAGGTCACTTCGCCAACTCCCTCCATGGTGATCCGCACCGAGTACCGTGCTACACGCTACCGCATGGGTAGCTCGGACCCCCCTCCCGCCGGGTTCGAGATCCGCTTCGGGGACCCGAACTTTCGGGCCACGGGGAACGGCTATCTCATGCGCCCGACTAACCGTGAGGAACTCCGCGCGTGGCGTCGGGCCGAGGTCCGCTCGGATCCCCGCCGCACGCACGACTCGGCGCAAGCACCCGTAGGCATGGATGCCGCGGGTCCATCGACGCCACGACGCCGTCGTCGCTCCGGCGGCGCTCACGCCGGGCGCGGCCCGAGCGGCGGTAGGCCGAGCGCGCCGCCGCCCGGCGCGGTGCACCCACCGTCACGACGGCCGCCACCGCCCGGAGGGACCGCGCGCGGTCTCGGACCGCGCATCCCCATCGGGGGCTGCGTGGCGCTACGACGGCCTACAATGCCAACGTCAACACGACGATGCGCGAGGGTTCCACCCGGCCGCCACGTCTTCGTCGCCGGGGACCCCGGCGCCTCGGCGGCGGATGAATCATCCCCGGGCTCCGTCGACACGATGCCACCCGCCAACCGCCACGGATACGCGGAGTGGGACTTCTTCGGCGTGCGGACCCGGTCGCGTTCGGCGTTTCCTCGACGCCGCGCGGACTGCTGGTTTGGTCGCTCCGACGACTCCGGGACGCGGGAGCTACGACCCCACGCGGGAGTGTTGCGCCGTCATCACCAACGACCCGGCCAACGCCGCCGGTGCGGCGGGCGCCGGAGACGGGGAGGTCACGCCGCCCCGGGGGATCGCCGCGCGCCCGGCCGCGGGGCCAAGCGCCCCGCCGGGGCCGACATCGACGCACAGCGGCCTAAGCCCGTGAGCTCGAGGCCAAGCCGGCGGAAGAATACCGAACGGTGCGGTTGCTCCGCGCCTCAATGGCGGGGGGAAGCCTGCGCGCGCGGCGAACGCGCGCGGGAGCCGGGCCGGCGGTCCGCGACCGCATCAACACCGTCCCCAACGTCGAAAACGCGGACATGCCCCCGCGAGCAAGCCGAAGCTCGTCGCCGCCGCAACACCGCCGCGGGCTATGCCGGCACCATCGACCCCCGAGGCTCGAGACATGCACCGCGAGGTGCAAACTCTCATCGAGCAAGCGGCCGTCCGGCGAGGCCGAGAGCTCGGCTTCACGCATCCGCCAACGGGGGGGATGCGCGGGGTGATGAAGCGCACCGGGAGGCGAACCCTCGGTGCACGCGGGACGACCCACCGAACAAGGACGCACGCCGGCCAAGGAGCGACTCCTCGACGCGCGCGAGGCACTAGATGGCGACGCCCACAATGTCATCAACGCCGGGCGCACCGGCAAGGCGGACGCCCGAGCAGCAAGGGGTTACCACCCTCGACGGGGTGGACGCTACGACGGCGGCGAGGATCGCTCCCCCACGCCGAGCCCCCCGGCACCCGTGTGTTCGGCGGGGAGATCCGAGCGGCGGCGTTCCCCCCAACGCTTCCGCCAACCCTCGACGATCGTCAAGTACAACGGGGAGACGGACCCCCGTGTCCGGCTCAACGAATACCGCTTGGCCCCGCCACCGGGCGGGGCCACTAGCGACGAGGTCATCATCCGCAACTTGCCCCTGCACCTTGGCGATGCGGCCCGGACATGGCTCGAGCACTTGCCCGCCAGCCAGATCCATAACTGGGACGACCTAGTCCACACGTTCGTGGGCAACTTCCAGGGCACATACGTGCGCCTCGGGAACTCTTGGGACCTCGCGCTCCCGCACGCGAAGCCCGGCGAGTCGCTGCGGGACTTCATACGGCGCTTCTCCAAGCGCTGCACGGAGCTCCCCAGCGTGGCACAGTCCGAGATCGTGCACGCCTTCCTCGAGGGCACCACGTGCCGGGACCTCGTGCGGGAGCTGGGACGCAGCCCGCCTGCGGACTCCAACGAGTTGTTCGACATCGCCACCAGCTTTGCCTCCGGGGAGGAAGCCGTGGGGGCGATCTTCGACGGCAAAAAGGGCAAGAGCTCTGAGGACGCGCCCGCGGAGGGCAGCAAGTCCAAGGAGCCGCGCCGCAACGACAAGTGGGGCAACAAGGGGGAAAAAGCCGCGCCGCGAGGCGCGCGAGCGGGGCGCGACGGCGGCAACGCCGAGGCCCTCGGCCGTTGACCCGGCTCGACGGGGCCCTCGACCGGCTCCTCGAGGCCCGGGAGTATTCGACGACATGCTTCGAAGAAGCCATGTCCCTACCACAAGACCCCCGTGAATCACACTCTTGAGCAAGTGCGATATGCTCAAGAAGTTCTATGGCCGTGCCGCCGCGAAGGAGGCGGAGGCCAAGAAAGACCGGAGGCGATGGCGACGCCGGCGGCTTCCCCGCCGTCGAAAATGTGTTCCTCATCTTTGGGGGGACCTACCGTCGACATGTCGACCCGGCGCCGCAAGAAGGAGCGACACGAAGTCCTCGCCGCGGAGAGGGCGCCTCCGGCCTTTCTCAATTGGTCGGAGGACGTCATCACCTTTAGCCGGGAAGACCACCCGAATCGCATCCCCAACCGGGCCGACCCCGCCGGTGGTTGATCCCATCATTGGGGACGCCGGTTTTCGAAGGTCCTTATGGACGGAGGCAGTAGCCTCAACATCCTCTTCGCGCATACATTGCGCCTGATGGGGATCGGGTTGGATCAGCTGCGGCCCAGCACGAAGCCGTTCCACGGCATCGCGCCCGGCAAGCAGGTTCAACCCCTCGGGCAGATCGACCTGCCGGTCTGGTTTGGTACCCCTAAGAACTTCCGCAAGGAGACCCTCACCTTCGAGGTGGTGGGGTTCAAAGGGGCCTACCATGCTATCCTTGGGCGACCTTGTTACGCCAAATTCATGGCGGTCCCCAACTACACCTACCTGAAGATGAAGATGCCCGGCCCAAACGGCGTCATCACCGTCGGGTCGTCCATCGAACACGCATTCGGCGCGATGTCGAGTGCGTGGAACATGCGAAGCACTAGCGCTAGATGAAGCGCCGGTAAACACACTCGGAGAAGATGGTCAACGAGGACCTCAACTCCGCCGCCAAGCACGTCGGCGCCTTCGAGGCGGCGGAGCGACCAAAGGGGTCCCCCTCGACCCTTCGCCCCCGAGGGCAAGGCGTTGAGGGTCGGCTCCACCCTCGACCCCAAATAGGAAGCGGTGCTCGTCGACTTCCTCCGCGCCAACGCCGACATCTTCGCGTGGAGCCCCTCGGACATGCCGGGCATCCCGAGGGAAGTCGCCGAGCACTCCCTTGACATCTCGCCAAACGCCCGCGCCGTGCGGCGGCGGGCCGCGCCGCTTCGACGAGGAGCGGCGACGGGCGATCGGGGCGGAGGCTGCGGAAGCTTCTCGAGGCCGGATTCATCAAGGAAGTATTCAACCCTACGTGGCTAGCTAATCCCGTGCTTGTAAAGAAGAAAAATGGGAAGTGGCGGATGTGTGTAGACTACACTAGTCTTAATAAAGCATGTCCCAAAGTTCCTTTTCCTCTGCCACGCATAGATCAAATCGTTGATTCAACAGCTGGGTGCGAATTGCTCTGTTTCCTTGATGCCTATTCCGGGTACCACCAAATAAAAATGAAGGAGTCCGACCAGCTCGCGACCTCATTCATCACACCGTTCGGGACGTTCGCTACGTCACGATGCCATTTGGCCTCGAAACGCGGGTGCAACATACCGGCGCGCATGCGGCATGTTTTTGGGGATCACATCGGGCGGACGGTCGAAGCATACGTGGACGACATCGTCGTGAAGACCGAGAAGGCGGACGACTCCGGTTGGCGACCTTGACGTCGCGTTCGACCGCCTACGGGCCAATGGGGTCAAGTTAAACCCCGAAAAGTGTGTCTTTGGAGTGCCGCGAGGCATGCTCCGGGATACATCGTCTCCCGGCGGGGAATCGAGGCCAACCCGGAAAAGGTCGCGGCCCTCGAACGAATGGGTCCGATCCGGGACCTCAAAGGGGTGCAGAAGGTGTTGGGGTGCCTTGCCGCCTTGAGCCGCTTCATCTCGCGGCTCGGTGAGAAGGGCCTCGCCCTCTACCATCTCCTCAAGAAGCACGAGCGCTTCTCCGGACCACCGAGGCCCGGGATGCGCTTGACAAGTCGAAGGCGTCTCTAACACACGCCCCGATTCTCACGCCGCCACGGGACGGCGAGCCCCTGCGCCTCTACGTGGCCGCGACCACCCAGGTGGTGAGCGCCGTGATCGTTGTGGAGCGCGCGGAGGAAGGGCATGCCTTGCCTGTGCAGCGACCAGTCTACTACATCAGCGAGGTCCTCTCGGACACGAAGACGCGCTACCCCCAGGTCCAGAAGTTGCTATACGCGGTAGTCCTTGCGCGGCGCAAGCTCCGCCACTACTTCGAGGCCCACCCCGTCACGGTGGTTTCTTCCTTTCCGCTAGGAGAAATCATCCGCAACCCCCGACGCCGCGGGAAGGATCGCCAAGTGGTCCGTGGAGCCGATGGGCGAAACGCTCGCCTACGCCCCGCGCAAGGCCATCAAATCGCAAATCCCGGCGGATTTCGTCGGCCGAGTGGACGGACACGCAACCGCCACCCCCACAAATCCGGGCGAGTGCTAGACTGCGTTCTTCGACGGCTCAGTGATGAAAACGGGAGCGGGCGCGGGCCTGCTCTTCGTATCACCCCTCGGGGAGCACATGCGCTACGCAGTACGCCTCCACTTCCCCGCGTCCAACAATATGGCTGAGTACGAGGCCCTTCTCTGCGGCCTCAAAATCTCCATTGAGTTGGGTGTCAAGCGCCTCGACGTGCGAGGGGACTCACAGCTCGTGATCGATCAAGTCATGAAGAACGCGAGCTGCCATGACGACAAGATGGAGGCCTACTGCAAGGCCGTGCGAGCCCTCGAGAACAAGTTCTGCGGCATCGAGCTCAACCATGTGCCCCGAAGGTACAACGAAGAGGCGGACGAGCTCGCCAAGATCGCGTCCGGGCGGATCACCGTTCCCCCGAACGTTTTCGCGCGCGACATCGCTCAACCCTCGGTCGTCTTCGAGCCCTACCCCTCGAACCACAACGAACCCTCGGGGGCTCCCTCGAACCCGGTGGGTGCGGAGCCCATGGACGAGGCGTACGTGCTCTCCCTTCTCGAGGGGTACGGCTCGTTGACGGTGTATTTTGGTGCACCTAGCATGTTCATTACACTTTGGTTTGGATTTGATTATTGAACTAACCCGCCACTAGGCACACTAATCATATAACAAGTTCATCTTTGTGCTTGCATTTGGAAGTGTTGTGTTTATGTAGGAAATCATGGACATAAAGGACGGATTCACAATAAGTTCAAAGGAGCATTCATGGAGTCTTGTTCGTGTTCGTGAGTTCGCCGAAATTACTTCCAATGGTGGTGAGGACCGAAGTGTTACGAGGAACACCCCGGGGATTGAAGCGTAAAAGATCAAACTTCATGCAAAGAGAGCCTCCATCTTGATCGCGAGGATAACGGCGTCAAAATCATCCAAGTGGAAGGGGCAAAGTAGATAAGTGCACGAGGACCCACGGAGCAAAAAGGGCGACCGAACCGGGCCGAAAGCGGGCTCCGGGCCGGCCGGCCCGGTCGGATCGGCCCAACCCACTTCGGGCACCGGTTCGGTCCCGTCTTCCTTGCCCCTCGAAGGATCTTCGACCCTAAAACCCCCGACGCGCCGCCAACAGACAGAGAGGAGTTTATTCGCACCAGAAGGCCATCTACAAGCTAGAGAGAGAGGAGGAGGATCTCGGGCTGGAGATCAACCACCTCGAAGGAAGCACCCTCTCGTGGAGAAGGAGGAAGACACCGGCGGAAGGGAAACCATGATCAACGGTGCCATGACCAGCACCTTGATGGGGTAATCTTCTCATTCGTCCATGGGTTGTAATCGATCGTGAGATGTAATCGCACTTTGTCGGATTATCTGTCTATCATCTTGTGTTGAATATACTTTAATGCTTAAAGGTTAGCTACCGTGCCGTAAAGGGAGTATAGGCCTCAATGCTTCCTTGGATCCATTCAATACGCCGTGGCCATCAAAGGTCTAGTCATGATTACCTTCGCGTAGTGACAGGACGAGAGGAGGGAAAGGGGCGAAACCGTGGTCACAACCCCGATAGATTAGATTGGTTTTTCATGTCTTTAAGCGATTGCATGCTCTAGTATCGTAGACCCGTGGGCGAGTGTCTTCTCTCTTGATCGTTTATCATTCTCTCTAGTGTAGTTTAGTTGTTTTCTAGTATAATATAGTTAGGGTTTTAGTAGCTAGTGTGTCGTTGTTGATCAAACGCTTGTAATCCCCTTGCTCCGCGGATTGACAAGAACCTTGGGAATCCCGTGGTGAAGAAGGTGTGGGGTCCGTACGCTTGCGGATCATAGAGGGATACGTCTTTTATCCGTCAACAAGCCCCTTTTTCTGGCGCCGTTGCCGGGGAGCAAGTTAGTTTACATCGTTTGATTTGCATCTAACGTAGTTTTATATTTTTAGTTTACCTTTTATTTGCTATATCTAACATATATTATCAGAAAAACACTTGTTTCTTTTTTGTTTTTGTTTTTATCTTATTGTCTAGATGGAGTTCGTTAATCAACCCGTGGAAGAACCGGAGAAATCATTAAGGGATTACGCTAGCCCTCGATGTGAAGACATAAAGGTACAAGAGTCGGATTCGAAGCTCGAAGCGACCAAGTATGAAATTAAATCCAAGATCATGAAGATGGTGGCGGAAAACCCATTTGAAGGGATGGTTACGGAGAACCCATATAGACACATAAGGGATTTCACGACAATATGCAACACGGTGCGTCAAGAAGGAGTTCCCGATGAATGGTTCAAATGGAATCTCTTTCCCTACTCACTTGCCGCAAAGCAAAGACATGGTATTCGGTTGCGTCCTTTGAAGTTGAAGGCAATTGGAACAAGTTGACAAAGAAGTTTTGCGAGAAGTTCTTTCCAATGAGCAAGGTTCAACATCTAAGGAGGCAAGTGATCAATTTCATGCAAGGAGAAGAGGAAGGGATAGACCAAGCCTGGGAAAGGTTTAATGAATTAATCGAACAAGGACCAAAACTCGGCTTCACCGGTGACGTACTCTTGCATACATTTTTCTTTTCCCTAACCCCTAGTTGCATGCGACACATCGAAATGTGTGCAGGTGGGGATCTCATGGAGAAAACACTCACGGAAGCCGCCCAACTTCTACAAAAAGTTAGCAAAGCGGCTGCCATGCGAAGAGATTGGGAAACAAGACTTGCGGAAGAGCCGGAATTCAATTCAAGGAAGGAAAAGCTTGCTGATTTTTCTAAAGAGGCAACCCCGGAAGTCACAAAAGAGGAGCCGATCATGGAAAAGCTTGAACAAGAACACATCAAGTCAAGAACTACACCAAACGTCGACTTCGTCGCACCAAATGAGACGAACAAGAGAAGCATGTCAAGCGCGAAGCCACTAAGGGAGTTCGAACCAATGGATTGGATTCCTATTGATTACGGAGAAGTATTCGACAAGAGAAGACCGTTCCCTAATCAAAAGGGAATGGCAAGAGCATTGGAAGTCGATTTCCCACCGGAGAGGAAAGCTGAAAATTCATACGACCTCGAAACCACCGGTGAGATTTTTGAAAAGCTCTTTGGAGATGACGTGGTGGATCCGAACATATTGCCGAGGTGAAGAGGATCATGGGGATCAAGCCCGATGCATCACCATACGCTCGCCTTGCTGAAATTTATTCGATCGGATCCGAAGAAGAAGAGAAGATGACGCCGCACTTGAGTTGCGAGATCAACGGAGTTCAATGCAAAGCCTTATGCGACATCGGAGCCCAAGTAAGTGTCCTATCTTCTAAAATTTACGATAAAGTTCAATACCACAACCTAGACTTAGCTCCAACATCAACGAAATTAATTATGGGAGATGGTAGAACTATCAAACCTCTAGGTATTGCTTGCAACATGAAAGTAAAAATCTCTAGAAATTATATACCAACCGATTTCTTTGTTATTGATGCTTACCATGGTAATTCTGATCATATAATCTTAGGTAGGCCTTTTCTTAAGTTGGTTGATGCCGTGTTAGATGCCGGAGAAGGCAAAGTAACAATGAACCTTAATGGAACAAAGTACACATATAACTTTCTTCGTGCTTCTAAACACCTTACTCCTTTTCCTCCCGAAGATGAAGAAATAGAAGAGATAGATAGTCTTTGTTTTGTTGAAACCCTTAGAGACCCGCTGCAAAGAGCGATGGAAAATCAAATTAGTAATCAACAAGATGAAGAACTAGAGGAAGCAACAAAAGGCTTAGAGCCGCATGATGGAAGCGTGGAGGAAGAGAAGTTCGAAGACATAGGAGAAATCAAACCCGAAGAGCCACAAGTGCCCGAAGTAGACCTTAAACCTTTGCCCAAGGGATTAAAATATGAATTTTTGGGCCCAGACAAAACTTATCCAGTCATTGTGAGCGACGAGTTGAGCCCCGAAGAAAATGAAGCGTTGCTGATTTTATTAAAAAAACATAGGAAGGTGATTGGATATTCAATCAATGATCTCAAAGGTATTAGCCCGGCCTTTTGCACTCATCGTATACCAATGGAAGACCAATGTAAGCCTGTAGTGGACCATCAAAGGAGGCTAACCCATGCCATGCGAGAGGTAGTAAAGAAAGAGGTTATCAAGTTACTTGATGCCGGAATCATCTACCGGTTCCGCATAGCGAATGGGTGAGCCCGGTACATTGTGTGCCGAAGAAAGGAGGTTTAACCGTGGTGAAGAATGAGAAGAACGAGTTGATACCGCAAAGAACCGTGACCGGGTGGCGGATGTGTATTGATTACCGTAAGCTTAACAAAGCGACGAAGAAAGATCACTTCCCCCTACCGTTCATAGACGAGATGCTCGAGAGGTTAGCAAACCACGCTTATTTTTGCTTTCTCGATGGATACTCGGGGTTCATGCAAATTCCCATTCACCCGAAGATCAACATAAGACAACATTTACGTGCCCTTACAGAACGTTTGCATATAGAAGGATGCCCTTCGGCCTATGCAACGCTCCGGCCTCTTTTCAACGTTGCATGATGGCCGTATTTTCGGAATTCATCGAAGAAATTGTTGAAGTATTTATGGATGATTTTTCCGTTTATGGGAAGACGTTCATGGATTGCTTAGCAAACTTAGAAAAGGTCCTTACAAGGTGTGCGGAGGTAGATTTGGTTTTAAATTGGGAAAAGTGCCACTTCATGGTTAAGCAAGGCATAGTGCTCGGACATGTTATATCCGAGAGAGGAATTGAAGTGGACAAGGCTAAGGTAGAGACGGTTGAGCAACTCCCACCTCCTACGGATGTTAAGTCCTTAAGGAGCTTTCTAGGCCATGCCGGATTCTATAGAAGATTTATAAAGGACTTCTCGAAGATCACTAAGCCTTTAACGCACCTTCTTCAAAAAGATGTGGCTTTCGACTTTGATGAGAAGTGTCTAGCGGCATTCCGGACCTTGAAAAATGCGTTGGTGAGTGCTCCCATCATCCAACCTCCGGATTGGAGCCAACCTTTCGAGATCATGTGTGACGCAAGTGACTACGCCGTAGGCGCGGTCTTGGGACAAAGAAAGGAAGGCCGAGTTCACGCCGTTTACTACGCTAGCAAAACTCTTAGTGGGGCACAATTAAATTACGCCACTACGGAAAAAGAGTTGCTAGCGGTGGTATTCGCTTTCGAAAAATTCAGATCCTACATCGTGAACTCGAAAGTCATTGTTTACACCGATCACGCAGCTATAAAGTATCTCTTGGCTAAGAAGGAAGCTAAACCACGTTTGATTCGTTGGATCCTTCTTCTCCAAGAGTTTGATGTTGAAATTCGTGATAAAAAGGGGGTGGAGAATGTTGTGGCCGATCATTTGTCTAGGATGAATCGTGGGCAAGATGATAAAGAGCCCATAGAAGATAAGATGAGAGATGATCACTTCTATAGAGTGCTTGATAAAGATACTTGGATGATTGACATCATTAGAGCAATTCGAAAGATGCCCCTCGATCATCTAGATAAAAACACTCAAAGGAAGATAATCTCTGAAAGTAAGAAATATTTTTGGGATGCACCATACCTCTTCAAGCTTGGCAATGATGGAGTGATGAGAAGATGTGTGCCAAGAGAAGAGAGGCTTGAGATTCTAAGGAAGTGCCACTCGGCGGAGTACGGTGGGCACTATAGCCATTTTCGAACCGAAGCCAAAGTATGGTCAAGCGGATTCTATTGGCCGGAGATGCATGAAGATACTAAAAGATATGTTGCGTCATGCCCCGAATGCCAAAGAACCGGAAACATCTCTCAAAGAAATTCTATGCCTTTGAAATACAACTTGCAAGTCGACATATTCGATGTATGGGGCATAGACTTCATGGGGCCTTTTAAAAACTCATTTGGATTCGAGTACATACTTGTTATGGTTGATTATGTATCCAAGTGGGTAGAGGCTATACCATGTCGTAAAGCTTCCACGGAGGAGTCCATCACTATGATCAAGAACGTGATTTTTCCCCGTTTCGGTACACCGAGAATCTTGATAAGTGATGGAGGAACTCATTTCACCGGGAAGAACTTCAAAAAGTGCTTGTCCAAGTTGGGAATTGAGCATAGGGTCTCCACGGCCTATCACCCACAAACCAACGGACAAGCGGAGACGTCAAATAGGCAATTAAAAAGCATACTTAACAAGACCATAGAGAAGGGAGGCAAGGATTGGTCAAAGAAATTAGACGGAGCTTTATGGGCTTATCGAACGGCGTTTAAAACACCGATAGGTATGACCCCCTATCAATTCGTCTATGGAAAAGCCTGCCACCTTCCGGTTGAGTTAGAACATAAAGCCTATTGGGCGATTAAAGAGATGAACCTTGATCTCGATGCCGCGGTGGTGAAACGGAGAATTCAAATAAGCGAGCTAGAGGAGTTGAGGTTGAAAGCTTATGAAAACGCAAGCATATACAAGGAGAGAATCAAAAGGTGGTATGATAAAAGATTGAAGAAAAAAGAATTTAAAGAAGGAGATAAGGTCCTCCTCTACAATTCGAGGTTTAAAACCTTCGGAAAGGGGAAATTGCAAAGCAAGTGGGACGGACCTTATGTTGTGCATTCGGTGTTCTCCAACGGAGCGGTAACCATTATGGATATAAACGGCGATCAATTTGTGGTGAATGGACAGCGGCTTAAGGTTTACTACGAACCCGACATCGTGCCCATTCATCATGTTGACGTCTTTACCATGGAGGAAGAGCACGAAAGTCCCGCCTAGGACGAAAAACAAGGCACCAACTTCTGTAAATAATTTTTCTTTTAGCTTTCTGGAGTTTTTCGCGAAGATTAACTGGGCCAACTTTTTGCTATGGGCTGAGGACGAAAAAAATAGGGCGGTGTGCAAAAAACCGGCCGGCCTGGCCCCCGAGGCAGGGTGGGCCGGCCGGCCCCAGTCGGATCGGCCCAGGGGTGGCCCGACGCCCGATGTCCCCGAATTTCGCCCGAATTGCTCCTTTTTGACTTCCTTGTTTGGTCGGAAAATTTTAAGGGAAGTGTAAAAAAGGAAAATAAGGTTCCCAGGGCTTTTCTCTCAGGACTATATATTTGGCCGAATTGGGAGCTCGAGAATCAAACCTTTCAAGCAATGTGTTGCACCCTTGTAGCAGCCATTGAGCCTCCAAAAAGCTTAGGGTTGAAGGTAGAAGCCAAGAAGCCATCGATGGAGGAGGCGATGCGATGCGAGGTCAAGCTACCCGTCAAGAGGACCGCATGTATCCGTTGCGGAGGACGTGTCCCGACCGGAGCTCTTGCATCTCGCCACCCCGTCAAAGGAGAGAAGGTCCCTACACCCGTTCGAAGGTCGGCACGTCTCCAAGGCATCAAGCGTAAGGATTACAAGGAGGTGTCGCCGGAGCCTAAGGAATATGGGGATAGCGACTACTCCGACGATCGTAGCCCGAGCTCGTGGGCGGCCGCCGTAGAGATGATGATGATTGGGGCGAGCAGCCCTACGAAAGGACTCCCGAGGGCCCCAACGGCGACGGCAACGGCGGTGGCGAAGGCGACAACAATGGAGGTGGCGACGACGGTGGTGACAACGGTGGAGATTATGGCAACGACGACCCCTTCGGATTGCATCCGGTGTGCTGTCGAGTTTGCCGTCAATCCATCGCAGCTCTCTACGCGTCGGCCGACGAATGTCTTCAAACCATGGAAGCGATGAAGCAGCGTATGGAGGACTTGGAGCGCGTAGTTGAAGATGACTACAAGTTCCTTAACCGTAACGTGCGCAAACTTTTCGGCATGGTTGGAAACATGAGAGGCAAGTGGTGCAAAGCTTGCTCGAAGTACCATTAGATCTAGTTTTCCCCTTTGGTTTTTGTAAGATACGACGAGGACGTCGTATGTTTTAAGTGTGGGGGAGAGCTAGCTCGATAGCCCTAGCTTTTGAACTTCAAGTTTAGGTTCGGTTTAATCTTCGTGTGAGAGTCTTAGCGTTTTAATGAGTCTTTAGTTTTCGAGTCCGTTTTTAAAATTTTTGCAAGTGTCTTAAATTAGTGTTGAGTCAAGAAAACCTAATAAAAAGAAGTCTTATATATATCTTTGTGTCTTATGTATTGTTTATCTTTATTTACTTGTTTGTTTAATCTTCGATTCTTGATATATGAACACAAGTATGTGGTTTGAAAATCGTTTACCGTGGTGCTTAGTGGAATCGCTACTACTTAAAGTACCCATACCGCACTTCGATCTTGAGCTTCACATGCTAGTTGTGCTATGTTCGATGCTAAAAATTGGAGGATTTCAGTTCTGAAAATTATATTAAAACCCTTGTAATAAAGGTTAGCAAAATCTCTTTTTCCAAGTTGAGAGTAAAAAAAAATTCCTATCCAAAGCCAAGTTTGTTTTTTTCGCTCCACTATAAGTGTGATTAGCACGATGAGTTAGGCTAGGACCCTTCTCTCTTGGTGAGTTTTAATTTCAAGCAATGATCATGTCCTTGTGCTTATCTTTTGTTGCTAGCCTCGTCATATATTCAGTTCATGTCTTTCGCAACGAAAGTCATGCATATCACTGAATTCCATACCTAACCTTATACATCTCTTTTGAACATCGTATTCCTTGAACACAACCTATTTTCAAAGTTTCGTCTCGTCTCTAGCATGATTTATTTAAAAATTTCAGATTGTGTGCATGCGAGAAAAGGGAGAATTGAAAGCTTTGAAAAGATGTCAAGAGAGAGAAAAATAAAGAGAAAAAGTATGTGTATGGAAAAGAAAGAAAAAAAAAAGAGAAAAAAAATCATATGTGAATGAAGGAAGAAAAAGAAAAGAGAAAGATGAGTTAGCAATGAAGATATGAGAGGGATGGATCAAGTGAAAGAAAAGAAAAAAAAATAATAAAGTGTAAGGAAGGATGTCACGTTGATTGTGAGACGAAACTTTTACTCTATTTCCAACCATGTGCAATCCGACAACGAGGACATCATTGGTGCCTTGTGGTCACAATTTTCTTTTGCCCTTGCACATGTCCACCATTCTAAATCTTCTCATCCTTGATATCCCTACAAATGGTTAATTCCCATGATCATTGGCTTTGAAAGGTAGACAACCATTAGAGGAAGTTCTTAGTTTGACAATACTTGTGTTGATTGCGCTAGCCCTACCTATAGCTCCACTTTTACATGATATATGAGAGATTAATGGGAGGTGAGAGTTTTATAAAATTTGGTTAGGATAGACACTTCATATGAGTGACTTGAGAGAGCTTGGAGAAAGGTTTTTGTCTAATACTTGTTGCAGGAATTTTGTTTTGAAAATCATAAAAACCCTCCGATGGAAGCAAAGAAGTAAGTACGGCTGAAATTGAAAGCTTCGAGTGAAGAGTTTGAGTTGTGGGGTAAATCTTGACGTGGTAAAAATTCTAAACGCCCATGTTTATGTTTGATTATCATTACTTTGTGTTTATGTATTAAAGATGAAGGGATTGACTAACTTGTAAAGAAGGATAAGTGATACACGATTACACACCTTGGACGAAGTTCTTTTACGAGTACTTGCTCGAGGACGAGCAAGAGCTAAGTGTGGGGGAGATGTTGACGGTGTATTTTGGTGCACCTAGCATGTTCATTACACTTTGGTTTGGATTTGATTATTGAACTAACCCGCCACTAGGCACACTAATCATATAACAAGTTCATCTTTGTGCTTGCATTTGGAAGTGTTGTGTTTATGTAGGAAATCATGGACATAAAGGACGGATTCGCAATAAGTTCAAAGGAGCATTCATGGAGTCTTGTTCGTGTTCGTGAGTTCGCTGAAATTACTTCCAATGGTGGTGAGGACCGAAGTGTTACGAGGAACACCCCGGGGATTGAAGCGTAAAAGATCAAACTTCATGCAAAGAGAGCCTCCATCTTGATCGCGAGGATAACGACGTCAAAATCATCCAAGTGGAAGGGGCAAAGTAGATAAGTGCACGAGGACCCACGGAGCAAAAAGGGCGACCGAACCGGGCCGAAACCGGGCTCCGGGCCGGCCGGCCCGTCGGATCGGCCCGGCCCACTTCGGGCACCGGTTCGGTCCCGTCTTCCTTGCCCTCGAAGGATCTTCGACCCTAAAACCCCCGACGCGCCGCCAACGGACAGAGAGGAGATTATTCGCACCGAAGGCCATCTACAAGCTAGAGAGAGAGGAGGAGGATCTCCGGGCTGGAGATCAACCACCTCGAAGGAAGCACCCTCTCGTGGAGAAGGAGGAAGACACCGGCGGAAGGGAAACCATGATCAACGGTGCCATGACCAGCACCTTGATGGGGTAATCTTCTCATTCGTCCATGGGTTGTAATCGATCGTGAGATGTAATCGCACTTTGTCGGATTATCTGTCTATCATCTTGTGTTGAATATACTTTAATGCTTAAAGGTTAGCTACCGTGCCGTAAAGGGAGTATAGGCCTCAATGCTTCCTTGGATCCATTCAATACGCCGTGGCCATCAAAGGTCTAGTCATGATTACCTTCGCGTAGTGACGAGACGAGAGGAGGGAAAGGGCGAAACCGTGGTCACAACCCCGATAGATTAGATTGGTTTTTCATGTCTTTAAGCGATTGCATGCTCTAGTATCGTAGACCCGTGGGCGAGTGTCTTCTCTCTTGATCGTTTATCATTCTCTCTAGTGTAGTTTAGTTGTTTTCTAGTATAATATAGTTAGGGTTTTAGTAGCTAGTGTGTCGTTGTTGATCAAACGCTTGTAATCCCCTTGCTCCGCGGATTGACAAGAACCTTGGGAATCCCGTGGTGAAGAAGGTGTGGGGTCCGTACGCTTGCGGATCGTAGAGGGATACGTCTTTTATCCGTCAACGAGCTCTCACGAAGCCGATGCGATGGACATCGAGCCGGCCCCCGTCCGGGCGGACCGGCGGGAGAAATACATTGCCCGGATCGCTCGAGGGGGAACTCCCCGCGGACCGGGCCGCGGCTAGGCGCATCGCTAGGATGGCTAAGTCTTTTGCCCTCGTCGACGGCGAGCCGTACAAGCGCGCGCGCCTCCGCATCCTACGGCGGTGCGTGCCCATTCCCGAGGGACGCGAACTCCTACGGGACATCCATGCGGGGATCCGTGGCCACCACGCCGCACCCCGCACCCTCGTCGGCAACGCGTTCCGCCAAGACTTTTGCGGCCTACCGCGGTCGCGAACGCCGCCGAAATCGTACGCACCGCGAAGGGTGCCGTTCTACGCCCGCAAGTCCAACTTGCCCGCTCATGCCCCGCAAACCATCCCCGTTACATGGCCGTTCGCCGTGTGGGGGCCGGACATCGTCGGGCCCCCGCGGAAGGCGCCGGGGGCTTCACCCACTTGCTAGTCGCGATCGACAAGTTCTCCAAGTGGGTGGAGGTGCGCCCCATCACGAACCTAAGGGCCGAGCAGGCGGTGACATTCTTCACCGATATCGTTTACCGCTTTGGAGTGCCAAACTCCATCATCACGTACAACGGGTCCCAGTTCACGGGCCGGAAGTTCTTGGAGTTCTGCGACAAGTTCCACATCCGTGTGGACTGGGCAGCTGTGGCGCACCCACGGACCAACGGCCAAGTGGAACGTGCCAACGGCATGATCCTACAAGGCCTAAAACCCGAATCTTCGACCGACTCAACAAATGCGGGCGAAAATGGCTCCAAGAACTACCGGCGGTCGTGTGGAGCCTAAGGACCACCCCAAGCGAGCCACCGGTTCACCCCATTTTTTCTTGTCCACGGCGCGGAGGCCGTCCTCCCCACGGATTTAGAATACGGGTCGCCCAAGGTTCGAGGTTACAACGAGGATGCTAACCAACGAGCCCGCGAGGACTCGCCGGGACCATTCGGACGAGGCACGCCTCATAGCCTTAATGCATTCCGCGAGGTATCAACAATCCCTAAGATGCTACCAAGCACGCAAGATACGTCGACGGGATTTCGGCGAGGGGGACTCGGTCCTAAGGCCGCGCCAAGATAACCGAGGGCGCAACAAGCTATCGCCCCCATGGGAGGGACCCTACGTCGTGGTGAAGGTACTCAAGCCGGCACATACAAGCCGGCCAACGAGAACGGTGAAGAGCTCACCAACGCTTGGAACATCCAACGCCTACGTCGCTTCTACCCTTAGCTAGGATTTTCCAAGTATCTTTATTGTAAAAATCACATCGCCAACGCCCCGGTTGGCAACGACTATGTAAATACTCCAAAGTCTAATGAAAAGGATAACTCGGCTTTCCCCCGAAACCCAAGTTACCCTCGGGGCTACTCTGCGGGGGGCATCCCCCCCAAAAATGGTCCCATTTTTTCGCGCAAAAAAAAAAAAAACAAAACAACATGCGCTAAGTTTGCTTCCTACTTCAACCTCGAGCCACGATTCGAACAGGCGCGGGCGGCACGGCGGAAGGAGCGTGCGAGCCGAGATAGCCTACGCCGCGTGGATATGGCCCTTCTCTCTCGCCTCCAACCCGGCGGGCCCCCGCGAAAATCGAACTCCCCTAACTAGAATCTACTCGGGAAGAAGGAGAAACAAAAAGCGCGATAAACAAATGACTTCATTTACGAGCAAACGTTCATGTTTATGAAACAAACCTTGTTTATTTACAAAGGCCACGAGGCCGAATACCGATACGGATCAAAAAACGGGCCTAGCGCCCAATTGCCTTCGGGCGGGAGGAGCGAGCGAGCATCGGCCGGCGTCCGGAAGAGGAACTCCTCGAAGGCCTCGGCGAGCAACCCGGCGGTGTCGGCGGCGAGCGCGTCCACACGCTCCATGGCCACCTCGTCCTCGACACCCTCGGGAACGATGTAGCCCTCCGCCGCCGCCTCGAAATTAACCTCGTAGTGGGACCGCACCACTCCGAGGGCCTTCTCGGACACCCGGTGCCGGCGCCGGCGCATCCGCTCGGTGACATGGCCACCAAGGGCACGCGGACGGGGCCGGCCGGAGCCGCCGCCCGGGCCTCGCCCTCCTCGACGACGCGGCGGGTCTCGAGGGCCGCTTCGCGCGGCCCCCCCGCAACTCCCCGGCCGGAGGAATTGTAGGAAGCCGCAGCCGCCTCGGCCCGCTCGCCCCGCGTGCCCCGGGGCGGTACGCAAGCCCGGAAACGCCAAGGCAAGAAAGAAGTCGAAAAAAGGGAATGCGAGTTCCCCAAACGAAAAACCAACGAGCGAGAGTCAAACGGTGGCTCAACTTCGACTTGCTTCCTCTCCATCTCGAAGTCCCGGCGCACGGCCTCCACCGCCGCCCTCGAGGCGCCGGACGGTTTCGCCTTGCTCGCGGAGGGCCGCCTCCGGTTGGCGTTGCCGATGCCGAGCATGAGCGCCTCGTCCTCGACCTTGGAGAACGCGGTGTTCCGCTCCTCCGGCCGACTTCGCGTCGCCTCGTGGGCGGCGCGCTCCTCGCTCCGGCGCCGCACGGGCGTTGACGAGGGCGGCCTTCGCCCTCGCCGAAGCCGCTCCTCGGCCCCTTGGCGGGCGGTGCTCTCTTGCGAAGCCGCTCCTCGGCCGACGACGAGGGCCGCGGCCTTAGCGTCGAGGGCGGCCTTCGGTCGTCGGCCTCCTTGGCGCGCCGCTCCGGCCCACGCGCCCGCTCCTCGGCCCGGCGCCGTTGCGCCCGCGCCCCCTCAAGCGACGTGCGGAGCTCCCGGGTTTCGGCGCGAGCGGTGGCCACCTCCGCCTCCCGGTTGGCGGCCGCCGTCCGCGTCCTCTCCAAGTCCGAGCGCGCATTCCACGGCCGCCTCATCACGATCGATGAGGGCCGCGCGGACCCGCTCGAGGCTCGAGCGACGCGCCGTGTCCCGCCTCGAGCCCTCGGGGAGCTCGTCGGGGCCGGTGCCGGGGGCCCGCACGCCGCCCAACCGTCCGGCGTCCTAAGGGCGTCAGCAAGCGCGTCGAAAGCGCTGCACCGCTCCCGGAGCTGGTGGACCTCGGCGTTCACCCGATCGAACGCATCGTACTTGTCGTGGGCGCGGCGCTCGAGCTCCCGGCATCCACACACCAAATTTCGTGAGCACTACAAAGACGAAAGCAAGACACGAAGACGAGAAAAAGAGCGAGCAACCACGGCTCACCTGGAAGACGAGCCACGCCGGACCGCCATGGACCCGCGGCGCCTCGTTCGGCGCGCGGTTGAGCGTAGCGCCATGGCTCCGAGCTCGCCCGCAGCTCTCGCTCCCCCCGGCGTCGGCGAACGCAGGGGGGATCCTCGACGGCCTCCTCCACCGGGCGGGGCGGCCGGCGCGCGGAGGACGAGGCCTCGGCCCCGTGTCCTCGGCCCCCCACCACCATGTGACCCTCGTGCCGCCTCACGAGGGCCCCCTCCGGGGCTCGGGGGGGAGTTCGTGGGCCGGCCCGGCCCACCGATACCACCCGGGCGGCGGAGAGTTGTCCGAGACTTCCACCACCTCCGCCGCAGGTCGCCGGCGGGCGCGGCCGCTTGCGCCGCCTCCGCCCGCACCTCCACCGCGCCTCCGCGGCCGCGGCGCCCGTCGTGGCGCCGTGGCCGCCACCTCCGGCCGTGCCGCCGCATCCACGGGCGCCGCCACGGGTTGCGCGCGCCCCGCCTCCTCCGTAGCCGGCGCCGTGGGCCGCGCCTCGCAGCAACGGCCTCGCGCGGGGCCGCGCCTCCTCCCCACGGCCGCCGCCGCGGCCTATGTCTCCGCGACGACCGGTGCCGGCGCCCCCGGCGACCTCGCGGCCGCTCCGCGGCGGGCTGATCCGACGGCCGGGGCCTCGAGGCCCCGGCCGGGGCTTGCGAGCTCGTGCCCGCCGCCGTGCTTGTCCCCGGGCGCGACGCCCTTGACGAGCGCCGCCGGGTGGGGATCGATGCGTCCGTCCTCAGCACCTTGGCTGGTGCAAGGGGATGGACGGTTGGCACCACCCTGCGCAGGCACGAACAGAAGGTTAGGGCACCTAATTATCAATAAATCAAACCAAAGGAAAAAAGACAGGCTCCTTACCTCGAAGAGGAAAGGGCCCGTTTCCTTTTCCTCGAGGCCTCAGCAGATGAGGCCGGCGCGCCGCCGCCACGCCCGCCGTAGCGCCTCCCGACGGCGCCGCCGTACGCGCGAGCACGCCCGCCCCGTGCGCGGGTGAAGGACCGATAAGGCGACCGGAGAGAGGGGGGGAGTGAATGGGAGCCGATAAAAATTCTTCTCGAGGGAGATTAAAACTCCGACAAGACGAACTAGCTCGGTCGAACCCCCGAAGTCACACGCTCCGCACTTCTACCTCCCGTTTGCCAACACCACGTAGCCACCGGAGTGCTACCGGGTCCTAGGAACAAACACTACCAAGCAACCACAACACACACGCAAGACCGACACCGAAACAACTCGAAAGCCGGCTAACCGAGAGGGGCGGTTAGACCGGTATAGGGGGCGGTTAGACCGCCTCCACCCGGCAACCAAGAAATCCTCCGAAACGCCTCTTCCGAGCACCAAAACACACCACGGTTTCACCAACAGAGATCTCTCGGTCAAGGCCTTGCTAGCTACCGGAAAATCTTGGCGAAAACCAAAACTTCACCCAAGGGCCTAGGGGCGGTTAGACCGGCTACCGGGGCGGTCTAACCTCCCGTACCCAAAGCAATGAACTCCAACCAAGAACACCTAGCAACCGCGCGAGAACGGCTCCAAATTTCACCCGGACACTCCTCCGATCAAGGCGAACAAACTCACAGAGGAAAATCCGGCGAAACAAACCTTTGACCCGGAAACACCCGGGCGGTTAGACCGCCCCTCGTAGGCGGTTAGACCGCCCCTTCCGAACACGAACCCGCGGGTCAAACCTCAACTTCCTCGCGCCCGATCTCCCGAATCACTCCACGGATTGCAGCCAAACTTCGGGGATAGCCGGGTTACCTCCGGGCAACCTCTACCTCAAAGGAATCGACCCGAAACGCTCACAATCAAGAGGAATCGAAGAAATCGCTTCTCTAGGTCAAGAACTCGCTCAACTCGAAAAACCACCAAATCGAGTCCGATTCAAAGGGGATTTGGGGGCAAAGTCACCGGACAAAGAGGCACAAGAACCTCATACGTGACACCCACCAAAACCCCAAGAAATCGTACTCAAAACTCCGCCAAAAAGAGCTCCGAAAATCAACACAAAAGAGACGGGAAAACCATCATGAAGAACAACGCCGAACCTTCTATACATGCCATGAATGGTTCGTACAAGGTCTAGCTTGCCACCCAAACATCCATCCCTCTCTCTAGATCTCACATGAAGCTCTCAAACTAGCCTTCTAAAAACCTAGGGAAAATAGAGAACGAAAATGGAAAAACAAATGAGCTAGGGTTCCAAGAGTTAGCGCCATCCACCCCTCTAATGAGTATATATGGAGGCACCCAAAAGACTAAACTACCCTTCACTAATAACTAGGGATACATGCCCCTCAAGGGCGGATTTGGAATTCTTGATGTCTTCACCATCGGACGGATGCCGGCGACCGCACCCCGCGTAGCCTCGACGCACGCCTTGCGAACCCGACGCGTGTTCTCCGCTTCGAAGCTTCTCGGCGCCGGCGGCCGGGCGGTCGACCGCCCCCCGGGCGGTTAGACCGGCCCCGGGAACCGACCGACCCCGGGCGGTCCGACCGCCCCTCCCGGGCGGTTGAACCCGCCCGGGTGGCCGCACCTCCTCGTCGAGTCTTCGGCCTCGGTTTTGTGGCTTAACCGAGTAACCCAGTGGTTTTCTGGTGAACCACTGCAAACCCCGCGAACTCGGTGTAGCCTCCGCCAATCTCCACTCATGACTCGGCTCCCACGTAGTCCCGGCTCGACCTTGGTTTTGAGGCTCTACCAAGAAACCGTCCACGACTTCATCTTGCCGTTCATGCCACCATGCGGCCCGCACTTGACCCCCGCCGGCCACCGGGTCCCTCGAACGAAGCCTACTTGTCTTCTCCACACCCGGAGGCCTCACCGGCAACGACCTTTCGCGCTTGTTCTTCACCTCGCACCAACACGAGTCAAGCCGCAACCCGCACCCGCAATACTTAGCCAAGAATCGGTCCACACAACGTTGTCAATCACTCATCACACAAGGAAGCGACCATCCACCGGTCCTCGAACCACACATGGTCCTCAATCTCCCCCTTGATGAGTGCATTGACAACACACTCACATGAAGTAACACAAGAGAAAAGGAAAAGAAAAGAGACAAAATAAAAAGAAACCCCAACAAGCGATCGAAAGCCAAAGAAAGGCAAAGAGCAAGATCACTTGAAGAAGACAAGTCTCGGACCCCTTAGGCAAGGGCAACGGCTCGACACATCCGAGACAAAACCATGCTCAAGCAAAGAGCAAAAACCACCAAAAGCACACAAGGCCACGAGCCAAAAACTCACACAAGAGCTCCCCCCGCACATATGCAAACTCCCCCGAACCAATGCATGCAAGAAGGTCACTTGGAAATGCATGACAAAGAGCAAACCAAGCTCACACCGCATAGGGCGGTTAAACCGCTCGCACAGCCGGTTAAACCGCCCCTCGGTCATGTGACCGCCCAGGGGAGGTTAGACCGCCCCATGTGACCGCCCTGCAAAAACTTCTCTGAAAATTGCCGAACCACTTTGGACACCTTCCATTAGCTCCCAGGTGCCCAAATCATGCACACACTTCTCCCCCTTGTTGACAATGCATGAATCAAGGCAAAAAGCGAAAAGTTTCAACATATAGCTTCTCAAATATACAAAATTCATCACAAGGAGCTACACAAGTCCAAATGAGCAAGTTAGATACTCGATAGGTTCGTAATGACCTTAACTACATGATCACCAAGTTGCACAATCATTGGACAAGGCTAAAAAAGATTTGAGTAATTTTGCGAAAAGTTACTCTCTCATAAGCAAATACCTAAACATGAGCAAAACATATCAAAATGGCAAAGCCACTCAAACTTCATGCTAGGACTGCCATTCTAATCATAAGACCATCATAAACACCCAAAAGCACCTCATGTCATGTCAAAGCCACCGAGCCATGTGCCTTCTTCTATGTACGAGACTTCTCATTGGTAGGCATCATGCAACGGTTTAGCACCCAAAGCAAATTAATTTCAGCACATATGACATGGGAGCATATTTGCCAAGCATTTTTCATTTCATTTTCAGATTTATAAATGGTACATGAAATGTCTTTGCGACAAAAAGGAACTTATGCCCCTCCACAAGATGAAGCAAGAGGGCTAAACATTCATGATGGCAAATGAGCCTTTGGCCCCATATGATCAATAAACTAGCTATCCAACCACAAAGTAAGCATAGCAAAGCCACTAAAATATGTCAAGATCATATATAGGCATTTACGCATGAGAGAGCATGTATATGACATTTTTCAAAAATTAGCCATCAACCATGGATCATTAAACAAGATCATCAAGAGCTTAAGCCAAACTAACCATAGCATACCAAACAAGCTCACAAGAACATATATAGCAACCCATGGTGAACAAAGTATATAGGAGAAGCTTTCCCTAACCGATGCATATGATACAAAATGCATGCAATCTAAGATACAAGGATGCCTATACATCATGTTACAAACCGGCTCCTCGAGGGGAGGCAAAACGGGCTCGACACCACCGGTAAAAGAGAACCCCCACACACCCAACTCAGGAAATCAAACATACACCAAGTTCCCCCCGCAAACGAGTGAAAGTTGCTTGATCTAGGGGTTTGGTGAAAATATCGGCTAGTTGGTCATGTGTAGGTACATGGATCAAAGCTATCTTCCCTTTCTCTACGTTGTCTCTCAGGAAATGATACCTCACTTCTATGTGTTTGGTTTTGGAATGGAGCACTGGGTTCTTTGCAACGCTTATGGCACTCGGTGCTATCACATTGAAGTGGGACATGGGTATACTCCTCACCAAAGTCACTCATGGTGTAGGTGATCCAAAGGAGCCGAGAGCAACAACTAAGCGGCGGCAACATACTCGGCTTCGGTCGTGGATTGAGCAACACTCGACCGCTTACGAGAAGACCAAGACACCAACGAAGAACCCAAAAGCGGCAAGTCCCGAAGTGGACTTCCTATCCAACCGACACCCGGCAAAATCCGCGTCCGAAAAGCCATGAAGCGCCAAAGAAGAGGACGCGGAGTACCACGAGCCGAAGTCGGGAGTGTGACGCAAGTACCGAAAATTCTCTTCACCGCTTGCCGATGCGAAGTCCTCGGAGACGCTTGAAAACGAGCGCACGGACACACCGAGAACCGTATGTCCCGCCTCGTCGCCGTCAAGTAGAGGAGTGACCCGATCATGCTCCGGTACTCCTTCTGGTCCACATGTTCACCTTCCTCGTCCGCATCAAGAGCCGTAGTCGTACTCATCGGCGTCGTCATAGCTTTGGAGTCCTCCATCTTGAACTTCCTCACAATGTCTTTGGTGTACTTAGCCTGGTGCACAAATGTTCCTTCCTTTGATTGCTTGATTTGTAGCCCGAGGAAGAACTGCAACTCGCCCATCATGCTCATCTCAAACTCCCCGCTCATATCATCCGCAAACCTCGCAACAAGAGAGTTAGCCGAGCCACCAAAGACAATATCATCCACGTACACCCGCACAATCGGGATATCTCTCGCCCCCGCCTCGGCAAAAACAAGGTCCGATCGACCTTCCCCATCTCAAATCCTCTCTCAAACAAGAACCCCCTCAACCTCGCCATACCAAGCTCTAGGCGCCGCTTCCAACCCATACGGCGCCTTCCTCAACTTGTACACCCGGTGGGGGTACCTCTCACTCTCAAACCCCGAGGCCGCCTCACATACACTTCTTCCTCCAAAGACACCATTCGTAAAAGCACTCTTCACATCCATTTGGTGCAACTTGAACCCTTTAGCCACGTAAAAGGCTAGAAGGATCCTAATCGCCTCCAAACGGGCTACGGGAGCAAAAGTCTCCTCGTAGTCGATCCCCTCCTTCGACCGAACCCTTGAGCAACAAGTCTCGACTTGTTCCTCACAACCTCACCCTTCTCTCCCTCTTTGTTTTTCCACACCCACTTTGTACCAATCGGCTTACACCCCGGGGGAGGGTCAACCAACTCCCACACCGATTCCTATCAAAGTTCTCCAACTCCTCATGCATCGAGTTAACCCAATTGTGATCGATATTGCGTGTCCAATGTCTTTGGGCTCAAAAGAAGCAACAAACGCAGCATGAGCAAAATGGGAATTGTTTCGAACCCTTGACCGTGTAGTGCGTTCATTCATGTCGCCGATGATCCTTGAAGCCGGGTGATCCACTTGAACTCGCCGGGGAGGTTCTCGCCTCGAAGCTACCTCCCCCTCAACATCGCCTTCTCCTCGTTCTTGGTTTGTCGTCGTAGGTGTAGCGAGAGGGTCCATCCATCATCGTAGTCGAAGTAGTGGGTACATGTTCGGCGGGGGGCACCACACCGCCATCTTCATCATCACCATGTTCATGCTCCTCCTCCCCGAAAGATCTCCTCGCCAAGCTCATCATCACCGCACACTCAAAGACAAGCCGACTACGTGGCTCGTCTCATCGAAGGTTACCTCGCAAGTCTCCACGATTTGGTTAGTTTCAAGATTGAGCACACGATATGCTCTAGAATGAGATGCATAACCAAAGAAAATGCCATCGACAGACCTAGTCTCAAACTTATCCAACTTCCTGCCCTTCTTCAGAATGAAACACTTGCAACCAAAGACATGGAAGTGACTCACCTTGGGTGTGCGACCATGCATCAACTCATAGCATGTCTTCTTCTTGTGCACTCGAGGTATATTACGTTCGACACATAGCATGCGGTATTCACCGCCCTCGGCCCAATACCTCCTCGGAGTCCTATGCTCATCAAGCATCGTCCGAGCCATCTCGCACAAGGTCCCGTTCTTCCTTTCCACAACACCATTCGGGGAGGCGTATACGGACTCGAAAACCGGTGCTCAAGACCCAAGTCATGACAAAAGGTTTCAAAACGAGAGTTCCCGAATTCCGAGCCATTATCACCGCGGATAGCTCGTATGGCATCTCCGTGCCTCTCGTTCCTCAACCTCAAGACTAGATCTCGAACAAAACCAAACGTCTCCCCCTTATCCTCCGGAAAAGAACACCCACGCATACCGAGAATAGTCATCCACCACAACAAGGACATACCACTTCCCACCCGCGCATCGCACACGAGCCGGGCCAACAAGGTCCATATGGAGCGGCTCGCATGGACGCTCAGTCATCACATCGGTGAGAGGCGGGTGAGAAGAGGCCACCATCTTGGCATGCCTACACGGAGCACAAACCAACTCTTTCTCAAGCTTCAACCGTGGCAATCCTCGGACCAAATTGAGTTTACTCAAGCGAGATAAAAGGTCAAAGCTCAAGTGACCCAACTTCCTATGCCACTTCCACAACTCACTCGAAGAACCAGCCAAGAAACAACGCTCAACACCCGAAGACTGAGAAAAATCAGCACGAAACACCTGACCCTCGGGAACGACCATACAAACAAGGTCCCCTCGAGAGTCCACAATCCGAGAACCACCCGGCCGAAACAACACCTCAAAGCCCTCATCCAACAACCGAGACACGAAAGCAAATTGTACCCCGGCGATTGAACAAGAGCAACACGCCTCGCAGTGATCTTGTCACTCACTTTTATCTCACCTTCGAAAGCACACGCCCACGCCCATTGTCCCCAAAGGTGATGTACCTCTTCGTCACCATCGGGACGAGACTTGAGAACCACCCCCGTCTCCGGTCATATGTCTTGAGCAACCGGAGTCAATCAACCAAATGTTCTTCAAGTCTCCCACCTGAAATTCAAAAACAAGCACGTGAGCGAACAAACGACTCAGCACTGGGGTTAGTACCAAAGGAGGAAAACCAGTGCCGAGCCATTTGCTCGAAAGTGGGATTAGCACACATCAAGCCATCTTTCCTACCATAGCTACCACCACGAACACCACCTCGGTAACCACTCCGAGGGAACCACCCCTCACTGCCTGGAAGAGGACCAAAACCACGGAAGACAACCCGTGGAGCGTCCCTCCTCTCCTTCTCAAAGCTACGACTCCTCCCATCCCCGTAGTGACCTCGAGGGGGAGAATGCCTAGCAACCGACCACCTGCCGTCTCTCCGGACCAACCACCAAGGCAACTCCACCTCCGGACACCGAAACCTCTCGACTCACCACCTCGAAAACCACTCCGCCTGAGTGCGGGGGTGGCCGGTTAAACCGCCTAGCCGGCCGGGCCTAACCGCCCCCCTTCGGGCCGGGCCGGTCCGACCGCCTAGCCGTGCCGGCCCGACCGCCCCCTCCGAACGGCTCCTCGGCCGCGGGAACTCACATCTCCCCATGCGGGAACACTTCTCACCACAACCTTACCCCCGGGTAGTGGCATACGAGGCTTAGGTACACCATGGGAAGGGTTGTACCTATCCTTGTTCGCCCACTCCTTTGCCATCCTCTCTTCCCGCTTCCTCTTGAAGCAAAACTCATCCTTGTGACCCTCCTTCCCACAATGGCCACAACGGAACCTCACAAGCTTAGGTTTTGGCTTGGATTGGGGCTGCTCGCTTGGTTTCTCTCCACTCAACTCCTCCACCGATTTCTCCTCACTTGCCTTCTCACTCACTTTCCCAAAGAACACTTTCCCCGAAGTGCTCACAAACTTGATGGGCTTTTGGAGATCATTTGTGGGTGTAGGAAATATAGGTGGAGCTGGGGTTGTGTCTAGTCGATTCCTAAGATGGTTGGGTTTTGGAGGGAAATCATTTTTGTGGTGGGTTTTTGGTGGCTCCGGGATATTCTCTCCACTTCCTTCACCAACCTTGTTCGCCCCAAGCCCCTCACCATCTTGCCTCTTAAAGGCCTCGATCATCATCCTCAACTGAGGCTCGTGACCGGACAACCAACCCATCAACTTCCTCAAGTCATCATTCTCATCCTGCAAACGATCAACATAATGTGCAAGCTCCAAATTTTTTAATGCATGCATTTCACAGGTAGAGCAAGATGTAGGCATGGGTTCCTTCAATTTAGCCTCGAGTGAACTAGTGTAAGCATGCAACTCATCAATCTTAGCATGCAAAACAGGGCAAGAAGTGCAAGCACCTAGCAAAGCGAGTCTAGACTTAAGCTCACCCACTTCAACCCTAAGCACATCTAGTTCCTCACACTTGGAGGCATGCTTCTCTTTAAACAAAGCAAGATCGGCAAGGAATATGGAGCAATCAAGACAATCATTTTCATCGGCAACAACGGGGCTAGCCTTAAGCGAATCAATCTCAAGCTTGCTATCAAGCACCCGTGTCTCTAGCTCGCCCACTCTAGTCCTAGCATCCTCGAGTGAAGCCCTAAGCTCTTTCCTCATTTTCTTGGCCTCTCTAAGCATGTCATCACGGTTATCAAGCAAAGAGCCCGGCCTCTCATTCTCCGGCGCAAGAAGGGAAGTTCATCACGCACCTCGTCGTCGGACTCGCAGTCCGAGTCGCTCCGTGTGCTCTTCTTGCCGCCGGAGCTCGGCGCCATGGTACGAAGCCATCTCTCGCGAAGCAGCTCAGCCCGCTCAGGTTCTTGGACGACTTCTTGTTCTTGCGGCGATCTCCCTCGTCTTCACTGCCACTCGAGCTCGAGGTGGAGTACGCGGAACTGGAGTCGATGTCGCTCGCTCCAACCATCGCTCGGGCCTTGCCTCGGCCCTCCTTCTTCCTCGATCGTCGCTCGTCCTTGTACTTGTTCTTGTGCTTGCTCTTGTGGTCGCGCCTCGAACGGTACTTGCCATCGTTCATCCTCGGCTTGTGCTTGTAGCCGTCCTTGCTCTCGGCCTTCTCGGGCGGTCGGCGACGAAGTGTCCCGCTTGCCGCATCGGGAAGCGAGTCCTCGTGTTCCTCCTCATGTTCACGCGGTTCTCGTGCGGCCTCTCGAACCGCCTCGTCAACAACGCCGGCTCGTCCTCTCCAAGGTCATCAAACTCCTCATCCGGCATAGACATCAAAGAGGAAAACGAGAACATCCCGGTGGATGGGTTAGAGTTAGTCTTTCCTTTGGAACCACCAACGAGGGCAAGACTATGGGAGTCGATCGGTCCCTCGAGCTTGGCGGTCATGCCCCTATCCACCTCGGCTCGACTTGAGCTTCGAGAACGGCTCGTTCACCGTCGAGTATCGTACCTCTCCGACTCGACTATGGCCTCGAACTTTCCGCCCCATATCGTACGATCCAAAGAGTGTAAGAGCTTGACCGCTCTATCATGATCATCGTACGGGAGCACGTCCACATTGGCCCTCATGTTGTTCACAACCACCGTGAACCTCGGAACAAGGCATCGATGGACTCACCGGGGAGATGAGTGAAGTTCTCGTACTCTCTCCGTAGGTCGCATACAACCGTGCCCGAACTCGGGCGTTCCCAACATGAGCCTCCTTCAACACCGCCCAAATCCTACAAGCCAAGTGCTCGGTGTGCACCCGATCGAACTCGGCCGACACAAAGCACGAAACAAGTAGTCGACCGCCTTATTGTTGGCGTCGAATCCGTCCCCTCGACCCCCGGAGCAAGGAAATCCATCGGCCGGACATAACCTGTGTCCACCGTGACATCCCAAAGCGGCTCGACCCTTTCCGCGGAGGAACGCACCCATCCGCTTGCTCCACATCCGGTAGTTCTTGCCATCGAAGTGTGGAGGACCCGAACCCCGTTCTCGGTACGCCATCCTTGGATCTTAGATCGGTTAGAGTCAACAAAGACCCGAACACGGCTCGATACCACTTGAAGGACCGATAAGGCGACCGGAGGAGAGGGGGGGGAGTGAATGGGAGCCGATAAAAATTCTTCTCGAGGGAGATTAAAACTCCGACAAGACGAACTAGCTCGGTCGAACCCCCGAAGTCACACGCTCCGCACTTCTACCTCCCGTTTGCCAACACCACGTAGCCACCGGAGTGCTACCGGTCCTAGGAACAAACACTACCAAGCAACCACAACACACACGCGCAAGACCGACAACCGAAACAACTCGAAAGCCGGCTAACCGAGGGGGCGGTTAGACCGGTATAGGGGGCGGTTAGACCGCCTCCACACGGCAACCAAGAAATCCTCCGAAACGCCTCTTCCGAGCACCAAAACACACCACGGTTTCACCAACGAGAGATCTCTCGGTCAAGGCCATGCTAGCTACCGGAAAATCTTGGCGAAAACCAAAACTTCACCCAAGGGCCTAGGGGTGGTTAGACCGGCTACCGGGGCGGTCTAACCTCCCGTACCCGGCAATGAACTCCAACCAAGAACACCTAGCAAACCGCGCGAGAACGGCTCCAAATTTCACCCGGACACTCCTCCGATCAAGGCGAACAAACTCACGAGAGGAAAATCCGGCGAAACAAACCTTTGACCCGGAAACACCCCGGCGGTTAGACCGCCCCCTCGTAGGCGGTTAGACCGCCCCTTCCAGAACACGAACCCGCAGGTCAAACCTCAACTTCCTCGCGCTCGATCTCCCGAATCACTCCACGGATTGCAGCCAAACTTCGGGGATAGCCGGGTTACCTCCCGGGCAACCTCTACCTCAAAGGAATCGACCCGAAACGCTCACAATCAAGAGGAATCGAAGAAATCGCTTCTCTAGGTCAAGAACTCGCTCAACTCGAAAAACCACCAAATCGAGTCCGATTCAAAGGGGATTTGGGGGCAAAGTCACCGACAAAGAGGCACAAGAACCTCATACGTGACACCCACCAAAACCCCAAGAAATCGTACTCAAAACTCCGCCAAAAAGAGCTCCGAAAATCAACACAAAAGAGACGGGAAAACCATCATGAAGAACAACGCCGAACCTTCTATACACGCCATGAATGGTTCGTACAAGGTCTAGCTTGCCACTCAAACATCCATCCCTCTCTCTAGATCTCACATGAAGCTCTCAAACTAGCCTTCTAAAAACCTAGGGAAAATGGAGAACGAAAATGGAAAAACAAATGAGCTAGGGTTCCAAGAGTTGGCTGCCATGCACCCCTCTAATAAGTATATATGGAGGCACCCAAAAGACTAAACTACCCTTCACTAATAACTAGGGATACATGCCCCTCAAGGGCGGATTTGGAATTCTTGATGTCTTCACCATCGGACGGATGCCCGGCGACCGCACCCTGCGTAGCCTCGACGCACGCCTTGCGAACCCGACGCGTGTCCTCCGCTTCGAAGCTTCTCGGCGCGAGCGGCCGGGCGGTCGGACCGCCCCCCGGGCGGTTAGGACCGGCCCCCGGAACCGACCGGCCCCAGGCGGTCTGACCGCCCCTCCTGGGCGGTTGAACCGGCCTGGGTGGCCGCACCTCCTCGTCGAGTCTTCGGCCTCGGTTTTGTGGCTTAACCGAGTAACCCAGTGGTTTTCTGGTGAACCACTGCAAACCCCGCGAACTCGGTGTAGCCTCCGCCAATCTCCACTCATGACTCGGCTCCCACGTAGTCCCGGCTCGACCTTGGTTTTGAGGCTCTACCAAGAAACTGTCCACGACTTCATCTTGTTGTTCATGCCACCATGCGGCCCGCACTTGACCCCCGCCGGCCACCGGTCCCTCGAACGAAGCCTACTTGTCTTCTCCACACCCGGAGGCCTCACCGGCAACGACCTTTCGCGCTTGTTCTTCACCCGCACCAACACGAGTCAAGCCGCAACCCGCACCCGCAATACTTAGCCAAGAATCGGTCCACACAACGTTGTCAATCACTCATCACACAAGGAAGCGACCATCCACCGGCCCTCGAACCACACATGGTCCTCGGCGGGCGCGACCGACGCCGCACCTCCCGAAGGCGCCGCCGCGCTCGGGGGCACGCTCGCCCCCGCGTGCGGACACGCCCGCCGTCGCGCCCCCCGACGATGGTGCCGCGCGTGCGGGCACGCTCGCCCCGCGCGCGGGCACGCTTGACGCGCGCACGGGCGCGCCGCCGCGCGCGCGCCTCCGTGGCGCGCGCGGCACCCTCCGCGGCGCGCGCGCGCCCCCGATGTCGATTGCCGGCGGCGGGCGTCGGTGCGCCCGCCCCGGCGAAGCCGCCCTTGACGCCAACGCGGGTTCCGGCGACGGGGGCGGAGGGCGCCACCGTCGGAGGGGCCCTCCCCCCTCGGCCTCTTCCTCCTCGTCCTCCTCCGAGGATGAGGGCTCCTCGATCTCCCGGGGAGGAGAGCCCCGGCTCCTCGCGCCGCCGGTACTCCACGGCCGGCCGGGCGCGGCGCGCTTGACGTCGCCTCGCGTGCTCCCTCTTGCGCGGCGCCCGCTCTCTCGCTTTGCTCCCGCTGCGCCGCCCGGCCAAGCGCACGGGAGTCGGGGGTGGGCGGAACGGACTTGGCGATGGTGAAGTTCACCAGCTGCACACATGAGCACCGAAGACACGTCAGGAAGCAAAAGCGAGACCAAGAACTAAAACAAAATCAAGAACCAAACTCACCAGCGGGCCCGTGGGGAGCATCTCAAGGTCCCATGGAGTCCGGCCCGCAGGTGGCCGCACACGGGTGTCGACGGCGCTCTGCGCCCGGGTGAGCGCGTACGGCCGCTCGAGGGGCGTCGGGAGCATCCGCGACCTCGCCGAGTCGACGGGGTTGGCCGCCTCTCGTCATCTCGAAGATGCGAGAGCGGCCTCTCCATCAACGGCACGATCCGCCGGTGATGAAGGAAGGCGAGGACGCCCATCGCGTTCGGCCCGTGCGCCGCGGGGCGCCGCAGGCGGCGAGAACGGACTCCCCGCCGCCTCCGATGCCGGGCCGAGGACACCCCGTAGCCCCGGGGAGTCGCCTCTCCTTGAACACCCGGCCGGTGTAGGGGGGGGGGAGGCCGGGCTCGGCGTTACGCAAGTAGAACCATCCCCGCTCCCGGCCCGGCGTTGTTCGTCGTCATGGTGCGGGGGGATGTAGACGTCCTTGAATTGCCCCCGCGAGGCAGCGACATCCCGCCGGCGCGCATCGCGCGGCGGGTCCTTGGCTCCGTCGTGGGCTGCGTGATGAGCTCCGCGCGGAAAAGGTGTACCCAGAGCTCCCAATTGACTGGGATCCCCGGTACCCTTCGCGACGCCCACGAATGTGGCCGCCTGCGAGATCGCGTTGGGGCGAAGTTGTGCAGCTCCACCCCGTAGTAGTGGCACATCGCCCGCATGAAAGTGCTCGCCTGCGCGGTGAAGCCCCGCTCGTGGTAACGGATGAAGCTCACCACGTAGCCCTCCGGCGGGTTGGGCTCGCGGTCCGCAGCCGGCGGCACAATCCACTCCGCCGGACGTCCGTCTTCGTTGGCCGCCGGCCGGCCGGCGGCGACCGGCTCACCAAGGGCCAACCGCGTCACCGTCGACCTCTCCCGGGCATACGGCTCCGGGACCCTAAGGGGAAGCCGAGGCGGCGCCATGAGGAAGGACAAAGGAATGCGAGGACGGAGAACGGGGAACGGAGGAAAGGCTCTAATGGCGACACCGCGCGGTGGCAAGAGCTAAGCGAAGACGAAGGGGCGAGGGGACCGAAAATGGTAAGGCGTCAAGGTAAAAACCGTCGCCTCCTCCCCCCTCGGATTTATAAGCCGACGGGGCGAGCTCTCGGAGCGGACGCCCCACTCGCATTAACTGCGGGGAATCTTTCCATCGCGTCGACGGGCGGGCCCCACCACGACCGCGGCGGCCACGTCACGGCGGGCGGGCCATCATCACGGCAAAGACCCGCGGCCGACCGAGGCGAAGCGGTCACGTCCGCCCGCAACGCCGCCCACTACACGCGCGCGCGCGCGGCCGCGCCGCCAAAAAGACGCGCCCGCGCCGCAAAACCACGGCCACGACCGCGAGGCACTTAAATGCCGGGTCCCTTGCCAAGCAAGGAGAACCCTCGAGCGGGGGCGAGCCCCCGCTCGAAACAAAGGCAACCCTCGATGGGATATCGACGTGAGAAGGTCGCCGGGACCCCGCTCGATGTAGAGCGGGCACGCGCGGCACCCATGCCACGCAAAACCCTCGAGCGGCACGAGCCCTTGGCTCGGGATGACGTCAACCCTCGATGGGATATCGACGTGAGAAGGTCGCCGGGACCTCGCTCGATGTAGAGCAGTGCACCGCGGGCACCCATGCCACGCAAAACCCTCGAGCGGCGCGAGCCCCGGCTCAAGACAATGTCAACCCTCCAAAGAAGGCACGCGCGTGAGAGGGTCGCCCAGGGCCTGCTTGAAGCAAAGGGGGCACCGCAAGCACCCATGCCGCGCCGCGCCGCCAACCCGCCGCCTCGGGAGCCGGCTCGCCCGGATCCCTCGACGGCCGCAAACGCGAAAAGACGGGGCCGTTCAGGCACGGCCCCGCACGGCCCTACTGATCAGAGGTTCGAAGCCTGACCCTCGACGGGTTCGAACGGGGGCCTCGGATCGCGGAGTTAGGGACGACGAGGGCACGCGCATTCGAGCCGTTCCTCGAGCCCGTCGGCTCGAGGGTGCCCCACATGTCGTGTTTGAGAGCCGGCGAGGGCGGCTAGCGGGGGGATCCCACCGAGGGAGAGCTCCGCGCCCTCGGTCCCTAGCGAACGGGACCGAGCCCCACCTAGCAAACCCATGCAAGCGCTTCCATGGACGTGTCTCCGACCACGCGGCCTACCCTTATCGAACGGGGCATGGGCGTCCACTTGAACCACCCGCTACCGGCTCGAAGAGGAATCCGCAAGTCGCGACCCGCTCGATGGGAGTTGCGAAACCTCACCCTCCGTCCCGCGGAGGGACGGCGAGGGCGCGTTAAAAAACAAGACGTCGAGGCTCTACCCGATCGCCTCGAACGGGCCAAGGCTCGGGGGCTTGACGCACGGCTACACCTCCTTGAAACCGCACCCGCCGGGAGATAGTGACAGGCGGTGCGTGCACCCCCGAAGCCGACCGAAATACCGCCGATGCCGGTTGGCATATGTGCCACGCCTCTCGACCAAAATTCTCGCGGTAAACCCCCGCGGGGAGAACCCACACTCCTGCGGGGCTTCGGGGCTAGACCCGCGGGTCCGCCGACGCGGCCCCACGGAAAACGTTCGCAAACAAGGAGGGAAGAACGTCCTATCGGTAGGTTCCGGCATCCGCGGGAGCCTCAATGGCAAACCCACGGATGCTCGGGGGCTGCGTCGGGGACAGCCCTAGGGGTCCCCTTAAACAAGGGGGAAAACCTCACTTAAAGCCCGCAACGAAACCCAAATACGTTAAGCCTAACCATGCGGGCGCCTAACCATGCGAGACACGGCCCACGGGGGACTCCGACGGCCCATCGAGGCGGCCCACACAAGGATCTTCTCGAACGGGCTCCGCCTCATTCGAGGATGCGCGCTCCCTTCGGGCGGGCATCGCCCCGCACGAGGGGCGGCACTTCCCTCGAGCGGGCTCCGCGTCGCTCGAGGGTACGCCCCGCCCTCGGCCGGGGTCCGCCACGCTCGAGGGTGCCCCTCACGCGTGCGCCGGCCCCGTACACGGGCATTTAACGCCCTGACACAAGGGGGCGGCGCCATCATGCGCCCGGGGCTCGCGCCCCGTGCCGCCGCACCAACTCCCCGGGGAGGAGCCCATCCCCACCACCGGGGGGAGGGACTGTGCGGTACGGCCGGTGTCAGTCCCGTGACACCGCGCGCCTACTGCAGTACGGCTAACGCGCCCGACCCTCGAAGGGGGGCCGGGCGCACCCTCGATTTCACTTTCCCGTGACCCTACAGGGTTAGGTGGAGGCGCTAGGCCGGTGGACTGCCACTGTAACGGCGTGGCCGCCGTACCCGTGCGTGCAGGCGCACGCCGGACCCTGTAGCAACGACTCCAGCCCCGTGAAGCGCGTTGGGAAGGAACGTCGTTCTGCTTGCCCCCGTACTCCGTACAAGCTTGCGTCGACATCTCCCTCGAGCCTATCAGAGGACATCACCGCCATCCGTTGCTCTCCTACCCTCGAACCGCCACCGTTCGGGTACAAGTCGTGCCATGATGACCGGATCGCGGCGGGGGATCGCCGGACGGCCGCCCACTCTACACCGTAGCACGTCGCACTTCTCCACATAGCTAGGTAGCGCGGCGCGCATGTAACCCGCCGCCCCCTTGATCTATAAAAGGGGGGGGGCGAGCCCCCGGGGGGGGGGGGGGGGCGAACGGAAACACAAGAACACTTCACCCACCACGTACTCATTCTCATTCTCCCACAATATCTTCGGCCACTCTTCCGGGGACTTGGAAGCTACACTTCCTCTCCCGCCTTGCTTGTATTTGCCCCACTACAAGCACCCCCGGTGCTAAGTAATATAGTGCCCCCGAGCACGCCCTCGCTGGACGTACGGCCCCCTCGGCGGAACCAGGATAAAACCTCTCCGTGTCACTTGTTACTTAGCATCGACCATTGAGGGATAGACCTCGGCGCTATCTACCGGTTAGTGTCGGGACCATATTCCGCACCGACAGCCTATCGATGTTCTCCAACACCTTGCCTATGGCCTTGAACTTGGTGACTGTGTCCTTGTTGATCTTAGCTTGCTCATCCATGAAGTCCTTCAATTGTATACGAAGCAGAACCAAGTTCGTAATGGATGAGCTTGCATTAAATTGAGGTCTACCTAGCCCATAGAGGAAGTTCGGCAATTCTCCCTTCCTCATGTAGTCGAGCACCTTGGCTTCCTCCGGACAATCTTTGTGTACATGGCCATACTCTCCGCATTCTTCGCATGTGGATCTTGCTTCGACAGCCTTCAAATCTTGAGCCTCTTTCTTTTCTATCTCCATCTTCTCCAACCTCCTCATGAGTGAATCGATCCGCCTTCAAGTATGTTCTCCTTCTCCACTTGCAAGACTCCTTTGACGTTCCCTGTGGGTTGAACCGGAAGTAGGCGTCCGGATGACGCCCATGTGTCATTATCCGCGACCTTCTTGAATAGAGTGAAAGCTTCGATCGGTGTAAGCTCGATGATAGATCCTCCCGCCGATGCATCGATGATCATCCTTGACGCCATGGTGAGTCCTTGATAGAACTTTTGCACGAGGTCTTCCTTCGGGAACTTGTGATGTGGAACTGCCTGAGTGTACTCATTGAAGTGCTCGAATGCCTCCGAGATAGTCTCCATAGGGTATTGAGCAAAAGTGGCAATCTTATTACGCAAGCTTTGAGTTTTACCCGGCGAGTAGTATTCCTTCATGAAAGCCTTCATCAATGCGTTCCAATTTTGCACGGTTGAGAGTGGAACCATTGCAAAGCCTTCCCGAGTAGTGAGAACGGGAAAAGCCTTGCCCTCATTTGGTCCGGAGTCACCCCATCCATGTTGAAGGTCCGATATAGTTGAATGAATTCTTGGAGGTGAAGGTTCGGATCTTCTTTACCCGTGAAGGGTGAATGTTGCACCATGCGGATTCTTTACCATGAGGTGAAGGTACAAGATTGGTAGGTCGATGATGTCCGGGGTGCATAGCTCCCCGATCTTTCGTTCTTGTGGCGGTTGTTCACCCATTGGTGGAAGTCGATTCTCCCGAGGACTTTGAGGTGGTGGATTCTTCGGAGATTCCTTCGATCCTTTGTCTTCCGACTTTGAATCTACAAAATCCGGCTTTTTAGCTTGATGTGTTTCGCGTCTCCTTAGCCTCGTAAAGTTTTTCTCGGATCATTAACAAAATTATCGGGTTTGTTGGAGAGGTAGCCGTCCATCTCCTGTTAGGGTTAGCGCTAAACAAAATATGCAAAAACAAAAGTAAAAATAAATCTAAGAAAACTAGGGTTAGACAACCTAGATTAGATTGATTTTGAGGATGATCAAAAGTTAGTAGATGCAAAAAGAAAAACTAAAAGAAAACGGAAAATCACAAAAAAGCAATAGAAGATCAAATCTTGATCACTTGTTCCCCAGCAACGACGCCGTAAAAAAGGGGCTTGTTGACGGTTAATCGTTGTATCAAAGTTCGTTTAGACTTGCAAGGGGACAAATCTCCCTTCGTAGTCAAGGGACCTTTCTTCCCTCGAGTTGTGAAACCAAGGTATCGAATCCGTGGAACAAATGTGTGACACAAAAGATGATCTACCGTTGACGGATAAAAGACGTATCCCTCTACGATCCGCAAGCGTACGGACCCCACACGATTTTCACCACGGGATTCCTAAGGTTCTTGTCAATGCGCAGAGCAAGGGGATTACAAGCGTTCAATCTACTTCTATGCACTAGCTACTAAAACCCTAACTATTATTATACTAGAAAACAACTAAGCTACACTAGAGAGAACGATAAGCGATCAAGGTAGGAGACACTCGCCCATGGGTCTACGATCATGCAATCAATTAAAGACATTAAACCAATCTAATCTATCGAGGGCTGTGACCACGGTTTCGCCCTTTCCCTCCTCTCGTACTGTCACTACGTGAAGGTATTCATGACTAGACCTATGATGGACACGGCGTATTGAATGGATCCAAGGAAGCATTGGGGCCCTACTCCCTTTACGGCAAGGTAGAAAACCTTAAGCATTAAAGTATGTTCAACACAATATGATAGATATATAATCCAACAAAGTATGATTACATCTCAAGATCGATTACAACCCATGGACAAATAAGGAGATTACCCCATCAAGTTGCTAGTCATAGCACCGTTGATCATGATTTCCCTTCCGAGGGTGTCATCCTTCTCCATGAGAGGGTGCTTCCTTCGAGGTGGTTGATCTCCCTTTGGAGATCCTCCTCCTCTCTCTCTAGCTTGTGGATGGCCTCCTAGTGCGAATGGCTCTCTCTCTGCAAATGGCGATGCCTCCGGGGTTTTAGGGTTGAAGATCCTTCGGGTGCAAGGAAAGGGGGGCCGAACCGACCACCGGGGTGGGCCGGGCCGGCCGGCTTGGGCCAACCGGCCCGGTGCCCATCTCGGCCGGCTCGGTCGCCCCTTCGTTCCCTTGGGTCCTCGGGTCATTATGCACTTTGCCCCCTCCACTTGCATGATTTTGACGATGTCGTCCTCGCATCCAAGATGGAGGTTCTCCGCACATGAAGTTTGGTCTTTTACACTTCAATCCCCGGGGTGTTCCTTAGTAACACTTCGGTCCTTGCCACCATTGGAAGTGATTTCATCAAGCTCATGAACACGAACAAGACTCCGTAAATGCTCCTTTGAACTTGTTGTGAATCCGTCCTTTATGTCCATGTTTTCCTACATAAACACAACACTTCCAAATGCATGCACATAGATGAACTTGTTATATGATTAGTGTGCCTAGTGGCGGGTTAGTTCCATAATCAAATCCAAACCAAAGTGTAATGACCATGCTAGGTGTACCAAAATACACCGTCAACATCTCCCCCACGCTTAGCTCTTGCTCGTCCTTGAGCAAGTACTCGTAAAAGAACTTCGTCCAAAGTGTTGTAATCGTGTACCGCTAACCCTTCTTCACAAGTTAGTCAATCCTTTCATCTTTAACACATAAACACAAAGTAATGATCATCAAACATAAACATGGGCGTTTAGAATCTTTACCACGTCAAGATTTACCCCACAACTCAAACTCTTCACTCGAAGTCTTCAAATTCAGCCATGCTTACTTCTTTGCTTCCATCGAAGGGTTTTTATGATTTTAATAACAAAATTCCTGCAACAAGTATTAGACAAAAACCTTTCTCCAAACTCTCTCAAGTCACTCATGTGAGGTGGCTATCCTAAACCAATTTTATAAAACACTCACCTCCCATAATTCTCTCATATACATGTAAAGTGGAGCTATAGGTAGGGCTAGCGCAATCAACACAAGTATTGTCAAACTAAGAACTTCCTCTAATGGTTGTTTACCTTTCAAAGCCAATGATCATGAGAATTAACCATATGTAGGGATATCAAGGATGAGAAGATTTAGAATGGTGGACATGTGCAAGGGAAAAATAAAATTATGACTACAAGGCACCGATGACGTCCTCATTGTCGGTTTGCACATGGTTGGAAAAAGAACGAATATTTCGTCTCTCAACAACGTGACATCCTTCCTCACACTTTATTTTTCTTTTCTTTTGCTTGATTCATCCCTCTCATATCTTTATTACTACCTCCTCTTTCCTCTCTTCTTTTTCTTTTCATTCTTTCATTCTCATATTTTTTCTCTTTCTTTACTTTTCTATATTTTTTTCTTTCTTTCTTTTCCATACTCATACTTTTCTCTTTATTTTTCCCTCTCTTGACAACTTTTCAAAGCTCTCAACTCCTCTCATTCTCGCATGCATACAATCTGAAATTTTAAATAAATCATGCTAGAGACGAGACGAAACTTTGAGAATAGGTTGTGTTCAAGGAATGCGATGTACAAAAGAGATGTATAGGGTTGGGTATGGAATTCGGTGATGTACGGGACTTCTAATGTAAAAATCATGTTACCGAATGTATGACGAGGCTAGCAACAAAAGATAAGCACAAGAACATGATCATTGCTCGAAATTAAAACTCCAAGAGAGAAGGATCCTAGCTTAACTCATCGTGCTAATCACACTTATGGTGGAGCAAAAAAACGAATTGGCCTTGTATAGGATTTTTTTTCTTACTCTCAACTTGGAAAAAGAGGTTTTGCTAAACTTTATTACAAGGGTTTTTAGGTAATTTTCAGAACTGAAATCCTCCAACTTTTAGCATTGAACATAGCACAACTAACATGTGAAGCTCAAGATCGAAGTGTGGTGTGGATACTTTAAGTAGTAGCAATTCCACTAAGCACCACGGTAAACGTTTTTCAAACCACACACTTATGTTCATACATCAAGAATCAAATATAAACAAACAAGTGAATAAAGATAAGCATCACACAAGACACAAAACATATAAAGACTCTTTTTATTTGATTTTCTTTGACTCCACACTAATTTAAGACACTTTCAAACTTGCAAAAACACACTAAAAAACTAAAGACTCATTAAACTCTAAAACTCTCACTCGAAGATTGAACCGAACCTAAACTTGAAGCTCAAAAGCTAAGGCTAGCTAGCTAGCTCTCCCCCATGCTAAAAACATACGACGTCATCGTGGTATCTTACAAAATTGCTAAGGGGAAAACTAGACCTAGTGGTACTTCAAGCAAGTATTGCACCACTTGCCTCTCATGTTCCGACCATGCCAAAGAGTTTGCGCATGTTGCGGTTAAGGAACTTGTAATCGTCTTCAATTGCGCGCTCCAAATCCTCCAAATGTTGCTTCATCGCTTCCATGGCTTGGAGACATTCGTCGACCGACGCGTAGAGATCCGCGATGGATTGGCGGCAAGCTCGACGACACATCGGATGCAATCCGAAGGGGTCATCATCGCCATTGTCTCCACCGACGTCGCCACCATCGTCACCATCACCATTGTCGTCGCCTCTGCCGTTGGGGCCTTCGGGAGTCTTCTCCTTGGGCACCTCATCCCAAATGTAAAGGTCGTTATCATCTCTTCCGGCGGCCGCCCACGAACTCGGGCTATGATCGTTGGAGTAGTCGCTACCCTCATAATCCTTAGGCTCGGGCGACACCTCCTTGTAGTCTTTCCTCTTCATGCCTTGGATGCGCGCCGTCCTTCGAACGGGCGTGGGACCTTATCTCCTTCGACGGGGTTGCGAGATGCAATAGCTCCGGTCGGGACACGCGCTCCGCAACGGATGCGGGCGGTCCTCTTGATCTCGACGGGTAGCTTGAGCTCTCATCACTTCTCCTCCTCCATCGATGGCTCCTTGGCTTCTAGCTTCAACTCTAAGCTCCACGGGGACACAATGGCTCGCCGCGTGGGTGCAAAATATTGCTTGAAGGGGTTGATTCCCGAGCTCCCAATTCGGCCAAATAAATAGTCCGAAGAGAAAAACCCTAGGAACCTCATTTTCCTTATTTAAACTTCCCTTAAAATTTTCCGACCAAAGAAGGAAGTCGAAAAGGAGCAATTCGGGCAAAAATCGGGGACGTCCCCCGCCGGGACCCACACGGGGCCGGTCGGACCGGCCTGGCCGGCCCACCCTGTCTCGGGGGCCGGGCCGATCCGGTTTTTCGTGCTCGCCCTTATTTCACCTCCTTAGCCCATGGGAAAAAGTTGGCCCGGTAAATCTTCGCGAGAAACTCCAAAAAATTAAAAGAAAAATTATTTACGTAAATTCATGCCTCGTTTTTCGTCCTAGGCGGGACGTTCGGGCTCTTCTTCCATGGTGAAGACATCAACATGATGAAGGGGCACAACGTCGGGTTCGTAGTAAACCTTAAGCCGTTGGACATTCACCATAAATTGATCGCCTTTTATATCCATGATGGTTACCGAAGGATCAGATGGCGACTAGAGAGGGGGGGAGTGAATAGGAGCCGGTAAAAATTCTTCCCAAAGAACCCGGCCTATGTCCTACTCAAATCCCGGTCACACACGAGCGATGGATCGAATCACGCACCAATCGCCAAGACCACGAGGTTATGGATCAACCTCTAGCCTTAGGAACGATTCCTAGAAGCACACGCGGAAGCACTAGAAAGGGAGGAAAGGAATCGAAACAAACAAAGACCGCACACGGGCTCGGCGGCGGACCGTCCGGCCCGGCGGTGCGGACCGTCCGCGATGGACGCGCGCGGACCGTCCGACCCGCTCTCGCGGACCGTCCGCGCCGACGTCGCGGACCGTCCGGCCCTTCCCGCGGACCGTCCGTTAAATCACACGGAACGAACCAAAGCCACACACGACCCACGGACCGTCCGCGGGGAGCACGCGGACCGTCCGCCAAGCACCCGCGGACCGTCCGCCCGACACCGCGGACCGTCCGAAACTCCGTCCAACCAAAAACCAAAATCGCGACGGATCGAAACAAAGGACGAGCAAGAACGCGAAGAACACGGGACGAACACGGCCCACGCGGACCGTCCGCGACCCCCCGCGGACCGTCCGCCGAGTGCGGACGAGCGAGAGAAAAACGCCCGACCCCCGAAAGTCAACTCCCCCAAATCATCATCGGATTTCCCAAACGGTTGAAGTTGTGGAGACAAGGGTTTGGGTACTTGAAAAGCGTCACACAAGGATGCTATAGCCCAAAAATCTTGCCTCCTAACTCCCTAAATCACCGGGAATCGCGAATCCTTTGAGCACCACCAAAACCTAGAGCACCGAACGAAAACTCACGAATCGAAGTAGTTTCCCGGCGTTTGAGGGCACAACATCAAGCACAAAGATGCACAAGACATCTATCCATGTTTTCCTCAAAGAAATCCGGGAAGAAACTCACTCAAATCCGCGGAATCACACCGAGAACAAAGACACGAAAATAGGCACAAAAAGGCACGAAAAACAACCCCGAATCTTCTATACAAACCAGGAAAGATTCACAAGGTCTAGCATGCCGCCCTAGCATCCATCCCTCTCAACAAATCTCTCATGAAGCTCTCATGCTAGCCTAGAGAAAATAGGAAGAAAAATGGCTACGAAAATGAGAAAGAGAAGGGGGGAAATGAAACCCTAAGTCGCGGAGAGAGAGAGCCATCAACACACACTCCGGGCTTATATATCGAGTCCCGCCGGAGTGGTAAATGACTCGACTACCCCTAACTACACTACGGCGATACAACCCACGTAGGGGCATTTTGGTAATGTTTGTGGGTCTTGCCATCGGACGGCCACGCCTTTGCCGCACCCCGCGTCCTCCCGACGCAAGCCATGCGATCCCGCCGCGTGTCCTCCGCTTCGAAGCTTCCCGACACACCGGATCCCGTCTCCGTCGTGTTGGGCCCTCGGACTTGGTTTTGAGGCCCAAACCAAGAAACCGTCCGCCGATGGTTTTGTGGGCAAACCACCAAACCCCGCGTGCCGGTCCGGCCTCCCGCCAAACCACTTGACTTGACCGCCACCGTGCACCGGCTCACTTGTCCATGACTTCGTCTTGCTTGTGTCGCCACCATGTGGCCCGCACCCGATCCCGCCGTCCACCGGGTCCCTCGAGCCGAGCCTACTTGTCTCTCCATCTCCGGAGGCCCCTCAAGGCCGAAGACCTTTCGCGCCCGTTCTTCACCTGCAACAACACGAACTAGGCCGCGGCCTACACTGCGCACTAAGCCAAGAGTCGGTCCAACACCCGTTGTCAATCACTCATCACTAAGGAGCGGTCATCCACCGAGCCACCGGGACGCTCCTGGTCCTCAATCTCCCCCTTGATGAGTGCATTGACAACACACAACGCGAAATGAAATTCGAGTGAAAGAGAAAGAAAGAAGAAAGAAAAACAAGGAAGCTCAACTCATGACCAAAACCGAAGAAAGGCAAAGAAAGGTCACAAGCCAAGCAAAGCACAAAATCCACACCGAAAACGGCAAGAAAGCTCCCCACGAACAAATGCCTCCCCCCGAACATGTGGATGCACACTTCCAAATTTCAGCTCACCTTTTTCTGAATTTTCATTAAGCTCACCTTTTCTCCCCCTTGTTGACAATGTATGAATCAAGGTGAAAAAGCGAAATGCAAAGCAAAGCATATAAACATCTACATGAGCTTCTCAAATAGGCCAAATCTAGTGTCAAAGGCTAAAATTGAGACAAAGATCACACACATGAATCATAGCATAGTCAAAGCATTGCCACAAGTAATATATGAAAATACAAGCATGTGACAAAGCAAAATTTTCAGATTTAAGCATTTTTACCAAAAGAAGACTCGCTTCACATGTAAAAGCCTATCCATGTCACACTTGAGCCACAAACATGCATACCATTTAAAGATCATACAAGGATATCAAATTCTCGGCAAAAGATCATGGCAAACACCCATAAAGCAAAGCATGTCATGTCAAAGCTCATGAGCCATGTGTCCACTTCGGGGAGACTTCTCCACTGGTGAACATCATGCAACATGTTTTGCACCCATATGTGAAAGATACGACATTTTCGGCATAGACATGATGGATGGAGCATTTTTCAAGCATTTGACACTTCTTTTCAAGATTAAATTATTTCATGGTACATGAAGTGCCTTTGCGGCAAAAAGAAGCTTATGCTCCCCCATGAATGCAACATAGGCTAAACATTCACAATGATATCCGGCCTTTGGCCCAAATGCAAGAACAAGGCATCCAAGCACAATCTAAGCATGAAAAGCACATTTAGACCAAAGCGTGACATGGATACACAACTACACACGAGTGGAGCATATTTCATCAAAAATTAGTCAAGTTAAGCATTTATCTCAAAAAGGGGCTATCTCACCACACATATATCTCAAATATTCCAAGAGCATAGCCTCACATCACCATTTCTCCACACATATAACCAATATCTCACAAATAGCCAAAGAGACTCAAATATGGCATATGAAAGAAGCTCATCATCCTAAAATGCAATATGATACAAATGCAACATGATATGTGACAAGATGGCTATCCTACCATGGTTTATACATCAAGCAAAGCATGTATATACATCAAAGTAAATCATGGTATAATACATATGATACACAAAGGAAATCCCCCAAGAATCAACTAGAAAGGGCAACAAACCCCAAGTTCCCCCGCAAGCGCACAAAGGTAGCTTGGTCGAGAGGCTTTGTAAAGATGTCGGCTAGGCGATCTTGGGTAGGGACATGGCTCAAAACGATGGTTCCTTTCTCCACATTGTCCCTCGGGAAATGATACCTCACCTCTATGTGTTTGGTTACGGAGTGAAGCCTTTGGGTTTTTGGCTACGCTTATGGCACCGGTGCTATCACAAAGAAGTGGGATGCGGGTGCACTCCTCACCAAAGTCTCTCAAAGTGTATGAAATCCACAACAGCGGGAGCAACAACTAGCGGCGGCAACATACTCCGCCTCGCGTGGTAGGCGAGCTACACTAGGCGCTTGCGGGAAGACCATGAGACCAACGAAGAACCAAGAAGCCGACAAGTGCCGGAAGTAGACTTCCTCTCGACTCGACAACCGGCAAAATCCGCATCGGAAAAACCATGAAGAGACGAGTCGAGGAGGAAGAATACCAAAGGCCAAGACCGAGGGCGGACCGTAGGTACACGAAAATCCTCTTGACGGCTGTCGATGTGATGTCCTCGGCGAAGCACGAAAACGAGCGCACGGACACACGGCCCGGGCGTATGTCCGGCCTCGTCGCCGTCAAGTAGAGAAGGGAGCCGATCATGCTCCTGTACTCCCGTGGTCCCGCGGTTCTCCGTCCTCATCCGCATCCAAAGTGGCCGTACTCCCCATGGGAGTCGACATCGGCTTCACATCTTGCATACGGAACTTCCTCGGCATGTCTTTCGTGTACTTGGTCTGGTGCACAAATGTACCGTCCTTCACTTGCTTGATCTGCAGCCCGAGAAAATACGCAACTCGCCCATCATGCTCATCTCGAACTCCCTGCTCATCTCATCTGCAAACTTGGCAACAAGGTTATGTGACGAGCCACCAAAGACAATATCATCCACGTATATCTGAACAATCAACAAGTCATTTCCATGCTTGAGGAGAAACAAGGTTCTATCCACGGTACCCATCACAAACCCTCTGCTCAACAGAAAACCTCTCAATCTCCCATACCAAGCACGGGGCGCCTGTTTCAACCCATACAGAGCCCTTTTCAACCGTATACCCTGTGTGGGTACAACTCGCTCTCAAACCCCGGTGGGTCGCTTCACATACACCTCCTCCTCTATGACCCCATTCGGAAAAGCACTCTTCACGTCCATCCGAAACAACTTGAACCCTTTAGCCACGGCAAAGGCTAGAAGGATCCGAATTGCCTCAAGACGGGCCACGGGAGCAAAGGTCTCCTCATAGTCGATCCCCTCCTTCGACTAAACCCCCGAGCAACAAGTCCGGACTTGTTCCTCACAACCATCCCATTCTCTCCCTCTTTGTTCTTCCAAACCCACTTGGTTCCTATGGGATGGCAATTTGGAGGTGGTTCAACTAACTCCCACACACTCCGGTTCCTCTCAAAATTTTCCAACTCCTCATGCATAGAATTGACCCGGTTTGCATCGGATAAAGCATGTCCAATGTCCTTGGGCTCAAAAGTAGCAACAAAAGCGAGCATGAGCAAAATGAGAGGAATTCCCGGACCTCGGCCGTGTAGTGCGTTCATTGATGTCTCCAATGATCTTCGAAAGGGGGTGCACTTCTTGAATCCGCCGGGGAGCCTCACGCCTCGAGACCACCTCCCCCTCAACTTCAGCTTCTCTCGCCTGGTCCTCTTGTTGCACCGTCGTTGTCCATGAAGTAGACGGTCCATGCTCCAAAGTAGTCGTGGGGGAAGTAGTGGGTACATGCTCAGCTTCAGGCGCATGGTTCTCCCCATCATCATCTCCAGCTTCATCTTTCTCCTCTTCAAAGAGGTCCTCGGCCATCTCTTCATCACCTGCACATTCAAAGCCAAGAGAAGTACATGGCATTGTCTCGTCGAAGGTCACCTCGCAAGTCTCCATGATTTTGTTAGTCTCAAGGTTAAGCACCCTATAGGCTCTAGAGTGGTTAGCATATCCAAAGAAAATACCATCACTAGACCTAGCCTCAAACTTGTCGAGTTTTCCCTTTTTCAAAATAAAGCACTTGCGGCCAAAAACTCGGAAATGACTCACTTTGGGTGCCCGACCATGCATAAGCTCATAACGGGTCTTCTTCTTGAAAGCTCTCAATAAAATCCGATTGGAAACATGACAAGGCTGTATTGACCGCCTCGGCCCAAAACCTCCTAGGAGTCCTGTGCTCATCGAGCATCGTCCTAGCCATCTCACAAAGAGTCCGATTTTTCCTTTCCACGACTCCATTTTGAGGGGGCACATAAGGGGTCGAATAGCGATGTTCAAGACCTAGATCACGACAAAAGGCATCAAAACGAGAGTTCTTGAACTCGAGCCATTATCCTTGCGGATAGCTCGAATAGCATTCCCATGCCTCTCGTTTTTCAACCTCACGATCGGATCTCGAACAAAGCCAAAAGTCTCACTCTTATCCTCCAAGAAGAACACCCGGGCATAGCGAGAGTAATCGTCCACCACAACAAGGACATACCACTTCCCACCCACCGAGCGAACTCGAGCGGCCCAACAAGGTCCATATGCAACGGCTACGTCGGACGCTCGGTCATGACATCGGTCAGGGGTGGATGGGGAGTGGCTACCATCTTACCATGCCTACAAGGAGCACAAACCAAATCCTTCTCAAACTTCAACTTCGGCAATCCTCGGACAAGGTCAAGACCACTCAAGCGGGAAACCAAATCAAAGCTCAAGTGTCCCAACCGCCTATGCCATTTCCACAAATCGGAAGAAGGACCGGCCATCAAACGGCGAGCGAGGACCCAAAGAACGAGAGAAATCGGCCACGAAAATGCGACCCTCGGGGATGATCATACAAACAAGATCACCTCGAGAATCAAGCAAACGAGACTCGCCGGACTTGAAACGCACCTCAAAACCTTCATCAAGCAAGCGAGAAACCGAAAGCAAATTAAAACCCAAAGACTTCACAAGAGCCACTCTCTTCAATGTTACCTTGTCACTCACATGCACAACACCCTCGAAAGCACCCTACCTCGTCCATTGTCCCCAAATGTAATGTACATCTTTTCCTTCAACGGGGTGAGGTGGAGAACCACTTCTTATCTCCGGTCATGTGTCGAGAACATCCGGAGTCGATCAACCAAATGTTCTCCAAGCCTCACCCTGCGATCAAAATCAAGAACGAGAATGAGCTAGCGACTCGAACACTTGGGGTTAGCACGCGAGAAAGTTAAACCGGTGTCGAGCCATGCTGCTCAAAAGAGGGGTTAGCAAACATCACTCCCTTGCCACCAAACTTCCCATGTCCCATGGGAGGAGTACGAGCACCACGAGGGGGAAAACGTGGTCCGGAGTTCCTGCGGAACCCAAAGCTGCGATCATCTCCCCCGAACCCGTGCGAGGACGAGTAGGAGGACGTCCGGCAAAACCACCACGAGCCCGACCAAACCTCTCACCGGCACGCACACCATCATCTCTCCGACAAACCTCTCACCACCACCACCTCTGCTGTGGGAACACCGCCAACACTCCTCACACTTCCCACACCCCGTGGAAGTGGCACTCTAGGCTCGGGGAATACCGCGAGGGCTGGCGATACTGTCTGGTTTGCTTGCTCCCTAGCAAGCCTCTCATCCCTCTTCCTCTTGTAGCAAAACTCGCAAGATGCCTCTCCTTGCCACAATACTCACACGAAGGGGATGGGTTTTGGTTTTGGCTCGGCTTCTCTCTAGGTTTCTCACCCTTCTCACCCACAAACTTCACGGGTTTTTGGAAATCATTTGTCTTAGGTGGGAATTTGGGTGGATCTTGGGTTGTGTCAAGCTTGTTGCAAAGGTGGTTGGGCTTTGGTGTGAAAGAGTTCTTGGGTGCTTTTGGGAATGGGACTTGGATCTCTCCGATCACCTCGAACCGGGGTTAGACTCAACACACTTCTCGTACACACTCTCCCCACTTGTTCTCTCCCACTTTCTCACCCAACTTCTCAAAACCCAAACCACGACCATCGGCTCTCTTGAACTCCTCAATCATGATTTTCAATTGAGGTTCCCTGCCCGACAACCAACCCAACACCTTCCTCAAATAGTCATTCTCCTCATAGATGACATCCAAGCGGGAAGTAAGTTCAAGATTACGCAAAGTGACTTCATCACGGCTAGAACATGCATTTGCCACGGGAGATTTCAAAGATGCTTCCAAAGAACTAATGGTAGAGCGAGCATCAACAAGCTTAGCATGCATAGTAGGACATGATTTGCAAGCACCAAGCAAAGTAGGTCTAGCCTTAAGCTCATCATGTTCGAGTCCTAAGAGCATCTAGTTGAGCCAAAATAGAAGCATTCTTCTCATTAAGCATTTTGATCTCATTCAACCAAGCATCACATTCAACACATTCAACATCATCGGGGAGAAGTAGGAGCAAGTTTCAAAGAGTCATTCTCAAGTTTTAATTCAAGCAATTTTGACTCTAACTCTCCTACTTTCTCACTAGCATTCTCAAGGCGAGCCCTAAGATCTTTCCTCATCTTTTTGGCATCTCTCGGCACACTATCACGGTTATCAAGCAAACCATTCAACCTAGCAATCTCGGCAAGCAAAGAGTCGGGATCACGGTTTACCTCATCCTCCGAGTCGGAGTCGGCCGTCCTCCTTCACACTCTTCTTCTTGCTCGAGCTATGGGCCATGCCACAAAAGCCCTCGAGCGCCACACGGCTCGGCCCGGCGGGGTTCGCTTGCACTCTTCTTGCCCGTTGCGCCTCCCGGCGTCTTCATCTTCGTTGCTCGAGCTTGGCTTGCTCCTCGCTTGAGCTTGAGTCGACGTCGCTCGCACCGGCCACCATCGCTCTTGCCTTGTTCTTCTTGTAGGTGCTCTTGCTCGGTCGCCGCTTGTCCTTGTCCTTGCTCTTGGACTTGTTGAAGTGCTTGCCCTTGGAGGAGTACTTGTCTTCACGCCTCGGGTGCGCCTTGTACTCGTTCACCTTGTACTTGTTCTCCTCCGCTTCCGGGCACTCGGCGATGAAGTGGCCACGCTTGCCACACTTGTAGCACGTCCACGAGCTTCGCCTTGCGTTCCTCCGACTCTCGTGTAGTCGTTCAAACCTTCTTGAGAGCAAGGCCGGCTCCTCCTCGCCCGGCCACATCAAACTCCTCATCCGGAATGGACATAAGAGAGGACAAAGAAAGCTGTCGACGGGAAGGGTTAGATTTGCCCTTTGATCCTCCCACAAGAGCAAGACTATGGTCGGTCGAGCCCTCATGCTTGGATAGCATCTTCCTGTCAACCTCGGCCGACTTGAGCTTAGAAAAGAGGTCATCCAACTCAATAGTCAAATAATTCCCGGACTCCTTGATGGCCTCAACCTTAGCACCCCAAACATTTGGATCCAAGACATGCAAGAGCTTCAAAGCCGATCATGCTCGGAGTACGGAAAATCCTCAACATTAGCCTTCATGTTGTTCACGATGGCGATGAACCTGCGAAACATCGCATCAATGTCCTCACTAGGGAAGTGGAGAAAAATTCTCATATTGCATCCGGTAAGAGACAAAGAGGCGAGCCTTCACATGGTTATCACCACCGTGAGCAACCAACAACTTATCCCAAATTTGCCAAGCAAGATCCAAATGGCGAACACGATCAAACTGCTGGATCACACAAGCTCGGCACAAGTGATCAACGGCTTTTGCATTAGCCTCATACTTAGCCTTGGCATCGGCATCGGTCACCATAAGAGTATGGATGTTGACCGGAATAGCATATGTCTTGTCAAGCACAATAAACTCCAACGACTTTCCTCGAAGAAAAATCCTCATACGAGCCGCCCACTTGTGGTAACCCTTGCCATCGAAGTGCGGCGGACCGCCCCGCTCAACGTACGCCATCTTAGGATTCGAGACTTGTCAAAGTCGCAAAGAATCCGGCACCAAGCTACGATACCAATTGAAGGATCGGATGGCGACTAGAGAGGGGGGGGGGGAGTGAATAGGAGCGGTAAAAATTCTTCCCAAAGAACCCGGCCTATGTCCTACTCAAATCCCGGTCACACACGAGCGATGGATCGAATCACGCACCAATCGCCAAGACCACGAGGTTATGGATCAACCTCTAGCCTTAGGAACGATTCCTAGAAGCACACGCGGAAGCACTAGAAAGGGAGGAAAGGAATCGAAACAAACGACGAGCACACGAGCTCTGGCGGAGCCGTCCGGCCGGCGGTGCGGACCGTCCGCGATGGACCGCGCGGACCGTCCGACCTGCTCTCGCGGACCGTCCGCGCCGACGTCGCGGACCGTCCGGCCCTTCCCGCGGACCGTCCGTTAAATCACACGAACGAACCAAAGCCACACACGACCCACGGACCGTCCGCGGGGAGCACGCGGACCGTCCGCCAAGCACCCGCGGGACCGTCCGCCCGACACCGCGGACCGTCCGAAACTCCGTCCAACCAAAAACCAAAATCGCGACGGATCGAAACAAAGGACGAGCAAGAACGCGAAGAACACGGGACGAACACGGCCCACGCGGACCGTCCGCGACCCCCCTGCGGAGCGTCCGTCCGCCGGTGCGGACGAGCGAAAATGCCCGACCCCGAAAGTCAACTCCCCCAAATCATCATCGGATTTCCCAAACGGTTGAAGTTTGTGGAGACAAGGGTTTGGGTACTTGAAAAGCGTCACACAAGGATGCTATAGCCCAAAAATCTTGCCTCCTAACTCCCTAAATCACCGGGAATCGCGAATCCTTTGAGCACCACCAAAACCTAGAGCACCGAACGAAAACTCACGAATCGAAGTAGTTTCCCGGCGTTTGAGGGCACAAGATCAAGCACAAAGATGCACAAGACATCTATCCATGTTTCCCTCAAAGAAATCCGGGAAGAAACTCACTCAAATCCGCGGAATCACACCGAGAACAAAGACACGAGAATAGGCACAAAAAGGCACGAAAAACAACCCCGAATCTTCTATACAAACCAGGAAAGATTCACAAGGTCTAGCATGCCGCCCTAGCATCCATCCCTCTCAACAAATCTCTCATGAAGCTCTCATGCTAGCCTAGAGAAAATAGGAAGAAAAATGGCTACGAAAGTGAGAAAGAGAAGGGGGGAAAATGAAACCCTAAGTCGCGGAGAGAGAGAGCCATCAACACACACTCCGGGCTTATATATCGGGTCCCGCCGGAGTGGTAAATGACTCGACTACCCCTAACTACACTACTGGCGATACAACCCACGTAGGGGCATTTTGGTAATGTTTGTGGGTCTTGCCATCGGACGGCCACGCCTTTGCCGCACCCCGCGTCCTCCCGACGCAAGCCATGCGATCCCGCCGCGTGTCCTCCGCTTCGAAGCTTCCCGACACACCCGGATCCCGTCTCCGTCGTGTTGGGCCCTCGGACTTGGTTTTGAGGCCCAAACCAAGAAACCGTCCGCCGATGGTTTTGTGGGCAAACCACCAAACCCCGCGTGCCGGTCCGGCCTCCCGCCAAACCACTTGACTTGACCGCCACCGTGCACCGGCTCACTTGTCCATGACTTCGTCTTGCTTGTGTCGCCACCATGTGGCCCGCACCCGATCCCGTGTCCACCGGGTCCCTCGAACCGAGCCTACTTGTCTCTCCATCTCCCGGAGGCCCCTCAAGGCTGAAGACCTTTCGCGCCGTTCTTCCGCAACAACACGAACTAGGCCGCGGCCTACACTGCGCACTAAGCCAAGAGTCGGTCCAACACCCGTTGTCAATCACTCATCACTAAGGAGCGGTCATCCACCGACCTTCGGGACGCTCCTGGTCCTCGGTTACCACTATGTTGGAGAGCACAAAATGCACAACATAAGGTCCGTCCCACTTGCTTTGCAATTTCCCCTTTCTGAAGGTTTTAAACCTCGAATTGTAGAGGAGGACCTTATCTCCTTCTTTAAATTCTTTCTTTCTCAATCTTTTATCATACCACCATTTAATTCTCTCTTTGTATATGCTTGCATTTTCATATGCCTTCAACCTCATCTCCTCTAGCTCGCTTATTTGAATTCTTCGTTTCACCATCGCGGCATCGAGATCGAGGTTCATCTCTTTAATCGCTTGATAGGCTTTATGTTCCAACTCAACCGGAAGGTGGAAAGCTTTTCCATAGACGAATTGATAAGGGGTCATACCTATTGGTGTTTTGAAAGCCATTCGATAAGCCCATAAAGCTCCTTCTAATTTCTTTGACCAGGCCTTGCCTCCCTTCTTTATGGTCTTGTTTAGGATACTTTTTAATTGCCTATTTGACATTTCGCTTGTCCGTTGGTTTGTGGGTGATAGGCCGTTGAGACCCTATGTTCAATTCCCAACTTGGACAAGTACTTTTTGAAATTCTTCCTGGTGAAGTGAGTTCCTCCATAACTTATCAAGATTCTCGGTGCACAGAAACGAGGAAAAATCATGCTCTTGATCATAGTAATGGACTCCTCCGTGGAAGCTTTACGACATGGTATAACCTCTACCCACTTGGATACATAATTAACCATGACTAGGATATACTCATATCCAAATTAGTTCTTAAAAGGCCCCATGAAGTCTATACCCCATACATCGAATATGTCAATTTGTAGGTTGTATTTCAAAGGCATAGAATTTCTTTGAGAGATGTTTCGGTTCTTTGGCATTCGGGGCATGATGCAACATATCTTTTAGTATCTTCATGCATCTCCGGCCAAAAGAATCCGCTCGACCATACTTTTGCTTGGGTTCGAAAATGGCTATAGTGTCCACCGTACTCCGCCGAGTGGCACTTTCTCAAAATCTCGACCCTTTCTTCTCTTGGCACACATCTTCTCATCACTCCATCATTGCCAAGTTTGAAGAGGTATGGTGCATCCCAAAAGTATTTCCTACTTTCGGAGATTATCTTCTTTTGAGAGTTTTTATCTAGATGATCGAGAGGCATCTTCCGAATCGCTCGAATGATATCGATCATCCAAGTATCTTTATCAAGCACTCGATAGAGGTGGTCATCTCTCATCTTATCTTCTATGGGCTCTTTATCATCTTGTCCACGATTCATCCTAGACAAATGATCGGCCACAACATTTTCCACCCCCTTTTTGTCACAAATTTCAACATCAAATTCTTGGAGAAGAAGGATCCAACGAATCAAACGTGGTTTGGCTTCCTTCTTAGCCGGAGATACTTGATGGCTGCGTGATCGATGTAACCAATGACCTTCGAGTTCACGATGTAAGATCTGAATTTTTCGAAAGCGAAAACCACCGCTAGCAACTCCTTTTCCGCGGTGGCATATTTTAATTGCGCCCCACTAAGAGTTTTTCTAGCATAGTAAATGGCGTGAACTCGGCCTTCCTTTCTTTGACCCAAAACCGCGCCTACGGTGTAGTTACTTGTGTCACACATGATCTCGAAAGGTTGGCTCCAATCCCGGAGGTTGAATAATGGGAGCACTCACCAACGGACTTTTCAAGGTCGGAATGCGGCTAGGCACTTCTCATCAAAGTCAAAAGCCATATCCTTTTGAAGAAGATGCGTTAAAGGCTTAGTGATCTTTGAGAAGTCCTTAATAAATCTTCTATAGAATCCGGCATTGCCTAGAAAGCTCCTTAAGGACTTAACATCCGTCGGAGGTGGGAGTTGCTCAACCGTCTCCACATTAGCCTTGTCCACTTCAATTCCTCTCTCAGATATAACATGTCCGAGCACTATGCCTTGCTTAACCATGAAGTGACACTTTTCCCAATTTAACACCAAGTCTACCTCCGCACACCTCGTGAGGACCTTTTCCAAGTTTGCCAAGCAATCCATGAACGTCTTCCCATAAACGGAAAAATCATCCATGAACACCTCGACAATTTCTTCGATGAAATCCGAAAATACGGCCATCATGCAACGTTGAAAAGAGGCGGAGCATTGCATAGACCGAAGGGCATCCTTCTATATGCAAACGTTACGTAAGGGCATGTTAATGCTGTTTTGTGTTGATCGTCGGGTGAATGGGAATTTGCATGAACCCTGAGTACCCATCGAGAAAGCAAAAATAAGCGTGGTTTGCTAATCTCTCGAGCATCTCGTCGATGAACGGTAGGGGAAAGTGATCTTTCTTCATCGCTTTGTTAAGCTTACAATAATCGATACACATCCGCCACCCGGTCACGGTTCTTTGTGGTATCAATTCATTTTTCTCATTCTTCACCACGGTCAAACCTCCTTTCTTTGGTACACAATGTCAGGAGCTCACCCATTCGCTATGCGGAACCGGGTAGATGATTCGGCATCAAGTAACTTGATGACCTCTTTCTTTACTACCTCTCGCATGGCATGAGTTAGCCTCCTTTGGTGGTCCACTACGGGCTTACATTGGTCTCCCATTGGTATATGATGAGTGCAAAAGGCTGGGCTAATTCCTTTGAGATCATTAATCGAATATCCAATCACCTTCCTATGTTTTTTCAATAAAATCAGCAAGGCCTCATTTTCTTCGGGACTCAACTCGTCGCTCACAATGTTTGGATAGGTTTTGTCGCGGGCCCAAAAATTCATATTTTAATCCTTTGGGCAAAGGTTTAAGGTCTACTTCGGGCACTTGTGGCTCCTCGGGTTTTATTTCTCCTATATTTTCGAATTTTCCTTCCTCCACACTTCCGTCATGTGGTTCCAAATCTTTTGTTGCTTCTTCTAGTTCTTCATCTTGTTGATTACTAATTTGATTCTCCATCGCTCTTTGCAGCGGGTCTCTAAGGGTTTCAACAAAACAAAGGCTATCTATCTCTTCTACTTCTTCATCTTCGGGAGGAAAGGGTGTAAGGTGTTTAGAAGCACGAAGAAAGTAATATGTGTACTTTGTTCCATTAAGGTTCATTGTTACTTTGCCTTCTCGGCATATAACACGGCATCAACCAACTTAAGAAAGGGCCTAACTAGGATTATGTGATCATGATTACTATGGTAAGCATCAATAACAAAGAAATTGGTTGGTATACAATTTCTAGAGATTTTTACTTTCATGTTGCAAGCAATACCTCAGAGGTTTAATAGTTCTACCATCTCCCATAATTAATTTCATTGATGTTGGAGCTAAGTCTAGGTTGTGGTCTTGAACTTTATCGTAAATTTGAGAAGATAGGACACTTACTTGTGCTCCGATGTCGCATAAAGCTTTGCATTGAACTCGTTGATCACGCAACTTAAGTGTGGTGTCATCTTCTCTTCTTCTTTGGATCCTATCGCGTAGACTTCGGCGGGCGAGAGTATGGTGATGCTTCGGGCTTGATCCCGATGATTCTCTTCACCTCGGCTATGTGTTACGGTGAAGGATCGGATGGCGACTAGAGAGGGGGGAGTGAATAGGAGGCCGGTAAAAATTCTTCTCAAAGAACCCGACCCTATACCCTAGACAAATCCCGGTCACACACGAGTGATGGATCGAATCACACACCGATCGCCAAGACAACAAGGTTATGGATCAACCTCAAGTCTTAGGAACGATTCCTTGAAACACACGCGGAAGCACGAATGAAAGGAGAGAGGAATCAAACCAAGGAGCAAAGCGCCGCACGCGCGGCCGTCCGACCGGGAGGGCGGGCGCCCGCACGGAGCCACGCGAACGGTTCGTAAAAGCCACCGGAACCACCGAGAGACGAACCGGGAAAAACGGAGCGTCCGCGAGGACCGGGCGGAGCGTCCGCACGGATCCGGACCGTTAGCTAGCGAAGCTCGGACCATCCGCAAACCCGGCCGCAACAAAAACCTAAAACAAAACTGTCGGTGCGGAATATGGTCCCGACACTAACCGATAGATAACGCCTAGGTCTATCCCTCAATGGTCGATGCCAAGCAACAAATGACACAAGGTTTTATCCTGGTTCCGGCCGAGGGGGCCGTACGTCCGGGGGCGTGCTCGTGGCACTATATTGCTCGGCACCGGGGGTGCTTGTAGTGGGGCAAGTACAAGCAAGGCGGGAGAGGAAGCGTGGCTTCCAAGTCCCTGGGAGAGTGGCTGAAGATGTTGTGGGAGAATAAGAGAGTGAGTGCACGGTGTCTTCGTTCCTCCCGAACTTTTTTCCCCCCCCGGCGGGCGGGGGCTCGCCTCCCCCTTTTATAGGCCAAGGGGGCGACGGGTTACATGCACGCCGCGCTACCTAGCTACGTGAGGGAGCACGTCGCGCTACGGTGTATAGTGGGCGGTGTCCGGACGATCTTCGCGCGACCCGGCCATGATGGCCTACCCCGTACCGAACGGTGGCGGTTCGAGGGTAGGAGGGCGGCAGACGGCGGTGGCGTCCTCTGATAGGCTTCGAGGGAGGTGCTGATGATGGCTGGTACGGGGTGCGGGGAGCGGGCAGAACGGCGTTCCTTCCCAATGCGCCTCGCGGTAGCGGAGTGGTTGCTGCAGTGCCCGGGCGTGCGCCTGCGGTGCCGGGCGTGCGCCTGCACGCGTGGGTACGGCGGCCGCACCGTTACGGTGGCCGGGATGGCCATCCACCGGCACGGCGCCCCCTACCCTAACCGTAGGGTCACGGGAAAGTGAAATCGAGGGTGCGCCGGCCCCCTTTCGAGGGCGGGCGCATTAGTCGTCTTGTAGTGGGCGCACGGTGTCACGGGACCGACACCGGCCGTGCGCACGGTGCATCCCACGGTGGCGGGGATGGGCTCCTCCCTGGGGAGTTGGTGCGGCGGCAGGGGCGTGAGCCCCGGCGCATGATGGCGCCGTCCGCGGCGTCGGGCGTTAAATGCCCAAGTACGGGGCCGGCGCACGCGTGCGGAGCGCCCGTGATCGTGGCGGGCCCCGGCCGAGGGTGGGGCGGACCCTCGAGCGAGACGAGGCTCGCTCGAGGGGGAGCGAGCCCTCGAGCGGGGCGGGACCGCTCGAGGGAAGGGTCGCCCCTCGAACGGGGCGGAGCCCGTTCGAGGAGGGCGCCCTCGGCGGGCGGAGCCTGCTCGAGGGTCTTCCAGGCGGGCCGTCTTGGTGGGCCGTCGGAGTCCCGCGGCGTAGGCCATGTCCTGCATGGTTAGTTGCCTGCATGGTTAGTTTTAGCGTGTTTTGATACGGGATTAAGTGAGGGTTCCCCGTTGTTTAAGGGGACCCCTAGGGGCGGTCCCCGACGGCAGCCCCCGAGCATCCGCGGGTTTGCCATTGAGGCTCCCGCGGATGCCGGAACCCGCGATAGGACGTTCTTCCCTCCTTGTTTGCGAACGCTTTCCGTGGGGCCGCGTCGGCGGGACCCGCGGGTCCTAGCCCCCGAAGCCTGCGGGGAGTGTGGGTTCTCCTGCCAGGGGGTTAACCGCGAGAACTTTGGTCGAAAGGCGTGGCACATATGCCAACCGGCATCGGCGGTGTTTCGGCCCGGCTTCGGGGGTGCACGCTCCCCGTCCTTGTATCCGGCGGGTGCAATTTCAAGGAGGTGTAGCCGCGCGTCAAGCCCCCGAGCCTTGGCCCGTTCGAGGCGATCGGGTCGAGCCACGACGACTTGTTTTTTAACGTGCCCTCGCCGTCCCCTCCGCGGGACGGAGGGTGAGGTCTCCACGACTCCCATCGAGCGGGTCGCGAATCGCGGATTCCTCGTCGGCGCTAGCGGGTGGTTCAAGTGGACGCCCATGCCCCGTTCGATAAGGGTACGGCGCGCGGTCCGGAGACACGTCCATGGAAGCGCTTGCGTGGGTTTGCTAGGTGGGGCTCGGTCCCGTTCGCTAGGGACCGAGGGCGCGGAAGCTCTCCCTCGGTGGGATCCCCCCGGCTGGCCGCCCTCGGCGGCTCTCGAACACGACATGTGGGGCACCCTCGAGCCGACGGGCTCGAGGAACGGCTCGAATGCGCGTGCCCTCGTCGTCCCTAACTGCGTGATGCGGGGCGCCTGTTCGAACCCGTCGAGGGTCGGGCTTCGAACCTCGATCGGTAAGGCCGTGCGGGGCCGTGCATGGAGAGCCCCGTCTTTTCGCGTTTGCGGCCGTCGAGGGGTACGCGCGAGTCGGTCCTCGAGCCGCTTGTTGGCGGCACGGCGCGGTATGAGTGCTTTCGGTGTCGCTCTATTTCAAGCGTGACACGGGCGGTCCCTTCACGCGCGTGCCTCCCTTTGGAGGGTTGACATTGTCTCGAGCCGGGGGCCCGGGCCGCTCGAGGGTTTTGCGTGGCATGGGTGCCCGCGGATGCTCCGCTCTACATCGAGCGAGGTGCGGGCGACCTTCTCACGCTGATATCCCATCGAGGGCCGCCTCTGTTTGGAGCCGAGGGTCATGCCGCTCGAGGGTCTCACGTGGCATGGGTGCCCGCGGTTGCCTGCTCTACATCGAGCAGGTCCCGGGCGACCTTCTCACGCTGATATCCCATCGAGGGTCGCCTCTGTTTGGAGCCGAGGGTCATGCCGCTCGAGGGTCTCACGTGGCATGGGTGCCCGCGGTTGACGCGCTCTACATCGAGCAGGTCCCGGGCGACCTTCTCACGCTGATATCCCATCGAGGGTCGCCTCTGCTTCGAGCCGGGGGTCCGCCCCGCTCGAGGGTTCTCCTTGCTTGGCAAGGGACCCGGGCATTTAAGCGCCTTGCGGTCGTGGCCGCGGGTTTACGGCGCGGGCGCGTCTTTTAGGCGGCGCTGCGGCCGCGCGCGCGCGTGTAGTGGGCGGCGCGACGGGCGGACGTGACGGTTTTGCCTCGGTCGCCGCCGGTCTTGTCGTAATGATGACCCGCTGCCGGTGTTTTAGCCGGCTGCGGTCGTGGTGGGGCCCGCCCGTCGACGCGATGGAAAGATTCCTGCCGGTTAATGCGGCGGGGCGTCCGCTCCGGAGAGCTCGCCCGTCGGCCTATAAACCGCGGGGGGAGGAGGGGACGGCGGTTTTTTTACCTTGGCATCTTACCACTTTCAGTCCCCGTCCCTTCGCCTTCGCCTCGCTCTCGCCACCGCGCGGTCTCGCCATTAGAGCTCTTTTCCCGTTTCCTTGTCCTCCGCCTTCGCACTCCTTCGCCCCCCCTCATGGCGCCGCCTCGGCTTCCCATTAGGATCACGGAGCCGTACGCACGGGGAGAAGTCGAAGGTGACCCGGCTCGCCCGGGCGAGCCGGTCGTCGCCGGCCGGTGTCGGCCAACGAAGAAGGGCGCCGGCGGAGTGGATCGTGCCGCCGGCGGTGCACCACGAGCCCAACCCGCGGGGAGGGGCTACGTGGTGAGCTTCGTCCGCTACCACGAGCGTGGCTTCAACGCGCGGCAAGCGTCTTCATGCGGGCGATGTGCTACCACTACGGGGGTGGAGCCGCATAACTTCGCCCCCAACGCGATCTCTCGGGCGGCCACATTCGTGGGCGTGCGAAGGGGTACCCGGGGATCCCGGTTAAGTGGGAGCTGCGGGTGCACCTTTTCCGCGCGGAGCTCGTCACGCGGCCCACGACGAGCCGAGGACCCGCCGCGCGATGCGCGCCGGCGGGATGTCGGCCTCGCCGGGCTGGGGGGGCGGTTCAAGGATTTCTACATCCCCCGCACCATGACGACGAACAACGCCGGGGCCGGGAGCGGGGATGGTTCTACTGCGCAACGCCGAGCCCGGCCTTCCTCCCTACACCGGCGGGTGTTCAAGAAGAGGCCGGACTCACGGGGCTACGGGGTGTCTACGGCCCGACATCGGGCGCGGCAAGAGTCCGTCCTCGCCGCCTGCCGGCGGGCGGCGAAGCACGGGCTCAACGTGATGGGCGTCCTCGCCTTCCTCCACCACCGGCGGGTCGTGCCTCGATGCGGGAGGCCACTGCGCATCTTCGAGATGACGGAGGGCGGCCAACCCCGTCGACCTGGCGAGGTCGCGGATGCTCCCGACGCCGCCCGGGAGCGGCCGTACGCGCTCACCGGGCGCGGAACGCCGTCGACACCCGGACGCCGCCACCTGCGGGTCGGACCCCGTGGGACATCGAGATGCTCCCCACGGGCCCGCGGGTGAGTTGGGTTCCTGAACGAGTTTTAGTTCTTGGTCTTGCTTTCGTTTCCTGATTCGCCGTTGTCGCTCTTGTGCGCAGCTGGTGGAGTTCAACATCGCCAAGTCCGTTCCACCCACCCCCGACTCCCGTGCGCTCGGCGGGCGGCGCGGCCGGGAGCGGCGGGGAGCGGGCGGCGCGCAAGAGGGAGCACGCCGGGCGTCGCCGCGCGCGCGCGACCAACGGTCCGCGGAGTACGGCGGCGGGGGGGGGGGGGGGGGCGGGGCTCTCCTCCCCGGATATCGAGGAGCCCTCGTCCTCGGAGCGAGGACGAGGAGGAAGAGTGCGAGGGGGAGGGCCCCTCGGACGGGTGGCGGCCTGCGCCCCCGTCGCGGGCCGGCGCGGCGTCGGGGGCGGCCTCGCACGGGGTGGGCGCACGGCGCCCGCCGCCGGTACTCGTCATCGGGGGCGGCACGCGCCGCGGGGTGCCGGCGCGTGCCGCGGAGGCACGCGCGGCGCGACGCGCGCGCACGTGCGTCAAGCGTGCCCGCGCGCGGGGGAGCGTGTCCGCGCGCGCGGCGTCATCGTCGAGGGGCGCGTCGGCGGGCGTGCCGCGCGCGGGCGAGCGTGCCCCCGCGCGCGGTGGCGTCTTCGGGGGGTGCGGCATCGGGCGCGCCCGCGCGCGGGGCGGGCGTGCCCGTGCGTGCGGCGGCGCCGTCGGGGGAGGCGGCTGCGGCGGCGCGGCCGCCGCGCCGGCCTCTTCCGCGAGAGGCCTCGAGGAAAAGGAAACGGGCCTTTTCCTCCGCGAGGTAAGGAGCCTTGTCCTCCTTCGTTTGGTTTTGGTTTCTTTGGTGATTAGGTGCTCTAACCCTCCGTTCGTGCTACGCGCGGGCGGTGCCAACCGTTCCTCCTCTCGCACCGGCCAAGGTGCGAGGACGGACGCATCGATCCCCACCGGCGGCGCTCGTCGAGGGGGTCGCGCCGGGGGACAAGCGTGGCGGCGGGCACTAGCTCGCGGGGGCCGGGGCGGGGCCTCGAGGCCCCGGCCGGCGGATCGGCCCGCCGCGGCGCGGCCGGCGGTCGTCGGGGGGCGGCCGGCGATGGTCGCCACGGAGGCGCGGGCCGCGGCGGCGGCGACGGTGGTGGTGGAGCCCGCGGTGGCGCCCCTTGCGGAGGAGGTGGAGCGGGCGCAACCTTGCGGGAGCGCCGTGGATGCGGTGGTACCGCGGAGGGTGGCGGCCACGGCGGCGCGGCGGGCGCCGTGGCCGCGGAGGCGCGGGTGGAGGTGCGGCGGAGGCGGCGCAAGCGGCTGCGCCCCGCCGGCGGTTGCGGGCGGAAGTGGTGGAGCTCTCGGACGACTCCCCGCCGCCCGGATGGAATCGGTGGGCCGGCGGCCCCACGAACTCCCCGAGCCCCGGGGAGGGGGCCCTCGTGAGGGCGGCACGAGGGTCACATGGTGGTGGGGGCCGAGGACACGGTGCCGAGGCCTCGTCCTCCCACGCCGGCCGCCCCGCCCGGGGGGGGGGGGCGTGGAGGATCCCCCTGCGTTCGCCGACGCCGGGGGGGGGAGCGAGGAGCTGGGGGCGAGCTCGGAGCCACGGCGCCACGCTCAGCCGCGCGTTGAACGAGGCGCTGCAAGTCCACGGCGGCCCGGCCTGGCTTGTCTTCCAGGTGAGCCACAGTTGCTCGTCCCTCTTCCTTTTTCGTCTCCGTGTGCTGCATTCACGCATTGACACTTACGAGATTTGATGTGTGGACGCCAGGAGCTCGAGCGTCGCGCCCACGACAAATACGACGCGTTCGACCGGGTGAACGCCGAGGCCCGCCAGCTCCGGGAGCGATGCGGCGCTTTCGACGCGCTTGCGGACGCTCTTGGGACGCCGGACGGGCGGCTAGCGTGCGGGCGATGGCGTGGTGCGACGAGCTCCCGGAGAGCTCGGGGCGGGGACGCGGCGCGCCGCTCGAGCCTCGGCGGATCCGCGCGGCCCTCGTCGATCGTGACGAGGCGCGCGTAATGCGCGCGCGGACCTAGAGAAGACGCGGACGGCGCGCCAGGCGGGAGGCGGAGGTGGCCACGCGCTCGCGCCGAAACTCGGGAGCTCCGCACGTCGCTCGAGGGGGCGCGGGCGCAACGCGCGCCGGGCGAGGAGCGGGCGCGCGAGTTGGAGCGAGCGCGCGCGCCAAGGAGGCGGACGACACGAAGACCGCCCTCGACGCCAAGGCCGCGGCCCTCGTTGCCGGCGAGGGAGCGGCTCCGGCGGGGGAGCGCATCACCGCCGCGCGGGGGCGAGGGGCGGCTCCCGGCGGGGAGCGAGGCTGCCGCTTGGCGACGCCGAGCGGCGGCCGGAGCGGGGAGCGCGTCGCGCGCGGGCGGCGGAGAAGTCGGCGGAGGAGCGGAACGCCGCATTCTCCAAGGTTGAGGATGATGCGCTCGCGCTCGGCATCGGCAACGCCGGCCCGAGGGCGGCCCTCGCGAGCAAGGCGAGGCGCGTCCGACGTCTCGAGTTGGCGCTCGAGTCCGCGCGCGCGACCTCGATTTGGAGAGGAAGCAAGTCGAGGGTGAGTCACTTTTTGACTGCGTTTGTTGGTTTTTTGCTTTAGAGGGTTCGTTTCTCCCTTTCGATTTCTTGTCGTCTTGTTGATTCCGGGCTTGCGCACGGCCTTGGGGCACGGCTGGCCGGGGCGGGCGAGGCCCTGCGGGCTTCCTACAACTCCTGCGAGTAGGAGGCTGCGGGGGAGGCGCGCGACGCGGCCCTCGAGACTTGCCGCGTCGTCGAGGAAGGCGAGGCCCGGCCGGCGGCTCGGCGGCCGGCCGCTGCGCGCCCTCGGCGGCCACGTCACGGAGCGGATGCGCGGGGCGTTGCACCTAGGCGTCGGAAGGCCCTCGGAGTGGTGCGATCCCACTACGAGGTCAACCTCGAGGCGGCGGCGGAGGGCTACATCGTGCCGAGGGCGTCGAGGACGAGGTGGCCATGGAGGCGCGCGGACGCGCTGCTTCTGCCGCGCGCCGCCGGGTCGCTCGCCGAGGCCTTCGAAGAATTCCTCTTCCGGACGCCGCCGATGCTCTTGCTCCTCGCCGAAAGCAATTGGGCGCTAGGCCCATTTTTTGTTTACGTGTATCGAATTCGGCCCCGTGGCCTTTTGTAAGTAAACAAGTTGTCTTGTGAACATGAGCGATTGCTTGTAAATGAAGTCGTTTGCTTATTACGCTTTTTGTTTCTCCTTCTTCTGAGTAGATTCTAGTTAGGGGAGTTCGTTTTTCGCAGGGGGCCCGGCGGGTTGGAGGCGAGAGAGACGGGCCATAGCCACGCGGCGTAGGGCGTGTCTCGGCTCGCGCGCTCCATCCGTCGTGCCGCCTACGCCTGTTCGAATCATGGCTCGAGGTTGAAGTAGGAAACAAACTTAGCGCGTGTTGTTATGTTTTTTGCGCGAAAAAATTGGGACCATTGGGGGGGGGGGTGCCCCCCCGCGGTAGCCCCCGAGGGTAACTTGGGTTTTCGGGGGAAAGCCGAGTTGCCCTTTTATTAGACTTGGAGTATTTACATAATTGACACCAAGCGGGGCGTTGGCCATGTGATTTTACAACAACAAAAAATACTTGGAAAATCCTAGCTAAGGGTAAAAGCGACGTAGGCCGTTGGATGTTCCAAGCGTTGGTGAGTTCTTCGCCGTCCTCGTTGGCCGGCTTGTACGTGCCCGGCTTGAGCACCTTCACCACGACATAGGGTCCCTCCCATGGGGGCGATAGCTTGTGGCGCCCTCGGTTGTCTTGGCGTAGCCTTAGGACCAAATCCCCCTCGCTGAAGTCCCTCCGACGTATCTTGCGTGCTTGGTAACGTCGTAGGGACTGTTGATACCTTGAGGAGTGCATCAATGCCACGAGGCGTACTTCGTCTAGCTGGTCTAGCGAGTCCTCGCGGGCTCGCTGGTTAGCATCTTCGTCGTAGCCTCGAATCCTGGGCGACCCATATTCCGGAGTCCGTGGGGAGGACGGCCTCCAGCGCCATGAACTAGGAAAAACGGGGGTGAACCGGTGGCTCTCGCTGGGGTGGTCCTTAGGCTCCACACAGGGTTTGGTAGTTCTTGGAGCCATTTTCGGCCGGATTTGTTGAGTGGTCAAAAATCCGGGGCTTGAGGCCTTGTAGGATCATGCCGTTGGCACGCTCTACTTGGCCGTTGGTCTGTGGGTGTGCCACAGCTGCCCAATCCACGCGGATGTGGAACTTATCGCGAGAACTCCAAGAACTTCCGGCCGTGAGCGGGACCCATTGTACGTGATGATGGAGTTTGGCACTCCAAAGCGGTAGACAATGTCGGTGAAGAACGTGACCTTTGCTCGGCCCTTCAAATTCGTGATGGGGCGCACCTCCACCCACTTGGAGAATTTGTCGATCGCGACTAGTAGGTGGGTGAAGCCCCCGGCGCCCTGCGCGGGGGCCGACGATGTCCAACCCCCACACGGCGAACGGCCATGTTACGGGGATCGTTTGCGGGGCGTGAGCGGGCAAATTGGACTTGCGGGCGTAGAGCGGCACCCTTCGCGGGTGCGCAAAATTTCGCTGGCATCCGCGACCGCGGTAGGCCAGTAGAAGCCCTGGCGGAACGCGTTGCCAACGAGGGTGCGCGGTGCGGCGTGGTGGCCGCAGATCCCTGCGTGGATATCCCGTAAGAGCTCGCGCCCCTCGGGAATGGGTATACACCGCTGGAGGATGCCTGACGCGGCGCGCTTGTACAGCTCGCCGTCGACGAGGGTGAATGACTTGGCCATCCTGGCGATGCGCCTGGCTGTGGCCCGGTCTGCGGGGAGTTCCCCTCGAGCAATCCAGGCGATGTATTTTTCCCGCCAATCCGCCTGGACGGGAGCCGGTTCTATATCCATTACATCGACCTCGTGGGAGCCGTACCCCTCGAGAAGGGAGAGTACGTACGCCTCGTTCGAGGGGTCCTCTTCCATGGGTTCCGCACCCGCTGGATTCGAGGGAGCCCCCGAGGGTCCGCCGTCGCTCGAGGGGTAGGGCTCGAAGGTGGCCAGGGGGCTGCGCGATGTCGCGCGCGAAAACGTTCGGGGGGGAACGGTGATCCGCCCGGACGCTATCTTTGCCGGCTCGTCATCGCTTCCTCGTTGTACCGGCGGGGTACATGATTAAGCTCGATGCCGTAGAATTTGTCTTCGAGGGCCCGCACGGCTTTACAGTAGGCCTCCATCTTGTCATCGTGGCAGCTCGCGTTCTTCATGACTTGATCGATCACGAGCTGCGAGTCCCCTCGTACGTCGAGGCGCTTGACGCCCAACTCGATGGCGATTTTGAGGCCGCAGAGAAGGGCCTCGTATTCTGCCATATTGTTGGACGCGGGGAAGTGGAGGGCGCCTTGCGTAGCGCATGTGCTCCCGAGGGGTGACACGAAGAGCGAGGCCGCGCCCGCTCCTGTCTTCATCACCGAGCCATCGAAGAACGAGTCCGGCCACTGCGCGAATGCGAGGGGGCGGCAGGCGCGTGTCCGTCCACTCGGCGACGAAATCGGCTAAGATTTGCGATTTGATGGCCTTGCGCGGAGGCGTAGGCGAGCGTCTCACCCATCAACTCCACGGACCACTTGGCAATCTGCGCTCGCCGCGTCGGGGTTGCGAATGATCTCTCCTAGCGGGAAGGAAGAGACCACGCGTGGCCCGGGTGGGCCTCGAAGTAGTGGCGGAGCTTGCGCCGCGCGAGGACTACCGCGTACAACGGCCACGGACACGGGGGTAGCGCGTCTTCGTGTCCGACGGGACTTCGGCCCGATGTAGTAGACCGGCCTCTCGCACGGGCAAGGCGTGCCCTTCCTCCGTGCGCTCCACGACGATCACGGCGGCGACCACGGGTGGTTGCGGCCACGTAGAGTTGGAGGGGTTCGCCGTCTCGCGGCGGCGTAAGGATTGGGGCGTGCGTCAGAGACGCCTTCAGCTTGTCAAGCGCTTCCTGGGCCTCGGCGGTCCAAGAGAAGCGCTCGTGCTTCTTGAGCAGCCGGTAGAGGGGCAGGCCCTTCTCACCGAGTCTCGAAATGAAGCGGCTTAAGGCGGCGAGGCACCCCAACACCTTCTGCACCCCTTTGAGGTCTCGAATTGGACCCATTCGCTCGAGGGCCGCGACCTTTTCAGGGTTGGCCTCGATTCCCCGCTGGGAGACGATGTATCCTAGGAGCATGCCCCGCGGCACTCCGAAGACACATTTTTCGGGGTTTAGCTTGACCCCGTTGGCCGTAGGCAGGCGAACGCGACGCCAAGGTCGTTAACCGGGTCGTCGCCTTCCTAGTCTTGACGACGATGTCGTCCACGTAAGCCTCGACCGTCCGCCCGATATGGTCCCCAAAAACGTGTTGCATGCGGCGCGCGATATGTTGCGCCCGCGTTTACGAGGCCAAAAGGCATCGTGACGTAACAGAACGTCCCGAACGGCGTGATGAACGAAGTCGCGAGCTGGTCGGACTCCTTCATTTTTATTTGGTGATAGCCCGAATAGGCATCAAGGAAACAGAGTAGTTCACACCCAGCCGTTGAATCAACGATTTGATCTATACGTGGCAAAGGAAAAGGGACTTTTGGACATGCTTTATTGAGACTAGTGTAGTCTATACACATCCTCCACTTCCCATTTTTCTTTTTTACAAGCACAGGATTGGCTAGCCACGTAGGGTGGAACACTTCCTTGATGAATCCGGCCTCGAGGAGCTTCCGCAGCTCCGCTCCGATCGCCGTCGCCGCTCCTCGTCGAAGCGGCGCGGCCGGCTGCGCACGGCGCGAGCGTTGGCGAGGATATCAAGGGAGTGCTCGGCGACCTCCCTCGGGATGCACGGCATGTCCGAGGGGCTCCACGCGAAGACGTCGGCGTTGGCGCGGAGGAAGTCGACGAGCACGTGCTTCCTATTTAGGGTCGAGGGTCGGGCGACCCTCAACGCCTTGCCCTCGGGGGCCGACGGGTCGAGGGGGACCCCTTTGGTTTGCTCGGCGGCCTCGAAGGTGCCGACGTGCTTGGCGGCGGAGGCGAGGTCGTCGTTGACCATCTTCTCCGGCGCGTTCACCGGCGCTTCATCCCGGCGCTAGTGCCTCTGCATGTTCCACACACTCGACGTCACGGTCGAATGCGTGCTCGATCGACGACCCGACGGTGATGACACCGTTTGGACCGGCATCTTCATCTTCGGGTACGTGTAGTTGGGGACCGCCATGAATTTGGCATAGCATGGTCACCCAAGGATGGCATGGTAGGCCCCTTTGAACCCCACCACCTCGAAGGTGAGGGTTTCCTTGCGGAAATTCTTGGGGGTCCCAAACCGGACGGGCGGTCGATCGCCCGAGTGGTTGAACTGCTTGCCGGGCGCGATGCCGTGAAACGGCTTCGTCTTCGGGCCGCGGCTGGTCCAGCCCAATCCCCATCAGGCGCAAAGTATGCGCGAAGAGGATATTGAGGCTACGCACTCCGTCCATAAGGACCTTCGAAAACCGGGGCGTTCCCAATGATGGGATCGACCACCAGCGGGTACTGGCCCGGGTTCGGGATGCGGTTTGGGTGGTCGTCCCGGCTAAAAGTGATGGCATCCTTCGACCAGTTGAGGAAGGCCGGAGGCGCCCTCTCTGCGGCGAGGACTTCATGCCGCTCCTTCTTGCGCTGCCGGGTCGACATGTCGACGGTAGGTCCCCCAAAGATGAGGAACACATTTTCGACAGCGGGGTAACCACCCGCGTCGCCATCGCCCCCATCTTTCTTGGCCTCTGCCTCCTTCGCGGCGGCACGGCCGTAGAACTTCTTGAGCATGTCGCACTGCTCAAGAGTGTGTTGCACTGGGGTCTTGTGGTAGGGGCATGGCTTCTTCATCATGTCGTCAAACACCCCCGGGCCTCGAGGAGCCGGTCGAGGGCCCCGTCGGCCGGGTCGACGGCGAGGGCCTCGGCGTTGCCGCCGTTGCGCCCTGCTCGCGCGCCTCGCGGCGCGGCTTCTTCCCCTTCTTGCCCCGCTTGTCGTTGCGGCGCGGCTCCTTGGACCGCGCCCTCCGCGGGCGTGTCCTCGGAACGCTTTCCTTTCTTGCCGTCGAAGATTGCCCCCACGGCCTCCTCTCCGGAGGCGAGGGCGTGGTGGCGATGTCGAACAGCTCGTTCGAGTCCGTGGGCGGGCTGCGTCCCAGCTCGCGCACAAGGTCCCGGCACGTGGTGCCCTCGAGGAACGCGTGCACGATCTCGGACTGTGCCACGCTGGGGAGTTCCGTGCAGCGCTTGGAAAAGCGCCGTATGAAGTCCCGCTGGCGACTCGCCCGGCTCGTGTGCGGGGAGCGCGGATCCCCGGGAGTTCCCGGGGCGCACGTATGTGCCACGGAAGTTGCCCACGAAAGTGTGGACTAGATCGTCCCGGTTATGGATGCGGGTGGCGGGCAAGTGTTCGAGCCATGTCGGGCCGCGTCGCCCGGATGCGGGGGGCAAGTTGCGGATGATCACTTCGTCGTTGGTGGCCCCGCCCAGCTGACAAGCTAGGCGGTAGTCGTTGAGCCAGACGCGGGGGTCCGTCTCCCCGTTGTACTTGACGATTGTCGAGGGCTGACGGAAGCGCTGGGGGAACGCCGCCGTGCGGATCTCCCGGCTGAACACACGGGTGCCCGGGGGCTCTGGCGTCGGGGAGCGATCCTCACCGCTGTCGTAGCGCCCACCCCTTCGAGGGTGGTAACCCCTAGCCGCTCGTGCGTCCGCCTTGCTGGTGCGCCTGGCGTTGATGACGTTGCGGGCATCGCCATCCAGCGCCCAGCGCGTGTCGAGGAGCCGTTCCTTGGCCGGCGTGCGTCCCCGGTCGGGGGGTTGACCCACATGCACCGAGGGGTTCGCCTCTGGTGCGGGATCATCACCCCGTGCGTCCCCCTGTTGGCGGATGCGTGAGGGCGAGCTCTCGGCCCGCCGGACGGCCGCTTGCTCAAGGGAGAGTCCGCACCTCGCGGTGCATGTCTCGAGCCTCGGGGGTCGAGGGTGCGGCATGGCGCGTAGCAACGTCGCGGCGGCGATGAGCTTTTGGCTCGCCGTGGCGGAGTATCCGCGTTGTCGACGTTGGGGACGGGGTTGAGGCGGTCACGGACCTGTCGGCCCGGCTCCCGCGCGCGTTCGCCGCGCGCGGAGGCCTCCCCGCCATCGAGGGCGCGGAGCGGCCCGCACCGTCCGTACTCCTCCGCCGGCTTGGCCTCGAGCTCGCGGGCTTGGGCCGCGCGCGTCGACGTCGGCCCCGGCGGGAGCGCTCGGCCCCGCGGCCGGGGGCGCGTGTCGATCCGCGGGCGGGCGTGACTTCCCCGTCTCGGCCACCCGCCGCACCGGCAACGTTGGCCGGGTCATTGGTGATGACGGCGCAACACTCCCGCGTGGGGTCGTAGCTCCCGGTCTTGGAGTCGTCGGAGCGACCAAACCGGTAGTCCGTGGCGTCGAGGAAGCGCCCGAATGCGGCCCCGGGTCCGCACGCCGGGAGAAGTCCCACTCCGCGTACCCGTGGCGGTTGGCGGGTGGCATCGTGTCGACGGAGCCCAGGGACGACTCGTCTCGCTGGCCGAGGTGCGGGGTCCCTGGCGACGAAGACGTGGCGGCCAGGTGGAACCCGGCGCATCGTCGTGTTCACGTTGGCGTTATGGGCCGTCGTGGCGCCACGCAACCCCGATGGGGACGCGCGGTCCGGAGAGCGCACGCGGTCCCGCCGGGCGGTGGCGGCGTTGTAACGGTGGGCGCACCGCGTTGGGCGGCGGCGCGTTCGGCTGCCGCCGCTCGGACCGCGCCCGCGCGAGCGTAGCCCGGAGCGACGACGGCGTCGCGGCGTTGATGGGCCCGCGGCATCCGTGCCTGCGGGCGCGCTGCGCGGTGTCGTGCGTGCGGCGGAGACCGGAGCGGACCCGGCCTCGCGGCGCGCGCGCGGCTCCTCACGATTGGTGAGGCGCATGAGATAGCCGTTTCCCGTGGCACGGAAGTTCAAGTCTCGAAGCGGATCTCGAACCCCGGCGGGAGAGGGTCCGAGCTACCCATGTTGTAGCGCGTAGCACGGTACTCAGTGCGAATCACCATGGAGGGAGTTGGCGAAATGACCTTAGGCGCTCGTGTGCCCCACGGTGGGCGCCAGCGTCGGTGCGGAATATGGTCCCGACACTAACCAGTAGATAACGCCTAGGTCTATCCCTCAATGGTCGATGCCAAGCAACAAATGACACAAGGTTTTATCCTGGTTACGGCCGAGGGGGCCGTACGTCCGGCAGGGGCGTGCTCGTGGCACTATATTGCTCAGCACGGGGGTGCTTGTAGTGGGGCAAGTACAAGCAAGGCGGGAGAGGAAGCGTGGCTTCCAAGTCCCCGGGAGAGTGGCGAAGATGTTGTGGGAGAATAAGAGAGTGAGTGCACGGTGTCTTCGTTCCTCCGAACTTCCCCCCCCCCCCCCCCCCCGCGGGCGGGGGCTCGCCTCCCCCTTTTTATAGGCCAAGGGGGCGACGGGTTACATGCACGCCGCGCTACCTAGCTACGTGAGGGAGCACGTTGCGCTACGGTGTATAGTGGGCGGCTGTCGGACGATCTTCGCTGCGATCCGGCCATGATGGCCTACCCCGTACCCGAACGGTGGCGGTTCGAGGGTAGGAAGGCGGCGGACGGCGGTGGCGTCCTCGATAGGCTTCGAGGGAGGTGCGATGATGGGCGGTACGGGGTGCGGGAGCGGGCGAACGGCGTTCCTTCCCAATGCACCTCGCGGTAGCGGAGTGGTTGTTGCGGTGCCGGGCGTTCGCCTGCGGTGCGGGGCGTGCGCCCGCACGCGTGGGTACGGCGGCCCGCACCGTTACGGTGGACCGGGATGGCCATCCACCGGCACGGCGCCCCCTACCTAACTGTAGGGTCACGGGAAAGTGAAATCGAGGGTGCGCCGGCCCCCTTTCGAGGGCCGGGCGCGTTAGTCGTATCTTGTAGTGGGCGCACGGTGTCACGGGACTGACACCGGCCGTACCGCACAGTCCATCCCACAGTGGCGGGGATGGGCTCCTCCCTGGGGAGTTGGTGCGGCGGCACGGGGCGTGAGCCCCGGCGCATGATGGCGCGCGTCTGCGGCGTCGGGGCGTTAAATGCCCAAGTACGGGGGCCGGCGCACGCGTGCGGAGCGCCCGTGATCGTGGCGGGCCCCGGCCGAGGGTGGGGCGGACCCTCGAGCGAGACGAGGCTCGCTCGAGGGGGGAGCGAGCCCTCGGCGGGGGCGGGACCGCTCGAGGGAAAGGGTCGCCCCTCGAACGGGGGCGGAGCCCGTTCGAGGGAGGGGGGGGCGCCCTCGAGCGAGGGCGGGCCCTGCTCGAGGGTCTTCCGCGGCGGGCCGTCTTGGTGGGCCGTCGGAGTCCCGCGGCGTAGGCCATGTCTGCATGGTTAGTTGCCGCATGGTTAGTCTTAGCGTGTTTTGATACCGGGATTAAGTGAGGGTTCCCCGTTGTTTAAGGGGACCCCTAGGGCGGTCCCCGACAAAACCGGATCGAAAACAAAGACGAGCAAGAACACGACGAACATGCAGAGAACACGAGGCACCCGCGGACTGTCCGCCGGGCACACACGGACCGTCCGCGCCTCACGGACGAGGCAAAAACGGCCCCGACCCCGCGGGTCAACTCCTCCAACACATCACCGGATCTCCCAAACGGTAGAAGGCGATGAGACAAGAGTTTGGGGACAAGATATGCGTCAAACAAGGATGCTATACCCCACAAATTTTGCCTCCTAACTCCCTAAATCATCGGGAATCGCGGATCCTTTCGGTACCATCAAAAACTAGAGCTGCGGCCGAAAATCCTTGAATCGAAGTGGTTTCCGACGTTTGAGGGCACAAGATCAATCACAAAGATGCACAAGACATCCATCCATGTTTCCCTCAAAGAAATCCGGGGAGAAACCCACTGAAATCCGCGGAATCACACCAAGAACAAAAGCACCAAAAACAGCATGAAAAAGACCACGGGAATCACAACGCCGAATCTTCTATACATACCCGGAAAGATTCACAAGGTCTAGCATGCCGCCCTAATATCCCTCCCTCTCAACAAATCTCTCATGAAGATCTCATGCTAGCCTAGACAAGAAATGGAGAAGAAAATGTCTCGGAAAAATGAGAAATGGGAGGGGGGACATGAAACCCTAAGTCACGGAGAGAGGGAGCCATCCACCCACACTCATGGCTTATATATCGGGTCCCGCTGGGTGTGGTAAATGACTCGACTACCCCTAACTCAACTACCGAAGATACAACCCACGCGGGGGCATTTATGTAATGTTTGTGGGTCTTGCCATTGGACGGCCACGCCTTTGCCGCACCCCCGCGTCCTCCCGACGCAAGCCATGCGATCCCATCGCGTGTCTTCCACTTCGAAGCTTCCCGACACGCCGGATCCCATATCCGTTGTGTTGGGCCTTCAAACTTGGTTTTGAGGCCCAAACCAAGAAACCGTCCTCCAATGGTTTTGTGGGCAAACTACCAAACTCCGCGTGCTCGGCCCCGGCCTCCCGCCAAGCCTCTTGACTCGACCGCCACCGTGCACCGGCTCGATCGTCTACAACTTCGTCTTGCTCATCTCGCCACCATGTGGCCCGCACCTAGTCCCTCCGTCCACCGGATCCCTCGAACCGAGCCTACTTGTCTCTCCATCTCCCGGAGGCCCCTCAAGGCGAAGACCTTTCGCACCCGTTCTTCACCGCAACAACACGAACTAGGCCGCAACCTACACCTCGCGCACCGAGCCAAGAGTCGGTCCAACACCCGTTGTCAATCACTCATCACCGAGGAGTGGTCATCCATCGACCACGGGACGCTCCCGGTCCTCAATCTCCCCCTTGATGAGTGCATTGACAACACACAACGCGAAATGAAATTCGAGAGAAAGAAAGTTAGAAGAAAGAAAAACAAAGAAGCTCAACTCATGACCAAAACCAAAGAAAGGCAAAGAAAGGTCACAAGCCGAGCAAAGCACACACTCCACACTAAAAACAGCAAGAAAGCTCCCCCTGCACAAATGCAAGCTCCCCCTGAACATGTGGATGCAAAGTTCCAAATTTTAGATGCATTTTTCTGAATTTTTCATTAAGCTCACCTCGTCTCCCCCTTGTTGACAATGTATGAATCAAGGTGAAAATGCAAGAAGTAAGACAAAGCATATAAACATCTACATGAGCTTCTCAAATAGGCCAAATCTAGTGTCAAAGGCTAGAAGTGAGACAAAGAGCACACATATGGATCATAGCATAGTCAAAGCATTGCCACAAGTAATATATGGAAATATAGGCATGTGACAAAGCAAATTTTCAGATTTGAGCAGTTTTATCAAAAGATGGCCCACTTCAAATTTAAAGGCCTATACATGTCATATTCTAGCCAAAAACATGCATATCATCCAAAGATCATACAAGGATATCAAATTCTTAACAAAAGATCATTGCAAACACCCATAAAGCAAATCATGTCATGTTAAAGCTCATGAGCCATGTGTCCACTTCGGGGGAGGCTTCTCCACTAGTGAACATCATGCAACATGTTTTGCACCCATGTGTGAAAGATAAGACATTTTAAGCATAAACATGATGGATGGAGCATTTTTCAAGCATACACACTTATTTTCAAGATTGATTCATTTCATGGTACATGAAGTGCCTTTGCGGCAAAAAGAAGCTTATGCTCCTCCATGAATGCAACATAGGCTAAACATTCACAATGATATCGACCTTTGGCCCAAATGTAAGAAAGAGATATCCAAGCACAATCTAAGCATGAAAGGCACATTTAGACCAAAAAGTGACATGGATACACTACTTGGAGCACATTTCATCAAATTTAGTCAAGATTAGCATTTGATTCAAAAAGGCTATTTCACAATACATATATCTCAAATATTCCAAGAGCATAGCCTCACATAGCCATTTCTCCACATGCATGACCAATATCTCACAAGTAGCCAAAGAAACTCGGATAAGGCATATGGAAGAAGCTCATCATCCTAAAATGCAATATGAAACAAATACAACATGATATATAACAAGATGGCTATCCTACCATGGTTTATACATTAAGCAAAGCATGTATGTACATCAAAGGAGACATGGTATGATACATATGGTACAAACATAAATCCCCCAAGAATCAACTAGAAAGGGCAAGAAACCCCAAGTTCCCCCGCAAGCGCACAAATGTAGCTTGGTCGAGAGGCTTTGTAAAGATGTCTCCGCAAGCCGATCTTGGGTAGAGACATGACTCAACACAATGATCCCTTTCTCCACATTGTCTCTCAAGAAATGATACCTCACTTCTATGTGTTTGGTTCTGGAATGAAGCACCGGCTTTTTTGCTACGCTTATGGCACCGGTGCTATCACAAAGAAGTGGGATCTAGGTGCACTTCTCACCAAAGTCTCTCAAGGTGTATGAGATCCACAACAGGTCGGGAACAACAACTCGTGGCTGCGACATACTCCGCCTCGGTGGTGGACTAAGCTACACTAGATTGCAGGGAAGACCACGAAACCAACGAGGACCCAAGAAACCGACAAGTATCATAAGTAGACTTCCTCTCGACTCGGCAACCAAGCAAAATCCGCATCGAAAAACCATGAAGTGAAAGAGTCGAGGAGGATGAATACCAAAGGCCAAGACCGAGGGGGCGGACTCGTAGGTACCTCGAAGATCCTCTTGACGGCCGTCGATGTGATGTCCTCGGCGAGGCCTCGAAAACGAGCGCACGGACACACACCGAACCGTATGTCCGGCCTCGTCGCCGTCGGGTAGAGAAGGGAGCCGATCATGCTCCGGTACTCTCGCCGGTCCACTCGGTTCTCCATCCTCGTCCGCGTCCAAAGTAGCCGTACTCCCCATGGGTGTCGACATAGGCTTCACATCTTGCATCCGGAACTTCCTCGACATGTCTTTCGTGTACTTGGTCCGATGCACAAATGTTCCGTCCTTCACTTGCTTGATCGCAACCCGAGAAAGTATCTTGCAGCTCGCCCATCATGCTCATCTCGAATTCCCTGCTCATCTCATCCGCAAACTTGGCAACAAGGTTATGTGACGAGCCACCAAAGACAATATCATCCACGTATATCTGCACAACCAACAAGTCATTCCCATGCTTGAGGAGAAACAAGGTTTTATCCACGGTACCCATCACTAACCCTCTGCTCAACAAAAAACCTCTCAATCTCCCATACCAAGCCCGGGGCGCTGTTTCAACCCATACAGAGCCCTTTTCAACCTGTACACCCTGTGTGGGTACTTCTCACTCTCGAACCCCGGTGGCTGCTTCACATACACCTCCTCCTCTATGACCCCATTCAGGAAAGCACTCTTCACATCCATCTGATACAACTTGAACCCTTTAGCCACGACAAAGGCTAGAAGGATCCGAATTGCCTCAAGACGGGCCACAGGAGCAAAGGTCTCCTCATAGTCGATCCCCTCCTTCTGACTATATCCCTGAGCAACAAGTCTGGACTTGTTCCTCACAACCATCCCATTCTCACCCTCTTTGTTCTTCCAAACCCACTTGGTTCCTATAGGATGGCAATTTGAAGGTGGTTCAACTAACTCCCACACCTGGTTCCTCATGCATAGAATTGACCCTGTTTGCATCGGATAAAGCGTGTTCAATGTCCTTGGGCTCAAAGGAGGCAACAAATGCAAGCATGAGCGAAATGAGAGGAATTTCCGGACCTTGACCGCGTGGTACGTTCGTCGATGTCCCCAATGATCTTCGATAGGGGATGCACTTCTTGAATCCGCCGGGGGACCCTCACGCCTCGAGACTACCTCCCCCTCAACTTCGGCTTCACTCGCCCGGTCCTCTTATCGCACCGTCGTTGTCCATGAAGCGGACGGTCCACCCTCCGTAGTGGTCGTAGGGGAAGTAGTGGGTACACACTCGCTTCGGGCGCATGGTTCTCTCCATCATCATCTCCGGCCTTCATCCTTCTCCTCTTCAAAGAGTTCCTCGGCCATCTCCTCATCACCTTGTCACTCACATGCACTACACCCTCGAAAATCACCCTTCCTCGTCCGTTGTCCCCAAACGTGATGTACATCTTTTCCTTCACCGGGGTGAGGGCCGGAGAACCACTTCTTGTCATTGGTCATGTGTCGGGAACATCCGGAGTCAATCAACCAAATGTTCTCCAAGCCTCCCGCCTGGAAGATCGAAACAAGAATGACAATGAGCCAACAACTCGACACCGGGGTTAGCACAAAGAAAGTTGAACCGGTGTCGAGCCATCTCGCTCAAAAGAGGGGTTAGAAAACATCATTCCCTTGCCACCAAATTTCCCATTTCCCATGGAAGGAGTACGAGCACCGGGAGGGGAAAAACGTGGTCCGTAGTTCCTCCGGAACCCAAAGCCGTGATCATCTCCCCTAGACCCGTATTGAGGATGAGTAGGGGGACGTCCAAAGCAAAACCACCACAAGCCCGACCAAACCTCTCACCAAAGACGCACACCATCATCTCTCCTATCAAACCTCTCACCACCACCTCTCCGTGGGAACCTACCACCCCGAGCTCCAACTCTATCAACATTTCTCACACTTCCCACACCCCGTGGAAGTGGCACTCTAAGCTCAGGAATACCATGAGACTGGCGATACCTGTCCTGGTTTGCTTGCTCCCTAGCAAGCCTCTCATCCCTCTTCCTCTTGTAGCAAAACTCTGCTAGATGTCTCTCCTTGCCACAATACTCACACCTTAAGGGGATGGGTTTTGGTTTTGACTCTCGGCTTCTCTCTAGGCCTCACACCCTTCTCACTCACAAACTTCACCGGTTTCGGAAGTCATTTGCTTTAGGTGGGAATTTGGGTGGATCTTGGGTTGTGTCAAGCTTGTTGCAAAGGTGGTTGGGCTTTGGTGTGAAAGAGTTCTTGGGTGCTTTTGGAACTGGAACTTGGATGTCTCCGAAAACCTCAAACTCGGGGGTGGACTCAACACACTTCTCATACACACTCTCCCCACTTGTTTTCTCCCACTTTCTCACCCAACTTCTCAAAACCCAAACCACGACCATCCGCTCTCTTGAACTCCTCAATCATGATTTTCAATTGAGGTTCCCTGCCCGTACAACCAACCCAACACCTTCCTCAAATAATCATTTTCCTCATAGATGACATCCAAACGGGAAGTAAGTTCAAGATTGCGCAAAGTTTCATCACAACTAGTGCACGCATTGACAACAGGAGATTTCAAAGAAGCTTCCAAAGTGCTAATGGTAGAACGAGCATCAACAAGTGTTGACGGATAAAAGACGTATCCCTCTATGATCCGCAAGCGTACGGACCCCACACCTTTTTCACCACGGGATTCCCAAGGTTCTTGTCAATCCGCGGAGCAAGGGGATTACAAGCGTTCGATCAACAACGACACACTAGCTACTAAAACCCTAACTACTATTATACTAGAAAAACAACTAAACTCACTAGAGAGAATGATAAACGATCAAGAGAGAAGACACTCGCCCACGGGTCTACGATACTAGAGCATGTAATCGCTTAAAAACATGAAAAACCAATCTAATCTATCGGGGTTGTGACCACGGTTTCGCCCCTTTCCCTCCTCTCGTACCGTCACTACGCGAAGGTATTCATGACTAGACCTTTGATGGACACGGCGTATTGAATGGATCCAAGGAAGCATTGGAGCTCGTACTCCCTCTACGGCACGGTAGCTAACCTTTAAGCATTAAAGTATATTCAACACAAGATGATAGATAGAAAATCCGACAAAGTGCGATTACATCTCACGATCGATTACAACCCATGGACGAATGAGAAGATTACCCCATCAAGGTGCCGATCATGGCACCGTTGATCATGGTTTCCCTTCCGCCGGTGTCTTCCTCCTTCTCCACGAGAGGGTGCTTCCTTCGAGGTGGTTGATCTCCGGCCGGAGATCCTCCTCCTCTCTCTCTAGCTTGTAGATGGCCTTCTGGTGCGAATAAACTCCTCTCTCGTCCGTTGGCGGCGCGTCGGGGGTTTTAGGGTCGAAGATCCTTCGAGGGCAAGGAAGACGGGACCGAACCGGTGCCCGAAGTGGGCCGGGCCGATCCGACCGGGCCGGCCGGCCCCGGGCCCGATTTCGGCCCGGTTCGGTCGCCCTTTTTGCTCCGTGGGTCCTCGTGCACTTATCTACTTCGCCCCCTCCACTTGGATGATTTTGACGCCGTTAACCTCGCGATCAAGATGGAGACTCTCTTTGCATGAAGTTTGATCTTTTACGCTTCAATCCCCGGGGTGTTCCTCGTAGCACTTCGGTCCTCACCACCATTGGAAGTAATTTCAGCGAGCTCATGAACACGAACAAGACTCCATGAATGCTCCTTTGAACTTATTGCGAATCCGTCCTTTATGTCCATGATTTCCTACATAAACACAACACTTCCAAATGCATGCACAAAGATGAACTTGTTATATGATTAGCATGCCTAGTGGCGGGTTAGTTCAATAATCAAATCCAAACCAAAGTGTAATGAACATGCTAGGTGCACCAAAATACACCGTCAACATCTCCCCCACACTTAGCTCTTGCTCGTCCTCGAGCAAGTACTCGTAAAAGAACTTCGTCCAAGGCGTGTAATCGTGTACCACTTATCCTTCTTCACAAGTTAGTCAATCCCTTCATCATTAATACATAAACACAAAGTAATGATAATCAAACATAAACATGGGCGTTTAGAACTTTTACCACGTCAAGATTTACCCCACAACTCAAACTCTTCACTCGAAGCCTTCATTTCCAGCCATACTTACTTCTTTGCTTCCATCGGAGGGTTTTTATGGTTTTCAAAACAAAAATTCCCGCAACAAGTGTTAGACAAAAACCTTTCTCCAAGCTCTCTCAAGTCACTCATATGAAGTGTCTATCCTAACCAAATTTTATAAAACTCTCACCTCCCATTAATCTCTCATATATCATGTAAAAGTGGAGCTATAGGTAGGGCTAGCGCAATCAACACAAGTATTGTCAAACTAAGAACTTCCTCTAATGGTTGTCTACCTTTCGAGCCAATGATCATGAGAATTAACCATATGTAGGGATATCAAGGACGAGAGGATTTAGAATGGTGGACATGTGCAAGGGCAAAAGAAAATTGTGACTTCAAGGCACCAATGATGTCCTCGTTGTCGGATTGCACATGGTTGGAAATAGAGTAAAAGTTTCGTCTCACAATCAACGTGACATCCTTCCTTACACTTTATTATTTTTCTTTTCTTTCACTTGATCTATCCCTCTCATATCTTCATTGCTAACTCATCTTTTTTTTTTCTTCCTTCATTCACATATGATTTTTCTTTCTTTCTTTCTTTCTTTCTTTTCCATACACATACTTTTTCTCTTTATTTTTCTCTCTCTTGACGACTTTTCAAAGCTTTCAATTCTCCCTTTTCTCGCATGCACACAATCTGAAATTTTTAAATAAACCATGCTAGAGACGAGACGAAACTTTGAAAATAGGTTGTGTTCAAGGAATACGATGTTCAAAAGAGATGTATAAGGTTAGGTATGGAATTCAGTGATATGCATGACTTTCGTTGCGAAAGTCATGAACTGAATAAATGACGAGGCTAGCAACAAAAGATAAGCACAAGGACATGATCATTGCTCGAAATTAAAACTCACCAAGAGAGAAGGGTCCTAGCCTAACTCATCGTGCTAATCACACTTATGGTGGAGCGAAAAAAAACAAACTTGGCTTTGGATAGGAATTTTTTTATACTCTCAACTTGGAAAAAGAGATTTTGCTAACCTTTATTACAAGGGTTTTAATATAATTTTCAGAACTGAAATCCTCCAATTTTTAGCATCGAACATAGCACAACTAGCATGTGAAGCTCAAGATCGAAGTGCGGTATGGGTACTTTAAGTAGTAGCGATTCCACTAAGCACCACGGTAAACGATTTTCAAACCATATACTTGTATTCATATATCAAGAATCGAAGATTAAACAAACAAGTAAATAAAGATAAACAATACAAAAAACACAAAGATATATATAAAGACTCTTTTTATTTGGTTTTCTTGACTCAACACTAATTTAAGACTCTTGCAAAAATTTAAAAACTGACTTGAAAACTAAAAACTCATTAAAACGCTAGGACTCTCACACGAAGATTAAACCGAACCTAATCTTGAAGTTCAAAAGCTAAGGCTAGCGAGCTAGCTCTCCCCCACACTTAAAACATACGACGTCCTCGTCGTATCTTACAAAAACCAAAGGGGAAAACTAGATCTAATGGTACTTCGAGCAAGCCTTGCACCACTTGCCTCTCATGTTTCCAACCATGCCGAAAAGTTTGCGCACGTTACGGTTAAGGAACTTGTAGTCATCTTCAACTACGCGCTCCAAGTCCTCCATACGCCGCTTCATCGCTTCCATGGTTTGAAGACATTCGTCGGCCGACGCGTAGAGAGCTGCGATGGATTGACGACAAAATCGACAACACACCGGATGCAATCCGAAGGGGTCGTCGTCGCCATAATCTCCACCGTTGTCACCACCGTCGTCGCCACCTCCATTGTTGTCGCCTTCGCCACCGCCGTTGCCGTCGCCGTTGGGGCCCTCGGGAGTCCTTTCGTAGGGCTGCTCGCCCCAATCATCATCATCTCTACCGGCGGCCGCCCACGAGCTTGGGCTACGATCATCGGAGAAGTCGCCATCCCCATAATCCTTAGGCTCCGGCGACATCTCCTTGTAATCCTTGCGCTTGATGCCTTGGAGACGTGCCGACCTTCGAACGGGTGTAGGGACCTTCTCTCCTTTGACGGGGTTGCGAGATGCAAGAGCTCCGGTCGGGACACGTCCTCCGCAACGGATACGTGCGGTCCTCTTGACGGGTAGCTTGACCTCGCATCGCATCGCCTCCTCCATCGATGGCTTCTTGGCTTCTACCTTCAACTCGAGCTTTTTGGAGGCTCAATGGCCGCTACAAGGGTGCAACACATTGCTTGAAAGGTTTGATTCTCGAGCTCCCAATTCGGCCAAATATATAGTCCCGAGAGAAAAGCCCCGGGAACCTTAATTTCCTTTTTTACACTTCCCTCAAAATTTTCCGACCAAACAAGGAAGTCAAAAAGGAGCAATTCGGGCGAAATTCGGGGACATCGGGCGTCGGGCCCCCCTTGGGCCGATCCGACCGGGGCCGGCCGGCCCACCCCGCCTCGGGGGCCGGGCCGGTCCGGTTTTTGCACACCGCCCTATTTTTTTCGTCCTCGGCCCATGGGAAAAAGTTGGCCCGGTTAATCTTCGCGAAAAACTCCGGAAAGCTAAAAGAAAAATTATTTACGAAGTTGGTGCCTTGTTTTTCGTCCTAGGCGGGACGTTCGGGCTCTTCCTCCATGGTAAAGACGTCAACATGATGGATGGGCACGATGTCGGGTTCGTAGTAAACCTTAAGCCGCTGTCCATTCACCACAAATTGATCGCCGTTTATATCCATAATGGTTACCGCTCCGTTGGAGAACACCGAATGCACGACATAAGGTCCGTCCCACTTGCTTTGCAATTTCCCCTTTCCGAAGGTTTTAAACCTCGAATTGTAGAGGAGGACCTTATCTCCTTCTTTGAATTCTTTTTTCTTCAATCTTTTATCATACCACCTTTTGATTCTCTCCTTGTATATGCTTGCGTTTTCATAAGCTTTCAACCTCAACTCCTCTAGCTCGCTTATTTGAATTCTCCGTTTCACCACCGCGGCATCGAGATCAAGGTTCATCTCTTTAATCGCCCAATAGGCTTTATGTTCTAACTCAACCGGAAGGTGGCAAGCTTTTCCATAGACGAATTGATAGGGGGTCATACCTATCGGTGTTTTAAACGCCGTTCGATAAGCCCATAAAGCTCCGTCTAATTTCTTAGACCAATCCTTGCCTCCCTTCTCTATGGTCTTGTTAAGTATGCTTTTTAATTGCCTATTTGACGTCTCCGCTTGTCCGTTGGTTTGTGGGTGATAGGCCGTGGAGACCCTATGCTCAATTCCCAACTTGGACAAGCACTTTTTGAAGTTCTTCCCGGTGAAATGAGTTCCTCCATCACTTATCAAGATTCTCGGTGTACCGAAACGGGGAAAAATCACGTTCTTGATCATAGTGATGGACTCCTCCGTGGAAGCTTTACGACATGGTATAGCCTCTACCCACTTGGATACGTAATCGACCATAACAAGTATATACTCGAATCCAAATGAGTTTTTAAAAGGCCCCATGAAGTCTATGCCCCATACATCGAATATGTCGACTTGCAAGTTGTATTTCAAAGGCATAGAATTTCTTTGAGAGATGTTTCCGGTTCTTTGGCATTCGGGGCATGACGCAACATATCTTTTAGTATCTTCATGCATCTCCGGCCAATAGAATCCGCTCGACCATACTTTGGCTTCGGTTCGAAAATGGCTATAGTGCCCACCGTACTCCGCCGAGTGGCACTTCCTTAGAATCTCAAGCCTCTCTTCCCTTGGCACACATCTTCTCATCACACCATCATTGCCAAGCTTGAAGAGGTATGGTGCATCCCAAAAATATTTCTTACTTTCGAAATTATCTTCCTTTGAGTGTTTTTGTCTAGATGATCGAGGGGCATCTTTCGAATCGCTCGAATGATGTCGATCATCCAAGTATCTTTATCAAGCACTCTATAGAGGTGGTCATCTCTCATCTTGTCTTCTATGGGCTCTTTATCATCTTGCCCACGATTCATCCTAGACAAATGATCGGCCACAACATTCTCCACCCCCTTTTTATCACGAATTTCAACATCGAACTCTTGGAGAAGAAGGATCCAACGAATCAAACGTGGTTTAGCTTCCTTCTTAGCCAAGAGATACTTTATGGCTGCGTGATCGGTGTAAACAATGACTTTCGAGTTCACGATGTAAGATCTGAATTTTTCGAAAGCGAATACCACCGCTAGCAATTCTTTTTCCGTAGTAGCGTAATTTAATTGTGCCCCACTAAGAGTTTTGCTAGCGTAGTAAACGGCGTGAACTCGGCCTTCCTTTCTTTGTCCCAAGACCGCGCCTACGGCATAGTCACTTGCGTCACACATGATCTCGAAAGGTTGGTTCCAATCCGGAGGTTGGATGATGGGAGCACTCACCAACGCATTTTTCAAGGTCCGAATGCCGCTAGACACTTCTCATCAAAGTCGAAAGCCACATCCTTTTGAAGAAGGTGTGTTAAAGGCTTGGTGATCTTTGAGAAGTCCTTTATAAATCTTCTATAGAATCCGGCATGGCCTAGAAAGCTCCTTAAGGACTTAATATCCGTAGGAGGTGGGAGTTGCTCAACCGTCTCTACCTTAGCCTTGTCCACTTCAATTCCTCTCTCGGATATAACATGTCCGAGCACTATGCCTTGCTTAACCATGAAGTGGCACTTTTCCCAATTTAAAACCAAATCTACCTCCGCACACCTCGTAAGGACCTTTTCTAAGTTTGCTAGGCAATCCATGAACGTCTTCCCGTAAACGGAAAAATCATCCATGAACACTTCAACAATTTCTTCGATGAATTCCGAAAACACGGCCATCATGCAACGTTGAAAAGAGGCCGGAGCGTTGCATAGGCCGAAGGGCATCCTCCTATATGCAAACGTTCCGTAAGGACACGTAAATGTTGTCTTATGTTGATCTTCCGGGTGAATGGGAATTTGCATGAACCCCGAGTATCCATCGAGAAAGCAAAAATAAGCGTGGTTTGCTAACCTCTCGAGCATCTCGTCTATGAACGGTAGGGGGAAGTGATCTTTCTTCGTCGCTTTGTTAAGCTTACGGTAATCAATACACATCCGCCACCCGGTCACGGTTCTTTGCGGTATCAATTCGTTCTTCTCATTCTTCACCACGGTCAAACCTCCTTTCTTCGGTACACAATGTACCGGGCTCACCCATTCGCTATGTGGAACCGGGTAGATGATTCCGGCATCAAGTAACTTGATAACCTCTTTCTTTACTACCTCTCGCATGGCATGGGTTAGCCTCCTTTGATGGTCCACTACGGGCTTACATTGGTCTTCCATTGGTATACGATGAGTGCAAAAGGCTGGGCTAATACCTTTGAGATCATTAATTGAATATCCAATCACCTTCCTATGTTTTTTTAATAAAATCAGCAACGCTTCATTTTCTTCGGGGCTCAACTCGTCGCTCACAATGACCTGGATAGGTTTTGTCCGGCCCCAAAAATTCATATTTTAATCCCTTGGGCAAAGGTTTAAGGTCTACTTCGGGCACTTGTGGCTCCTCGGGTTTGATTTCTCCTATGTCTTCGAACTTTTCTTCCTCCACGCTACCATCATGCGGCTCTAAGCCTTTTGTTGCTTCCTTTAGTTCTTCATCTTGTTGATTACTAATTTGATTTTCCATCGCTCTTTGCAGCGGGTCTCTAAGGGTTTCAACAAAACAAAGACTATCTATCTCTTCTATTTCTTCATCTTCGGGAGGAAAAGGAGTAAGGTGTTTAGAAGCACGAAGAAAGTTATATGTGTACTTTGTTCCATTAAGGTTCATTGTTACTTTGCCTTCTCCGGCATCTAACACGGCATCAACCAACTTAAGAAAAGGCCTACCTAAGATTATATGATCAGAATTACCATGGTAAGCATCAATAACAAAGAAATCGGTTGGTATATAGTTTCTAGAGATTTTTACTTTCATGTTGCAAGCAATACCTAGAGGTTTGATAGTTCTACCATCTCCCATAATTAATTTCGTTGATGTTGGAGCTAAGTCTAGGTTGTGGTATTGAACTTTATCGTAAATTTTAGAAGATAGAACACTTACTTGGGCTCCGATGTCGCATAAGGCTTTGCATTGAACTCCGTTGATCTCGCAACTCAAGTGCGGCGTCATCTTCTCTTCTTCTTCGGATCCGATCGAATAAATTTCAGCAAGGCGAGCGTATGGTGATGCTTCGGGCTTGATCCCCATGATCCTCTTCACCTCGGCAATATGTTCCGGATCCACCACATCATCTCCAAAGAGCTTTTCAAAAATCTCACCGGTGGTTTCGAGGTCGTATGAATTTTCAGCTTTCCTCTCCGGTGGGAAATCGACTTCCAATGCTCTTGCCATTCCCTTTTGATTAGGGAACGGTCTTCTCTTGTCGAATACTTCTCCGTAATCAATAGGAACCCAATCCATTGGCTCGAACTCCCTTAGTGGCTTCGCGCTTGACATGCTTCTCTTGTTCGTCTCATTTGGTGCGGCGAAGTCGACGTTTGGTATAGTTCTTGACTTGATGTGTTCTTGTTCAAGCTTCTCCATGATTGGCTCCTCTTTTGTGACTTCCGGGGTTGCCTCTTTAGAAAAATCAGCAAGCTTTTTCTTCCTTGAATTAAATTCCGGCTCTTCCGCAAGTCTTGTTTCCCAATCTCTTCGCATGGCAGCCGCTTTACTAACTTTTTGTAGAAGTTGGGCGGCTTCCGTGAGTGTTTTCTCCATGAGATCCCCACCTGCACACATTTCGACGTGTCGCATGCAACTAGGGGTTAGGGAAAAGAAAAATGTATGCAAGAGTACGTCACCGGTGAAGCCGAGTTTTGGTCCTTGTTCGATTAATTCATTAAACCTATCCCGGGCTTGGTCTATCCCTTCCTCTTCTCCTTGCATAAAATTGATCACTTGCCTCCTTAGATGTTGAACCTTGCTCATTGGAAAGAACTTCTCGCAAAACTTCTTTGTCAACTTGTTCCAATTGCCTTCAACTTCAAAGGACGCAACCGAATACCATGTCTTTGCTTTGCCGGCAAGTGAGTAGGGAAAGAGATTCCATTTGAACCATTCATCGGGAACTCCTTCTTGACGCACCGTGTTGCATATTGTCGTGAAATCCCTTATGTGTCTATATGGGTTCTCCGTAACCATCCCTTCAAATGGGTTTTCCGCCACCATCTTCATGATCTTGGATTTAATTTCATACTTGGTCGCTTCGAGCTTCGAATCCGACTCTTGTACCTTTATGTCTTCACATCGAGGGCTAGCGTAATCCCTTAATGATTTCTCCGGTTCTTCCACGGGTTGATTAACGAACTCCATCTAGACAATAAGATAAAAACAAAAACAAAAAAGAAACAAGTGTTTTTCTGATAATATATGTTAGATAAAGCAAATAAAAGATAAACTAAAATATAAAACTAAGTTAGATGCAAATCAAACGATGTAAACTAACTTGCTCCCCGGCAACGGCGCCAGAAAAAGGGGCTTGTTGACGGATAAAAGACGTATCCCTCTATGATCCGCAAGCGTACGGACCCCACACCTTTTTCACCACGGGATTCCCAAGGTTCTTGTCAATCCGCGGAGCAAGGGGATTACAAGCGTTCGATCAACAACGACACACTAGCTACTAAAACCCTAACTACTATTATACTAGAAAAACAACTAAACTCACTAGAGAGAATGATAAACGATCAAGAGAGAAGACACTCGCCCACGGGTCTACGATACTAGAGCATGTAATCGCTTAAAAACATGAAAAAAACCAATCTAATCTATCGGGGTTGTGACCACGGTTTCGCCCTTTCCCTCCTCTCGTACTGTCACTACGCGAAGGTATTCATGACTAGACCTTTGATGGCCACGGCGTATTGAATGGATCCAAGGAAGCATTGGAGCTCGTACTCCCTCTACGGCACGGTAGCTAACCTTTAAGCATTAAAGTATATTCAACACAAGATGATAGATAGAAAATCCGACAAAGTGCGATTACATCTCACGATCGATTACAACCCATGGACGAATGAGAAGATTACCCCATCAAGGTGCGATCATGGCACCGTTGATCATGGTTTCCCTTCCGCCGGTGTCTTCCTCCTTCTCCACGAGAGGGTGCTTCCTTCGAGGTGGTTGATCTCCGGCCGGAGATCCTCCTCCTCTCTCTCTAGCTTGTAGATGGCCTTCTCGGTGCGAATAAACTCCTCTCCGTCCGTTGGCGGCGCGTCGGGGGTTTTAGGGTCGAAGATCCTTCGAGGGCAAGGAAGACGGGACCGAACCGGTGCCCGAAGTGGGCGGGCCGATCCCGACCGGGCCGGCCGGCCCGGAGCCCGGTTTCGGCCGGTTCGGTCGCCCTTTTTGCTCCGTGGGTCCTCGTGCACTTATCTACTTCGCCCCCTCCACTTGGATGATTTTGACGCCGTTAACCTCGCGATCAAGATGGAGACTCTCTTTGCATGAAGTTTGATCTTTTACGCTTCAATCCCGGGGTGTTCCTCGTAGCACTTCGGTCCTCACCACCATTGGAAGTAATTTCAGCGAGCTCATGAACACGAACAAGACTCCATGAATGCTCCTTTGAACTTATTGCGAATCCGTCCTTTATGTCCATGATTTCCTACATAAACACAACACTTCCAAATGCATGCACAAAGATGAACTTGTTATATGATTAGCATGCCTAGTGGCGGGTTAGTTCAATAATCAAATCCAAACCAAAGTGTAATGAACATGCTAGGTGCACCAAAATACACCGTCAACAACAAGCTTAGCATGCATAGTAGGACATGATTTACAAGCACCAAGCAAAGTGGGTCTAGCCTTAAGCTCATCATACTCGATCCTAAGAGCATCTAGTTTAGCCAAAGTGGAAGCATTCTTCTCATTAAGCAATTTGATCTCATTCAACCATGCATCACATTCGGGACATTCAACATTATCGAAATGGTAGGAGTAAGTTTCAAAGAGTCATTCTCAAGTTTCAATTCAAGCAATTTAGACTCTAACTCTCCTGCTTTCTCACTAGCATTCTCAAGTTGAGCCCTAAGATCTCTCCTCATCTTCTTAGCATCTCTCGGCACACTATCACGGTTGTCAATCAAGCCATTCAACCTAGTGATCTCAGCAAGCAAAGAGTCGGGGTCATGGTTTACCTCATCCTCTGAGTCAGAGTCGGTGTCTTCCTTCTCGCTCTTCTTGCTACTTGAGCTATGGGCCATGCCACAAAAGCCTCCAAGTGCAACCTTGCTCAAACCACCGAGGTTTCGGCTTGCATTCTTCTTGCACTTGCACCTCCTGGCATCTTCATCCTCACTACTTGAGCTTGAATGCGTGTCGCTTGAGCTTGTGTCGACCTCGCCGGCACCGGCCACCATGGCTCTTGCCTTGTCCTTCTTGTGGCCACCCTTGCTCGATCGCCGCTTGTCCTTGTCCTTGCTCTTGGACTTGCCGTAGTGCTTTCCCTTGGAGGAGTACTTGTCTTCACGCCTTGGGTGTGCCTTGTACTCGCTCATCTTGTACTTGTTCTCCTCCGCTTCCGGTACTCGGCGATGAAGTGTCCACGTTTGCCACACTTGTAGCATGTCCCCGAGCTCCGCCTTGCATTCCTCCGGTTCTCATGTAGTCGATCAAACCTCCTTGAGAGCAAGGCCGGTTCCTCCTCGCTCAGGCACATCGAACTCATCATCTAGAATAGACATGAGAGAAGACAAGGAAAAGCTGTCGACGGGGAAAGGTTAGTGTTGGCTTTTCCCTTTGATCCGTCCACAAGAACAAGACTATGATCGGTCGAGCCCTCATGCTTGGATTACAACTTCCTGTCAACCTCGACGACTTGAGCTTAGAAAAGAGGTCATCCAACTCAATGGTCAAGTATTGCCGGACTCCTTGATGGCCTCAACCTTACCACCCCAAACATTTTGGTACAAGATATGCAAAAGCTTCGAAGCTTGATCATGCTCGGTGTGACACCCCGGAGGTTTTTAATTAGTCGTAAAAACCGGTCAAATGGTCAACGGTGGTCAAACCACGGTCAACCTGGGCCCTCACCTCGAAAAACTCACTAACCCACCCTAGTGACCCTAATTGACTAGTAAACACACTTGTGGGACCAACCCATGGTCAAAGGTTGGTCAAGCTCCCTTGCCACTCTAGTGTCCACCAGTGTCTGCCGGAACTTTTGCCGCGTTCTCCAAAATTCACCTAAACACTTAAAATTCTACCTTTATGAAAGTTGTCCATCTTGATGAGGGACACAACTTTCATGTAGATTGGCATTTCAAATTTTGAAGGGAAAAGCTTGAAAAATAAGTTGCAAGGCAGATTTTACTGTTTGCCAGAACAGGCTGACATTCACTTTTGGCATTCAAATAACTTCAAATGCGGGGCGTAAAAACCCTATATAGCCTTTGTAGAAAATGTTAAGGGTAGCTAGATCTACAACTTTGGTATTCATCACTTGGTCAACTTCGTACAAAAAATTGGAGTTTTGCAATTTCCAAAGCGAGTCCCAACAAAATAAAAACCGGCCGAACGCCGCGCGCGCCGCAACATCGCGCACCCGCGCGCCGCCCGTCGCCGGCCGCCGCCGGTAGTGCCCCCGGCGTCCGCGCCCGCTCGCCCGAGGCCCGCACCGCCGAGGCACGCGCGGCCCGAGGCCCCGCGCCCCAACGCACCTCGCCCGAGGCGCCCGAGGGTAAGCGCCGCCGTACGCGCGCGCACGCCGCGGACCGGCGGTCCGTCGGCGGTGTCGCCGCCGTACGCGCGAGCCCCGAGCCGCCGTAGCATGACAAGCATATCCGCCGTCACCCCTTCGTCACCCGGGACGCGCCGAGCCGCATATAAAAGCCCCTTTGCCTCTCCTTCGCGCGCCGCCCGAGCCGCCCGCCGCCATTGCCGCCGCCGCCCGTGCTAGCGCTCACCGCCCGTGCTCGCCGTTGGCCAACCGCTCCGGTAGCACCCTTAGGCACCCGCCAACCTTCCCAAGTCGCTTGTTTGCCCGCATTGCATCTCCACGCCGTCTTTCACCGAGCCGCCGCGGCCACCGCCGCCGGCCGCCTCCGAAACCCGTCGTCCGCTATCTCTCTCGCCCCAACTCCGTACCCTACGGCCCGTAGGTGAGCTCTCGGTCGTGCCCGGCCGCTTGCCGGCCGGCGCAGCCGCCACCGGTTCGCCGGAGCCATCCGCGCCCGCGCCGCCCGGTCGGCCCGGGGACCCAATTGCGTTGATTTGAATCTTTCTAGGGTGTTTCGCGTGATAGTGCGGGGCTTGTTTGTGAAGATCCCTATCTAGTGATTCTTACGGTTTAGCCCAAAGCACCTTGTAAAATTCCTAGAAATTCGTAGAAAAATCAGAAAAATACCAAACCAATTTTGTTGGGTTCGGGAAGATAAATCCCACCACTTTTGTTATTTGCACATGGCTGGATTCTAAATAGTTTTAGCATAAAAAATACAAATGTGAAAAACCTAGATCCGGCATAACTTGAAATCCATAACTCCTCCGTATCCCAATTTTGGATATGTTGTGTGTTAGGTCATGACTAGATGCTTGTGCCAAAAATTGCACAAAGTTATGGCAGTAGATCTTTTTAAATAAATTGTTTTCCATTCTTGCGATACTCGCCTAGATGATCTTTCTTGATAGATATATTTATGTTCCCGAGCTCAACTTGTGCACACTGTCTTGTAATACCAAAATACACATCTTGTGAATTAATCATGATCTTGGCTTAAAAGAAATAATTATTCTTGATTTATGCATGTTTTCCTTTGCAAATGAGTAAAGTAAGATCGGTAGAGCCTCTAGGTGAATGTGCTTTGGTTCTTTATGCTTGTTTAGGACCAGAGAGCAAGCATGGGAAAGTTTGGATCATTTTGCTGCTTATTTATTTTTGTATGCATTTAATTTGAATCAATAGCTAGCCTTTGTTATTTTTGAATAATGTTTAATTTCCTAGCATCCAACACTCATGTGGGTCAAATGGACCAGGATAGGTGCTAATATGGTTAAGAAACATTTCCTTAATTTTTGGTAATTTAATTGCTTAAATAAAAAGCTTAAAAGCCCTTTTAATATTAAAGGGAAATTAAATAAAGAAAAACCCCTAATTAATTCTTTTCCTTTTTGAAAATATTATTTAATATAATTAAAAGATAATTAATTTTCATTGCTAATAAGAAATTAATTCATGGATAAAAATATTATTTATACCTTTGCTTGTGAAAAGAAAAGGAATTAAAGCCTTCACATGAAATGACAAGTACAATAAAAACCTTTATTCAAATGTGCAATAAAAGAATAAACCATGTACAACCAATAACCTTCCTAAAAGAGAAACACTATCTAAATGCTTGTTAAGGTGAATATGACCAACCAAGAGTTGGATAAGACAACAAACTATCACATCACCCGAACTTGCATTGCATTCGTGTAGATCTTCCGGACGGAGATTACTCCCCCGTCCCGAAACCGAGGAAGGAGGAGCAGAAGCTTCACTACAAGTACGTGGAAGTGCTCGACACCGAGGGTACCCAAGCTAACCTAGCTGACGAAGGCAAGCTCCGGTGCATCTAACCTAGTTTTAAAAATTCTTTATTCAATTATCTATGAATGATTGTGCACTTACGTTCAGGAGTTGAATGAAACCCTAGATGCATGATCCATAGGTACCTTTGTCCTTACTAGTATGATAGGTCGATAGCTGCTAAGCTATAGGACCGTTACAAGTCGGGTGATGACCTCACTCGCGAGAATAGGTTCCTAGATAGGAATCATAATATATCCTAAATGGATTGCTCACGTGGTAAGAGCATGGGATCTGGGCTCTGGTCCAGTGGTTATGTGGGTTAAGTTTTTGAACGTACTAAGCACATGTCGGGTATGGGACCGGTAAGCCTAGTACCTTAATGAGACGGCTAGGGATGGAACTGTCACTACTCTTGGGATTCGCTCTCACGGCATGCTACCGGTGGTGTATGGTGACTCTGGGTGCACTGGGTGGGACATGCCAGATAGCCTGCACCAAAGACTGTGGCCTTTCATCCCGACCCGGGGATTTTTGGAAACGGTGCTGGGACGTACCGTACCTTGGTGGGCAGCCTACCGTGTGTTTGGGTCTACCTTGCAAGGTTTAAATCAATTGATTGTCGGCCTCTCACCGTTATCCGAGACTGCTTACTCCACTAGTCATGAGATCCCTAATGATGGAAGGTGATGAATACTATGCTTGATTAATTGTATTGTACAACCTTGTTTGTACTAGATGGCTAATGTAGTAAAGATTAAACCTACTAGAACTTGTGCTAAATCTTGAAAGTAAGGACCTACTCTTTGTTACTTTTTAGCAAAAGCAACCCAAAGAGCCAAAAAAGCCTTTCATGGTCTAGATTTGGTGAAGTAGTTATCACCGACGGGTAACTCTTGCCGAGTATTAGTATACTCGGCCTTTCTATAATGTGTTGATCCAGGTAATGCCTTCGGTGATGTGTGGCCGGAGAGATCCTGCCCCGACCGGGAGCCGGAGTGGGTGGAGGACGACTACCGAAAGCATCATGGATGGCCTCCCGTGGTGTCTTCGCTTCCGTTAGTTTAATTCCGCTTTCGAAAACTCTAAACTATTTCGTCATGGCAAAAACTATGGTTTGTAATAATTGAACCCCTTTGGGTTATGAATTTGGATATTATTGTTGTTGTATCTCTGGACTCGCCTTCGAGTGAGTTTTAATGCATATATTCGATCCTTGTGCTTTTCAAGTGATTTACCGGGCGTTAACCCGGCAACTAACGACAGGATGATACCTTATTATTGCTTAATGACCAAAGTGGATCGGTCTTAGGCGATAGTACGGTATTTTCCTGGGCGGGTTGTCACAGTTGGTATGAGAGCTTATATGCACCAGAGATTAATTAATAAACCTTAATCAATGGTTTTTGAATAAAATATGCCAAGAATGTCTGATTTTCCAAAATACGTTGGTCCGCTAAGGATAAACTAGACCGAGAGGCCCTAGAGGGAATTTTGGGTTCTTTCGTGTGGCTTAATTAACTTATGGTTTGTTTTGCTAACTTCCAAAGCACATTACTTTATGTCGGACTTACTTTCTTGCACAACCAAACTAGGAGCCACGTGTTTTATACATGTGCCGTTCCGCATCACGGGAATTGCGAGGGTTGATGGAGTGATCCATTCCACGGGATCCCATCTTCGCGTCCGTTTATGAGTTGTGTGTCGCCACGTATTTCATACGTGTGCATTCCGCATGTCTCTCATGTGAGGCAAGGATACACTCCATTCAAACGGAGGGTGTCCGAGGTTGGATGTTGTCCATGCGGCGGCTTAACGCATGGATGCCGTTTCTATAGTGAACGGTAATGTATGTGGACGCTTTCCGACGTGCCGGCACGGAAGGTTCGTTTTCCGCAGTACATAACAGCGCTTCGTTAGTCGTTAAGCGAGTACCATATAGCTCTCGACTAGATATTATAGGGAGAGACGAATAAAAGCCTTGCCACCGGCATTAACTTCGATTTTTGGCTTGATTGCCATGTGAGGTCGATTAGGACGTCCCGCATGCATACTAAAAATCGAAACAACTAAAATGGACCCAAAAATCGATTCCATATGCTCTCTAAGGAAGATTATGCTAGTGTGTGCTTTTTATAAATTAGAAGTACCTCTCATACCTAGCTGTCATGCTGCCGAAAATTCGAAAAGTTGTTACCTTGTGCTAGGTTAATTAAACCAAATTGTAAAAAACAATTGCTCCTTAACTAGTTGTCTTGTAATAGAGAGTCAATCCTAGTCCCGTTTGGGTTGGTTTACACTTCCCTAGGCACATCTAGGTTCCGGACCATCCACCTTGTTCCTTGCTCGATGCTCAACCTTAAAAATTTAATGAAGTATTAAAGGATTCATTTTGAACCGGGAAAACTTGGGAAAGTTTTGAGGTTTCTGGATTTTTAGTTATGAATTTTTGTTCACGGCTACCAGAACTTCACCATTTGACATGCCGTTCTCTTTGAGATCTGACATGAGTTACCTTTGTGTACAGATGGCTTTCCCCGTGTTCCACCAGTTCGACGCTGACGGTACGATCCGTACCAACGGGTTGCACTGGGAGGGTTTTCCGCGCCTTGCGTGGTAAGCACTCAGCGTCGCAGGCTACCTCACACCACCGACTTACGAGGTGAAGGAGTTCGAGCGCTATGGCGTTCCCCGGTGCAGTGATCGTTATCGTTTCGCCACACCCGACCACGCCGACCGGTTTGACTTGAGTTTTATCTACCGGGGTTTTATCACTCACGAGTCCGTTGAGTCGCCCGCCCTCGAGTGCCGACAGATTTCGTGACCACAACCCCATCGTGGTAGCTCTCTCTCCGTTTGGATCGTTTTCTCGCCGTGACTCCTCACGACCCAAGCATGGTTGGACCGTATGGATCACCTACGGGAGCTACTAGCACTAGCACACCGTTGGATGTCACTCGGACGCTAGCTCGTTGTCCGAACGTGGTTTTCACACTTCGTGGGCTCGCGCTACAATACCGTAGCGGTTATTGGGCAGCATTTGGAGGCATCTAGGCGTGATTGGGAGCAGCTTTCAAGAAGACACCGGCTGAACTTTACTCTTACTCGGGTGCAGCGAGGAGAATGACAGCCGCGTGCTAGGAGATTTCGGTTAGAGCTTGAGAGAGGCGACCGCCTACAGAGGATTGTAGATCCGGAGGACGAGAACCATGCACTAGAGGAGGATGTCGATGCGCACGAGATTGAGAGGTCGACACTACTTCGAACATTGCCGATATGCGGCAAGAGGGGTGCGGGGAGGCCGAGGTACGGTGTGGCGGCCTTGCAGCTATAGTGGCCTTACGCCACCGCCCCTAGTACGAGCACACCGGAGGAGCAAGCAGGCCTTGTCCGGTCTGGATCAGACGAGCCAGGCAGGACCACCGTGCCGACTCCCCCAGCTTCGCCTACATACAGTGGTGCTTCAGTGGGCAACTAGGTTGCCGACAGCAGGAAGACGAAGGATGCCGATCCTATCGAGTAGTCTTGAGATGTTAGAGTAGTGGCTTGTCAGCACGTCTTCATGCCAAGTAACTGCTTGTATCGTGTCGTGTCACGTTGTTTCGAATTCGAGTTGTAATGTCCTTGAACCTTGTTCTATCCTATTGTAATAAAGAATGCTTAAGCATGTGTGCTTTAAGTGGTTTCGTTTGGCATTCAAAAATTGAAGTTTTTCTTGCGTATGATTACCAAATTCGGATAAACCGTTGCAAATGACCACGCTTGTCAATTTTGCTTTCCCCCTCAAAACGTTGGTAAATCAAAGCATTTCTAGGGGCATCACTCGTTGCCAGCGATTAAGCGCTCGTCGTACACCACCTTCGTTGGTACCCGAAGTGACAAGAATTGTCTGAGGGTAAATATGAGCCTGCAATCGGGTGATCGCATTCCTAACCGTGTTAAGAAAACGATTCTGTGAATCTTGGTGGCTATGGAATAATTGTTTGATTGTTGCTGTCCTCATCAGTTAAATGCTAATGAGATGTGATTATGCATGATCATGCTTGTCATCATTTGGAGTAATCTTTTAGTCATCTCGCTAACAAAGCTCACTTTTCAGATGGTGGGAACCACGCGCAGCTCTCCCAACGGTTTCGAAGCAAGTGGTAGCGGTGACTTACCGCCACCCCCGCCCATGACGCCGTCGGAGGCTTTCATGGCCACCCAGACTGAGGTGCTGCGCCGGATCCCGCAGACGCGAGCGGATCACCCGACAGATGAACCGAGGGCCGCCACACGGGGCCAACCACGAGGGGCCTAACCGAGTCACCACGTATGCCCAGTTCATCGCTATGAAGCCGCCGACCTTCGCTAATGCGAGAAGACCCCCGGAAGCTGAGGCTTGGATCAAGGCCATCGAGGCAAAATTCTCTGCCTTTGTGCTGCCTTGCTCCGAGGAGAACAAAGCTAACTTCGCAGCGCTGCAACTGCGAGGAGAAGCTTTGATGTGGTGGGACCACTTCAAGTCAATGCAGCGAGGGCACGCTGTGACTTGGGATGAGTTCAAGCAGGCTTTCAAGAGCCACCACATCCCCAAGGGACTGATGGATAGGAAGATGAGGGAGCTGTTGGCCCTCCGCCAGGGATCTGACACAGTGTATCACTATGCTCAGAAGTTTAATAGCTTGTGCCAATATGGTGGGCATCACGTTGATACTGATGCCAAGAAGATGGAGAGGTTTCGTGATGGGCTTGATGGCAAATTGTACGAGCGTCTGAACCTGCTTGAGCCCGCAAACTTCCATGAGCTAGTGAACAAGGCTATCTCCCAAGAAGATGCTATGAAGAAAGCCCACGGGGACAAAAAGAGGATGTCTGGTTTCACCCCAGGCAGCGGAACGAGCAAGAAGTTTCGCTTCGTGAAGAAGGAAGCTCCGTGCCCATCCCAAAGAATCTTCAACCGGACACCGGACGATGAAGCCACCTCGAGCAAACCCACGGGGAACTTCCGGGTCCACGGTGCCCGCCCAGTCGGGCTCCAAGGCCTAATGCACCTCCTCGCAATGTTGGTGATCGTCGATGCTACAACCGTATCCAGCCGGGGCATTTCATCAACGAGTTCACAAAGCCCGAGCGGATTAGGCCCAACCCGCGAATCGGTGGTGCGAGAAACAAGCCGGCCACTTCAGCTAAGAAGCCCATGGTTCAAGTACGCCAGGGCAAGCTGAACTTCACCGCCATGAGTGACGTCCCAGAAGGAGCTTCAGTGCTCACGGGTACATTCTCTATCAACGACACTCCTGTTAAGATTTTATTCGATTCAGGAGCTACCCATAGTTTCATCAGTGAAAGGCTAATAAACAAACTGGGTTTGAAGGGTTCTCATACCACTTCCGCTTATAAGACAATTACTCCCGGAGGCCAAATCACCTCCAATATCTTAATACGAGGAGTAAGTTTGGGTTTAGGTAGTAAAATCATTCCGACAAACCTTATCGTCATAAACTTGGTTGGAATGGATGTTATCTTGGGTATGGAATGGATGAATCAACATAAGGTGATTCTAGATATATATCAGATAGGGTCGTAGAAATCAATTCTCCTACGGTCGGGCACACTACCCTGTACCTGCCTTTCAGGGACGGTACCGATTCTTGTGCCTATGTGACCATTATCTCCCCTCTTGACGAAATTCCAGTAGTATGCGAGTATCCAGATGTCTTTCCTGATGAGTTGCCTGGTATGCCACCAGACAGAGATGTCGAGTCTGTGATTGAACTCCAGCCCGGTACCGCACCCATTTCCAAAAGGCCCTATCGCATGCCACCCAAAGAGCTAGCTGAACTAAAAACCCAACTCCAAGAATTGTTAGATAAAGGGTATATTCGCCCGAGCTCTTCTCCTTGGGGTTGCCCTGCCCTCTTTGTTAAGAAGAAAGATGGTAGCTTAAGGATGTGCGTAGATTATCGACCACTCAATGCAGTCACCATCAAAAACAAATACCTGCTTCCCCGAATCGACGTTCTTTTTGATCAATTGGTCGGTGCCAAAATTTTCTCTAAGATCGACCTTCGTTCGGCTACCACCAAATCAAGATTCAACCTTGCGACATTCCTAAAACCGCTTTTTTGTAACACCCTAAATTCCACTTCTTGATTTTGATTAAAATTTGCTTACCAACATTTCGATCTCGCTTAAGGAATATAAGGATGTTGTGCGCTTCTAGGCATTTAATCATTTTTATTAATTAATTAAAGAAATATAGGAGTTTATTGTTGCATTCATGCTGGTGCATTGTTTTTGGGTGTTTGGATTCAAACCTTGGTTTGAATTCAAAACTTGATTGCTTGTTTTATTAGAATTTGAAAACAAGAAAAAGAAAGAAGAAAACCACCCTCCCGCTCCGTTTTCGCCGCGGCCCAACGCCGCGGGGAAGTCCGCCGGAGGCCCCTCGCCTTTCTTCCCGCGTCCGCGCACTCGCGCCCCGGCCCCGGCCCGGCTTGGGCCCAGGAGGCCCCGCGCGCGCCGTCTCCGCCCGACGCCGACGGGGCCGGGGCCCGCTTGTCGGCCGCCTACCTCCCGCCGCCGCCCGTCTCCGACTCGGGCATGAGCCCGAGTCCGGCCGCCGCTCGATTCGATGCCCCGGGCCCGCGAGCGCGGTGCTCGCACCGCCTCCTATTTAGGTGCGCCCCCCCCCCCCCCCCCCCGTGCCGCACCGCACCCGCACCCCCGAACCCTAGCGCCTTGCGCCGCCGCCGCCCACAACCCTAGCTCGACGGCCGCCGCCGCCGGTTTCCGCCCGCTCGCCGCCGTCTCGCCGCCGTTCGGTCGCTTGGAGCCGCTCGCAGGAACCGCCACGATGTAAGGAGCCCTCCGGTGCCGTTGGTTTGGATGTTCGTGCTCCACGCCACCGCTCGTCTTCGCCGGAGCGCCGCCACCGCCGCCGTCCGTCGTGCGCCGCCGCACGTCGTCGCCGCCGCCATAGGATGTTCCGGCTGAGTTCGCAAGCGCGTGCTCGACGTTTTGGTGGAGGACCCGCAGCCAACGGTGCACCCCGCCGCCGTGAGGCCCTTGCACCGCCGCCGCCGGCGTTGCGCCGCCGCTTGCCCCGCCGCCGCCGCACCCCGCCGCTGTAGCCGCTCGCGTGAGATCGGGACCGTCGATCCCCCAACCAGCGGCCCAGATCGCGCCACGTCTTTGGTCAGACTGGCCCATACCGGTCAACCCTAACACCCCTACCCGCATTAGATCTTGGCCGCTCGATTTAGATCCAGTGGCCCAGATCCACCCCCATAGCTTTAACCGCGCGCTTTTGCTAAAGAAACCCTGAGATTTTCCCTATTCACAACCCGGTCCTCCCACCTTAGAAAACCTTTACGATTAAGCCCCGTTTTTTCTATTTTGGCCCGAAAGCTCAAAATTCTTTACGGTTTAGTCCTAAAACTTGTTTTAATCATAACTTTTTCGTTTTAGCTCCGTTTTTAGCGTTCTTTATGTCCACGCGATCGTCTCGACGAGTAGAATAGTTTTCTGTTGCTTTTGCTACTGTTTGAGATGATTGGTGTACTGTTTCTTATTTATTTCCATTGTTTGCTTGTATGTGATGTGTGGAGCGTAGCGTACGAGCAATTCGGGGACTTCGCTGCTGTTGAAGAGTATCAAGACCCTGAGCAGTTTCCAGTGCTGGTAGAAGGCAAGTCCTTGCTGCATTCTCGTTAAATTCCTATCACAACATGCATTTTAATTACATTGTTGTTTATTATTGCTATGCATTAACTTGATGGGTCCTATTGCTAAGGTTCGACTAGCTTTGTTATCCTATGCCTTGATCAACTCGGGTTTACTTTATGTTGGGTAGAACTTGCTAGCGCTTTATGTGGTTTTGGGATGGTTTAATGAACACTTGTTAATATGGCTTTATTTATGCTATCATTCTTGTGATGCAAGAACACTTTACGTTGTTAATCGGAACATGGAGAACCACGCGAGAAAACAAGTACTACCACAAGACATATGGCTCTGTCTTGGCTTATTAATTAGTGAACTAGATGTTAGGTATGCTTTACCCGATAAGGGTTGGGGGTGGCGGGTAGTGGCGTATGGACCTGCTCGGGCGCGGTGTGGGCTTAGCTAAGACACGGTACTCGTCCGGGAGCTTTATACGTTGCACCGACCGGTGTAACCTAGCGGGCAGCCTTCATCTGGGGATCTTTGTAACGGCCTCGTAGCGTCCCTATGCAATCACACCTCGGAAGTGTGGTATGGTGCCTTGCAAACACCGCATGGTTGGGTCTAAAACTCTTTTGGGTTTTTACGCGACTTGTGGGTAAAGATGTACAACCTCTGCAGAGTGTAAAACTAACTAGTTAGCTGTGCCCACGGTCAAGGGCGGCCCGGACCCTCACATGATTAATTCTATGGAAGATGGAACTTTTAAACTTGTGCATTACATTTTATGGATCTGTTGCATTTTATTATCTGGGTTTGGTATCTACTTACACTTGCTAGTAACAGTTGCTTAATAAAACTTGACCAACTAAAATGCTGACTTGCTTATGAGCCAACGACCTTCCACCATAAAGCCTTGCATGTTGTTATAGAACTTTCCCCTTGTTGAGTACGACATGTGCTCATGCTTGTTGTTCATTTATTGCATCTACACTACCCGGTTGCTGCTCGTATGGGCGTTTTGAAGACTACTATGATGAGTTCGATGGGTTCTAGGCGTCCGTTCTCCGTCCACCGCCCGTGGAGGACTTCTACGTGTGTTTCTTTTCCGCCGTTAGCTACTCGAACGATTGTTTAGTTGAGACATTCGGTCATGTAATAACCGTTTAATACTCTCTTTACGCTTTACACCGTGTTTTGGTATTCACCGCGTCGATGCATGTGTGTAACTTGATCCCGGCGCACATGTATTCTTGCATTCGGGTTTGTCCTTAAATCCGGGTGTGACAAAGTGGTACCGTAGCCGTGTTGATCGTAGGACGTTAGCCTAGTTAGAACTCGGTCGAAAACTAAGGATTTTATAATAATAGAAGCCACACATAGTTAGCTTGCTTTATTCTAATTTATTATATCTAATCTTGATTTAATCTTATCCTTGTTTGCTTTTGTTATCTAAGCTTGATCTTGTCTCTTTTAGTAATCTGCACTTGTCTCATCTATCTTAGATGGTTCGCCGACTGAAGACCACTCGTTCAGGTGCCTACCGCTTTCCAAGGTACCTGGAGGACCAGGACTTCTACTGCTACTCCACTGACAGTGAGGAGCATCAGGAAGCTTCTGGAGAGGGAGGTGAAGCGAGCTCTGCTTCAGGGCAAGCCTCACCACCCACCGTCATTGAGCCGTCGGATGATGAGCCGAAGTGCCGGATGAAGAGCAAGAGCCGAGGAGGAGCCACCGAAGGGCCGTAACAAGGAGGTGATCCGGATGACCACTCAGACCCTGAGGACTCTGACCCAGAGGATGGAGATGCTGAGGATCACCCAGCGCCAGAGAAGTGGAAGTGGTCATTTGTCACCATGATGGAGGGCATGCACGCTTTCCGTCCAAGTTGAGGAGGCTCTTCCAGCGTCTTCAGCTGCCGTGACGATCGACTACGTTGGACTGAAGAGGACTCACCCTCGCTATCCAACCCGATGGGATGTGTCCGTGCGCATCTTGGAGGATAACCCGCCGGATGGAGGACCGTATGAGGTTGTTGTCCACCGGGCTCTAGCTACCCGAGATACCTTCGCCGCCGGGAGAGATGATGCGGCTAGGAGGGCTCTATCTCGCGTGGTGTTATGAGGAGGCTCATCACCTCACCAACTCCGTGTGGGGTGATCTACCCCGTCGTCGCTGTGGAGCTGTGGGCAGTGAGATTCCAATGGCCAATGAAACTTTGGGAGCACGCTATGCCATGCAAGTGGGACACGTAGCAGCTCTCAATACCAACTTGGATGAGACCCTCATGGAGCTTCAATACCTCCGCGATCAGCAAGATGAAGACCGTAGGGAGATCAAGAGGCTCAAGGCAAGTGATCGCGGGACAAGATGAAGAAGAGGTGCGGGGAAGATGGAGAGGACGGGCTCGCCATGTCACCAAGATCCGCAAGGACAAGCTATGGGTCACTTGGATCCCGCACTAGGATCATTTGGCCATAGGTGTTAGGTGTTAGGAGTCTTTATCTTACGGCTTTTCGAGTCCGTAATCGTTAGAACGACACGTTGGATCGATGTGTTAGATAGTGGTGTGTTTGAATGCTTGGTTTGTGAACATCTATGAGTTGGATTTTGTTTGATTGCGGTGTGTTGTGGACTTATGCCACAATGACATTTGTAAAACCCCGGATTTTCATGGAAAACCCGAATCCTCGTACCATCGCGATAGTCCCCCGGATCGGTGGCTATCGCGTACGTAACGTCTCACAGATAGATACACAAAGTCATACATCGCATCTCATAAAGTTAAGAGTACATTAATTTATTACAAGTCCATTATGGAGTACATCATTACAAGCCTCTTGGCTGAATCAGAGTGAAAATTCTACGCAACGGTAGCTATCTTCTCAGAAGGGTCTCCATCTTTATTCTTCCCCGCCACAGCAACTCGAGCGAAGCGACGTATCCCTCGGCCGTACCATCCGTCGGCGTTGCGGTCGAACTCGGACTCGTACCCCGCACACCCAAAGTCTATCCCCAAGGAGTGGGATAGGTCCATGTCACCAACCGTATGCGACTTTAAGTGGCCTACTTCTAAAGGGAAAAGAGAGTAGACAAGGAATCGGCCGTGGTTTCCTAAGGAGCGACAGCAGAGAATAAACAAGGTATCTCCATCAATATCCCAAAACCCAAGTCTCTCAACACAACCCGGATCCACCGGTCACCCGTAAGACCCGTCACCGGCTCCTACTCCTCGTCTAGGATCGATGCGAGAACTTCCTCTCCTCGCACCTCAATGATTACAACCGGATCGACGAGGTAGATGGAGCCTCTCTCCTCTAGCCGGCTGTAACCACGGCTCACCACACTCTCACCTATAGGGGGAGGTAGAAATCCCAAAACATGAGGATCAAGTACGTCTTCTAGGTAGTGTCCATGACCGAGGACGCGGCTATAGCTATAGATCGAACAACTCGCAGCGTGTACACCCGTACCCATCCCGAATGGTACCCGGCCGGTGTACGGCCGACCGAGCCCATCCTACCGGCGAACTCTCGGTAGTTACGTACCCACCCTGCATCCGGCCCTCAAAGCGGTCCTCTCCGCAGTGAAGACAGCACCGGAACTGTGAAATGCTCCCGTGTGGCCACACGGGAGACGCTCTGAGAGGGTGGTCTCACCTCCACCGCTCCCCCACAGATACGCTCTATCCTTCCTAGGCAGGTATGGTTCCGTACTTGCCGAGCTCAACTCGGCCCTATCCCCACTCTCTCGCGGGGTGGTGTGTACGATGTCCTATAAACAAGTTGATCCACTCGGTTTCGGACCGGGGGCGAGCTCATGTCCTCCAAGCGCACGTAAAAACCCCAACACCTAGGCTCCGAAAACCGCAACAGAGGGATGCACCGAGGAGTGCACCCCTATCCCCGATCCCGCATCGGTTGATTCGAGCTCACCCCCGCCAAAGTACCCAAAACGCCTTCCCCCGCCGGTTTTTACCCCACACACGCCAAGAACCACTACTCCCATCCCAACACATGCATCGCGAAGCTCGGCGCACATACACGCCCACTTAAACATATATAGTAGTGGTAGGACAATCAAGGACGGGGGTAAATAAAGAGGCGAGTGCAAGGTTCATCAACATGCATACATAAAGTAAAGCGCTAGCAATACTACTCGAGCAATGCCTAATGGGCGGTTCGTAATCGGGCGGGCGTGAACCTCGGGGTCGGGTAGTCCTCCGCGGTGAAGTCGTCGACGTAGTCGTACTCCTGGCTCAGCTCTCCGGCTCCCGCTGCTCCTAATAGCGCGAAAAAGGAATTAAATAGCGGTCCTAAAGCAATTTAAATCTAAATAAGAGCAAATAAGATCCGAAAAGAGGCAAACCCTAGTCTAACACGGAGTTTGGGTTTTTAGAAGATTTTCAGAAGAAGTTTCATATTTTTCGGAGTTAAAACGGATTTATTATGAATTTCTAAAGATAAAATACATTTCTGAAATTAAAATACGCATATACAATATTGCAGACTCTTAGCTAGCTATAGGGTATCTCCAGCTGGCTCGAACCTAGCTTTAAGCTAGCTGTAGGCTGGCTACAGCCGCTGATGTGGCTGCCACGCCAGCGGCTTTAAGCCGGCGGTGGCTTGCGTGGCCTGCCACGCGGCGCCCGCGTGGCGCGGCGCGCGCCGGATCCGGGGTGGATCCCCGCGGCGCGCGGCCGTGCGGGCGCCCGTGTGGCCGGGCTCGGTTGGCCGGCGCACGGGATCCCCTCGCATCCCTCGCGGTCACGCTCGCATGTGTGCGCCCGTGTGCACTAACCCCCGGGTTTCCCCCCCCCCCCCTCGCGCGCGTTCGGTGTTCGGCGGATTGCCCGTGACGGGCGACGGCGCGGCGGCCGGCTCGCCGGCGGCGAGGCGCGCTCGGCCGGGCTACCGCACGACCGAACAAGGACGAGGGGTAGTAGGGCTTGATTTTGCCCCCACTCGTGAGCGGCCTTGGCCGAAGATGGGCGGCCGGCGGCGAGACAAAGGAGCGGCGGCGACGGGCGTGGGCGGCGGCGCGGCGAGGGTCGCCGGTGACGGCGCTAATCAACGCCCGCCGCTCTTGGTTGGTTGCGAATGGGTTCTGCGGACGCGAAATCGCCTAAAGCCGGGGTCTTTCTCCCTAGGTTGCCCGGAACGGCTCCAACCCTCGCCGTGGCGGAGCTCGGCCGGCGGCGCGCGCGGTGCGAGCACGGCTCCGCCCTCGGGGGTGGCTCGCGTGCGTGCGCACGGTGGCTAGGGCGTCGAGGCGGCCGTGTTGCCGGGCGTGTGTGGGTGGCGTGCGCTCGCGTGCGTGTGGAACGAGGTCGAGCGGGCCGGCGGCGCGGCGCTCGCGGAGCACGACGGCGGCGTGACGCGCGTCGGCGGCGTGAGGACGGTGCGGGGTCGAAAGGTGTAAGGCGGCCCGTGTGCGTGTTTGCGGCGACGGCGGCGGTGGCACCCGCACAAATGAGCTTCCCGGCCGGCACGATGGCCGGCATCACCGCCGGCGGCGCGCGGCGGCAAGGGCGGTACGGGCGAGTGCAAAGCGCCGCGGATCGAAGGCCGGGTCGACCGCGAGAGGGGTGAGGGGGCTTTGCCTCACCTTGGTGGCCACCGGCCGACGTGCGGGCGGCGGTGAAGCGGGGCGAGCGAGGAAGCAGGGTCGTCGGTGAGGAAGAAGACGGCGGCGCGGAGCAGAAGAAGCAGGGGCGTCGCGGTTCTTGGCTTCGCGGCGTCCTCGGGCTCCCACGTGCAGTCCTCCGGCTTCGCGAGGTCTCCGGCGAGCTGGCGGTGGGCCTGTGGGTCTCCTTCTCCCCTCCTCCTCCTCCTTCTTCTCCGGCGGGCAGTGGCAGAGCGGAGTGGGGAGGACTCCCCGTGGCGGCTAGGGGTTGGGGCTGCCCCGAGGTGCGGCGACGGCCTTCTTATAGCGCATGGCGGGGGGTGCGGGACGCGTGGACCGCGCGGATGGCTCCGGCGGGTGCGGACGGCCGCCGCGGCGGGCGGGGCGGCGGCGCTGATGCCCGGGGCGACGTCGCAAAGGGGAAAAGAGAAAGGAAAAGAGAAGGGGTGACGGGAGGAAGAAGGGTGACGCCGGGGGCGACGTCATGCGGGCCCCACCTGGCGGCGACCCGGTGCGGGCGTGGTAGGTGGTAGACGGGCCGGCGGTAGCTGGGCCGCGGTGGGCAGGAAAGGGAAGAGGTGAGGGTGTCGCGGCGCGCTGGGAAAAAGAGAAGAGGGAGGCTCGGCGGACTTTGAGAGCTTGGGCCCGCGGCCCGTAAGCGTTTCCCATTTACCCTTTTTTTATTTCCTTCCAAACCCCTTTCTAATTTAGATTCAAATTTGAATGCGGATTCAAATTTGAAATCCCACTCAAATAAATTCCAAATAAAACCAAAAGAACTCCAAGTTTCTCACACTATCATTTTTATATTTCCTAGGAATTTCATTTAGCTCAAAATAAATCTAGGAATTAAGGGAGAGAAATGGAAGACATCCTTAAGTAAGTTGACATGCACTCCAAAGATTCACCAAAAATTGTAAATCCACATTTTCATCGATTAACATTCCCCCATAAATTTGAGGGATGTTACAACATTGGTTTAGTAATAGAGTTTGATTAGTGGGTTTAAGTTCTGTTCCAGCTATCCTTTATCTTGCAAATTCGTAATTCTTTATCTGTCATACTTTATCTATCTTAAGGAATATTGTAGTGCGGAATCTGTTCGCGTCACTTCCTGACACAGCACTAGTGTTTTAATTTTATCTCGAGCTACAGAACTCCGAATTAAGTAAAACCAGTGGGGTTAGTTCACAAATTTCATACACGATTTTCTGGCAAAAATTCAGCTCTATCCAATTTATATTCTGGGAGTTATGGACGAAACATTAAGCCAACAGAAATCTGTCAATTCCTGCTGACATACCTGACTTCATTATTTTATATCTCGAGTTGTAGACCTCCGATTGAGGCAAAACCAGCTGGGTTAGTTCAGTAATTTCATACACCATATCTCCAGAAAAATTCGTGGTTTTTGGTTACTGGTATAGAGAGATATCTTGGTTTCTTTACAGCTATCAGAATCTGTCATAATCTGGAATTCAGCATTGTTTATCTTTTCAGCTTTTTCAATTGTTGTCATCATCTAAATCAGTGTTTCTAACGCTCAGATGGTAAACACCAGGTCCGGATCAGGGGTTGATCAGCCTCCAGTGGTTCGTCAAGGTCGAGGCAACGGTTTGGGCCAGTGCACCGCCACCACCACCGCCACCAATGGATCCCATGCGGCGGTTCTTCCCGGAACCGGATGCGGCCTCTGGGAGAATCCGACAAACACTATGGCAAACCTGCAGGCCCAAGCTAACAACCCGCCTCGGCCACCGCCATAGCAGCCGGCGCCCATGAACGAGGCACGGGGAGTTCATGAGCCACCGTCCGCCGCTTTTCACCCATGCTGCGCATCCACTTGATTGTGATGATTGGTGAAGACTCGTGGGCAAGATGCTCACCACGGCTTAGTGTGATGACGGGGAGAAGGTCCTGTTTGCTGCGGGTCGACTCCGGGGATGCAGGAGCATGGTGGGATGCTTACACTACCGCTCATGCTGCACCCGACACCATCACCTGGCAGGAGTTCACAGAGAGCTTCAGGAACCACCATATTCCTGCTGGGGTGATGAGGCTGAAGAAGAAGGAGTTCCTCTCTCTCAAGCAGGGAGGGATGTCAGTGGCAGAGTACCGAGACAGATTCATCGAGCTGTCTCGCTATGCACCAGAGGAGGTAGCTGATGATCCTAAGAAGCAGGAGCGCTTCTTGGAGGGTTTGGCTGGACCGCTTCGTTACCAGCTGACATCTCACACTTTTCCAACATTCCAGCAGCTGTTAGACAAAGCCATTGTCTTGGAGTCCATGCGCAGAGAGCTGGGAGAACTGAAGAGGAAGGCCTCCACTCCGGGACCGTCTGGGAGTCACACTCGTCCCCGCTTTACCTCACCGCCGGGAGTTCCGTTCCGTCCAGGAGGTCAGCCAGGAGGCTACGGTCAGCAGTCGTATCAGTACCAGCCACAGCAGTATTAGCAGTTCCAGCGCACCCCCAGCAGTTTCCGCGCCCAGGGCCGCAGACTCCACGCCCTGCTTACCCGCAGCACCGTCCGAGACTTCTCTTGGTACGCCCGTGAGGCCAGGCGCACCACACACCCCCGCGGGCAACACTTGCTTCAAGTGTGGAGAGGTTGGGCATTATGCTAATGCCTGTCCTAAGAGGCACCCCCATGTACCCCCGTGCAGAACCAGCAGATGCAGCAGATGAGGAGCGGGAACCAGACCCCGCAGAGCAACAAGGGGCAGCAGAGTCAGGGCCGTGGCAGGGTGAACCACGTGAGTACCGAGACCCTGCTCGGGGAGAATCCACAAGTGGTGCTTGGTATGTTCTTTGTCAACTCTATCCCCGCATCGGTATTATTTGATTCCGGAGCTTCCCATTCGTTTATATCGCTCAATTTGTGGCCAAGCATAGCATACCCATGTGTCCCATGAAACAAACCATGATAGTTAGATCACCGGGGGGGATATGAAATCTTTATATATGTGTCCTAATGTTAGACTAAAGATCATGGGAGCAGACACGGGCAAACTTGATAGTGTTGGAATCAAAGGATCTTGATGTTATACCGGGTATGGATTGGTTGGGCACACATGATGCGACGATACAGGTGTGCTAAGAGGACTGTTCTTCTCACCGGTCCTAGCGGGGAAAAGATTGAACTTGTGGCCGATCCACCGTCGGATGCGAGGAGGTTACGTGCGGCGAGTTGGATGGCAAGGCTTTGGAGGATATCATGGTGGTCAATGAGTACCGGACGTGTTTCCGAGAGGAGTTGCCGGGTATGCCACCGACCGAGATGTTGAATTTGTTATTGATCTATTACACGGTATCGCTCCTATTTCTAAACGTCCATATAGAATGTCTAGTACGGAATTGATAGAACTTAAGAAACAGATTAATGAATTATTGGAAAAGGGGTTTATCCGTCCTAGTTCATCACCTTTGGGAGCACCGGTTATCTTTGTGGAGAAGAAGGATGGTACTCGGAGGATGTGTGTGGATTATCGATTGCTTAATGAGGTCACTATCAAGAATAAGTATCCTTTGCCTCGCATTGAAGACCTGTTTGATCAGATGAGAGGTGCTAAGGTGTTCTCTAAGATTGATTTGCGTTCTGGTTATCATCAGATGAAGATCAGATGGTCGGATATTCCTAAAACTGCATTCACCACCAGGTATGGATTGTACGAGTATACTGTTATGTCCTTTGGGTTGACAAATGCACCTGCCTACTTTATGTATCTGATGAACAAGGTGTTTATGGAGTACTTGGATAAGTTCGTTGTGGTGTTTATTGATGATATTCTGGTTTACTCTAAGACTGAGGAGGATCATGAGGGGCATTTGAGGCTTGTTTTGCAGAAGTTGAGAGAGCAGCAGTTGTATGCCAAGTTTAGCAAGTGTGATTTTTGGTTGAAGGAAGTCTCTTTTCTGGGGCATATTATCACAGATGGAGGTATCGCAGTCGATCCAGCTAAGGTAGAAGATGTGTTGAAGTGGGAACCGCCGAGGACAGTCAAGGAGATCGGGGACACCATGGAGAGGGGCAAGGCCCCGGATTTCACCGAGGATGATCGGGGTACGATATGGTTCAAGAATCGGATCGTGTGCTCGATGTGGGAGATCTCCGGAAGACGATCTTGAGAGAGGCCCATGATTCAGCTTATTCCATCCACCCGGGCAGTACTAAGATGTATCAGGACCTAAAGCAGAGGTATTGGTGGTATGGGATGAAAAGGGATGTGGCCGCTCACGTTGCGTTGTGTGACACGTGCCACAAGGTCAAGGCTGAACATCAGAGACCAGCAGGATTGCTTCAGCCATTGAAGGTGCCAGAGTGGAAGTGGGAAGAGATAGGCATGGATTTCATAGTTGGGTTGCCCCGTACTCGTGATGGATATGATTCAATATGGGTTATCGTGGATTGTTTGACAAAGGTTGCTCACTTCATACCAGTGCGTACTACTTATACGGGGGCAAAGCTAGCTGAGTTGTACATGACCAGGATCGTATGCTTGCACGGTGTTCCTAAGAAGATAGTTTCTGACAGAGGAACTCAGTTCACGTCACGTTTCTGGGAGAAACTGCATGAGTCTATGGATACGAAGTTGAACTTCAGCTCAGCCTATCATCCGCAGACAGACGGACAGACTGAAAGGACAAATCAGATTCTGGAGGACATGTTAAGAGCTTGCGCCCTTAAGCATGGTGAGAGCTGGGACAAGAGCTTGCCGTATGCTGAGTTTTCTTACAACAACAGCTATCAGGCCAGTCTGAAGATGGCACCCTTCGAGGCACTGTATGGGAGGAAGTGCAGAACACCGTTGTACTGGAGTCAGACAGGTGAGAGTCAGTTGTTTGGGACAGACATCATCAAGGAAGCAGAGAGGTAGGTTCGGTGTCATCGGAGAGAACTTGAGAGTTGCTCGGTCCGGACGGAAAAGTTATGCGGACGGGAAGAGAAGAGATGTATCTTTCCAAGAGGGCGACTATGTGTATCTGAAGGTGTCACCTATCAGAGGTTTGCGCAGAGTTTAAGGTGAAGGGAAAGTTGTCCCCTCGCTACATTGGACCTTTCCAGATCTTGCAACGAGTGGGAGAGGTAGCATACAGACTTGAGTTGCCCGTGCAGCTTGCAGATGTGCACGATGTGTTCCATATCTCTCAGTTAAAGAGAGGTCTCAAGCCTCATGATAAGGAACCGTTGCCTATGGATGGGTTGGATGTGAAGGAGGATCTCACCATTACTGAACGGCCTATCAAGATTCCGGCCAGATTGACACGGGTTACAAGAAATCGGACCTTCACGATGTGCAAAGTGCGGTGGAGTAATCATGCGAGGATGAGGCAACTTGGGAAAGGGAAGAGGAGTTGAAAGCAGAATATCCACATCTCTTTGATCCATCCGAATCTCGAGGACGAGATTCATCTTAAGGGGGGTGGGATTTGTAACACCCTAAATTCCACTTCTTGATTTTGATTAAAATTTGCTTAGCAACATTTCGATTCGCTTAAGGAATATAAGGATGTTGTGCGCTTATAGGCATTTAATCATTTTTTATTAATTAATTAAAGAAATATATGAGTTTACTGTTGCATTCATGCTGGTGCATTGTTTTTGGGTGTTTGGATTCAAACCTTGGTTTGAATTCAAAACTTGATTGCTTGTTTTATTAGAATTTGAAAACAAGAAAAAGAAAGAAGAAAACCGGCCTCCCGGCCCCGTTTTCGCCGCGGCCCAACGCCGTGAAGTCCACGGAGGCCCCTTAGCTTCCTTCCCCGCGTCCATGCACTCGCGGCCCGCCCCGGCCGGCTTCGGCCCGGTGGCCCCGCGCGCGCCGTCTCCGCCCGACGCCCGCGGCGGGGCCCACTTGTCGGCCGCCTACCTCCCGCCGCCGCCCGTCTCCGACTCGGGCACGAGCCCGAGTCCCGCCGCCGCTCAATTCGACGCCCGGGCCCGCGAGCGCGGTGCACCGCACCGCCGCCTATTTAGGTGCGCCCCCCCCCCCCCCCCCCCGTGCCGCACCGCACCCGCACCCCCGAACCCTAGCGCCTTGCGCCGCCGCCGCCCACAACCCTAGCTCGACGGCCGCCGTCGCTCGGTTTCCACCCGCTCGCCGCCGTCTCGCCGCCGTCCGGTCGCTTGGAGCCGCTCGGAGGAATCGCCGCGATGTAAGGAGCCCTCCGGTCCGTTGGTTTGGATGTTCGTGCTCCACGCCGCCGGCTCGTCTTTGCCGGAGCGCCGCCACCGCCGCCGTCCGTCGTGCGCCGCCGCGCGTCGTCGCCGCCGCCACGGGATGTTCCGGTTGAGTTCGCAAGCGCGTGCTCGACGTTTTGGTGGAGGACCCGCGACCAACGGTGCACCCCGGCGCCGTGAGGCCCTTGCGCCGCCGCTCGCCGGCGTTGCGCCGCCGCTTTGCCCCCGCCGCCCGCCGCACCCCGCCACTGTAGCCGCTCGCGCGAGATTGGGACCGTCGATCCCCGAACCAGCGGCTCAGATCGCGCCACGTCTTTGGTCAGACCGGCCCATACCGGTCAACCCTAACACCCCTACCCGCATTAGATCCTGGCCGCTCGATTTAGATCCCGTGGCCCAGATCCACCCCCATAGCTTTAACCGCGCGCTTTTGCTAAAGAAACCCCGAGATTTTCCCTATTCACAACCCGGTCCTCCCACTTTAGGAACCTTTACGTTTAAGCCCCGTTTTCTTCGTTTTAGCCCGAAAGCTCAAAATTCTTTACGGTTTAGTCCTAAAACTTGTTTTAATCATAACTTTGTCGTTTTAGCTCCGTTTTTAGCGTTCTTTATGTCCACGCGATCATCTCGACGAGTAGAATAGTTTTCTGTTGCTTTTTCTACTGTTTGAGATGATTGGTGTACTGTTTCTTATTTATTTCCATTGTTTGCTTGTATGTGATGTGTGGAGCGTAGCGTACGAGCAATTCGGGGACTTCGCCGCTGTTGAAGAGTATCAAGACCCCGAGCAGCTTTCCGATGCTGGTAGAAGGCAAGTCCTTGCTGCATTCCCGTTAAATTCCTATCACAACATGCATTTTAATTACATTGTTGTTTATTATTGCTATGCATTAACTTGATGGGTCCTATTGTTAAGGTTCGACTAGCTTTGTTATCCTATGCCTTGATCAACCTGGGTTTACTTTATGCTTGGGTAGCACTTGCTAGCGCTTTATGTGGTTTTGGGATGCTTTAATGAACACTTGTTAATATGGTTTTATTTATGCTATCATTCTTGTAATGCAAGAACACTTTACGTTGTAAATCGGAACATGGAGAACCACCCAGGAAAACAAGTACTACCACAAGACATATGGCTCTCGTCTTGGCTTATTAATTAGTGAACTAGATGTTAGGTATGCTTTACCCGATAAGGGTTGGGGGCTGGTGGGTAGTGGCGTATGGACTGCTCGGGCGCGGGTGTGGGCTTAGCTAAGACACGGTACTCGTCCGGGAGCTTTATACGTTGCACCGACCGGGTAACCTAGCGGGCGGACCTTCATCCGGGGATCTTTGTAACGACCTCGTAGCATCCCTATGCAATCACACATCGGAAGTGTGGTATGGTGCCTTGCAAACACCGCATGGTTGGGTCTAAAACTCTTTTGGGTTTTTACGCGACTTGTGGGTAAAGATGTACAACCTCTACAGAGTGTAAAACTAACTAGTTAGCCGTGCCCACGGTCAAGGGCGGCCCGAACCCTCACATGATTAATTCTATGGAAGATGGAACTTTTAAACTTGTGCATTACATTTTATGGATCCGTTGCATTTTATTATCCGGGTTTGGTATATACTTACACTTGCTAGTAACGAGTTGCTTAATAAAACTTGACCAACCGAAATGCCGACTTGCTTATGAGCCAACGACTTCCACCATAAAGCCTTGCATGTTGTTATAGAACTTTTCCCTTGTTGAGTACGACATGTGCTCATGCTTGTTGTTCATTTATTGCATCTACACTACCCGGCGTTGCTCGGATGGGCGTTTTGAAGACTACTATGATGAGTTCGATGGGTTCTAGGCGTCCGTTCTCCGGTCGGTACCGTGGAGGACTTCTACGTGTGTTTCTTTTCCGCTGTTAGCTACTCGAACGATTGTTAGTTGAGACATTCGGTCATGTAATAACTGTTTAATACTCTCTTTACGCTTTACACTGTGTTTTTGGTATTCACTGCGTCGATGCATGTGTGTAACTTGATCCTGGCGCACATGTATTCCTGCATTCGGGTTTGTCCTAAAATCCGGGTGTGAAAAAGTGGTACCAGAGCCGTGTTGACTGTAGGACGTTAGCCTAGTTAGAACTGGTCGAAAACTAAGGATTTTATAATAATAGAAGCCACACACAGTTTAGCTTGCTTTATTCTATTTTATTACATCTAATCTTGGTTTAATCTTATCCTTGTTTGCTTTTACTATCAAAGCTTGATCTTGTCTCTTTTAGTAATCCGCACTTGTCTCATCTATCTTAGATGGTTCACCGACCGAAGACCACTCGTTCGAGGTGCCTACCGCTTTCCAAGGTACACGGAGGACCGGGACTTCTCTTGCTACTCCACGGACGGTGAGGAGCACCGGGAAGCTTCTGGAGAGGGAGGTGAAGCGAGCTCTGCTTCAGGGCAAGCCTCACCACCCACTGTCATTGAGCTGTCGGATGATGAGCCGAAGTGCCGGATGAAGAGCAAGAGCCGGAGGAGGAGCCGGTGAAGGGCCGAACAAGGAGGTGATCCGGATGACCACTCAGACCCTGAGGACTCTGACCCAGAGGATGGAGATGCCGAGGATCACCCAGCGCCAGAGAAGTGGAAGGTGGTCATTTGTCGGCATGATGGAGGGCATGCACGCTTTCTGTCCAAGTTGAGGAGGCTCTTCTAGCGTCTTCGGTGCCGTGACGATTGACTACGTTGGACTGAAGAGGACTCACCCTCGCTACCCTACCCAGTGGGATGTGTCTGTGCGCATCTTGGAGGATAACCCGCTGGATGGAGGACTGTATGAGGTTGTTGTCCACCAGGCTCTAGCTACCAGAGCTACCTTCGCCGCCGGGAGAGACGATGCAGCTAGGAGGGCTCTATCCACGTGGTGTTATGAGGAGGCTCATCACCTCACCAACTCCGTGTGGGGTGATCTACCCCGCCGACGCTCTGGAGCTGTGGGCAGTGAGATTCCTATGGCTAATGAAACTTTGGGAGCACGCTATGCCATGCAAGTGGGACACGTAGCATCTCTCAATACCAACTTGGATGACACCCTCATGGAGCTTCAAGACCTCCGTGACCAGCAAGATGAAGACCGTAGGGAGACCAAGAGGCTCAAGGCGGTGATCCGGGACAAGATGAAGAAGAGGTGCGGGGAAGATGGAGAGGACTGGCTGCCATGTCACCAAGACCCGCAAGGACAAGCTATGGGTCACTTGGATCCCGCACTAGGATCATTTGGCCATAGGTGTTAGGTGTTAGGAGTCTTTATCTTACGGTTTTCGAGGCTGTAATCGTTAGAACGACACGTTGGATCGATGTGTTAGATAGTGGTGTGTTTGAATGCTTGGTTTGTGAACATCTATGAGTTGGATTTTGTTTGATTGCAGTGTGTTGTGGATTTATGCCACAATGACATTGGTTTAGTAATAGAGTTTGATTAGTGGGTTTAAGTTCTGTTCCAGCTATCCTTTATCTTGCAAATTCGTAATTTTTTATCTATCATACTTTATCTATCTTAAGGAATATTGTAGTGCGGAATCTGTTCGCGTCACTTCCTGACATAGCAGTAGTGTTTTAATTTTATCTCGATCTACAGAACTCCGAATTAAGTAAAACCAGTGGGGTTAGTTCACAAATTTCATACACGATTTTCTGTCAAAAATTCAGCTCTATCCAATTTACATTCTGGGAGTTATGGACAAAACAATAAGCCAACAGAAATCTGTCAATTTCTGCTGACATACCTGACTTCACTATTTTATATCTCGAGTTGTAGACCTCCGATTGAGGCAAAACCAGTTGGGTTAGTTCAGTAATTTCATACACCATATCTCCAGAAAAATTCGTGGTTTTTGGTTACTGGTACAGAGAGATATCTTGGTTTCTTTACAGCTATCAGAATCTGTCATAATCTGGAATTCAGCATTGTTTATCTTTTCAGCTTTTTCAATTGTTGTCATCATCTAAATCAGTGTTTCTAACGCTCGGATGGTAAACACCAGGTCCGGATCAGGGGTTGATCAGCCTCCGGTGGTTCGTCAAGGTTGAGGCAACAGTTTGGGCAGTGCACCGCCACCACCACCGCCACCAATGGATCCCATGCGGCAGTTCTTCCCGAACCGGATGCGGCCATCGGGAGAATCTGACAAACACTGTGGCCAACCTGCAGGCCCAAGCTAACAACCCGCCTCAGCCACCGCCACAGGCAGCCGGCGCCCATGAACAGCACGGGGAGTTCATGAGCCACCGTCCGCCGGTTTTCACCCATGCTGCGCATCCACTTGATGCCGATGATTGGTCGAAGACTCGTGGGCAAGATGCTCACCACGGCTCAGTGTGATGACAGGGAGAAGGTCCTGTTTGCTGCGGGTCAACTCCGGGGATGCAGGAGCATGGTGGGATGCTTACCCTACCGCCCATGCCGCACCCGACACCATCACCCGGCGAGGAGTTCACGAGAGAGCTTCGGGAACCACCATATTCCCGCCGGGGTGATGAGGTCGAAGAAGAAGGAGTTCCTCTCTCTCAAGCGGGGAGGGATGTCAATGGCGAGTACCGAGACAGATTCATCGAGCCGTCTCGCTATGCACCGAGGAGGTAGTCGATGATCCTAAGAAGCGGGGAGCGCTTCTTGGAAGGTTTGGTGGACCGCTTCGTTACCCGGTACCGACATCTCACACCTTTCCAACCTTCCGATGAGTCGTTAGACAAAGCCATTGTCTTGGAGTCCATGCGCGGAGAGCCGGGAGATCCGAAGAGGAAGGCCTCCACTCCCGGGACCGTCCGGGGAGCCACACTCGTCCCCGCTTTACCTCACCGCCGGGAGTTCCGTTCCGTCCGAGAGGTCGGACGAGAGGCTATGGTCGGCGGCCATATCGGTACCGGCCACGGCGGTATCGGCGGTTCCGGCCGCACTCCCCGGCGGTTCCGCGCCCGGGCCGCGGACTCCACGCCCGCTACCCGCGGCGCCGTCCGATGACTCCTCTTGGTACGCCCGTGAGGCCGGGCGCACCACACACCCCCCGCGGGCAACACCTCGCTTCAAGTGCGGAGAGGTTGGGCATTATGCTAATGCCCGTCCTAAGAGGCACCCCCGTGCACCCCCGTGCGGAACCGGCGGATGCGGCGGATGAGGAGCGGGAACCCGACCCCGCAAAGCAACAAGGGGCAGAGAGTCGGGGCCGTGGCGGGGGTGAACCACGTGAGTACCGAGGCGCTCGGAGAGAATCCACAAGTAGTGCTTGGTATGTTCTTTGTCAACTCTATCCCCGCATCAGTATTATTTGATTCTGGAGCTTTCCATTCATTTATATCTGCTCAATTTGTGGCCAAGCATAGCATACCCATGTGTCCCATGAAACAAACCATGATAGTTAGATCACCAGGGGGATATGAAATCTTTATATATGTGTCCTAATGTTAGACTAAAGATCATGGGAGCAGACTTCTGGGCAAACTTGATAGTGCTGGAATCAAAGGATCTTGATGTTATTCTGGGTATGGATTGGTTGGGCACTCATGATGCGACGATACAGTGTGCTAAGAGGACTGTTCTTCTCACCGGTCCTAGCGGGGAAAAGATTGAACTTGTGGCCGATCCACCGTCGGATGCGGGAGGTTACGTGCGGCGGTTGGATGGCAAGGCTTTGGAGGATATCGGGGTGGTCAATGAGTACCGGACGTGTTTCCGGAGGAGTTGCCGGGTATGCCACCCGACCGAGATGTTGAATTTGTTATTGATCTATTACACGGGTACTTGCTCCTATTTCTAAACGTCCATATAGAATGTCTAGTACACAATTGATAGAACTTAAGAAACAGATTAATGAATTATTGGAAAAGGGGTTTATCCGTCCTAGTTCATCACCTTGGGGAGCACCGGTTATCTTTGTGGAGAAGAAGGATGGTACTCAGAGGATGTGTGTGGATTATCGATTGCTTAATGAGGTCACTATCAAGAATAAGTATCCTTTGCCTCGCATTGAAGACTTGTTTGATCAGATGAGAGGTGCTAAGGTGTTCTCTAAGATTGATTTGCGTTCTGGTTATCATCAGATGAAGATCGGATGGTCGGATATTCCTAAAACCGCATTCACCACCGGGTATGGGTTCTACGAGTATCTTGTTATGTCCTTTGGGTTGACAAATGCACTCGCCTACTTTATGTATCGATCAACAAGGTGTTTATGGAGTATTTGGATAAGTTCGTTGTGGTGTTTATTGATGATATTCTGGTTTACTCTAAGACTGAGGAGGATCATGAGGGGCATTTGAGGCTTGTTTTGCAGAAGTTGAGAGAGCAGCAGTTGTATGCCAAGTTTAGCAAGTGTGATTTTTGGTTGAAGGAAGTCTCTTTTCTGGGGCATATTATCACAGATGGAGGTATCGCAGTCGATCCAGCTAAGGTAGAAGATGTGTTGAAGTGGGAAACGCCGAGGACAGCCAAGGAGATCATGGACACCATGGAGAGGGGCAAGGCCCCGGATTTCACCGAGGATGATCGGGGTACGATATGGTTCAAGAATCGGATCGTGTGCTCGATGTGGGAGATCTCCCGGAAGATGATCTTTTGAGAGGCCCATGATTCGCCTTATTCCATCCACCCGGCGTACTAAGATGTATCGGGACCTAAAGCGAGAGGTATTGGTGGTATGGGATGAAAAGGGATGTGGCCGCTCACGTTGCGTTGTGTGACACGTGCCACAAGGTCAAGGCCGAACATCGAGAGACCGGCGAGGATTGCTTCAGCCATTGAAGGTGCCAGAGTGGAAGTGGGAAGAGATAGGCATGGATTTCATAGTTGGGTTGCCCCGTACTCGTGATGGATATGATTCAATATGGGTTATCGTGGATCGTTTGACAAAGGTTGCTCACTTCATACCGGTGCGTACTACTTATACGGGGGCAAAGCTAGCCGAGTTGTACATGACCAGGATCGTATGCTTGCACGGTGTTCCTAAGAAGATAGTTTTTGACGGGGGAACTCGGTTCACGTCACGTTTGCGGGAGAGGTAGCATACAGACTTGAGTTGCCCGTGCAGCTTGCAGATGTGCACGATGTGTTCCATATCTCTCAGTTAAAGAGAGGTCTCAAGCCTCATGATAAGGAACCGTTGCCTATGGATGGGTTGGATGTGAAGGAGGATCTCACCATTACTGAACGGCCTATCAAGATTCTGGACAGATTGACACGGGTTACAAGAAACCGGACCTTCACGATGTGCAAAGTGCAGTGGAGTAATCATGCAGAGGATGAGGCAACTTGGGAAAGAGAAGAGGAGTTGAAAGCAGAATATCCACATCTCTTTGATCCATCCGAATCTCGAGGACGAGATTCATCTTAAGGGGGGTAGGATTTGTAACACCCTAAATTCCACCTTTGATTTTGATTAAAATTTGCTTAGCAACGTTGCGATATCGTTTAAGGAATATAAGGATGTTGTGCTCTTATAGGCATTTAATCATTTTTATTAATTAATTAAAGAAATATAGGAGTTTACTGTTGCATTCATGCTGGTGCATTGTTTTTGGGTGTTTGGATTCAAACCTTGGTTTGAATTCAAAACTTAATTGCTTGTTTGTTTAGATTTTGAAAACAAGAAAAAGAAAGAAGAAAACCGACCTCCCGATCCCGTTTTCACCGCGGCCCAACGCCGTGAAGTCCGCCGGAGGCCCCTCGGCTTTCTTCCCGCGTCCGCGCACTCGCGGCCCCGCCCCGGCCGGCTTCGGCCCCGGCAGCCCCGCGCGCGCGCCGTCTCCGCCCCCGACGCCGGCGGCGGGGGCCCGCTTGTCGGCCGCCTACCTCCCGCCGCCGCCCGTCTCCGACTCGGGCACGAGCCCGAGTCCCGCCGCCGCTCGATTCGACGCCCGGGCCCGCAAGCCGGTGCCCGCACCGCCGCCTATTTAGGTGCGCCCCCCCCCCCCCCCCCGTGCCGCACCGCACCCCCGAACCCTAGCGGCCTTGCGCCGCCGCCGCCCACAACCCTAGCTCGACGGCGCCGCCGTCGCTCGGTTTCCGCCCGCTCGCCGCCGTCTCGGCCCCCGTCCGGTCGCTTGGAGGCCGCTCGGAGGAACCGCCGCGATGTAAGGAGCCCTCCCGTGCCGTTGGTTTGGATGTTCGTGCTCCACGCCGCCAGCTCGTCTTCGCCGGAGCGCCGCCACCGCCGCCGTCCGTCGTGCGCCGCCGCTCGTCGTCGCCGCCGCCACGGGGATGTTCCGGTTGAGTTCGCAAGCGCGTGCTCGACGTTTTGGTGGAGGACCCGAAGCCAACGGTGCACCCGGCCGCCGTGAGGCCCTTGCGCCGCCGCCGCCGGCGCCGCGCCGCCGCTTTGCCCCGCCGCCGCCGCACCCCCGCCGCCGTAGCCGCTCGCGCGAGATCGGGACCGTCGATCCCCCAACCGGCCGGCCCAAATCACGCCACGTCCTTGGTCGACCGGCCCATACCGGTCAACCCTAACACCCCTACCCTCATTAGATCCCGGCCGCTCGATTTAGATCGAGTGGCCCGCATCCACCTCCATAGCTTTAACCGCGCGCTTTTGCTAAAGAAACCTTGAGATTTTCCTTATTCACAACCCGGTCCTCCCACCTTAGGAAACCTTTACGTTTAAGCCCCGTTTTCTTCGTTTTAGCCCGAAAGCTCAAAATTCTTTACGGTTTAGTCCTAAAACTTGTTTTAATCATAACTTTTTCGTTTTAGCTCCGTTTCGGCGTTCTTTATGTCCACACGATCGTCTCGACGAGTAGAATAGTTTTCTCGTTGCTTTTGCTACTGTTTGAGATGATTGGTGTACTGTTTCTTATTTATTTCCATTGTTTGCTTGTATGTGATGTGTGGAGCGTAGCGTACGTGCAATTCGGGGGACTTCGCCGCATTGTTGAAGAGTATCATGACCCCGAGCAGTTTCGGTGCTTTGGTAGAAGGCAAGTCCTTGCTGCATTCCCGTTAAATTCCTATCACAACATGCATTTTAATTACACTGTTGTTTATTATTGCTATGCATTAACTTGATGGGTCCTATTGCTAAGGTTCGACTAGCTTTGTTATCCTATGCCTTGATCAACCTGGGTTTACTTTATGTTGGGTAGCACTTGCTAGCGCTTTATGTGGTTTTGGGATGGTTTAATGAACACTTGTTAATATGGCTTTATTTATGCTATCATTCATGTAATGCAAGAACACTTTACGTTGTTAATCGGAACATGGAGAACCACCCGGAAAACAAGAGTACTACCACAAGACATATGGCTCTGTCTTGGCTTATTAATTAGTGAACTAGATGTTAGGTATGCTTTACTTGATAAGGGTTGGGGGCCGGCGGGTAGTGGCGTATGGACCTGCTCGGGCGCGGTGTGGGCTTAGCTAAGACACGGTACTCGTCGGGAGCTTTATACGTTGCACTGACCAGGTAACCTAGCGGGCAGCCTTCATCTGGGGATCTTTGTAACGGCCTCGTAGCGTCCCTATGCAATCACACCTCGGAAGTGTGGTATGGTGCCTTGCAAACACCGCATGGTTGGGTCTAAAACTCTTTTGGGTTTTTACGCGACTTGTGGGTAAAGATGTACAACCTCTGCAGAGTGTAAAACTAACTAGTTAGCTGTGCCCACGGTCAAGGGCGGCCCGGACCCTCACATGATTAATTCTATGGAAGATGGAACTTTTAAACTTGTGCATTACATTTTATGGATCTGTTGCATTTTATTATCTGGGATTGGTATATACTTACACTTGGTAGTAACGTTGCTTAATAAAACTTGACCAACTAAAATGCCGACTTGCTTATGAGCTAACGGCCTTCCACCATAAAGCCTTGCATGTTGTTATAGAACTTTTCCCTTGTTGAGTACGACATGTGCTCATGCTTGTTGTCCATTTATTGCATCTACACTACCGGCTGCTGCTCGGATGGGCGTTTTGAAGACTACTATGATGAGTTCGATGGGTTCTAGGCGTCCGTTCTCCGGTCGGTACTGTGGAGGACTTCTACGTGTGTTTCTTTTCCGCCGTTAGCTACTCGAACGATTGTTTAGTTGAGACATTCGGTCATCTAATAACCGTTTAATACTCTCTTTACGCTTTACACCGTGTTTTGGTATTCACTGCGTCGATGCATGTGTGTAACTTGATCCCGGCGCACATGTATTCTTGCATTCGGGTTTGTCCTTAAATCCGGGTGTGACATTTTTCCACTCGTTATGGTCTTTATGAGTTCTTGGTAATGTCTTTCAGACTCACTAATGCCCCCACCTACTTCATGTACCTCATGAACTCCGTGTTCATGACAGAGCTCGATAAATTTGTCGTGGTCTTTATCGATGATATTCTCATCTATTCCAAAAGCGAGAAAGAACACGCCAAACATCTCCGAGTTGTCCTTCAGCGTTTGCGAGATCATAAACTTTATGCTAAGTTCTCCAAATGCGAATTCTGGTTGAGAAGTGTGAAATTCTTAGGGCACACCATTTCCCACGATGGTATCTCCGTAGATCCTAGCAAAGTTCAAGAGGTGATGGATTGGAAACCACCCGAGTCCATGCATCGGATCCGCAGTTTCCTAGGATTGGCGGGATACTACTTGTCGATTCATTCCCGACTTTTCCGGAATCGCAAAACCCATGACCGAATTACTCAAGAAAGGGGTGAAATTCGTGTGGAGCGAAGCACGTGAGAAAGCTTTCCACACCCTAAGGCAACATCTAACTTTAGCCCCGGTGCTAGTACAACCAGATAATTCTAAACCGTTTGAAGTCTTCTCGTGACGCATCGGGCACGGGTCTCGCCGTGTCCTTATGCAAGAGGGCCGAGTCATTGCCTATGCTTCACGGGCACTTCGACCCCATGAGCTCAATTATCCTACCCATGATCTTGAGTTAGGCGTCGTTGTCCATGCCCTCAAGATATGGAGGCATTATCTAATGGGAAATCATTGCAATATCTTCACCAATCACAAGAGCCTCAAGTACATCTTCACCCAGTCAGAATTAAATATGAGACAGAGAAGATGGCTTGAGTTGATTAAGGATTATGATCTAGAAGTGCATTATCACCCCGGCAAGGCAAATATTGTTGCAGATGCTCTTAGCCGCAAAGACCATTGCAACCACCTAGAGTTGGAGCCAATTAGTGAACCATTATGTGAAGAAATGAGGAAGCTCAACTTAGAAGTGGTACCGCAAGGAATTCTTTATGCCTTAACGGCAGAGTCCGATCTTTATGACAGAATTGTCACTGCCCAGCGCGATGATGTAGATATCCAAACCATCAAGCAGAAACTAGCAGAGGGAGACCCCAAGTACACTTGTTTCCAGAAGGATCACCAGGATGTGGTCTGGTTTGGGAAACGTCTAGTGGTCCCCGTTGACCCGTGAAGTTAAGAAAATCATTCTAGATGAAGCTCACAGGTCCAAATTCTCTATTCATCCCGGTAGTACCAAGATGTACCAAGATGCGAAACGAGAACTTTTGGTGGTCCAATATGAAGGTGGATGTAGCCAAGTATGTAGCCGAGTGCGATACTTGCCACCGAATGAAAGCAAGTCATTTGAAATCGGCAGGTGTACTCCAACCCCTGTCGATACCTATGTGGAAGTGGGATGATATTAGTATGGATTTCATTGTGGGTCTACCCCTAACGACTAGAAAGAAAGCCTCCATTTGGGTAATTGTGGACGGGCGCACCAAGACCGCTCATTTCATTATCGTGCACACCACTTACTCCGTACAACAATACGCGAGTTGTACGTGGACCACGTAGTCCATCCGCATGGAATCCCAAAGACTATAATCTCGATAGAGGGACTCGGTTGTAGCTCGTTTTTGGGAACAATTGCATGAGTGTTTGGGAACCCGAACCGATCCGCGGTTCCGGTTATCGTTCGCGGACCGATGGTCAGACAGAGAGTAAATCAGATTTTGGAAGATATGTTGAGAGCAAGCATCTTGCACTTTGACAAGAGTTGGGACAAATGTTTGTCCTTTGCAGAGTTCTCCTACAATAATAGCTATCAAGGCAGTTTGAAAATGGCACCGTTCGATGCTCTTTACGGACGTAGATGCCGCACTCCGCTGAATTGGTCAGAGGCCGGAGAGAGAACACTCTTTGGACAAGAATTAGTTAAAGAGACCGAAGAAAGGGTGCAAGTGATAAGAGAGAATTTGAAGATGGCACAGATGAGGCAAAAGATTTACCATGACAAGGGAACCGCACCTCGACACTTTGAAGTGGGAGATTATGTATATTTGAAAGTATCCCCCACCAAAGGTGTGCAAAGGTTCGGAATCAAGGGAAAGTTAGCCCCACGCTACATTGGACCATATGAAGTTATAGAAGTATGTGGACCCGTGGCTTACCGTATCCAATTGCCAGAACGGTTTTCCGCGGTTCACAATGTGTTCCATGTAACCCAGTTGAAGAAGGGAATGCCTGTGCCGGAGAATGAAGTCATCACGGAAGCTAATGCTTGGATTGAGCCGGATTTCTCGCTCATCGAGCACCCATTGAAAGTATTAGACCAAAAAGAGCGAAGAACCCGAAGGAAGACCGTGCGAATATACAAGATCCAATGGAGTCATCACACAGAGGAAGAAGCAACGTGGGAGACGGAGGATTGTCTTAACACTAAGTACCCGGGCTTCCTACAATCTCGAAATTGTGAGTTTTTCTCCCCATCTCTTCCTTATCAAATCGAATCTCGGGACGATATTCCGCTTAAGGGGGGTAGGCTGTGACGCCCCAGGTTTTCAATTAGCTGTAATAGCCGGTCAAATGGTCAACAGTGGTCAAACCACGGTCAACCTGGGCCCTCACCTCGAAAAACTCACTAACCCATCCTAGTGACCCTAATTGACTAGTAAACACACTTGTGGGAACAACCCATGGTCAAAGGTTGGTCAAGCTCCCTTGCCACTCTAGTGTCCACCGTGTCTCCGCCTGGGAACTTTTGCCACGTTCTCCAAAATTCACCTAAACACTTAAAATTCTACATTTATGAAAGTTGTCCATCTTGATGAGGGACACAACTTTCATATAGATTGGCATTTCAAATTTTGAAGGGAAAAGCTTGGAAAACAAGTTGCAAGGCAGATTTTACTGTTTGCTAGAACAGTCGACATTCGAGTTTTGGCATTCAAATAACTTCAAATGCGGGCGAGAAAAACCCTATATAGCCTTTGTAGAAAATGTTAAGGGTAGCTAGATCTACAACTTTGGTATTCATCACTTGTTCAACTTTTGTACAAAAATTGGAGTTTTGCAATTTCCAAAGCGAGTCCCGACAAAATAAAAACCGGCCGAACGCCGCGCGCGCGCGCGACGTCGCGCATCCGCGCGCCGCCCGTCGCCGGCCGCCGCCGGTAGTGCCCCGGCGTTCGCGCCCGCTCCGCCCGAGGCCCGCACCGCCCGAGGCACGCGCGCCCCCGAGGCCCCGCGCCCCAACGCACCCCGCCCGAGGCGCCCCGGGGTCGGCGCCGTCGTACGCGCGCGCGCACGCCGCGAACCGGCGGTCCGTCGGCGGTGTCGCCGCCGTACGCGCGAGCCCCCGAGCCGCCGTAGCACGACAAGCATCTCCTCCGTCACCCCTTCGTCACCCCGGACACGCCGAGCCGCATATAAAAGCCCCTTTGCCTCTCCTCCACGCGCCCGGAGCCGAGCCGCCCGCCGCCATTGCCGCCGCCGCCGTGCTAGCGCTCACCGCCCGTGCTCGCCGCCGCCAACCGCTACGGTAGCACCCTTAGGCACCCGCCAACCTTCCCAAGTCGCTTGTTTGCCAACATTGCATCTCCACGCCGTCTTTCACCGAGCCGCCGTGGCCACCGCCGCCGGCCGCCGCCGAAACCCATCGTCCGCTACCTCTCCGCCCCAACTGCGGTACCCTACGGCCGTAGGTGAGCTCCTGGTCGTGCCGGCCGCTTGCCGGCCGGCGGCGCCACCGGTTCGTCGGAGCCATCCGCGCCCGCGCCGCCGGTCGGCCGGGGGACCTAATTGCGATGATTTGAATCTTTCTAGGGTGTTTCGCGTGATAGTGCAGGGCTTGTTTGTGAAGATCCCTATCTAGTGATTCTTGCAGTTTAGCCCAGCGCCTTGTAAAATTCCTAGAAATTCGTAGAAAAATCAGACAAATACCAAACCAATTTTGTTGGGTTCAGGAAGATAAATCCCACCACTTTTGTTATTTGCACATGGCTGGATTCTAAATAGTTTTAGCAGGAAAAATACAAATGTGAAAAACCTAGATCTAGCATAACTTGAAATCCATAACTCCTCTGTATCCCAATTTTGGATATGTTGTGTGTTAGGTCATGACTAGATGCTGTGCCAAAAATTGCACAAAGTTATGTAGTAGATTTTGTTAAATAAATTGTTTCCCTTTCTTGCAGAAACTGCCTAGATGATTTTTCTTGCTAGATATATTTATGTTCTTGAGCTAAACCTGTGCACACTGTCTTGTAATACCAAAATACACATCTTGTGAATTAATCTTGATTTTTGGCTTGACAGAAATAATTATTCTTGATTTATGCATGTTTTCCTTTGCAAATGAGTAAAGTAAGATCAGTAGAGCCTTAGGTGAATGTGCTGGTTCTTTAGGCTTGTTTAGGACCAGAGAGCAAGCATGGGAAAGTTTGGATCATTTTGCTGCTTATTTATTTTTGTATGCATTTAATTTGAATCAATAGCTAGCCTTTGTTATTTTTGAATAATGTTTAATTTCCTAGCATCCAACACTCATGTGGGTCAAATGGACCAGGATAGGTGCTAATATGGTTAAGAAACATTTCCTTAATTTTTGGTAATTTAATTTCTTAAATAGAAAGCTTAAAAGCCCTTTTAATATTAAAGGGAAATTAAATAAAGAAAAACCCCCGATTAATTCTTTTCCTTTTTGAAAATATTTTTTAATATAATTAAAAGATAATTAATTTTCATTGCTGATAAGAAATTAATTCATGGATAAAAATATTATTTATATCTTTGCTTGTGAAAAGAAAAGGAATTAAAGCCTTCACATGAAATGACAAGTATGATAAAAACCTTTATTCAAATGTGTAATAAAAGAATAAACCATGTACAACCAATAACCTTCCTAAAAGAGAAACACTATATAAATGCTTGTTAAGGTGAATATGACCAACCAAGAGTTGGATAAGACAACAAACTATCACATCACCCGAACTTGCATTGCATTACGTGTAGATCTTTCGGACGGAGATTACTCCCCCGTCCCGAAACCGAGGAAGGAGGAGCGGAAGCTTCACCGCAAAGTACGTGGAAGTGCTCGACACCGAGGGTGCCCGGGCTAACTTAGGCGACGAAGGCAAGCTCCGGTGCATCTAACCTAGTTTTAAAAATTCTTTATTCAATTATCTATGAATGATTGTGCACTTACGTTCAAGAGTTGAATGAAACCCTAGATGCATGATCCATTGGTACCTTTGTCCTTACTAGTATCATAGGTCGATAGTCGCTAAGCTATAGAACCGTTACAAGTCGGGTGATGACCTCACTCGCGAGAATAGGTTCCTAGATAGGAATCATAATATATCCTAAATGGATTGCTCACGTGGTAAGAGCATGGGATGCGGGCTCGGTCCGGTGGTTATGTGGGTTAAGTTTTTGAACCTACTAAGCACATGTCGGGTATGGGACCGGTAAGACTAGTACCTTAATGAGACGGCTAGGGATGGAACTGTCACTACTCTTGGGATTCTCTCTCACGGCATGCTACCGGTGGTGTATGGTGACTTTGGGTGCACTTGGGTGGGACATGCCGGATAGCCTGTACCAAAGAGGCGTGGCCTTTCATCCCGACCCGGGGATTTTTGGAAATGGCTGGGACGGTTGTACCTTGGTGGGCGACCTACCGTGTGTTTGGGTCTACCTTGCAAGGTTTAAATCAATCGATTGTCGGCCTCTCACCGTTATCCGAGACTACTTACTCCTCTAGTCATGAGATCCCTATTGATGGAAGATGATGAATACTATGCTTGATTAATTGTATTGTACAACTTTGTTTGTACTAGATGGCTAATGTAGTAAAGATTAAACCTACTAGAACTTGTGCTAAAATCTTGAAACTAAGGACTGCTCTTTGTTACTTTTTAGCAAAAGCAACCCAATAGCCAAAAAGCCTTTCATGGTGTAGATTTGGTGAAGTAATTATCACCGACGGGTAAGTCTTGCCGAGTATTAGTATACTCGGCCTTGCTATAATGTGTTGATCCGGGTAATGCCTTCGGTGATGTGTGGCCGGAGAGATCCCGCTCGAGCGGGAGGCGGAGTGGGTGGAGGACGACTACTGAAAGCATCATGGATGGCCTCCCGTGGTGTCTTCGCTTCCGTTAGTTAATTTCCGCTGCTTTCGAAAACTTTGAACTATTTCGTCATGGAAAAATCTATGGTTTTAAACCCTTCGGGGTACGAATTTGGATATTAATGTTGTTGTATCTCTGGACTCGCCTTCGAGTGAGTTTTAATGCATATATTCGATCCTTGTTGCTTTTCAAGTGATTTACCGGGCGTTAACCCGACAACTAACGACAGGATGATACTTTATTATTGCTTAATGACCAAGGTGGATCGGTCTTAGGTGATAGTACGGTATTTTCCTGGGTGGGTTGTCACACTCGGTGTAAGGGAAATCCTCAACGGTGGCCTTCATGTTGTTCACGATGGCGGTGAACCTCTCGAAACATCGCATCAATGTCCTCACCGGGAAGATGAGTAAAGTTCTCATATTGCATCCGGTAAGAAACAAAGAGGCGAGCCTTCACATGGTTATCACCACCGTGAGCAACCAACAACTTTTCCCAAATTTGCCAGGCAAGATTCAAATGGCGAACACGCTCAAACTCAGGATCACACAAGCTTCGGACCAAGTGATCAACGGCTTTTGCATTTGCCTCATACTTGGCCTTAGCACCGGCATCGGTTACCATAAGAGTATGGATATCCGCCGGAATAGCATAGGTCTTGTCAAGCACAATGAAATCCAACAACTTGCCATGAAGAAAGATCATCATTTGGGCCGCCCACTTGTGGTAACCCTTCCCATTGAAGTGCGGCGGACCGACCCGCTCAACGTATGCCATTTTAGGATTCAAGACTTGTCAAAGTCACCACGAATCCGGCACCAAGCTCTGATACCAATTGAAGGATCGGATGGCGACTAGAGAGGGGGGGGGAGTGAATAGGAGCCGGTAAAAATTCTTCCCAAAGAACCCGGCCTATACCCTAAACAAATCCCGGTCACACACGAGCGATGGATCGAATCACACACCAATCGCCAAGACAATGAGGTTATGGATCAACCTCAAGTCTTAGGAACGATTCCATGAAACACACGCGGAAGAACGAAAGAAAGGAGAGAGGAATCGAACCAAGGAGCAAAGCTGCCAGGCACTGGCGGACTGTCCGGCCAGGAGGGGCGGACTATCCGCACGAGGCCACGCGGACGGTCCGTAAAAAGGCACCGGGAACCACCGAGGAGACGAACCAGGAAAAACGGACTGTCCGCAAGGACCGGGCGGACCGTCCGTACCGGATCCGGACCGTCCGCTACTGAAGCTCGGACCGTCCGCAAACCGGCTGCAACAAAAACCTAAAACAAAACCGGATCAAAAACTAAGACGAGCAAGAATACGACGAACACGCGAAGAACATTGAACCCGCGGACTATCCGCCAGGCACACGCGGACTGTCCGCGCCTCACGGACAGAGGCAAAAACAGCTCGACCCCGCGGATCAACTCCTCCAACACATCACCGGATGTCCCAAACGGTAGAAGCTGAAGAGACAACAGTTTGGGGACAAGATAAGCGTCAAACAAGGATGCTATACCCCAACAATTTTGCCTCCTAACTTCCTAAATCACTGGGAATCACGGATCCTTTGAGTACCACAAAAAACTAGAGCTCCGACCGAAAATCCTTGAATCGAAGTGGTTTCCCGGCGTTTGAGGGCACAAGATCAGTCACAAAGATGCACAAGACATCCATCCATGTTTCCCTCAAAGAAATCCAGGGAGAAACCCACTCAAATCCGCAGAATCACACCAAGAACAAAAGCACCAAACATAGCACGAAAAAGACCACGAGATTCACAACGCCGAATCTTCTATACATACCGGAAAGATTCACAAGGTCTAGCATGCCGCCCTAACATCCATCCCTCTCAACAAATCTCTCATGAAGCTCTCATGCTAGCCTAGACAAGAAATGGAGAAGAAAATTTCTCCGAAAAAATAAGAAATGTGAGGGGGATAATGAAACCCTAAGTCACGGAGAGAGGGAGCCATCCACCCACACTCATGGCTTATATATCGGGTCCCGCCGGTGTGGTAAATGACTCGACTACCCCTAACTCAACTACTGGCGATACAACCCACGCAGGGGCATTTATGTAATGTTTGTGGGTCTTTCCATCGGACGGCCACGCCTTTGCCGCACCCCCGCGTCCTCCCGACGCAAGCCATGCGATCCCGCCGTGTGTCCTCCGCTTCGAAGCTTCCCGACACGCCGGGATCCGGTCTCCGTCGTGTTGGGCCTTCGGACTTGGTTTTGAGGCCCAAACCAAGAAACCGTCCTCCGATGGTTTTGTGGGCAAACCACCAAACCCCGCGTGCTCGGCCCGGCCTCCCGCCAAGCCTCTTGACTCGACCGCCAACGTGCACCGGCTCGATCGTCCACGACTTCGTCTTGCTCATCTCGCCACCATGTGGCCCGCACCTAGTCCCGCCGTCCACCGGGTCCCTCGAACCGATCCTACTTGTCTCTCCATCTCCCGGAGGCCCCTCAAGGCCGAACACCTTTCGCGCCCATTCTTCACCTCGCAACATCACGAACTAGGCCGCAACCTACACCCCGCGCACCGAGTCAAGAGTCGGTCCAACACCCGTTGTCAATCACTCATCACCGAGGAGCGATCATCCATCGACCACCGAGACGCTCCCGGTCCTCATCCGGATCCACTATGTCATCTCCAAAGAGTTTTTGGAAAATCTCACCGGTGGTTTCAAGGTCGTATGAATTTTCCGCTTTCTTCTCCGGTGGGAAATCCACTTCCAACGCTCTTGCCATTCCCTTTGGATTAGGGAACGGTCTTCTCTTGTCGAATACTTCTCCGTAATCGATAGGAACCCAATCCATTGGTTCGAACTCCCTTAGTGGCTTCGTGCTTGACATGCTTCTCTTGTTTGTCTCATTTGGTACGGCGAAGTCGATGCTCGGGGTAGTTCTTGACTTGATGTGTTCTTGTTCAAGCTTTTCCATGATCGGTTCCTCTTTTGTGACTTCCGGGGTTGCCTCTTTAGAAAATTCAGCACACTTCTTCTTCCTCGAATTGTATTCCGGCTCTTCCGCAAGTCTTGTCTCCCAATCTCTTCACATGGCAGCCGCTTTACTAATTTTTTTGTAGAAGTTGAGCGGCTTCCGTGAGTGTTTTCTCCATGAGATCCCCACCGCACACATTTGGACGTTTTGCATGCAACTAGGGGTTAGGGAAAAGAAAAATGTATGCAAGAGTACGTCACTGGAGAAGCCGAGTCTTGGTCCTTGCTCGATTAACTCATTAAACCTATCCCGGGCTTGGTATATCCCTTCCACTTCTCCTTGCATGAAATTGATCACTTGCCTCCTTAGATGTTGAACCTTGCTAATTGGAAAGAACTTCTCGCAAAACTTCTTTGTCAACTTGTTCCAATTGCCTTCAACTTCAAAGGACGCAAACGAGTACCATGTCTTTGCATTGCCGGCAAGTGAGTAGGGAAAGAGATTCCATTTGAACCATTCATCGGGGACTCCTTCTTGACGCATCGTGTTGCATATCATCGTGAAATGCCTTATGTGTCTATATGGGTTCTCTGTAACCATCCCTTCAAACGGGTTTGCCGCCACCATCTCGATGATCTTGGATTTAATCTCATACTTGGTCGCTTCGAGCTTCAAATCCGACTCTTGTACTCTTATGTCTTCACATCGAGGGCTAGCGTAATCCCATAGTGATTTCTCCGGTTCTTCCACAGGTTGATTAGTGAACGCCATCTAGACAACAAGATAAAAACAAAAACAAAAACAAAACAAAGCGTTTTTCAAGAAAATAGGTGTTAGATATAGCAAACAAAAAGATAACTAAATATAAAACTAAGTTAAATGCAAATCAAACGAAGTAAACTAGCTTGCTCCCCGGCAACGGCGCCAGAAAAAGGGGCTTGTTGACGGATAAAAGACGTATCCCTCTACGATCCGCAAGCGTATGGACCCCACACCTTTTTCACTACGGGATTCCCAAGGTTCTTGTCAATCCTTGGAGCAAGGGGATTACAAGCGTTCAATCTACTTCTACGCACTAGTTACTAAAACCCTAACTATTATTATACTAGAAAACAACTAAACTACACTAGAGAGAACGATAAGCGATCAAGGTAGGAGACACTCGCCCATGGGTCTACGATCATGCAATCAATTAAAGACATTAAACCAATCTAATCTATCGGGGGTTGTGACCACGGTTTCGCCCTTTCCCTCCTCTCGCATCGTCACTACATGAAGGTATTCATGACTAGACCTATGATGGACACGGCGTATTGAATGGATCCAAGGAAGCATTGGGGCCCTACTCCCTTTACGGCAAGGTAGCAAACCTTAAGCATTAAATTATGTTCAACACAAGATGATAGATAGATAATCCGACAAAGTATGATTACATCTCAAGATCGATTACAACCCATGGACGAATAAGGAGATTACCCCATCAAGGTGCTGGTCATAGCATCGTTGATCATGATTTCCCTTCCGACGGTGTCTTCCTTCTTCTACACAAGAGGGTGCTTCCTTCGACGTGGTTGATCTCCCTCCGGGAGATCCTCCTCCTCTCTCTCTAGCTTGCCGATGGCCTCCCGGTGCGAATGGCTCTCTCTCTCGCAAATGGCGGCGCCTCCGGGGTTTTAGGGTTAAAGATCCTCCCGGTGCAAGGAAAGGGGGGCCCAACCGACCACCGGGGTGGGGCCGGGCCGGCCGGCCTGGGCCGATCGGCCCGAGCCCATCTCGGCCCGGCTCGGTCGCCCCTTCGTTTCCGTGGGTCCTCGGGTGATTATGCACTTTTCCCCCTCCACTTGCATGATTTTGACGATGTCATCCTCGCGTCCAACATGGAGGTTCTCCGCACATGAAGTTCGGTCTTTTACGCTTCAATCCCCGGGGGTGTTCCTTTGTAACACTTCGGTCCTTGCCACCATTGGAAGTGATTTCATCAAGCTCATGAACACAAACAAGACTCCGTAAATGCTCCTTTGAACTTGTTGCGAATCCGTCCTTTATGTCCATGTTTTCCTACATAAACACAACACTTCCAAATGCATGCACATAGATGAACTTGTTATATGATTAGTGTGCCTAGTGGCGGGTTAGTTCCATAATCAAATCCAAACCAAAGTGTAATGAACATGCTAGTTGTACCAAAATACACCGTCAACATCTACTAACGCCAAGTAACTTCAATCTTCGATAAATAAAACCCTAATGCATCTAATCATAAGAATCAACATAAGAACGAATCTAATCTACTAAAGACCGGAGGTAACAAAGATAGATAGGGTAGATAAACCGATCTAGAGAGATCGGGTTGAGCCTTTTGTTGAAGTTCGAAGCCAAAGATGAAGTAGCAAATCGAATCTCTTTAGAAGCCTCTTTAAATCGTGGTTTCCCGTCCGACTCCGAAAACGCCCCGCCTTTCAAAGCCCCCGTTTTGTCACAACGTACTCCTATTCATGCGGGTAGTCTAAGGCGAGTCCAAGGACAAGTCGAGTTCTTTCGAAAGGTCAGGCGTGCACCTCTAGCCACCGCGGCTACAAGAACACCCTATGTGATCTATCTCAATAATAGATCTAGAATAAGCAAAGTCGATCGAAAAACGAAGACTTCGGAGAAACACTTGATCGCTAGAAATCGGATTCAACTTGATACATCAACTAGTACAATGATACATGAACAAGATCACCACCGGGATCCTACCTTGATCTTGCTTCTAGCTCCGGGAACTCCGACGTGGCCTTCCTTGCAAGGTTCCCACGCCAGCTAGGGAAACCCTAGTCAACTAGCTCGACCCTCTCCTCTCCGGGATGGTGCCCCTCTCTTCTCTCGCTCCTCGGCGGCCGATGACGAATTGATTGATGCGTGGCTCTTGACCCCGGGGCTATAAATAGCCCGAATGGTGGCTAGGTCAAAGGGGGAGGCAAACGGGCCCCGGCCCGGGCCGGGCCGGCCGACCCGGGCCATCCAAGCCCGGCCTTCCCGTCTCCTTTGCGTGGCGTCGGTTCCCGAGTCTTCTAGATCCTTCCCCTTCGCATGTAGGCCCTTGTCGTCGGTTTCCCTCCGAGTTGGACGTAGCTCCTTGTCCCGCAAGATTCGGCACTTTTCCGGGTAGGTCCTCGAGTTTGTCATCTTCTCGGGTTTGGTCCCCGGGCTTCTTGGAGTCGAGTTTGCTTCATTGCATGACTTGTACGGGTATTCAAGGTGTTGTCACAAGGTGCTTGATGAACTTATCCCGGAAGTCTTGCTTTCTATGTCAAAACCCTGGATAAACACTAAACTCCAAAACCGACATGCACGAATGAACTTGTTATACCAAGGGGGTTAGTACGAATGGATAAAGTATCAAAACTCATGTCAACACCGAAGGTAAACTCATGGCTAGGTTGACGGAATTTCAACGTCAACGGTCGTCTTCGTCCTCTTCTTCTTCCTGTGCATCTCGACGTGCTGAGGCCATGCATACTTCCAGCCTGGTAGCTGGAGACACCACGCACACGACCGTGTTATTCAGGGCGGCCCAAGCACTGACTTAGCACATCATACTCCCTCTACCATGCCATTCCTGAAGATTCTACACATGCAATCTTCTCCTTGATGTCCGCGGCCAATTTTTCTACCTCTTTGTTGTTGAACACTATCACGGCAACACGGTCTTTAATCACTAGCTTACTCCTTGCTCGTATTCAATTCTTGGAACGATCGTCAGGGTAGGAGTCATATGGGTTGGGGATACCAGCTGCAGCTAATTGTTTGTCCTCTTCCTCCCATTGTTCTAGTCTCACGGTATAACCCATTTGGACCCATGTTGTGCTCGCTTGTGTTCCGACTTCGGGGTTCTTTGAACTTGACACTAGCAGATGAGGCTTGCTCGGTTTCGCCCGTTTCATGAACTCCTTCCATCGCTCCGGACAATGCTCGGGACAATAAATGGGTGCCTTGTAAATGGCTCAAGTCCTTTTCTAATAAAATCTCGCCTAAGCTGAAATCCGAATTGTCTCCATGCCTTGGTCGTCGTCTTTCGGAAAAGCTTGAATGCTGCGGTTTCGCATCTTCCTGGAACTTCAAGTGTTTCTGCACATGCTTATCAAACAAGTCCCACTTTTCATCATTGCTTAGTTCTTTGATTTCCGGCAAGTTCAAAGGTATCTTTTGTCTAGCAACGAGCCCCGCAAGCGCCCTGAACCTGCGCTTTTGAGTCAATGGTACCGGCATCCCCACTATGTCGACCTCAGTGACTATCATTGTGTCACTTGGCCACTTTGTGGATGTCCTTGGCGCTCTGCCTCGGCGCTGAGCCCCACCCATCTGGTCTTGTTGTGCACTAACAGTGCCATAACCCTCTTCTTCATCTTGTGGCCCAGGTCTATAGTCCTCGTCAGAATTATCCTGTGAATTAATAGTCAAGGAAATTACAGTAACTACTTTAGCCCACTGTAATATCATTGGTTCTTGGTAAACCATTAACATAAATTAGTGCTCTCAAACTAGTAATGGGCGTCAAATGCACATCGGTAGCGGCCTTTATAGCACGTTACCAATACGAGTGATCGTAACGGATTTAAGTAGCCCGTTACCGATAGGCCATTGATCGGTAACGGACTTTACAAGCCCGTTACCGATAGGTTTAACATTTACGACGGGCTCTTTTAAAATCCGTTACAAAGAATTTACGTAACGGGCGTTTAAGAAGCCCGTTACCGTAAGTCCACATTGGTAACGGGCGTTGTGGAGGCCAACCCCGGGTCGTCCGGCGCGCTTTTAGGTAACGGGCGCCAAACAACAACCGTTACAAATGTGGGTGGATGTAACGGGCCTTAGGCCCGTTACAAATGCTTGCGTGACCTATTTGAGGTTTTCACGTAGTGTCCGGCCGGAGTGTCGACCGCCTCTTCGCCAAGCACCCGGCCCGCCGTCACCGCGTTCACTAAGGAAATCAGATCGGTCGAGGTTGACGACGAGCGGCGCCCCGCCGACATCATCCGGTTTGACTTCTTCGCAGCCGCCGGCACCCCGACCTCCATAACCGCAAGAAGAGGTTCCGAACCATTAGCGGGAGGGCGTGGGCGGACGAGCGAGATGGAGGGGCAAATCGATTTGACGCGACAACAAGATGGCAAGAGGGCTCGATTGCGCGAACGACGAGGGGATAGCGAGGAGGACCATGTCTCCATATTTGACGAGTGAACGCGAGTATTTCGCGAGGGAGATAACGAGCGACGGATTTTGCGAGCCTGTTGGAAGGGGACTCGACGCCTGTTTTTTATTTTTGTCGATTTATACCGAGACTGTTGGAGTTGCTCTAACACATATCATGATCAGCCTTGGCGGGATGGACCTCGCCACCTTCTCCGAGATGACCACCCGCACCTGCGCCATCGCCGACCGAAGCCCCGGCTGCACTGCTGCGCACTCCACGGCGATCCTCACCACCTCGCCGACCTCATCGACGTCATACGCTTCCTCCCCTAGCCTGGTGTCGACGAGCCCCGCCACCCCGCGCGCCCTGACGCGCGGCAGTATCCTGGCCGCTAGGATCTCCTGCCCCGGCGGTTGGCAGGTCCGTGATGGCCTCGAGCAGCAGCGCACCGAAGCTGTACATGTCCGACTTCTTGGACACGATGCCGGTGCAGAGGAAGAATGGGTCGGCGCAACCCGGTCATCCCACGGCAAGCGGAGCCCAGGTCGCAGAGCCGCGCGCCGAGGCCGTGGCCGTCGAGGAGCACGTTGGACGCCGACACGTCGCCGTGCACCAAGGGGGAGCCCAGGTCGCCTGCGGAGGCGTCGTGTTGGTGCTCCAGCGCGCAGGCCATGTCGTGGATGATGTGCATGCGCTGGGGCCACGACCGTGCCGCCGCCGCCGTGGAGCTGGTCGGCGAGCGTGCCGCAGGCGAGGTACTCCAGGACCAGCGCGCCGCCTTCCTCTGCACACACACAGTGACAATAATTTAGTACCTTCTTCAATGGTGGTGCAGTACACTGCACTGTAAATCTGTAATTTCTTTCAGAGGATCACTAGGTACGCATGGGTGCGTGTTATGCATGTTCTAACCACGGGGTGAAGGTGAAATTGTGCAAGTGAAAGCGAAGGGGATCGACAGCAAGGGCAGGCTGTGGGGAAAGCCGGGAAGGGAACCGACTGGAAGGAGACAACGAGAGCGAGCTAGCCAAGCCTCACTAATTGGGGTAGAATGGTGCGGAACCTTCCGACACAGCTTTGTATGTGTGAAAAAAAAAGAATTGTACAGTGTGGTGTGAAACGAAGACCGTTTGAGTAGACATTGGCAAAAAAAAAAAAGGTAATCTCCGGTCCAACCACCTGGAAGAGAACCACACCCTGTCAATTCCTGTTTTGACCAATGCATGCACCGGCCTTCCCATCTAAACAAGCACGTGTCAATCATGGATCGCATCCAAAAACAGGTTATCCTCTAACCTAGACGATTGCCAAAGAGGTTAGAAATATGAAAACTATCGAAATATTTGTTGTCTCGGTCCTCCGGGTCATCTTGGTATTTATCGCCAGATCATCCAGGACGTTTCCCCAGGACTTTGGGAGGTATCGCTGGATCGCCCGGGTTATTTACCCTGTGGCGTCTGCCATGTATCACCGGGCTTTAGCACCGGGTCACCCGGCCGGCCTGCCTATAAAAAAAGCAAACCCCTGCGCCAGGCCAACCGGCCGCTAGCGCCAGATCACCCGGAAAGTTGACCCGGCAGCCTCGGAGCGCAAGGTCACCGGCCCGCTCCCCGTTGTTTTTACCGCGGCCGAGCCAACTCGCTCGTAAAAAAACAAATCTTTTTTCCTCCGAGGTGACTCGCCACGCCCCTTTCACGAACCCTATCTTTTTTCTTTTTTCTTTTTCGCGCAGAGCCCTTTCTCTGTCTCGTGCCACGCCGACCGTGGCTGCGTGCCTCGTGGGTCGCGCCCCTCGCGCTTCGCGCCTCGCCCTTCGCCCCGCGACGGCCGCGCCCCTCGTGCCATGACGCCGCGCCCTTGTGGCTTGCTCGCACGCCACCGCGGGGGTGCCGCGGGCTCCCGCCCCGACCTCGCTCCATCACCGCCTACGAGAAGGGGCTCGCTCTTAGCCCGCCGACGAGGACCTCAGTGCAACAACCCTGTGGCCGAGATAGAGATCACCGGCGTGAGATCGATAGCAATCGGATTCAGGGATAGGAGGACCGGTGACGAACCCTGGCGTACAGTTCTCAAGTTCTATTTCGAAATAAGCATAGTGTTCTGATTACAAGCGCCGGGCTTTAACCCTATGAGCGCCGACCCCGACCACCGGGTCCCACCCACACATGCTTCGGTTCACGAAAACAGAAATGCAATAGTTAAAAGGCGACGTTGACAACGTATTTTCCTTCTACGCTTCCTTACTCCACCACGGGCGTTACACCTTCCACCGCGGAAGTGGTTGTCCCCAAGCCAATGCACCGGGGAAACGCTTCGGATGACGTACGGGTCCTCCCCGGGTTGCGATTCCGCCGGAAGTTTTGTCCACTTGATCAACACTTGAGGAACAACGTTGTTGCCCATCTTGACCGGTTGGCGTTGTAGTATCTTCTCCGGAGAGACATCTTGGGTGGTAAGGTCCACCGGTGCAAGTTCGGTGAATACCGAGTGAAATCGGGAGCAAATGGCTTAAGTTGTGAAACATGGAAGACATGATGAATCAAACCGTGAGTCGGTAGATTGAGCTCCGCCTCGTTCGCTTGGCTCATCAGCCACCCGCCAACAATACTTTTCTCTCACAACAAATCAGCCACCAAAGCAACCGGCCGGCGAAGATTCTCTTCTCTCGAACAAACCAAGCACCTACCATCGGCCACCGGCCAACCGAACAGGCTGTAAGCTGCAGCTCCAATCTTCTCCGTCACATTGAATGGGCCATAGAATTTGAATGCCAGCTTGGGAAATGACCTGCTTGCCACCGATTGTTGAACATAAGACTGCAGTTTGAGCAATACTAAATCCCCCACATGAAACTGCCTCGTCGAACGATGGCAATCTGCTTGTATTTTTCATGTGGTTCGAGCTGCAGCTAGATGTTGTTTGAGCCTAGCAAGGTGATCAGCCCGCTCTCGTACAATGACGTCCGCTGGGGATGGTTCCGCATCAGGTACAAGAAGCATCATGCCAACCAAAGGGTTGTATCCATATAAAGCTTGAAATGGCGAGCAGCCCAAAGTGCAGTGTGATAATTGGAGTTATACCAAAATTCTGCCAAGGAAAGCCATCTCTTCCATTGCTTTGGAGAATCATGCACAGCGCATCGAAGGTACATCTCGAGGCATTGGTTCACTCTCTCTGTTTGTTCATTCGTTTGTGGATAGTAGGAAGAGCTCATTAAGAATTTAATATCAGCTTTGGCAAACAATGCTTTCCAGAAAGTGCTGCTGAAAATACGTTGTCTGTCAGCCACAATGGTCCTAGGGAACCCATGGAGCTTGACAATGTTATCCAACACCAGTTTTGCCACAGTATGAGCAGTGGAAGGATGCTTGAGACTTTGAGAGGTATGAAATGACTATATTTGGTGAACTGATCCGCTACCACCAGAATTGCATTACTCCCCTCAACAAAGGCAAGCCTTCAACGAAATCCATTGAAATATCCTGCCATGCTAACAACCCAGCAGGGTGAGTCAACTCATGTTTAGCTTGTTGGCAGATCAAACACTTCTTGACAAAGCTTATCACATTCCTTTTTTGTCCTTTCCAGGAGAACAATTGCTTCAGTCTATATTAAGTTGGCATAGCTCCAGAATGCCCCCCCAGAACACTGGAATGCGAAGCAGATATCAATTTGGTCTGCAGGGCTGAATTATTGCCAATCCATACTTTATCTTTGTATCTGATTAACCCATTATCTAGGGAAAACCCCTCCTGATCAGGGTTGTTGACCATTAGTCTGGTTAGTATCTCTTGGGTTGTGCTACCAGTGGTGTAGGAATTGAGAACCTCCTGGAGCCATACTGGTTGGGCCACTGAGACAGCCTGTAAGACAAAGAGGTGATTCATTATGGACAGGGCGTCAGCTGCAAAATTCTCTTTACTCTTTCTGTAGACAACTTTGAATTGCAACGCCATAAGCCTGGTCATGGCTTTTCATTACATATCAGAATGTCGACTTTGTTCACAGAGGTAAGATAAACTCTTGTGATCAGTACGGATTATGAACTCTTGTCCTTGTAAATAAGGTTGCCACTTCTCCACTGCCATGATGAGAGCCAAGAACTCCTTTTCATAAATGGATAACTTCTGGTGGACAGGACCTAGTGCTTTACTTAGGAATGCTACAGGCTGATCATGTTGCATCATAATAGCTCAAATCCCATGATCTGAGGCATCCGTTTCCACCACAAAGGGAGCTGCAAAATTTGGAAGGGCCAGGACAGGTGTTGAAATCATGGCTTGTTTGAGAGCAGTGAAAGACAAATCTTCCTCAAGGGACCATAAGAACTGCTTCTTCTTGAGCAACTGAGTTAAGGGTTTGGCAATGGTACCATAATCCTTCACAAGTTTCCTGTAATAGCCAGTTAGGCCTAAGAAACCTCTGAGCTCAGTGACAGTTGAAGGGGTGGGCCATAGGACCATAGCTTCTGTCTTGGAAGGATCAGTAGACACTCCTTGATCAGAAATGATATGTCCCATATAATCCAGCTGAGTGTTAGCAAAAGAACACTTGCTTCTTTTCATGAATAGCCTATGTTCCCTTAATTTGGATAATACCAGTTTCAGATGAGATACATGTGCTTCAAGGCTCGGACTATACACCAATATGTCATCCAAAAAGACTAAGACAAACTTCCTCAAAAATGGACTTAGGATATCATTCATAAGGCATTGAAAAGTAGCATGGGCATTAGTGAGGCCAAATGGCATAACTCTGAATTGAAAATGTCCATGGTGGGTTTTAAAAGCAGCCTTGTGCTCGTCCTGTTTTTGCATTCTTAATTGGTGATAACCAGCCCTCATGTCTAGTTTGGAGAAGTATTTGGTACCAGCTAACTCATCTAAAATTTCATCAATGAACGGCATAGGAAATCTATTTTTAATAGTGATGTCATTCAATTTCCTATAATCAATGGAAAATCTCGAACTACCATCTTTCTTTTGCACAAGTAGCACAGGGGATGCATAAGGGATATTGCTAGGAACAATCAAACCAGCAGCTAACAGTTCCCTAACTTGTCTCTCAATTTCATCTTTGTGTAGTAGAGGGTATCTATATGGTCTAGAATTTATGAGAACAACATTAGGGAGAGTAGGGATAGCATGGTCATACTGTCTTTCAGGAGAAAGCCCTTTTGGTTCTTCAAAAATATCCTGGAATTCCAGCAAAACCACATGAACTGCATCAGGAAGTGCTTCAGAAGGCTTCTCAGGTACTATATCAGGCTACACAGTATTCACTATAGCTAGTGCCCAAATATCATTCCCAGAAAACCATTTGGCCATCCTTTCCACAGGTAATTCTTCCAATTAGAGCTCAGCAGGTTGAACACCAGTAATCACAATCTGCTGACCCTTGTGAGAGAATTCCATTGTCCTGTTCTACCAATGATGAAATATTGGGCTATGGGACTGGAGCCAGTCAAATCCCAGAATAGCATCATAAGCCTCCAATTCAATGACTCTCATATCACGAGGGAATGAATGACCTTGCACCCACCAGTCCAGATTGGGAACATACTTATCAGATATCAAAATGCTCCCATTAGCTACTCTCACTTGCTTTGGAGTTGTGGGTTGTGGAGTAATTCCAGCCTTGAGAAAGAAATGAGCACTAATAAAATAGTGGGAACTGCCACTGTCCACCAGTGCCAACATAATTTTGTTCTTTACCAATGTTCTGATTTTCATAGCCTCCCCATGATCTGTACCAGCTATAGCATTCAAAGAGAGAGCCAAACTCTGAGTTGAGAGTGACCTCAACGTCTAACTAATGCAGAATTTCCTCATTTAGACTGACATCCAAGTCACTCAGCACAAGGGCATTAGCTTGTGCCTTTGGCCTTTTACTGCACTTGGCCGAGTGAGTGGCATCATAAGGTTCCTTACAATAAAAACACAGGTTATTAGCCCGACAATAGTCTCATAGTTGCCTCTCCTTGGAGAATTGTCCACTTGGAAGCTGCTGTTTTGGTTCAGCTCTTTGGCCCGAGACATAGCTCTTAGAATTCCCCATCTGTCTGACTAGTATGCCTCTAGTTTTGTCTTGGATAGACTCTTTGATTTTGGCCAGCCTGACTGCTTTCTCCATGGTACTAGGGATCTGCCCTTGCACAGGGTACCTAATTTCAAGTTTTACACCCTTGATGAATTGAGAGATGAAATAGGCGTCCCCCATCCCGAGATTGTGCATAGTGATTTGGTACTGGAGTGCCTCAAATTCCATAGCATAACTGTCCACTGAGTCAGTTTGCTGAAGTTCCAATAGAGCATCAATGGCGTGCTAGTAATCATAAGCACCAAATTTCGCTTGCACTGCTTGAATAAAGCTTTCCCAGGTTCCCAGCCCATGTTGTAACTTATACACTTGCATCCACTTCTCGGCATTGTCATCCATGTGTAGTGAAGTAGTCGTGGTCCATATAATCTCAGGAATATCCAATAATCTGAAGTAATCTTCACATTTAACCTTCCAGATTCCTGGGTCCTTGCCACTGAACCTTGGAAAATTCATTTTCGGCAGAAACCCCCTGTTGCCTAATTTCTCAACCCCCTGTGGTCTGTCACTTTTGCCACCCTGAAAATGCTTTCTGTTCCCTGTTGGGCGAGGCCTATGGTTGGCAAAGGGATTGTCAACAGTATCTTCAGAATCCGTGGGGCTGGGTGGCTCCTCCTCGCTAGATTTCATCTGCTGCAATCGCAGTTGTGCTACGACTTTCCCTGTTTCCTCCATTTGTTTGGACAAGATTTGCTGGTCCTTCAATAGCTGCTCCAGAATCTTTTGTGACACATCATGCTTGACTTCAAATCTCTGTTGATTGGTGTCCAGATCCTTCACCTTGGTAAATAGCAAATCCACGGTATCCATAACCGAATCCCAGCGAGCCTCATTAGGAGAATTCGAGTTTGGACAAAAGGCTTAGGAGGAGCCGTGGTGCTGGCGCCTCAAGTTGAGCGAACTAGATCTGACTTGGTGAAGCCCTGCTTTGGATCACGCAAGGTGCAGATCGAGTCACTCCGCACGAAGGGATTCCGTACGCACTCAACGGATCTCGAGCCGCGGCGAGACGTTCGTCGCAGCGCCCTCAACCGACTCACACGTGACGCCCGCGCCCCCGGATTCAACGAACTCTCGCACCAACTCCGCCGGAATCAGATCAGCAAGATAATCGACAAGTTTGTGACCAACCACCCGCAAATCCTAGTCGGGGTAGCGTAGGAATGACGGGGGGAATCAAAATCGGTGGCCGGTGCTACGCGGCACACCAATCGATTACGCCCAAACCTACCCCGTTTCCAACCTGGATCGACGGAATTATGTGGTAATCAACGGAAGTAGCCAAGGATAGATGAATCTGATACCAACTGTAACAACCCCGTGGCCAAGATAGAGATCACCGGCGTGAGATCGGTAGCAATCGGATTCAGGGATAGAAGGAAGGACCAGGCGACGAACCCTGGCGTCCAGTTCTCAAGTTCTATTTCGAAATAAGCATAGTGTTCTGATTACAAGCGCTGGGCTTTAACCCCACGAGTGCCGATCCTGACCACTGGGTCCCACCCACACACGCTTCGGTTCACGAAAACAGAAATGCAATAGTTAAAAGGCGACGTCGACAACGTATTTTCCTTCTACGCTTCCTTACTCCACCACAAAGCCTTAGACTCGTGGCGGTGCTCAAGGACACCGCCGGCACCATCGCCTCCGGTTTGTGGAGCTAGTGCTGGTTCTCGTGCTCGTGGACTTCTCCAAATCCTCTAGAGCTCATTCCTCTCTGGATTACCAAGGATTCTCGCGGGAAAATCGAAGGTATTTCAATTCAAATCCTTGGTTTCTCGATCTCCCAATGTAGTAAGTTCTAAATGATTTCCTTTAGTGCAAATCCTTATCTAGTGACCTAGAATTCATGTCTAAAATCTTGTTTCGATTGGTGGGCTCACTGTCTCGATTCATCGTTTTTAGGGTTGAACCCGCACTCGCTAGATCACCCACCCCTAGTGCCGATGTCCCGACGGCGGTCTGGGAGTCCTTTTTCTTTATTTAGCCTGTTATCCTAAAATCTTTTTCATATATCTTTCTCCTAGATGCTCAACCATCTGCCAAGGAAGTCATCACGATTCTCTCGCCGTCAAAAACCACAGAATGAAGATGATGTTTCCAATGTTGGAAATGACTCAGGCGGTGACGAGAATGTTCAAATATGGGGTCGTTCAAAGAGGACTAAACCTCAAGTTGTGCCAACCCGTGCTAGAGGACGTGGTCACACTACTCAGCAAGGTTCCTCTAGTGCTCCTGGTGGTCGTTGCCCAATGATAAAGTTTGCAGGAACAGGAGATGAAGGTGACCGCTTGTTGACGGTGAATTTCCGTCAACCTAGAATACTTGTTATACATTGGTTTCGATTATGATTTGCAACTAACCCGCCACTAGGCATACTAATGATGTAACAAGTTCACTTGTGAATGTGGTATTTGGAGTATGTTGTTTACGCAGGATTTTGGTACTAAAAGGAACATATCCGAGAGAAGTTCAAGAAGAAGGAACGAATGTTACCAAGTGAAATAAATCTATCGATTGATTTGAAATCTAATCCACCGGATGACTAGCTTCAAAACAACCCAAAAACCTCGCATCTACCGCGTGATACTCGGTTCTTTCAAGATTTATACAAACTTTGGCAAGCTTGAACCCGCAACACGTAACAACCTAGATTGATTTGGTTTCGGCTATCGGAGAGCGCGTGATCCACGTGTTAAATTAACCAAAAACACGAACTCGACTTGCATAAGGATCGCAAAAGGGATAAAGCCGATCCAAACCCATCTAGATTGGGCAAAAGGGTGTTACATGAATTTAAACATAAAGCAAAAACTCAAAGCAACACGGGGTAACTTAATGAATCTATTGGATCTTGCCAAAATCCAATAGAGCCGATAACTAGCTTCAAGCTAGATCTTAGCCTACCGCATGGCTCATGACCTAACAAGAAACCCTCTTGAACCAAGCTTGAATCTACCGCATGACACTAAGCATGGTAACAAGACTACTTGCATCAGATCTAAATCCACCGCATGATACTAGACATGATACAAGGTTGCCGGTACTCACGGAGGTCGACGGATCGATGAACCCTCTCGAAGAACTCGACGACACGACAAATGGACTCTAGGGTTTGGCGTAAAGCCGGTTTGTATTGAGAATGATTACGTATATGTTACATACATTCGGTGGCTCATATTTATACCCTGCCAGGTACAACTTCGAATGGATTTGATACCTAATTTATCTCTAAGATTGATCGCTTATCCATCCATTCGTCCTTCCCCGCTTGAGCCACGTCACCATTCAATCCCGCAAAATCAGCTCAACCGTTCCCTTGCCGAACGGAAGCGGATAGCCGACCGCGGATCTTTCGCCGAATGCATCCGAGGAAACCTTCCTTCCGCCGGACGGACTCCTCACCGAGCTGGACCCACAAGTCGACTCCTTACCAAATTTTGGTGTTAACACCTCGAGCACGCCACCGCCGGACGTACGGCCCCTCGGCCGGAACCAGGATAAACTTCGTGTCTCTGATTGCTTAGCATCGACCATAGAGGGATAGACCTTGGCTCTTATCACTGGTTAGTGTCGGGACCACATTCCGCACCGACAGTTGGCGCCCACCGTGGGGCACTCAAGCGCCTAAGGTCAATCCATCGTCAACTCCCTCCATGGTGATCCGCACTGAGTACCGTGGTACGCGCTACTCCATGGGCAGCTCGGCCCCCCTCCCCGCCGGGTTCGAAATCCGGTTCGGGGGCTTGAACTTTCAGGCTACGGGGAACGGCTACCTGATGCGCCTCACCAACCGTGAGGAGCTCCGCGCGCGGCGCCGGTCCGGTCCGCCCCCGGTCCCCCGCCGCGCACGCCTCCACGATGCGCACGCCCGCCGGCACGGATGCGCCGCGGGCCGTCAACGCCACGACGTCGCCGCCGCTCCGGCCGGCGTTCACGCCGGGCGCGGTCCGAGCGGCGGCAAGCTGAATGCGCCGCCCCCAACGCGGCGCACCCGTCAGCACAGTAACCACCGCTCCGGTGGGGCAACGCACGGTCTCCTGACCGCGCTTCCCCATCGGTCTGCGCGGTGCCACGACGGCCTACAACGCCAACGTCAACACCGCGATGCGCAAGGTTCCCCCTGGCCGTCACGTCTTCGTCGCCAGGGATCCCAGCGCCTCCGCGGGCGACGAGTCGTCCCTGGGCTCCCTTGACACATTACCACCCGCCAACCTGCATGGATACGCGGAATGGGACTTCTCCGGCGTGCCGGACCAAGTGATGTTCGTGTGTTTTCTTGACGCCACGGACTACCGGTTCGGCCGCTACGACGATTCCAAAGACCGGGAGCTACGACCCCGCGCGGGAATGCCGCGTCGTCATCACCAACGACCCGACAAACGCCACCCGGTGCGGCGGGCGCCGGCGACGGGAAGTCACGCCCGCCCGGGGGGATCGCTCCGCGCCCGGCCGCGGGGCCGAGCACCCCCGTTGGGGCCGACGTCAACGCACGCCTAGCCCGGGCTCGCGAGCTCGAAGCGCGCCGGCGGAGGAATATCGAACGGTGCGGGCCGCTCCGCGCCTCCATGGCCGGGGAAGCCTCCGCGCGCGGCGAACGCGCGCGGGACCTCGGGCAAACGGAGCCCGCGACCGCATCAACACCGACTTCAACGTCGATAACCCGGACACGCCTCCGCGGGCGAGCCAGAAGCTCATCGCCGCCGCAATGCTACCGCGGGCCATGCCGGCCCCCTCGACACCTGAGGCGCGAAACCTGCACCGCGAGGTGCGGGGCACTCATCGAGCGGGCGGCCGTCCGGCCAGACGAAAGCTCGGCGTCACGCATTCGCCAACAGGGGGACGCACGAGGCGACGGAGCCGCGCAGGGGGGCGAACCCTCAGTCCATGCAGGTGAAGCGGCGGGGCGACCCGCCAACCCGGGACGCACGCCGGCCAAGGAGCGGCTTCTCGACACGCGCAGGCGCTGGACGGCGACGCCCGCAACGCCATCAACGCTCGGCGTACGAGCAAGGCGGATGCGCGAGCGGTGGCGAGGATACCACCCTCGACGGGGTGGGCGCTACGACGGCCGATGAGGACCGTTCTCCGACGCCGAAGCCCCCGAACCCGTGTGTTCGGCCGGGAGATCCGCGCGGCGGCCTTCCCCGCCGCTTCCACCAGCCCCATGACCATCGTCAAGTACAACGGGGAAACGGACCCCCGTGTGTGGCTCAACGATTACCGCCTGGCATGCCAGCTGGGCGGGGCCACCAGCGACGAGGTCATCATTCGCAACCCGCCCCTACACCTCGGCAATTCGGCCCGACATGGCTCGAGCACCGCCCGCCGGACCCGCATCCACAACCGGGATGACTCGGTACGCACGTTCGTGGGCAATTTCCGGGGCACGTACGTGCGCACGGGAACTCCCGGGACTCGCGCTCTTGCACCCCGAAGCCCGGCGAATTGCTCCGGACTTCATACGGCGCTTCTCCAAGCGCCGCACGGAGCTCCCAATCGTGGCGCAATTCGAGGTTGTGCACACCTTCCTCGAGGGCACCACGTGCCGAGATCTCGTGTGGGAGCCGGGCGCGGCCCCGCCCGCATTCAAACGAGCTACGGATTGGGCAGCCGTGGCACACCCACAGACTAACGGCCAAGTGGAGCGTGCCAACGGCATGATCCTACAAGGCCTTAAGCCCAGGATTTTCGACCACCGAATAAGTCCGGCCGGAAATGGCTCCAGGAGTTACCAGCGGTCGTGTGGAGCCTAAGGACCACCCCAAGCAGAGCCACCGGGTTCACCCCGTTTTTTCTAGTCCATGGCGCAGAGGCCGTCCTCCCCACGGACTTAGAGTACGGGTCACCCAGGGTTCGAGGCTACGACGAGGACGCCAACCAGCGAGCCCGCGAGGGACTCTCACCGGACCGACCGGACGAAGCACGCCTCGTGGCCTTGATGCACTCCGCAAGATATCAACAGTCCCTCGGGCGCTACCGAGCACGGAAAATACGGCCGGCGGGACTTCGGCCGAAGGGGATTTGGTCCTAAGGCTACGCCAAGACAACCGAGGACGCCACAAGCCGTCACCTCCGTGGGAGGGACCCTACGTCGTGGTGAAAGTGCTCAAGCCCGCACGTACAAGCCGGCCAACGAGGACGGCAAAGAACTCACCAACGCTTGGAACATCCAACGCCTACGTCGCTTCTACCCCTAGCTAGGATTTCCAAGTATTTTGTTGTAAAACCACGTGACCAAGACCCTAGTTGGCGACAACCATGTAAACATCATCAGTTTAATAAAAAGGGCAACTCGGCTTTCCCCTGAAACCCAAGTTACCCTCGGGGGCTACTACGGGGGCATCCCCCCCCCCCAAATTGGTCCCATTTTTTGCAAAAAAGAAACAACTCACGCGCGCTAAGCATGTTTCTACCTCGGCCTCGAGCAAAATTCGAACAGGGCGCAGGCAGCCTAGCGGAAAGGACGCGCGAGCCAGAGATAGCCTACGCCTCCGTGAGGATACGGCCCTTCTCTCTTGCCTCCAACCCAGCAGGCCACCCGCGGAAATCGAACTCCCCTAACTAGAATTTACTCGGGGAAGAAGAAGAAACAAAAAAGCGCGAAAAAGTAAAGACATCATTTCACTTTGACAAATGTTCGAGCGCAGTAACTTTGTTCATTTACAAGGCCACACGGCCAAGCATACTAATACATAAACAAAAAGGGCCTAGTGCCCGCCGTCTTCGGCCGGGAGGAGCGGCGGCATCGCGGCATCCCGGAAGAGGAACTCTTCGAAGGCCTCGGCAAGCGCCCCGGCGGCGTCGGCGGCTAACGCGTCCACGCGCTCCATCGCCACCTCATCCTCGACACCCTCGGGGGCGACGTAACCCTCCGCCGGTGCCTCGAAATTGACCTCGTAATGAGATCGCACCACCCCGAGGGCCTTCGAACACCGAGATGCGGCGCTCGGCGCATGCGCCCGGGACATGCCCGCCGAGGGCGCACGAGCGGCTCGCCGGCCGAACTACAAGCCCGCGCCTCGCCCTCCTCTACGGCATGGCGAGGTCTCAAGGGCCGCGGTGCACAACTCCGGCCAGCCTCCCGCTAGAGGAGTCGTAGGAGGCCTGCGGCCGCCTCGGCCCGCTCGCCCGCGTGCCCCAGCGCGGTGCGCAAGATTGAAGTTGCCCAGCAAGAAAGGGATCAGAAAAGGGGGCGAACCCCCTAAGAGAAAACCAGCAAAACAAGAGTCAAGCAGCGACGTACCCTCGACTTGCTTCTTCTCCACCTCAAGGGCGCGGCGCTCGGCCTCGATCGCCTGCTCAAGGCCCTTGAGGGTCTCGCCCTGCTCCTGGAGGGCCAGCTCCTGGCTCGCGCTCGTGATGCTGAGCACCACCAGCTCGCCCTCGAGCTTCGAGAACTTCGCGTTTCGGCCCTCCGGCGATTTCTCGCGCCGCCTCGAGGGCGACGCGCTCTCGCTCCCGGGGCGCCGACCGGACGTCGGCAAGGGCAGCCCGCCCCTCGCTAGAGTTGCCCCTCGGCCCACGGCGGGCGGTGCGCTCCCCGCAGAGCCGGTCTTTCGCGATGGCAAGCGCCGCGGCCTTGGCGTCGAGGGCGGCCTTCGGATCGTCGGCCTCCTTGGCCTTCGCTCAAGCGCGCGCGCCCGCTCCTCCGCCCGGCTCGCCGAGCCCTCGCGCCCCCGGGAGTAACGAGTGTAGCTCCGGGTTGTCGTTGCGGATGCCGGCCACCTCCGTCTCCCCGGCTGGCCGCCGGGGGTGCGCATCCTCTCCAAATCCGCCCGCGCCGCCGCGCACCTCATCACGGTCGATGAGGGCCGCGCAAACCCGCTCAAGGGTGGACGGGCACGCCGGGTCCGCCTTGCGCTCTCATAGAGCCGATCGCGCGGGGCCATGGCCCGTATGACGCCCGGCCGTCCGGGGTCCTCGGGGCGTCGGCGAGCGCGTCGAAGCCGTCGCACCGCTCCCGGAGTTGGCGGAGCTCGGCACGCACTCGGTCGAAGGCGCCGTACTTGTCACGGGCGCGGTGCTCGAGCTCCCCGCCATCAACAAACCGAGACCCGTAAGTGTCATGCCGCAAGGTCCGCACGCGAAAACGAGAAAACAAAGAAAACACGCGACGGCACCCCCGCCCGGAAGACGCGCCATGCCGGCCGCCATGGATTCGCAACGCCTCGTTCAACTCCCAGTCGAGCGCGGCGCCGTGGTTGCGGAGCTCTCCCCATAGCTCCTGCTCCCCCTGGGCGTCGGCAAACGCGGGCGGATCGCCAACGAGCCCCTCTACTGGGGCAGAGCGGCCGGTGCGGGAAGACGAGGCCTCGGCACTGTGCCCTCGGCCTCCTGCCACCATGTGGCCCTCCCGCCGCCGCACGATAGCCCCCTCCTGGGACTCGGGGGACAACGTGGGGAAACTCACCCACTGGTCCCACCCGGGCGGCGGGGAGTCGTCGTCCGGGATCTCCACCACCGCCCGCCGGGGAGCCGCCGGCGGTGCCGCCCCTCGCGTCGCCTCCGCCGACGCCTCCGCCCGCGCCTCCGTAGCCGCGGGCTCCGCGCCGCGGTGCCGCGGCCACCGTTTCCGGCCGCGCCCCCGCGACCACGGGCGCCGATCGCCCTCCTCGGCCGCCGCCGCCCGCGCGCGCCTCCACCACGGCCGGCGCCGCGGACCGCGCCTCCACCACGGCCGGCGCGCGCCGCAGCCGCATCTCCACCACGACCGCCGCCGCGGCCGCGCCTCCACCACGACCAGGCACCCGCCGCTTCTCGACGGCCGCCGCCGGCGCGGCGCGGCGGACCGATCCGCCGGGCCGTGGCCTCGGGGCCTCGGCCGCACCCCCGCGAGCTCTCACCCGCCGCGGCCGCCGCGCTTGCCCCCGCCCACGGCGCGCCCTCGATGAGCTCCACCGGGTGGGGAAACGACGCGTCCGCCCTTAACACTTTGGCCGGCGCGAGGGGGAGGCACGGTCGGCACCACCCCGCGCAAACACAAGCAAGCGGTTAGAGGGCGAGCCCCTCACCTCGAAGAAGAGAAGACGCGCTTCCTCTTCCTCGAGGCCCCGATAGATGACGTCGGCGCGGCCGGCGCCGCCGCCGCCGCACCACCGGCCGTCTCCCGCCGCGGGCGCGAACCCCTCTTCGCGCGCGAGCGCGCCCCGCGCGCGCACCTCCGGGCGCGCGCCGGCGCCTCGCGGCCCGCGACGCTCCTCTTGTCAATGGCTCGGCGGCGGGCGCCCGGCACCCACCCCAAGCGATGTTGCTCTGGCCGCCGGAGCTAGCTCCGGCGACGGGGGCGCAGGCTCCCACCTATCGGGGAGGCCCCCGCCCCCTTGTCTCTTCCTCCTCCTCCTCCTCCGAGGACGAGTACTCCTCGGTCCTCGGAGAAGAGAGCCCCTCATCGCTCGCGCGGCCGCACTCCTCGTTCCGCCGCTCGCGGCACTCGCGGTGCCGCCTCACGCGCTCCTTCTCGCGCGCCGCCCGCTCCCGCTCCCGTTGCTCGCGACGCCCGACCGAGCGCGCGGGAGTGAGGAGTAGGCGGATCGGATTTCGCGGCCGCTCAGGCTCACCATCTGCGAGCGAAGCGTCAAAGGTGTGTCAGAAACCTGAAGTATCATCAAGATCAAAAACGGGGCCAAGAGTTCTACTTACCAGCGGGCCGGTGGGGAGCATCTCGAGGTCCCACAGGGGTCGGTCGCTGCGCAGCAACCGGGTGTCGACGGCGCTCCGTGCCCTCGTGGCCGCATACTCCCGCGAGGAGGGGGCTCGGAAGCATCCGCGACCTCGCCAGCGCGACGGGGTTCGCCGTCTCCGTCATCTCGAAGATGCGGAGCGGCCTCTCCATCAGGGGGACGACCCGCCGGTGGTGGAGGAAGGTGAGGACGGTCACCGCGGTCAGCCCGCGCGCCGCCAGGTTCCTCAGCGCGGCCGAGGAGCGAGTCCAACCGCCTCCGATGCGAAGGCGGGGACACGCCGTGGCTCCGGGAGTCGGGCCTCTCCGGAGCACCGGGCCGGTGTAAGGGGGGGGAGGCCGGGCTCGCCGTTGCGAAGGTAGAACCACCCCCGCTCCCACCGGCATTGTTGGTCGTCATGGTACAAGGGATGCGGTCGTCCTTGTACCGCGCCCGCAAGGCGAGCGACATGCCACCGGCGTGCACCGCGCGGCGGGTCCTCTCGCTCCGTCGTAGGCTCGCGTGAACAACTCCGTGCGGAAGAGGTGAATCCGAGAGATCCCACCCCATGCGGGATCCCAAGATACCCCTCGCAAATGCCCACGAACGTGGCCGCCGCGAAATCACGTTCGGCGCGAAGTTGTGCAACTCCACGCCGTAGTGGTGGCGAGCGCCCGCATGAAACGGCTCGCCGGCGGCGCTAGGCCGCGCTCGTGGAAGCGGGTGAAGCTCACCGCGTAGCCGCTTGGCCGGTTGGGCGCGTGGTCCCCGGCCGGCGGCATGATCCATTCGGCCGGCCGGCCCTCCTCGTTCGCCGCCGGCGGTGGCGGCGGACACCGAGTCGCCTAGGGCCGGCCGCGTCACCGACGAGCGCTCCCACGCATACGGGTCGACGATCACGAGAGGCAAAAGAGGCGCCATGAGGAAAGGCAAGGGAGCCGGGAACAAAGGATGGGAAGGAGAAGAAGAGCTCCAACAACGAAAGGGCGCGGCGACGAGAACGAAACGAGGCGGGGGAGCGCGCGGGGGGGGGGGGGGGGGGGCGAGAATGGCGATTGCTAAGGTAAAAAACCGCCGTTTTCCCTTCTCCTCGGATTTATAAGCGCGCGGGCGTGCTCTCGGAGCGCACGTCCCGCGCGCATTAACTTGCAGGGGAATCTTTTCTCGCCGACGGGCGGGCCCCACCACGACCACGGCGGCCACGCCACCGCGGACGGGCCATTATCACGGCGTAGAACCGGGAGGGCCGTGGCGGGGACGGTCACGTACGCACCGCCCACGCCGCCCACTACGCGCGCGGCCACGGCGCCTAAAAAGGTGCGCCCGCAACGCGCAACCGCGGCCCCTCGACCGCGAAGCATTAAATGGCCCGGCCCCTTACCAAGTAAGGAGGACCCTCGAGCGGCGCTAGGCCCCGGCTGCGGAAAATTCAACCCTCGAAAGGGTGCGGGCGTGAGACGGTCACCTCGGGGCCCGTTTGAGACAAGACGAGCACGCGCAGCACTAATGACGCGCCATTTTACTGATCAGCGCCTCGAGGGCTGACGCGGTCAGGCCCCTCGAGGATCCACGGATGCCGAGACGGGGAGCGCTCGCCGCCACCCCGCGCCATTTCACTGATCAGCGCCTCGAGGGCTGACGCGGTCAGGCCCCTCGAGGATTCGCAGATGCCAAGACGGGGAGCGCTCGCCGCCACCCCGCACCATTTTACTGATCAGCGCCTCGAGGGCTGACGCGGTCAGGCCCCTCGCGGATTCGCGGATGCCAAGACGGGGAGCGCTCGCCGCCACCCCCGCACACCCCCCATCGATCGGCGCCTCGAGGGCTGACGCGGTCGGGCCCCTCGAGGATCCGCGGATGCCAAGACCGGGGAGCGCTTGCCGCCACCCCGCACAATTTCCCGATCGGCGCCTTGAGGGCCGACGCGGTCGGGGCCCTCGAGGATCCGCGAGATGCCAAGACGGGGGAGCGCTCGCCGCCACCCCCGCACAATTCTTACCGATCGGCGCCTCGAGGGCTGACGCGGTCAGGCCCCTCGAGGATTCGCAGATGCCAAGACGGGGAGCGCTCGCCGCCACCCCGCACACCCCAGCGATCGGGCGCCTCAAGGGCCGACGTGGTCGGGCCCCTCGCGGATTCGCGGATGCTAAGACCGGGAGCGCTTAGCCGCCACCCCCGCGCATTTTGCGATCGGCGTCTTGAGGGCCGACGCGGTCGGGCCCCTCGAGGATTCGCGGATGCAAAGACGGGAGCGCTTAGCCGCCACCCCCGCACGGCCCTACCGATCGAGGTACGAAGCCCGACCCTCGATGGGTTCGAACGGGCGCCCCCGGATCACCGAGTCGGGGACGACGAGGGCACGCGCGTTCGAGCCGTTCCTCGAGCCCGCCGGCTCGAGGGTGCCCCACATGTCGTGTTCGAGAGCCGCAAGGGCGCCGGTCGGGGGGATCCCACCGAGGGAGAGCTTCCGCGCCCTCGGTCCCTAGCGAACGGGACCGAGCCCCACCTAGAAAACCCACGCAAGCACTTTGATGGACGTGTCTGCGGACCACGCGGCCTACCCTTATCGAACGGGGCATGGGCGTCCACTCGAACTACCCGCTAACAGACTCAACGAGGAATCCGCAATCCGCGACCCGACCGATGGGGGTTGCGGAAACCTCACCCTCCGTCCAGCGGAGGGACGGCGAGGGCGCATTAAAAAACAAGTCGTAGAGCTCTACCCGATCGCCTCGACGCACGGCTACACCTCCTGGATTGCACCAGCCGCGGAAAGTGCCGGCGGCGTGCACCTCACCGAAGCCGGGCCGAAACATTGCCGATGCCGGTTGAAATATGTACCATGCCCTCTCGATCAAGTCTCGCGGTAAAACCCCTACGGAGAGCGCCCACGCTCCGCAGGCTTCGGGGGGCTAGACCCGCGGGTCCGCCGATGCGGCCCCACGGAAAGCGTTCGCAAGCCAGGAGGGAAGGACGTCCTATCAGTAGGCTCCAGCATCTGCGGGAGCCTTGCCGGCGAACCCGCGCATGCTCGGGGGCTGCGTCGGGAGACGACCCTAGGGGTCCCCTTAGACAACTGGGGAATCCCCACTTAAAACCCGCAACAAGCCAAAGCCGAACGCGCCTCGCTTAAACACTCAGGGCATGGCCCACGCCACGGTGGCCCTGACGGCCCACCAAAGCGACCCACTCAAAGATCCCTTCGAGCGAGGCTCCGCCCTCGCTCGAGGGCACACGCCTCCCTCGGGCGGGCTCCGCCCGTTCGAGGGGGTGCGCTTACCTCGAGCGAGCTCCGCCTCACTCGAGGGTCCGCACCGCCCTCGAGCAGGCTCCGCCTCGCTCGAAGGCGCTCCGCACGCGCACGCTCGTCCCCGTACACGGGCATTTAATGTTTTGACAACGGTGGGACGGCGCCATCATGCGCCTGGGACTCGCGCCCCGGTTCTGTTGCACCAACTCCCTAGGAGGGAACCCATCCCCGCCACTGTGGGGGACTGTGCGACGTGGCCGGTGCCAGTCCCGTGACGTCGCGCCGCCTACTCCTGTACGGCTAACGTGCCGAGCCCCTCGGGGGGGGGGGGGGGGGGGGCGGCCGCACCCTCGATTTGCTTTCCCGTGCCTTTGCAGGGTTAGGTCAAGGCGTTAGGGCGGCGGAGCACCATCCTCGCCACCGCAACGGCATGGTGGCCGCCCCCGCGCGTACAATCCCACGCCGGGCACTGTGGCAACAGCTTCGGCGCCGTGGAGCATGCGGGGACGGGACACTGCCTTACCTGCCACTGTGCCCCGTACGGACCGACATCGCAACTCCCTCGAATCCGCCGAAGACATCACGCGCCCGTCCGTCGCACTCCTACCCTCGAAGCTACCACTGTTCGGGTACAAGACACGCCATGATGGCCGGATCGCGGCAAGGACCGTCGGGCGGCCGCCTACTCTAAGGCACGGCACGCCACGCTTCCCCGATGTAGCTAAATAGTGCGGCATACATGTAACTCGCTCTCTCCTTGTCCTATAAAAGGAAGACGAACTCCCCCGCCGCAGGGGACGGGACGAAGAAACAACAACAACACACGATACACCACGTACTTACTCTCCAATTCTCCCACAACATCTTCGACCACTTCACCGGGGACTTGGAAGCCACGCTTCCTCTCCCGCCTTGCTTGTAGCGACCCCACTACGAGCACCCCGGTGCCGAGCAATATAGTGCCTCGAGCACGCCACCGCCGGATGTACGCCCCTCGGCGGGAACCCGGGATAAACTTTGTGTCTCCGATTGCTTAGCATCGACCATAGAGGGATAGAGCTTGGCGCTTATCACCGGTTAGTGTCGGGACCACATTCCGCACCGACACCGTGCCCGCGCCGCCCTCCCCGGCCAAGGGCTGGATTGCAATGATTTCAATCTTTGTAGGGTGTTTTGTGCTAGATTCAGGGCCTAGTTGTAAAGAAACCTATCTAAGTTTCCTTGCAGATCAGTCCAGAGCATTAGAAAATTCCTAGAAATTCGTAGAAAAATCAGAAAAATCCCAAACTAATGTTGTAGGGTTCAGGATGATAAATCCCATCTCTTTTGTTATTTACTCATTTCTGGATTCTAAATAGTTTTAGCAGGAAAAATACAAATGTGTTAAAACTAGATCTGTCATAACATGAAATCCATAACTCCTCTGTATCCCAATTTTGGATATGTTGTGTGTTAGGATATGACTAGATGCTGTGCCAAAAATTGCACAAAATTATGCAGTAGATCTTGTTAAAGAAATTCTTTTCCATTCAAAGAAGAATCGCCTAGATGATTTTTTCTTGTTAAATATATTTATGTTCTTGAGCTCAACTTGTGCACACTATCTTGTAATGTCAAAATGCACATCTTGTGAATTGATCATGATTTTTGGCTTAACAGAAATAATTAATCTTGATTTATGCATGTTTTCCTTTGTAAATTAACAAACCACGTTCAGTGAAGTTCCTAGGTGCATATGCTGGTTCTTTAGACTTGTTTAGGACCAGAGAGCTTTCCCAAGAAAGTTTGAATCAATTTTATGCTTATTTATTTTTGTATGCATTTAAATTGAATCACTAGCTAGTCCTTGTTATTTTCTGAAATATTTAATTTCCTAGCATCCAACACTTACATGTGGGTCCAATGGACCAGGATAGGTGCTAGTAGGCTTAAGAAACACTTCTTTAATTTTTGGTAATTTAATTGTTTAATAAAAAGCTTAAAAGCCCTTTTTATATTAAAGGGAAGTTAAATAAAGAAAAACCCCTAATTAATCCCTTTTTCCTTTTTGAAGGAATTAGTTAATACAATTAAAAGATAATTAATTATCATCACTGATCAGAAAGTAATTCATAAATAAAATTATTATTTATACCTTTGCTTGTGAAAAGAAAAGGAATTAAAGCCTTCACATGAAATGACAAGTACAATAAAAACCTTTATTCAAATGTGCTATAAAAAGAATAACTCATGTACACCTAATAACCTTCCTACAAGAGAAACATTAGATGGATGTTTGTTAAGGTGAATATGACCAACCCAGAGTTGGATGAGACAACCAAACTATCACATCACCTAAACTTGCATTGCATTCCGTGTAGATCTTCCGGACGGAGATTACTCCCTTGTCCCGGAAACCGAGGAAGGAGGAGCGGAAGCGTCGCTGCAGTACGTGGAAGTACTCGACACCGAGGGTCCCTAGGCTAACCTAGCCGACAAAGGCAAGCTCGGTGCATCTAACCCAGCTTTTCAAATTCTTTATTCAATTATCTATGGATGATTGTGTATTTACGTTCGCATTTGAATGAAACCCTAGATGCATGATCCCTAGGTACCTTTTGTCCTTCCTAGTATGATAGGTCGATAGCCGCTAAGCTATAGGACCGTTACAAGTCGAGTGAGGACCTCGCTCGCGAGAATAGGTTCCTAGATAGGAATCACAATGTATCCTTAAATGGATTGCTCACGTGGTAAGAGCATGGGATCTGGGCTCCGGTCCAGTGGTTATGTGGGTTAAGTCTTTGAACGTACTAAGCACATGTCGGGTATGGGACCGGTAAGCCTAGTACCTTAATGAGGCGGCAAGGGATCCTACCATTACTACTCTTGGGATTCGCTCTCACGGCTCGCCACCGGTGGTGTATGGTGACTCCGGGTATCTCGCGGGGTATGCCGGATAGCCTCGCACCAAAGATCGTAAGATTCAATCCCGACGCGAGGATTTTTGGGGACGGCTCGGGGAAAATTGTCCTTGCGGGGACAAACCTACCGTGTGTTTGGGTCTACCTTGCAAGGTTTAAATCAATCGATTGTCGGCCTCTCACCGTTATCCGAGACTACTTACTCCACTAGTCATGAGATCCCTAATGATGGAAGTTGATGAAGATGATGCTTGATTAATTGTATTGTACAACCTTGATTGTACTAGTTGGCTAATGTAGTTAAGATTAAACCTACTAGAACTTGTGCTAAAACCTTGAAAGTAAGGACATACTCTTTGTTACTTTTTAGCAAAAGCAACCCAGTAGCCAAAAAGCCTTTCATGGTCTAGATTTGGTGAAGTAGATATCACCGACGGGTAAGACTTGTTGAGTATTAGTATACTCAGCCTTGCTATAATGTGTTGATCCAGGTAATGCCTTCAGTGATGTGTGGCCCGGTGAGATCCCGCCCGGCTGGGAGCTGGAGTGGGTGGAGGACGACTACTGAAAGCATCATGGATGGCCTCCCGTGGTGTCTTCGCTTCCGTTAAATTATTCCGCTGCTTTTCGAAAACTCTGAACTATTTCGTCATGACAAAAACTATGGTTTGTAATAAATAAACCCCTCGGGGTTCGAATTTGGATAGCAATGTTGTTGTATCTCCGGACTCGCCTTCGAGTGAGTTTTAATGCATATATTCGATCCTTGTGCTTTTCAAGTGATTTACCGGGCGTTAACCCGGCAACTTACGACGGGATGGTACTTTATTATTGCTTAATGACCAAAGTGGATCGGTCTTAGGCGATAGTACGGTATTTTCCGGGCGGGTTGTCACAAAGATCCAATAGATTCATTAAGTTACCCTATGTTGCTTTGAGTTTTTACTTTATGTTTAAATTCATGTAACACTCTTTTGCCCAATTTAGATTGATTTGGATCGGCTTTATCTTGCTTCGTGATCTTACATTGCATGTTCATATTTTGCTTCAAAAAAGGCACGTGGATCACGTGTTTGTCAAATAGCCGAAACCGAACCAATATAGGTTGTTACATGTTGCGGGTTCAATCTTGTTAATTTTGCGCAAATCTTGACGGAACCGGGTATCATGCGGTAGATGCAGGTTTTTGGGTTGTCTTGAAGCTAATCATCCAGTGGATTAGATCTTTAATTCAATCTCGATAGGTTTGCCATCTTTGGCAATGTTTGTTTCTTCTTAATGGACCCGATTCGGCTGTTCAGCCGTATTCGGTTATGCTTTCACGAGTGAAACGTGTTTATAAGTTACGTTTTAAACGTTGTATGCTTTTAGCTTTCCATATTTAGATTGTATCATGCGGTGGATAGATCTATTTGTGGTTAGTGGTGTGATTTTCAAACAAGTCGTATCATGCGGTGGATAGATTTGTTTGGCATCATGCTTGACGGGTTTTAAAGTACCTAGATATGCGGTAGACTAGTTCTTTGGGCCTACGCATGCTTGTTTATTACATATTTATGATCATGCTTTACTTCATTTATTGTTTATTATTGTTTATCATCGAGGATCGGTCATGGTTTCGTGCACATGTAACTCCGTTTAAGTAAAGGCCGATTTTTCGTCATGCTTACGTCATCCGTTCGGCTATGTTCGTTTTGTACTTTGAAGCTCCCGAATGGTTTCTAGTTTGTCGCGATAGCTTCTTGTAGCTATATGTCATCTCACATGACTTTTCTAGCCGTAAATATGGAACCGTTCGGTACCACCCGGCAAGTTCCAAGCTTTGGAATTTAACTACTTTGTCTTTTGTTATAAAGGCACCTAAACGGGTACCACCATTTTCATGTTACCGTCGTTGCACGTTCGAAATGGCACGAGTTCGTTGAGCATTTTCAGCCAAATGTCACATGTTCGCTAGTGTTTTTCCGGTCTTTGGTCCGTCCTCGATGTTTCGTACTCCGGAGACCGGTACCACCATTTTCAAGGTTGCCGTCGTTGCACGTTCGAAATGGCACGAGTTCGCCGAGTATTTTCAGCCAAATGGCACATGTTCGCTAGTGCTTTTCCGGCCTTTGGTCTCGTCCTCGATGTTTCCGTTCCCGGAGACCGGTACCACCATTTTCGTGTTGCCATGACCTGTTACACTCGTTTGCATCACCAAACACAAGCACAGGGCCTTTTTCACATATTCGGTCCATCCCTCATGCATTTGCCCCCGGTGCCCGGTGAGGCCGTTTTCGACCTCCCGTGACCTATAGCACATGATTCCATCGCCGAACACCTGCCCGGAGTTCATTTTCTCATCTTCGGTCCACCTCTCACGTTTTCACTCTTGGTGCCCGGTGAGGCCGTTTTCGACCTCCCGTTACATATCGCACATGTTTTCATGGCCGAACACCTGCCCGGAGTTCATTTTCTCATCTTTGGTCCACCTCTCATGTTTTTGATCCCGGTGCAGTTTTTGACCTCCCGTGACACATGTTTCCACGGTCGAACACGTGACCTATAACCGATTGTCGAATCTTGAGTAGTCGAGTCATGTTTCCACAGCCGAACACGCAACTTATTTGTTTCTTTGCTTAGACTTCACCGATTCCGCGATATGTCACGATTAACTAGTCAGTTACGACTTCGGAGAGCCCGAAGCCGTAGTCGGGTGTTGAGGGGGGAGGGACGAATCCGTGCAACGTGGGGCCGGATCTCGCGGGACCGTGGCAGCAAGGCTACTCGCCACTTAATGCCCCGTCGCGTATTTAAGTCGTCCGGAAAGGATTCGGCCCCGCGGCCCGTGAGGAAGGGAGCTTCGAGGCGGCCCGGCACGGCTCATCGGCGGGCAAAGCTTAGCCAATGGCACGAGCCCTTGGGGTGTGAACACCCTAATGTGGGTCGGGGCGAGCGGCGGGCACAAGTGCGGTTGCTAGCTTGGATTCCGACTCGAGGCGTTCGGTCATAATCCGACACCCCGACCCACATTAGGGTGTTCACACCCCAAGGGCCCATGCCATTTGTTGAGGAGAATACGCGAAGTCACCCCGGGTTTAGAGGATTCACCCACTTCAATTTGACTTTTCGAGATGCGAGGCTCTCCCTTGTGGATTTGTTCAAACGTCACTTGTCGAGCGAGTGGTCAACGAAGCCATCTTGCTTTGCCTTTTGTCGAAGTCAAAACCTTCACTTTTCCTTTCTCTTCGGCAGTCACCATGTTGACCGAGAACTCAATCATATTTCGAGGAAAAGGATTGCCATCTAATTTCATCTTATTGTCAAATTTTAGATGACCTTCTTGGATAGCCTTCGAATTCTCATCCCGAAGACCCTAAATTCATTGATGGAGTGAGAATTCTGTCATGAAACCTACGGTATCTTTTTTCTTTCACTCCATCAGGTCGAAGCATAGAATGCCCATCCGGCAACTTGATTCGGCCTTCTTTCACGAGGAACTCAAAGAGCTTATCTGCTTTGGTCACACCAAAATCATAGGTGCCCATAGCTTTCTTAATCCACCTCTCGATTTATTGTGCTTAGCAAACCCGGAGTCTTTCTTGAAGCCATAAGCTTGGTTGCTCATCAATGACGATCCGTGCGACAACCGGCCAAGATTATCGAACTCCATGCGGACGCCTTTTCCGAATAGCCGGCAACATCCCTTCTACGACCATACCAACCAATTGATCATCCGGTAGGTTCAAAGGAAAACACATGCTTTTGGTCTCTCTGAACCTCCTAAGGAACTCTATTGGTGTTTCATTATTCCTCTCGTCTCGGGGTAGTTAGATCAATTAGCTTTCTCTCATTACCGCCAATGAAATAATGAGCATGAAACTTCTCGCTCCAAATCTTTCCGGGAGCAGATTGAATGAGCAGTAGAGAAGTGAACAATGTAAAGGTCGGGCCGTCAATGATAAAGGGAAATATCGATCCCGAATGCTTCATCGGCGAAGCTTCCCCAAGCCGCATCAAGTATTGGGCTATGTGTTCCACGGTACTTGTATCTGTCACACCCCGAAATTTCCAATTTCGGGATGTGAATAGAAATAATAATTAAATAACAATTTTCTCATAATTTTAAAATTTTCCCTACATTTATTTTTCTTTCTCGGGAATATAGTATAGGAAAAATCCTTTGTTTGATTTTCTAAATTAAATAAAAGTTATGTGTGTTGCATTTATGCTGATGCATCTAGTGGTTCTTGAGTGCAAAAGGTTTCAAAAATGCGTTTAGAAGTCGTCCAAACTCTCCCGAGAATTTTCCGATTTTTCCGGAATTTATTCTCATTTTTCCTTGAGCTATTTCTATTTATCGAAGGCTCTAAAATCTTTTTCATGAGCACCAAATGCTTTATTTGGATTGTTCATGTCTTAATCTATCTCTAGGAATTTTCCCGAAATTTTTGTGATTTTTCGGGTATTTTTCATGCCTCTAAACATTTTCTAGGCATTTCCCCGGATTTGTTTTTGCATCGAAAAATATTTCGAAAAAAAGAAAAATCTACCCTACCGCTTGGGCCGAGCCGAGGCCCGACCCAACCCGCTCCGCCCGCACCCGCACAACCCGCCGGCCCGCCGGGGCCCATCCGGCCGCCGGCCATGGCCGGGGGCGCCGCCGGCCGGCCGCCGCCGCCCCCGGCGCCCGCGCCCGCCCCATAGTGCGGCGCAGCCGCCCCCGCGCCGTCGCCCCTAGCGCGCCCCCGCGTCGCCGCCTCCCGTGCGCCACCGCCCGCCGCACAAGCCGTGCCGCCACCCGCAAGCCGCCGGACCGAGCCCGCCGCGTTGACTTGAAGGTTCCCGTCGGTCCCGTCGTTCTCCGCCCGAGGTGAGCGCACCATCCCGTTCGAAACGATCCTCTCCTTCGATTTTGTGCCTCAATCGAGCTCCTTCGTGCGCGAATCGCCGGCGCCGCCACCCACCCGCCGCCGCCGCCGCCCCCTTCCCCGTGCTACCCGTGTCCCGAGGAAGAAGATAAGGTGGCGCCTTTGCACTTGACCCCCGCAAAATCTGGAAAATAATTAGATCCACTTTTGAGTCTTGCACCTTTCCTCGAAAACCCCCTGGAAAGATTAGATTCCTTAGATCCAATCCATCCCAAGCACTTTTATAGATCTAACCCTGAGTTGTATCCTTTTTGCAAGCATTGTTTGATGTGTCTTGCGAATCTTCTTTGCTAGCCCGTGAAATCTACGGTAAATCATGACTAGGTCCTTTCAATCTTGTTTTGCTCATATCTTTTTCGTTTTAGCTCCGATTTCATCCGTTCAAGTTGAGTTAGGTCCATAATAATGTAAAGCACGCGTTAGTGGTGTGCTTTCACCATGTTTTGTTTTCTGAAAATAAAATTAATATTAATTTTGATTAATGACTAGCTATGCATGTCTTTTCCAAATAAAAGCTATATAGATCTATATGTCGTTTTCACAAGCAAATTTAATTTGATTAATGTTTCTATCACATGTTTTTGTACATAAAAGTTAATTAGATCTTTATCTCGGTTTTCGTAAACCAAATGTTAATTTGTTTAATAGTTAATTAATCTTTTCTAATTAAAATTTGATTAGGCTTTTACATCGGCTTTTATAATAAATATTAATTTGATTAATGTCAATACCATAATGTTTTTAATAATAATATGATCTACTCGAATTACAAAGTTTCGTTTAGATTGTTCATCTAGTTTAGTTTTTCTAAATTAAATATTTAATCGGTTAATTCATATATGAATCTTTATTAATAAAACTTGACTAGTTCTTCATACCGGTTTCATAAATAAAGTTTAATATTGCATTAATGTCTACATAGGGTATTTTATTTCTGAAATACCCTTTATATTTGTTTTGTTAATTAAAATGAACCTAGCTCATAGCCTTGCTCTTTCGTATATGCAAAACGTTCGTTAGACGTTCTTTCCTCAGCTCAATCTAAGTGTGATCTTTCCGGTCCTTGCTCAATCTTCCACAACCATCTCTTTAAAGCTAACCAAGCCTTTCCAAGCACCCTTTGCGTTCTTTAGTGACCCATCTAATCGAGCCTATCCTTTAGTGCGTTCTTTTAAAGCTTCCTTATGATTGGTGCTTTGTTCTTAGTATGCTTGTTTGTTTCCTTTGTGTATGTTTGTGCCCGATGATTGATGCGCTTAGAGTGAACGTCGTTCGAGAAGCTTGGAAGAGCTTGAAGTTGAAGATATTCTGAGCAACGATATTACTTTGGTTAAAGGCAAGTGTGTCCTTGATCTTTTGTCCTAAGAACTATATTTAATCACTCATTGCATTTGCTTGCATTGATATGATGGGACCCATGTTTAAGGTTTGACTAGTGTAATTTATCCCGTGCCTTGATCAAACGGGTTTACATTTATGTTGGGTAGTTATGCTTAGTTGCTATACCTGGGTTATGGTGGTTTTAATGAACAACAATGATGAACTTGTTTTACCTTTGTGCTATATCTTTGGATGCTTAATACAAGACCATATGATTAATCGGAACATGGAGAACCACCCAGGACAACAGTGCAACCACAAGGACTATATGGCTCTGGTCTTGGCCGAGTAATTAGGGAAGTCTTTGTGTGGTTATTAGTCGCATAGTAGGTTGGGGACGGAGGAATGCTTTTATGGCTCTTCTATTCGGAGCGGTGATGGAACGGAAGACTCTACGGCAAACTCGTCCGTAATAGAAGTGTGGTACGAAAGATAGCCTCTATGACATACTACTATGGACTAATACGCACGGGAGGACTCTTTGTAAAGGCCTCGCGAGCGTCCCTATGCAGCCACACCTCGGTAGTGTGGTATTGTGCCTACTTTTGCACGGCGTGGTTGGGTGCAAAACTCTTCGGAGTTTTTACGCGACTTGTGGGTAAAGATGTACAACCTCCGCAGTGTAAAACTAATTGATTAGCCGTGCTCACTGGCCAAGAGCGGCTCCGGGCCCTCACATGATAATTTAACTTGAAGATGGACTTAAATCGTTCTTTCCGGTTATGCTTGCCATGTGCTTATGGCGTATCTCTTACCTTATGCTTAATTGTGGGATGGTATATACTTATACTTTATTAGTAATCGTGTGCTAATAAACTTGACCAACTAAAATTGCTTAAATGCTTATAGCCCAGTCCACTATAAAGCCTTTGCATTCATTCTTTTCCCCACACTTGCCGAGTACGACAAGTGCTCACCCTTGCTATAAATATTGTTGCTCGGAAAAAGGATGCTACTTTGAAGTCTTGTGAAGAAGTTGCCGGTGCTAGGCGTACGCAACCCCCGGTCGTCCGCTTTTCCGTGATGTTTGGAGCCTTCGTTTCCGGGATAAAGCGTAAATCTCTCGATAATCTTTCTTTTTCTTACATGATATCGTTTCGTATTCACTTTTATGTCACTATATGCATGAAGCTTGATCCCGGCATGCATATAAGTATGCACTTGGTTTTCTTCGGAAAATCGGGTGTGACAAGATCATCTTGCCCCGAAAACTTCGTGAGATCCGTAGGAACTTTCACCCCGTTCGGTAAGGCCACCCCGTTACACCACTCGGGGAAGGAGGTGTATACACGTGCCCTTAGTTTTTAGGCTTTAGACCGAATTGATTTTGAAGCACATCGGTCATCCTCTCGCATTAGGAGATCAATATTGACGTCTTGATTCCCTAGTCCTCCAACGAGCATCCCCGTAGCACCACCATATCTAGGATTCGGGAGAGCATCAACAACACCGTAATCCATGAACTCCGAATACCGGTGTCGTACATGTTCTTTCGCAACCCGTTATTTGCCGGGGCTATCCCGTAAGTAGAATCAAAGTTGAACTCCGGGAGTGCCAAACGCCATCTCTCCATATGTACGTGGATTAGGTATTGCTTGACGAGGATTTGGCCGAACCGGTTGGCTATCCACATGTTGTAACACCCTAATTTTACTAAAAATTTGGCTTTATTAAAATTTGCTAGAAATCATTTATTTGTGTAAGGAACATAAGGTTGCTTTATTTCTTTTTAGGCATTTAAAACCTTTTCCAAAATAAAGTCAATGAAATGTAGGAATTTATTGTTGCATACATGCCGGAGCATTTCTTTTGGTTGTTGGAATTAAAATTCGAAGTTTGAATTCTATTTGATTTGAATTCCTTTCAAATACCAAAAACCCTAAATTCCAAACCCCTTACCCTACCCCTTTCCAGACGGCCGCCGCAGCCCGCTCGGCTCGGTCTTGCCGCAGCCCCGGCCAGCGACGGCCGCCGCAACCGCCGCAGCCGCCCGGCCCCGCTTGGCCTTTCGGCCCGGCCCGGCCCTCCAGCCGCCGCGGCTCGCTCCCCGCCCCGCGCCCGTGCCGCCGACGGAGGGGCCCGCCCGTCATCCCCTCCGCCAAGCCGTCCCCGCCCGGACTCCGCCGCCGCCGCCCGAGTCCGACCGGGGCACGCATCCCCGTGCGTGGCCCGCACGCCAAGGGCCCTCCCCGGGCTATTTATAGCGCGCCGCCGCCCCTGGACGCCCTACCCGAGACCCCCCGTGCCCTAGCCGCCGCCTTGCGCCGCCACCGAAACCCTAGCGCCGCCGCCTTCAGTTCCCCGCCTCCGTCGTTGCTTCCCCGCCTTGAAGCTGTCTGCGAGCTGCGTCCGGAGGTGAGCGGGCCGCGCCCGCGTCGCAAGTCGTCGAGTTCGAGCTCCGTAGGGCCGGAAGACCTCGCCGGAGTTCGTGGGCTGCGCCGCCGCGTCGACCGGCCGTTCCGCCGCACCTCCGCCGCGACCGCCGCCCCGTCTTGCTTCGCGTGCTCGCGTGCCGCACCTAGATGCCATCCGCGCTTCAAATCGTGCACCGGAGCCCTAGATTGGGTTCGCCGGCGAGCTCCGCCTCCGCTCGCCGCGGCCACCGCCGTCTCCCGCCGTCCGCCACCGCTCGCCCGCGCGCACGCGTCCTCGGCCGCCGGATCAATATTTGACGCGCCGCATTCAATCCCGTCGCTCGCGCCGCCCGCAAACAAGACGACAGCCGTTGGATCTAGATCCAATGGATCTAGATCAAGCCGACCCAAGTCGCCTAGTCAAACCCCCGCCGACCCCCGCGCAGTTTTGCGAAAAAAGCCACCGAGCTTTTTGGTTTTCACAAAAATACCCTTCCACCTTAGAAGTTTCTTTACAGTTTAGCCCTTTTTCTTTATTATAGCCCAAAACCTTTTTAAATCTTTACAGATTAGTCCCTACACCTTCCCTAAGCCATAACTTAGTCGTTTTAGCTCCGATTTTAGCGTTCTTTATGTCCACGCGTTCGTCTCGAAGCGTAGATTAGTTTTATGCTACTGTTTAGATCTGTTTGATCTGTTTGATGACTATTTATTATTTATTCCTATTGTATGCTTGTATGTGATGATTGTGGACCGTAGAGAGCGATTCGTTCGAGGGATTTGAAGATCAAGTCGTGCAAGAGTTTGAGCATCAAGGCTTTGTTGAAGGCAAGTATTCCTTGATGCATACCGCTTGTCCTACATAACATGCATTTAAATCCACTCGTTTTTACTTTTACGCTTGCATTAATTTGATGGGAACCTATTAAGGATCATGCCTAGACTTTTACTACCTTTACATTGATTCCGGGTTTATTAAATTAATCTTGTGGTAGCTATTACTTAGCATGCTCAATCGGGATTGGTATTAATCAAACTTGGATGTCTTTTAATATTCTATGTTCCGTTTATGATCTTTACTTTACAAGACAACTTTAATATGATAATCGGAACATGGAGAACCACCCAGAAAACAAGACAACCACAAGAACTAATGGGCAATAGTCTTGGCCGAATAATTAGGAACTTTAGCTTGGGATGGTCTTACCCGATAAGGACAAGGGATCGGCGATACTGTGGGGTATGGACTCACTCTAGCAGGGGGTTGGGTGAGTTATTCTTTTATGGTGGGGTATCGACCTCCGCTAGGGGACTTTATACCTTGCTAACCGATCCGGACCTTGTGGGTCATAACTTGTTAGGGAACCTTTGTAAAGGCCTTGTAGCGTCCCTTTGCAATCACACCTCGGAAGTGTGATATGGTGCCTTGCAAACACCGCATGGTTGGGTCCAAAGTTCTTTGGAGCTTTTACGCCGCTTGTGGGTAAAGATGTACAACCTCTGGAGAGTGTTAAACTAATCGATTAGCCGTGCTCACGGTCAAGAGCACTGGACACTCACATGATTAAATTATGGAACTTTAATGTTTAATTGCTGTTTTATTCTTTATTTATGATGCTTATATCTTATTAATTGGGTTGGTACGAACTTACACTCTTTAGTAATTAGGTTGTCGATAAAATTTGACCAACTAAAATGCTAAAGTGCTTGAACCTTAGCCATCCACCATATGGCATTGCATGTTATGTTGTTCTCTCTTGCCGAGTACGATATGTGCACACGCTTGTTTATTCTCTTGCATCTACAATACCCGGAATTGTCGCTAGAGGCGGGAGAACTTTGAAGACGTTCCGGGGGGATTTCCAGGAGTTCTAGGTGTGCGTAGTCTTCGTCGGTACCGCCCGTGGAGGCATTTGTCCGCCGCGAGAACTCGTTTATTTAAGATTCGTTTAAGACTATGGTTTGTAATAACTCTTTATTCGTGTGGCACTGATTTTGGTATTCATAATGTCTGAGCGTGTGTGTAACTTGATCCTGGCGCACACGTGATCAATGCATTCGGTTTTGCCTTTAAAACCGGGTGTGGCAGAGTGGTACCAGAGCTGTGTTGACTGTAGGAACGTTAGCCTAGATAGAAATGGTCGAACTAAGGATTTTATACTCATAGAAGCTTTCTCTTACATGCTTGCTTTATTCTTATTAACCTTACTCTTGCCTTTTTGCCTTACTCTTGAGCTATCTCGCATTCTTTACCTTGTGCTTGCTTTAGCTCTCATCCTTTTGTCTTACCATCTTTCTCATTCCGCACCGCACTACGGATGGTTCGCGAGCTTGAAGACCTCTCAAGTCGGGAGCGGTCCATCGGTATGCTCCACAAGAACAAGACAATGACTTGCATGATGGAGACACGGATGAGGAGATTGAGATGGAGCCCGCACCTATGGTCTTCCCTAACCTTATCATGGTGCTAGATGATGAGGAGGATCCGGAGGAGATGATCCCGAGAGGAGGATGAGCCACCGAATAGCCAAACCTAGGGAAGCAAGCGCCGAGGAGAAGATGAGGATCACCTTGATCAAGAGATGGAGGAAGAAGAACAAGAGCAAGAGGAGGAAGCCGAGGAAGCGATCCGGGGAAGTGTACCACTACGGAGCCGATGGAGTAGGCATTCCCATGGCGGACCACCCGAGAGAAATGGTACTCCGCTTGGGCTATGATAAGGCCCCGTCTACCATTGTGAGTTGTGGACTCATCCGTGGTTCGAGCCCCATTGGGAGGTTGTCGCCATCTTGGAGGAGTACATTCCATGCTCGTGGAGTGAAGGAGGTGTCCAAGCATCATGATGTGGCTCACGGGACTACTATGGATGCCGGGATAGCGAGAGTCGGCTCGGAGGGCGCTCTATGTGCTCTCTCACAATGAGCGTGACAAGTTGGAGGATACCCACCGACGTTACACACCTTTCGCAGCAAGTGGGGAAGCCAAGACTTACATCGCCCCAACACCGGCCTATGAAGGAACGCCGAACAATGTCTAGAGTCTACTTGCAGCTGTGAACACCGCATTGGATGATGCCAACAACACTCTATATGCAGCACAGCAGCAGATTTTCACTCTGGAGACGCAGAGGCGTGCCTTAGAAGCTGCACTTCAGAACAGGGAGCAGCCAGAAGCCCATGAAGCCACAGAAGGATGTACCTCCCCGTCGCCCAAGAGGCCACACTACGACTCCCCTGACGCCCGCACAGATGCCATGGCAGAAGATAGTCCTTAGGTTTAAGATTAAGGATAGGATCTCTTTGTAATCGCTAGTAGACGATCGGTAAAGTGTGTTTAGTTTAGAGGTGTGGTTGAATGCTTGGTTTTGTGCTTAATGTATGAGTTGGATTTTTTGTTTGAGTGCAATGTGTTGTGGAGGGATGACCACAACGACATTGGTTTAGTAGTAAGTTTGTGGGGGTTAACTTTTAGTCTCAATCAATTATCTATCTTAATCCTTTTGTCCCTTTAAGTTTTCCCTTAATGCAAATTCGAGATCCCTAAATCTGTTCGCGCAGCTTTCTGAGGCAGCTGCACTGTTTTAATTTTATCTTGAGCTACAGAGCTCCGATTGCAGTAAAACCAATTGGGAAAGTTCGAGAATTTCGTGAATGATTTTCTGTGAAAAAATCAGAATATTTGGATGGATAATCAGAGAGTTATGACTGAAACATTACAGCCTCACGAATCTGTTAAACACTGCTGACCTACCTGACTTGTTTATTTTATAACCAGAGTTACACAACTCCGATTGAGGTGATTCCAGTTGGGGTAGTTTCGTAATTTCATTACCTTTTATCAGTCCAAAATCCATAATTTTTGGTTACCCGCACTGAGAGCTATGCCTGATTGTTTGGAGTCAACAGGATCAGTCTTATATGAATATCATTGCTATCCTATCTTTCTGAGTTTAACCCTTGGTGCAATCATCTAAAATAATGTCCCTAACACTTAGATGGTGAACACCAGGTCAGGATCAGGTGTTGATCAACCAGCAGGAAGAGCACCCCAGCCAGTACAAATGGATCCCGCTATGCAGCAGTTCCCGCAGCACGGACCCGGCTCCTCCCGAACTTGACCAACACCGTGACAAACTTGCAAGCCCGGGTCAACAATCTACCGGTGCCGCCACCGGCGCCTCGCAACAAGCACCGGGAATTCATGAGTCATCACCCTCCCGTGTTCACTCATGCCGCTGATCCACTTGAAGCTAAAGATTGGCTGAAGACGATGCTTGAAGATTCTCACTACCTGTCAGTGTGACGACAGAGAGAAGGTCCGTATGTCTTTGCGCAGACGACTTCAAGGATCTGCAGCCGCTTGGTAGGATGCGTATTCTGCCGCTTATGCCGCCCCAGACACTATCACTTGGGAAGAGTTTACCACCAACTTCAGGAGCCATCACATACCCTCTGGAGTCATGAAGATCAAGAAGAAGGAGTTCCTTTCTCTCGGAAGCGAGGGGAGGAATGTCGGTGGCGAATACACAGAGAAAAGTTCACCGAGTTGTCTCGCTATGCACCGAGGAGGTTGTCGAAGACGAGGAAGAAGCGAGGAGCCGTTCCTCGGGATGGGTTGGCCGGTTCGGCGGTACCGGCCGATGTCTTATCCTTTCCCTAACTTTCGGCGGCTAGTTGATGCCGCCATCCGCTTGGAGCACAAGCGCAAGGAGCTCGGAGAGCGGGAAAGAGGAAGGCCGCCGGCTGCGGGCGCTTTGGGAGTGCGTCTCGCCCGCGCTTCAACCCACCGCCGAACACCCCGTTCCACTTTGGGGGACCGGGTGGAAACTTTGGGCGGCAGCGGTCCCGGCGTCCGCTCGGCGGTTCCGCAGCCTCGCTCGGCAGGTTTCGGCGTTCGTTCCTCGGACTCCCCGCCCCGCTTCCCGGCGAGTCGGCGAGAGAGCCCCGGTTGGCACACCCGTAAGGTCCGTGGCACCGCCTAATCCTCGCCACCACTACTTGCTTCAAGTGCGGAGAGCTTGGTCACTATGCCAATGCTTGCCCAAAGAGGAACCCCTCCACACACCCCGGTGCGAGAACCGGCGAAGCAGACAAGGAGCGGAAGCTAAACCCCGCGCCCTAACAAAGGACAACAGAGCTATGCACGAGGCAAGGCGATGCACGTTGATGCCGAAGTCGCTCGGGAGAACCCCGAGTAGTGCTCGATATGTTTCTAGTCAACTCTACTCCCGCCTCGGTTTTGTTTGATTTCGGAGCATCCCATTCTTTTATTACATCCCGGTTCGTAGCTCAACATAATATACCTATCGGTCTCATGTCTCGCCACATGTTAGTTACCTCACACGGGGGGGAATTGAAAGCCATATATAAATGTGACAACGTTCATCTCAAGATTGTGGGCGAGAGATTTCCGTGCCAATCTTATAATCTTGGATTCAAAGGGGATCGATGTGATATTGGGAATGGGATGGTTGACCGCGTGTGATGCGGTGATACGGTGTGCTAAGAGATCAATCCTTCTTACAAGTACAAGGTGGTGAAAGGTTTGAGTTTGCAGTAGATCCCGCACCATCAAACACCGGTGCCGTGAATAAGCTTGATGGAGCAACCTTGGAAGACATACGAGTAGTGTGCGATTATCCCGATGTGTTTCCGAGGAGTTGCCGGGGTATGCCCCCCGACCGAGATGTTGAGTTTGTTATTGATCTTTTACCCGGTACTCGCTCCTATCTCTAAGCGCCCATATAGAATGTCTAGTGATCGGTTACAAGAATTTAAAGCTCGGATTAAAGAATTATTGGGTAAAGGGTTCATACGTGCTAGTTCATCACCTTGTGGAGCACCCGTTATTTTTGTGGGTAAGAAAGATGGCACACGAGAGGATGTGTGTTGATTACGGGTCCCTTTAATGATGTTACCATCAAGAACAAGTATCCTCTGCCACGTATTGAAGATTTGTTTGATCAGATGAGAGGAGCTAAAGTGTTTTCTAAGATCGATCTGCGATCTGGTTATCATCAGTTGAAGATTAGGCCTTCGGATATTCCTAAGACAGCTTTTACTACCAGGTACGGACTTTATGAGTACACAGTTATGTCCTTTGGGTTAACCAATGCACCCGCATACTTCATGTACTTGATGAACAAGATCTTTATGGAGTATCTGGACAAGTTCGTTGTGGTATTCATTGATGACATTTTGATCTACTCCAAGAATGAGGAAGACCATGAGGAGCATTTGAGGCTTGTGTTGCAGAAGCTGAGAGAGCACGAGTTATATGCAAAGTTCAGCAAGTGTGAGTTTTGGCTCAAGGAAGTGTCTTTCTAGGTCATATCATCACCAACGGAGGTATTGTGGTAGATCCCAGCAAGGTTAGTGATGTATTGAAGTGGGAAGCCCCTCGTACAGTGTCTGAGATTAGGAGTTTTCTTGGACTTGCTGGTTACTATCGTCGGTTTATTGAAGGATTCTCCAAGATTGTGAAGCCTCTCACTACATTGCTAGAGAAGGACAGGGAGTTCAAATGGACCAGTGCATGTCAGTCTAGTTTTGAAGAATTAAAGAAGCGGTTAACCACAGCACCTGTTCTAGTAATGCCTGATCTACGGAAGAGCTTTGACATTTATTGTGATGCATCTCGACAAGGTCTAGGATGTGTGTTGATGCAAGAAGGTCATGTTATAGCCTATGCATCTCGTCAGTTGAGGAAGCATGAGTTGAACTACCCTACGCATGATCTTGAGTTAGCAGCAGTAGTTCATGCATTGAAGATTTGGAGACACTACATTATGGGAACTAAGTGTCAGATCTATACTGATCACAAGAGTCTGAAGTATATCTTCACTTAGAAGGATCTCAATCTGAGACAGCGTCGTTGGTTAGAGTTGATCAAAGACTATGATCTAGAGATTCACTATCATCCTGGTAAAGCGAATCTGGTCGCTGATGCTTTGAGTCGGAAAGGCCACACTAACATGGCTATGATTATCCAGTTCCCTAATGAGTTGGTAAAAGAATTTGAAAGGCTCAACTTGAAAGTGGTTGCACATGCCGAAGGAGTGACTTTGGAAGTACAGTCCACTCTGGAGCAAGAGATACGTAAGTGGCAGCTAGAGGATACTGGGATACAGAAAATCAAGGAGAGTATGCAACAGGGAGAAGCCCCAGATTTCACAGAAGATGAGCAGGGAACCGTGTGGTTTAAGAACCGGTTGTGTGTACCGAGACGGGGAGATCTCGGAGAGACTATCTTGAGAGAAGCTCACGACTCGGCTTACTCTATCCATCCGGGCGGTACTAAGATGTACCGGGATCTCAAGCGAGAGGTATTGGTGGTACGGTATGAAGAGAGATGTGGCCACACATGTGGCTTTGTGTGACACTTGCCACCGAGTTAAGGCTGAACATCAGAGACCCGCTGGTTTGCTTCAACCATTGAAGGTGCCTGAGTGGAAGTGGGAAGAGATCGGAATGGACTTCATAGTGGGTTTACCCCGAACCCGAGATGGTTATGATTCGATTTGGGTCATTGTGGATCGTTTGACCAAGGTAGCTCACTTCATTCCGGTAAAGACTACTTATACAGGAGCTAAGTTGGCAGAGCTATACATGTCCAGGATTGTGTGTTTGCATGGTGTACCAAAGAAGATCGTGTCAGACAGAGGTACTCAGTTTACTTCTCGTTTCTGGGGGAAGTTGCATGAGTCTCTGGATACTAAGCTAAATTTCAGCTCAGCTTATCATCCACAGACAGATGGACAGACAGAGAGAACCAATCAGATCCTAGAAGACATGCTGAGAGCATGTGCGCTTAAGCATGGTGGTAGTTGGGATAAGAGCTTGCCATATGCTGAGTTCTCTTATAACAACAACTACCAAGCCAGCCTCAAAATGTCACCCTTTGAGGCCCTGTATGGAAGGAAGTTTAGAACCCGGTTATCTGGAGTGAGACGAGCGAAAGGCAGTTATTTGGGGTAGATATCATCAGAGAAGCGGAGAAACAAGTTCGGATCATCGAGAGAAAATTTGAGGATTGCTCGGTTTAGACGAGAAAAGTTATGCGGATGGCAAACGAAGGGATGTGGTCTTTCAGGAAGGTGATTATGTGTACCTAAAGGTGTCGCCTATCAGAGGTTTGCGACGATTCAGAGTTAAAGAAAAGTTGTCACCTCGGTTTATTGGACCTTTCAAGATCCTTGAGAGAGTGGGAGAAGTGGCTTATAGGTTGGAGTTGCCAGTCCAGCTAGCTGATGTGCATGATGTATTCCATATCTCTCAGTTGAAGAAGGGTTTTGGTCCTCATGACAAGGAGCCGTCACCTTTGGATGATCTAAACGTTAAAGAGGATCTCACTATTGTTGAACACCCCATTCGGATATTGGAAACTATGACAAGGGTCACCAGGAATAGCGTGATTAAGATGTGCAAAGTACAGTGGAGTAATCATGCAGAGGATGAGGCAACATGGGAAGAGAGGATGAAGCGAAAGCGAGTTTCCGAGATCTTTTTTCCCAACTCCGTCCGAATCTCGAGGACGAGATTATTCTTAAGGGGGGTAGGATTTGTAACACCCTAATTTTACTAAAAATTTGGCTTTATTAAAATTTGCTAGAAACCATTTAATTGCTTAAGGAACATAAGGTTGCTTTATTTCTTTTTAGGCATTTAAAACCTTTTCTAAAATAAAGTCAATGAAATATAGGAATTTATTGTTGCATACATGCTGGAGCATTTCTTTTGGTTGTTGGAATTCAAATTCAGAAGTTTGAATTCTATTTGATTTGAATTCCTTTCAAATACCTAAAACCCTAAATTCCAAACCCCTTACCCTACCCCTTTCCGGCGGGCCGCCGCAGCCCTCTCGGCTCGGTCTTGCGCGACCCGGCAAGCGACGAGCCGCCGCAACCGCCGCGGCCGCCCGGCCCGCTTGGCCTTTCGGCCCGGCCCGCCCACCCGCCGCCGGCCGCTCCCCGCGCCCGCGCCCGTGCCGCCGACGGGAGGGGCCCGCCCGTCATCCCTCCTCCAAGCCGTCCCCGCCCGGGACTCCGCCGCCGCCGCCGGAGTCCGACCGGGGCACGCATCCCCGTGCGTGGCCCGCACGCCAAGGGCCCTCCCCGGCTATTTATAGCGCGCGCGCCGCCCCCGGACGCCTACCCGAGACCCCCGGGTGCCCTAGCCGCCGCCTTGCTCCACCACCAAAACCCTAGCGCCGCCGCCTTCGCTACCCCGCCTCCGCCGTCGCTTCGCCGCCTCGAAGCCGTCCGCGAGCCGCGTGCGGAGGTGAGCGCCGCGCCGCGTCGCAAGTCGTCGAGTTCGAGCTCCGTAGGGACCGAAGACCTCGTCGGAGTTCGTGGGCGCGCCGCCGCGTCGACCGGCCGCTCCGCCGCAACTCCGCCGCGACCGCCGCCCCGTCTTGCTTCACTTGCTCGCGCGTCGCGCCTAGATGCCATCCGCGCTTCAAATTGTGCACCGGAGCCCTAGATTGGGTTCGCCGGCGAGCTCCGCCGCCGCTCGCCGTCGGCCACCGCCGTCTCCCGCCGTCCGCCACCGCTCGGCCCGCGCGCACGCGTCCTCGGCCGCCGGATCAAGATCCGACGCGCCGGATTCAATCCGTCGCCCGCGCCGCTCGCAAACAACGACGGCCGTTGGATCTAGATCCAATGGATCTAGATCAAGCCGACCCAAGTCGGCCACTCAAACCCCGCCGGCCCCGGGCGATTTTGCGAGAAAAAGCCCCCGAGCTTTTTGGTTTTCACAAAAATACCCTTTCACTTTAGAAGTTTCTTTACGGTTTAGCCCTTTTTCTTTATTTTAGCCAAAACCTTTTCAAATCTTCACAGTTTAGTCCCTACACCTTCCCTAAGCGATAACTTAGCCATTTTAGCTCCGATTTTAGCGTTCTTTATGTCCACGCGTTCGTCTCGAAGCGTAGATTAGTTTTATGCTACTGTTTAGATCTGTTTGATCTGTTTGGTGACTGTTTCTTATTTATTCCTATTGTATGCTTGTATGTGATGATTGTGGACCGTAGAGAGCGATTCGTTCGAGGGATTTGAAGATCAAGTTGTGCAAGAGTTTGAGCAGCAAGGCTTTGTTGAAGGCAAGTATTCCTTGATGCATACCCACTTGTCCTACATAACATGCATTTAAATCCACTGTTTTTACTTTTTTGCTTGCATTAATTTGATGGGAACCTATTAAGGATCATGCCTAGACTTTTACTACCTTTAACTTGATTCCGAGTTTATTAAATTAATCTTGTGGTAGCTATTGCTTAGCATGCTCAACTGGGATTGGTATTAATCAAACTTGGATGTCTTTTAATATTCTATGTTCCGTTTATGATCTTTTACTTTACAAGACCACTTTAATATGTTAATCGGAACATGGAGAACCACCCAAGAAAAGAGTACAACCACAAGAACTAATGGGCAATGGTCTTGGCTGAATAATTTGGAACTTTAGCTTGGGATGGTCTTACCTGATAAGGACAAGGGATCGGCGGTACTGTGTGGTATGGACTCGCTCTAGCGGGGGTTGGGTGAGTTATTCTTTTATGGTGGGGTATCAACCTGCTAGGGGACTTTATACCTTGCTAAGCGATCCGACCTTGTGGGTCATAACTTGCTAGTGAACCTTTGTAAAGGCCATGTAGTGTCCCTATGCAATCACACCTCGGAAGTGTGATATGGTGCCTTGCAAACACCGCATGGTTGGGTCCAAAGTTCTTCGGAGCTTTTACGCTGCTTGTGGGTAAAGATGTACAACCTGCAGAGTGTTAAACTAATCGATTAGCCGTGCTCACGGTCAAGAGCGGCCTGGACACTCACATGATTAAATTATGGAACTTTAATGTTTAATTGCTATTTTATTCTTTATTTATAATGCTTATATCTTATTAATTGGGTTGGTACGAACTTACACTCTTTAGTAATCGGGTTGCTAATAAAATTTGACCAACTAAAATGCTAAAGTGCTTGAACCTTAGCCATCCACCATATGGACTTGCATGTTATGTTGTTCTCTCTTGCGAGTACGATATGTGCTCACTCTTGTTTATTCTCTTGCATCTACAATACCCGGAATTGCTGCTCGGAGCGGGAGAACTTTGAAGACGTTCCGGGAGATTTCCGGGAGTTCTAGGTGTGCGTAGTCTTCGGTCGACCGCTTGTGGAGGCATTTGTCCATTTCGCGAGAACTCGTTTATTTAAGATTCGTTTAAGACTATGGTTTGTAATAACTCTTTATTCGTGTGGCACTGAATTTGGTATTCATAATGTCTAAGCGTGTGTATAACTTGATCCCGGCGCACACGTGATCAATGCATTCGGTTTTGCCTTTAAAGCTGGGTGTGACACATGTTGAGTTGGCTGCCCACTCAAGCTCGTGGAGGCGGTTGAATACCCGCATCTTGTCGAGGCGGTTGGCCGGTGACGGCGGCACTTGATTCTCCTTCAAAATGTTTGTCCACACTTGGGCCAAAGATACCAGTCATCATCCGTCCAAAGCTATTTAAAAATGCGGTATTGTGCCTAGCCATTATGTCCTCCAACGTTTTAGCACCATGCCAAAAACTTCTTGTTTCTCGCAGCAACGTTGTATCGAGTTCTCCTGGCATTAGAACCCTTGGCATGTACGCTTGAGGAATGGTACACCACTCCTATTTTTGGAAAACGACATTAGACACTTCGCCGAAATTGCTCAATAGCTTCCTTCGGTTATCGCCTTTGCTTTGTAGACGAGTTCTTCGAAGGTGACATCCATGACATCTTGGATATCGGGCATCTTGATCAAAAGAATGTCCCACCGGCGTGCCAAAAAGTGTGTTGACGTAAAATCAGCACCTCACGCCAAGCACACGGCAAGCCGAATCAGCGGCTTAACACACGTGGCTGAATTCGAGGCGTGCCGATCAATTTTCCCCGAAACCGACAAAGGATGAAAATAGTTAGATAAAACCTGGAATTTGCGGGTAGTACCGAACAGTTCCATATTTACGGCTACAAAGCCAATCAAAATGACATATAGCTACAACAAGCTATACGTCGGCGATCCGAGCATCATTCGGGAACTTTAAACATGTAAACGGGGTATAGCCGAATGCATGACGTAAGCATGATGAAAGATCGGTCTTTATCTAAACAACATTGCAACACATGACCAAGACTGATTATCAAGGATAAATCACGGTAAAATAAATAAAGGCAAAGCATGATTATAAATTTGCGGTAAACATGTATGCATAGGCCAAAAGCACTAGTCTACCGCATGTCTAGGTACTTTCAAACTCGTCGAGCGTGACACCAAACAAGTTAATCCACCGCATGATACGACTTGTTTTAAACCACACCACCAACCAAGAATAGATCAATCCACCGCACGATACAATCTAAACATGGAAGGCTAAAAGCATACATTATTTAAAACAAGCTTATGAACACGTTTCGCTCGTGGCGAATTGCCGAATACGAGTGTACCACCGATTCGGAGTTACGTGGAGAAAGAACAAACTATGCTAGATTAACATGCTTGAACCCGCAACACGTGGCAATCTAGATTGATTCGAATTCGGCTATTAAAAAGCATGTGATCCATGCACCACATCGAGTTGAAGATTTGAACATACATCATATGGATCGTAAACAAGATAGAGCCGAATCTAGTCAATCTAAATTGGGCAATATGAGTGTTACATGAATTAAACATAAGAGCAAAATTCAAAGCAACACAGGGTAACTTAATGAATCTATTAGATCTTGCCAAATCTAATAGAGCCGATAACTAGCCACAAGCTAGATCTTAGCCTACCGCATGGCTCCTGATCTAACAATAAACCCTCTTGGACCAAGATTAAATCCACCGCATGATACTAAGCATGGTAACAAGACTACTTGCATCACTGTCTAAATCCACCGCATGATACTAGACATGATACAAGTTTGCCGGTACTTACGAGAGGTCGACGGAACGATGGCTCCTCTTGAAGAACTCGACGACACGACTAAAGGACTCAAAAGTTGGCACGGGGCCGGTTTGTTGTGAAATTGTTTGATCCCTATTACAAACACTCAGGGTCTATATTTATACCCTTGTCCTAACACGACTCCTAGTCGACCACGATTACAACATTTATTGCCTAAATTAATGCCCCGGCGCCAATGTCCGTCTTGCACCGTCATAAATTCATCCCTTCCTTATACTCGGGCCACGTCATCACGTATCCCCGAATGCTTCCTCTTCCAAGTGCAAAACAGCCCTTCGCTGAATGATGGCGTGCTCCCGACCGAGGCATCTTTACCAAATGCTTTAAGGAAAATTTCTGCTCGAATGGTGCTTTCTTACCAAACTCGGCCCACGAAGTCGATCTCTTTTTTGTACAAATTTTTGGTGTTAACATGTAGACAAGTTAGTAGTGCACTCAACTTTATTAAGCAAGATATTATATTTATTGACCAAGGTAGAGTGTGAGAGTTTGAAGGCTTCAAGCTTTTGAGACAAAGACTTTATGGTGTCAACTTGATCTTCAACTCTCTTTGCCATTTTATTGTCCTTGGTCCCCTTGCTCTTTTTGGCCATCAAGCATTTGTGATCATCAACACCGAGAGTTGAGGACCTAGAAACTACCGATGCTTGTCTTGATCGCCTTCTCGAAGACTTGTTACTCTTCATTGTGCTCACCATGTGAAAACCTGTCAAACCGGCGGTCGGACCGTTTTTTCCACACGGTGCCACCCATCTTGCTTTTCTTGCCTTGTTGATCCATGGGTGAGGTCACTAGAGGACCGGTGTGTGCTTCGAGGTAGAACACTCTTCCGAAGGCACATTTGCACCTTGATCCTCACTAGTTGACGGCTTGTCATGCTCAAACCCCAAATCTTCATTTTGGCTTTTGATTTCTCTTTTCTCATCATTCTTGGTTGAGATGTCATCATGAACACATGAAGATGAGTGGTTTGCAGCTGCGGCTTCACTTTGCATGCTTGCTCTTTGATCTTGGTCTTTGCTTTTGGGCATTTCACAAAGATCTTGAAAAATTTCCCAAATAACATGTTCATTAATCATGTCACCACAAATTAATTCCTGCACATCACAACTCAAGGTACTACGAATGTAATTAATAACTTGAGCGTTAAGTTTCCAACATTCTAACTCCTCTATAGATAATCCCGACAAGTCAATGTTGTCTACTCTAGTGTGAGGAGGAAGAATACTGGCAACTACAACCTACTCGGCATGTGCACCAACGGTCCTAATTCGTTACGTACATGATGCGACCAAGAATCATAGTTTGAGCCACGTAGAGTCAATGGCTCAAAAGATACCTCATATGTTGTCGACATCTTTTCTCCAAGCGGTTAAGCTCGAATTGGAGTTCCTTGCTTTGATACCAATTGAAAAGATCTTGATGTCATCTAGAGGGGCGTGAATAGACGAATCTACACTTATTTAAAAAACTTCAACCCACTGTCAGTACAGAAATCGGTCAGACCGGTTTCCAAAACCGGTCATACCAGTTTTGCTAGGCAGAAAACCAACAAACTAAGTAATAGCCCTCTACGAGTTCTAGCTCAAACCAAACTTGGTGTAGGACTTCCACAGGTGTTTCCAAGAGTGTCAATGAAGTCCCTGCACACAATACAAGCACACCAAGGTAGATCAAAGCGAAGCACAAGATTAAGCCGAAACAACTTAAGGTGATGCGAGTGAATGTAGAGCGAGTAAGAGCACAAAGACACCGGATTGAACCCGTGGTTCGGCTCGCCACTAAGGCTGGTCTACGTCCACGTTGTTGAGGTAAGTGTTGACGGTGAATTTCCGTCAACCTAGCCAAGAGTTTACCTTAAATGTTGGCATTGATTTATTATTCTAACCACCGGAACTAACCCCCCATATATAACAAGTTCACTCTTGCATGTCGATTTTGGAGTTTATAGTTTACGCGAGAAATCTATGCTAAAGAAGAGACTTTCGGGATAAGTTCATCAAGCACTTTGGAAGAAGACCATGAAGCCCGACAAGAGTCAAGACACACGATGAACATGACTTCAAATGACCCGAGGACCGAAGCGTCAACGTGCAAATCTTCGGGGACTCAACCGGAAAACGGCGAAGCTTGGATAGCAAGGATTCAAGCCTTAACGCGTGAAAAAAATGACATCAAAGGCCCACATGCAAGTGCACACAAATAAGGAATCGTGCGAGAAGTAATCGGGGGGAGGAAACCGGGGCCGAAACGGGCATGGGCGGGCGGCATGGGCCGGCCGGCTGGGTCGGCCGGCCCCGGCCCATCTCGGGGCCCGGTTCGGCGCCCCCTTTGACCTAGCCACCTCTCGGGCTATTTATAGCCCCCTCGCCGAGAGCCACAAGGAGATACATTCGTCATCCGCCGCCGAGGAGCGAGAGAAGAGAGGGACCCCGTTCCGGAGAGGAGAGGGTCGAGATAGTTAACTAGGGTTCCCCTAGGCGACGTGGGAACCTTGTATGGAAGACCACATCGGAGTTCCGGAGCTAGAATCAAGATCAAGGTAGGATCCGGTGGTGATCTTGTCCATGTATTATACTTTCATGTTGAATTTGCAAGATCGAATCCGATTTCTAACGATCAAGTGCTTTCTCTACGACTTTGTCTTCACTTGGATTTGCTTCTTCCCCAATCTAGTCTATAGCTAGATTTCTTAGGGTGCTCTTGTAGTCATGGTGGCTAGAGGTGCATACCCGATCTACCGAGCGTTTTCAACTTGTTCTTCTTGGACTCACCCTAGACTAACCCGCACGAATAGGGGTGCGTTGTGACGGGACGGTGGCAATCCGCCATGCTTGAGTGGTGCCGTCGTCGAGCATAAAAGAGAGGGGTAAATGACCGCTAAAGTAAGCATAAATTCCATAATCTTGCGGAATATTTGAATCGCCATCGAGAATTTTACTCCATACTCAAATTGGGTTGTGGACAAGGAGGTGATCACAAAAAGATGTTTTTGGTTTAGGTGGACGCCCATCGAAGTTTGTGAAAGTTTCGATGTGAAAACCCACAATGCATGGACAAAAAGGCTAGCATGAAAAGTTACACAAAGGAATGACCGACTTCTTAGTCTCGAACCATAGAAATCAATCCTAATCCAACTCATCAAAACATATGTTTGCAATCTACGGGTTTTGTTATCATAGAACATATATGTATATCAATATATGGCTTTGAAAGGTAGAACTTTGCAAGAGCATCACAAATATGTAGATAGCATAAAAGTTAAGTTTTCATAAAAACAACAAGTTATCCGACTATCTATAAACTTAAATCAAAAAGCAAAGATATATATGTGGGTCTAGAGCATAGTCATTTCACCTCCACAAATAAAAGATCCGATATTTAAATTAATTTTAGATCATATTATTGAGAGCAATTAGCCAAGACATGTATAAAACGACAACTTTCATCATCTTTCCGTAAGCATAGGCAATATAAAACATCGAGGTGAACACATGGTCATGCATATCTATTGAAAGTAAAAAGAAACCTAGGTTGTCCTCCTAGTAGCCATGTTATTGTTGGAAGAGAAAAAAATGTATCACCTAAGGTTGAAGGCATACTTACAAGCATTTATATTCGGAGAAAAGAGAAGGTCCATGGAGATGTTACCATCCTTTGTAGTTCTTCGTTGCCTTCTTCGAGCATCTCCATGTATCTATGTGGATTTTGCTTTTTGTCTTGATTTATCAATGCTCCTAAACTTCTGAATTTGATCTTGTATGCTTAATGGAGTCATCGGTCGCTTTTCTCTTCAATGTTGTCATCACCATCTCCTCTTTCTTGTTCTCGTCATCTCCTTGTTGTCTTTTTTTCATGGATTTACCCTCATTACAGAAAAGAATATATATCGAAATATAGCTCTATTGAAAAGTTTATGAAATTACCTTTCCAATGTGTGGTCATTCATCGAAAACAGGGTTCAACAAGAGAGCTATGTCGGTTTTACTTCAACGCTGCGTGCTGTCCAAAATTTCGGGACGTGTTGCACTTGGTGATTCGGGAATAACCGCTTGTAGGAACCTCGATTGTCCGGATTCTTGATTTGTTGGAATCGTAACTTTATGGGGCTTCTAAATATTCAAAAATATTCAGTGTTTTCCCTTCGAGACCATGCAAAATTTTGATGAGATCGGTGGCTTCTTGCCCATTGATGCGGTGATGTTAATGATCTTGATTATTCTATCTTCTAGAGTGTCATGTTGCACTTCGGTGTTGAAGATTCGGGGTCTCCCCCATGCTTAGAATTTTTCTAGATATGGAAGAAGAAGACAAAGCATTTTTATTTTAGCCATCCTTCAATTTCCTTGTAGTGAGGGTCTTTATCTTGCCTACAAGATGTTTTAAGCGCACATTCTATCCCCAAGGTGACGGTTGGGAGTAGATAGAATTGCCAACAATCCAACAATGTCTCCTAAGATTCTTAACTTGTGGCATAATTAGTATAATGAGAAATAAAAACCTAATGAGTGTATGTGGTGCAAAGTGTGTATGCACATGATAGGAAAGCATATAAACAAAGATAATGTTTTCACCTAGTTCTAAACACCATGTTTACAACTAGGTTGCTGAAAGTTGATAAATCTAGGGTTAAAACACCATGTCTATCCCTAAATCAATAACTCTTATAACACAAGAATAATTAAGTGTATTGCAAAGCTTATAAACTAACCAATGCAACATGAAAACATATGAAAAGGTAGCAAGGTTTATCGAACTTAACGATGATGGTCCGCAATCATGTTTAAACACCACGTTTACACAAGATCACAAAATAAAAATGCCCTCGAAGCATTAACATGGGAACTGAAGCATACATCATTAATTATATAAAACAACCAAGCCAACTATATGCAAAACACGTATATGCAAAGAAACATCACGTTGATAAGAAAATGCAATGCATGCAAATAAATAAATATGAGCATGAACATGATAGTGGTTCTAAAAAGGAAAACTAAACTTAGAGTAATAACCACAAGTTTATCATCATAAGAAGGTGCCATTCTTTATTCTCTCTAAGAATGGAATAAAAACATAAAGAAACGGGTTGCCTCTCGAGAAGCGCTTCATTTAAAGTCATAGAGCTCAACTTTCTCATACCTTTTTCCGTCACATAGCCATGGCCCTTCATGCAAGAAAAAAGGTACCAATGCAGCTTTAATTTACTTCACATCTCATGCTTGATCACTTATAGAAGACTTGCCCAAGGCATCCTGTTGCTTCATCGCTATCTCCTTCTTTATCACCCTTCGGTGCTGCCTTCACTCCATGAATTTTTATTTAATATCCAGAACATAAAGTATACCCAAGCTCTACTCCATTGCACAGTTCACAAAATTTCCTTTCCAACAAGTCTTTATTTGCCGAAATCGGCCTCCGGACAAGAGAGTTACATCTGTTTTACTTCGGCAATGAAATCTGTCCTGAAATTACATAACGCACAATGCTCAATGTTTTCTCCATAACTACTTGCACGGGTCTTCAAACTCGTTGGTTCTTGATGCGTTGGAATAAAAACTTCATGGAGATTCTGAATATCTCATTTTCTTCATTTGTACACCTCTGAACAAGCTCTCAAATCGATGAAGACAGCGGCATCCATCGCGGGATTTGGAGAGGTTGATGGTTTATCTTGCAACTCTTTAGGCATGACTTCTCTTTTAATTATTCGAGCCTTGTGTACATGGTTAGTGAAAATCGGGCATTCTCCCGACATGTGCTTTTTAAGGTCATTAGATTGACCAAACGCAAAGCATGATCGAGATTTACAAAACTTATTGTAAACATACGCGTCCATAATTAACACCACATGCAACAAGTCAAGGTGTAAACAAAAGAAGCATATGTTTCATGCATAGCACTTAGCTCATCATTAGGCAAAGGTTCTTTAGGTGTGAGATTAATTGGTTCAAACATAAATGTTTCCTCTTTTTCATTCTCAAGAAAATCTAGCCTATCAACATGATCATTATTGGAACAAGGAACAAAATTTAAACTATTATTCATACTATTGGTTGAGCATGAGTCTTTGAATTTATCAACATCAATACCAATAATATCTTGAAATTTCGGTGCGTACCTTGGCCTTAGAGCTTTTTCAACAAGAGTGATATTTGGTTCATCTAGCGGTGTTGATGGTGAAACATTCTCAACGAGTGAAGGTGTCTCTTTGTTACCTTTTTGCATCCCCTCAATCACATCATGTGGAACTTTTTAATCCTTCAGCAATGAACGCATTCATCTTTTCTTTAAGTCTTCTTTATCAACCAAATCTTCATCTTTAAAGTCTTGTATGTTGCTTTCGTTATCTCCCGTGTACCACATGTTGTCAAGATCGCTCGTTGATTCACTCTTTTTCTTCATCCTTGAGTGCTTCCATGTCTTGATCTGCTAGTGTGAAGGCTTCAATAGCACACAAGCTATCACCTTGTGGGGAGGGCCCTTCTTGGAGTACTTGCTCTATGTCAACTCCTTCCCATTCATCTTCTAGCTTGAGTCCTATCTTCTCCCATTTGTCCTTCGAGTCACTAGGCTCGTCACGGTTGCACTTTTCTCTTTCCTCATCATAAATCATCTTTGAGTTGTCAAATCGGTCGATCCATGGTTCATCATCTTCTTCTCTTTCTTCTTCAAACATATTTTGGATCGATTCTCCACTCATCTCTTGATCAAATATATCCTCAACTTGTTTGGAAATGTGTTGGCGTTCCCCCTTCCTTCATTAATTGATTAGTGGGGCAAAGTCAACTTGAATCCAAGCTGGATTGATTGAACTCCTCCAATGGTCTAGCATTCCACATACTTCGGACTACATTCATGTTAGTCTCGACACTTTTAATATACGAAATGACTTCTCTTACCTTGGGAAGTGGATCTTCAATTTCTTGTATGGTCGGTTCATCTTCCTTGACCTCCGGTTCATCTTTTCGAGAGAATTCAACAAGCACCTTGGGCTTGCTTTTGTCGTTTTGCTCCTCCCGACAACGTCTTTGCCAATCTCGTTGGGTTCTTTGTCAATTGCTTATCTTTTGTAAGATTTGTGTGGCTTCATTAATTGTTTTGTCCATTAGGTTGTCTCTAGCAGTTTCTCTACCCCTCTTCCCATCTTCAAAATGAAGAACCAATCGTCACTTGTTCACGGTCCGGTAGTTCTTTGCATCCCTCACCGCAAGCTGAGATCCCCCCTTCCGCCTCCCCCTTGTCACTCATTCCCGGGATTTCTCTCTTTCCCCTTCTCCGCCGTGCCTCTCCCGTGGCCCCCGCGGCCTCGCGCGCCCGCCGTCCCCCACCTCGCGCCGCCGCCGGTGCGGCCACGCCTCGCCCCCGCCACCGTGCCCGGCCGAGCTCCTTCGGCCGACGTAGAGGCCCTACTCCTCACACGAGTGGATTTGGCGGAGTGCGACGGCGTCCTGCTTCTTCCGGGCCGCCGCCGCCTCTTCCTCCATGGGCCGCCGTAGATTCCCCGGCGGAGGAGCGTCCCTCCCCGACGGAGGCGGCTCCGGCGAGCGGTCGGGGGTGCGCGCGCCTCCCCGACGGATCCCCTACCTCCCTTTGCGAAGAGAACGAGGAACACGAGCACTACCCGGATCTCTGCGGGAAACAAGCACGAGTGGTGGATGTTCTTGGACCTCGGAGGGATCTCGACGGGGGGTGGTGGAGTCGTCGACGGCCTCGGAGGCGGATGGCTCCAATAGGCTCCTCCTCCCAAGCCCCCTGTAACATCCTTAGTCTTGTCTTGAATTCAAAATGTCGGGTTTCAAAAACTTGAATTGAAGTGTAGTGCTTGTAAGTCGAATAAGATTGTCTTCTGCTTCCTTCCCCAGAATTCTTAGATTTAATTTTGGCTCCTACGATACTTTTAGGATGTATACCCTGCTAGTGTGAAAATTTGGTTCTTTATGTGAATCTTATTTGGTTTTATTTGGGGTAGTTTCGAATTTAAATCTAAATTCAAATTTGAGTCCACTTCTTAGCCTTAAGGTAATTCACAAACCTTCTTTGTACCACACGGGCCGCCAACCTCGCAACCGGCCCCGCTCCACTTTGAGCCCCTTGCGGCCCAACCCGCACCGCACCGCGCTCCACCAACCGCGCGCCGCGCGTGTCGTGACGGGCGGGGACCCGCCGCCCGCGTCGGCCAAGCGCGATGACGCCGGGGCGTCATCTTCCTCCTTTCGCTTTGGGCGACGACCAAAGGCAAGGCGGGGGGGGGGGGGGGGGGGGACGCCACCGCACCGGCCGGATGCCCGAAACCCTAACCACCCAGGGGAGGAGCCCCTGTCGTCCCACGCGGAGGACCGCCGAAGGAGAAGTGGAGGGGAAGAAGGGAGTGGGGAGAGGAGCCGCCCGCGGTGAAGCCGATCGCCGCAAAGCGGAGCCACTCGAGGAAGGAGCGGGACCCGCCGGGAACACTGCGTCCTCTGCATCCTCTTCCTCCTCTGCGCCGCGCCGCCGTCCGCCTCCTCTTCTTCCTCGCCGACCCGGCGCGCCCCTGCCGCTCTTCACCGACGCGCCCCGCCGCCGGCCGGTGGCCACCAAGGTGAGGACAACCGTTTCCCGCCTCATGTGGATGCCCCGGCCTTCGCGCGGGGTGGAACGCGTCGTTGCCCCCGCGCCGCCGCGCGCGTCAGCGGTGAAGCCGGCCTTCGTGCCGGGGGCGGGATGGTTCTTGCAGGTGCCGCTGCCCTCGTCAACGCGCGCGCCGCCCGCCTAGTTTTCTCTTTCCCATTTTGCGGTAGGACAACGCGCGCGTCCCGTCGGCCGCCGCGCCGTGTCGAACGCCGCGCGTCTCGTTCGTGACGCGTACGTGCCCTCGCGCGCGCGCCCGTGCGTGCCACGGAGCTCGCACGCGTGCACCACGGCACGCGTGCGTCGCGGCCGTGGGGGCAAGGCCGCGCCTTGGCCCCTTTTCGAGCCCCCGCCGTGACCACCGAACCCCCGTGCTCGCCGCGTCGCCGCCATGCACGGGATGGCCGTGTCGCGCCGTAGCCAAGGGAAGCGCGCCGTGTTGTTGGTCACCTTGAACGCCTTGCCGTGCACCCGGTCGAGAACGCACCGGCCACTCGCGGGCACCGCGCTCGCCGCCACCCATGGCGTCGGCGGGCTCCGCCGTGGCGCCGCCGCGGCCGCCCCGTCGCGACCCCAAGCCCGTACCCCGGCTAAGAGTGGCCCTAGCGCGCCGGCGCACCCCCGCGCATGCCCATTTTCCCCTTCACGCCGCCGCGCGCGCGCGGGGAGGAGCCCCCCCCGCACACCGCCGCGCCGTCGCGCGCCCACGCTGCGACGGTCGCGCGCGGCGCCCCGGCCGTCCCTGGCGACCTCCGAGCCGCAACCCGAGGAAACCGTGTAGGTGCACCTTGCGGACCGGTCGCCCGGGCGTAGAGGACCATCACGCCGGCGAGACCTTAACGCACGCCGTCCCTTCTTCTTGGGCATTTTGTCGAGCGCGGGGCGGCGGTCCAAGTATAGCGAGGGGGGGGGGGGGAAGGGCCCGGGCACACACGAGACAACACGCGGGCGTGGCCGCAATCGATCCACGCGGATCCGGTGCGGCCCGCCACCGGATGGCCGGACCACACGGTGGCCTACACGGCGGCCGGCCACACCGCTGCCGCCGGATCGGGCTGCGGGCCGGACGATGGCGGCGAGCCGCGGCGCGGCCGCGGGGATCCCGGCCGCATCCGCGATCCGGGGATCCCGTGCGGCCAGCCATGGGGGGGTTTCTTTTTATTTAAAAATTCCAGAAATAAGTTTTTCCCCTTTGAAAATTCCTAGAAAATCCATTTTAACTCCGAAAATTACGAAACCTCTTCCAGAAAATTTCTAAAAGCTCAAACTCCGGGTCGGGTTGGTGGTTGTTCCCTTATTGGTTCTTCAATGCTCTTATTTGGATTTAAGCTGCTTTAGGACCGCTATTTATTTTCTTTTTCGTGCTACTAAGATTAGGAGGAGCCGGAGAGCTGAGCCAGGAGTACGACTACGCCGACGACTTCGCCGCGGAGGACTACCCGACCCCGGGTTCACGCCGGCCCGGTCCCCGAACTACCCATTAGGCATTCTTGAGTAGTATTGCTAGTGCTTTACTTTATGTATGCATGTTGATGAACCTTGCTTTGCCTCCTTATTTTACCTGTCCTTGATTGTCCTACCACTACTATATAAGTTTATGTGGGTGTGTATATGTGCCGAGCTTCGCGATGCATGTGTTGGGATGGGAATAGTGGTTCTTGGCGTGTGTGGGGTAAAAGCCGGCGGGGGAGAAGGCGTTTTGGGTACTTTGGCGGGGGTGAGCTCGAGACAACCGATGCGGGATTGGGGATAGGGATGCACTCCTCGGTGCATCCCTCTGTTACGGTTTTCGGAGCCTAGGTGTTGGGGTTTTACGTGCGCTTGGAGGACATGAGCTTGCCCGTGCGAAATCGAGTGGATCAACTTGTTTATAGGACATCGTACACACCACCCCGCGAGAGAGTGGGGATAGGGCCGAAGTGAGCTCGGCAAGTGCGGAACCATACTGCCTAGGAAGGATAGAGGGTATACGTGGGGGAGCGGTGGAGGTGAGACCACCCTCTCGGAGCGTCTCCGTGTGGCCACACGGGAGCATTTCACGGTTCGGTGCTTGTCTTCCTTTGCGGAGAGGACCGCTTTGAGGGCCGGATGCAGGGTGGGTACGTAACTACCGAGAGTTCGCCGGTAGGATGGGCTCGGTCGGCCGTACACCGACCGGGTACCATTCCGGTATGGGTACAGGTGTACACGCTCTGCAGAGTTGTTCGATCTATAGCTATAGCCGCGTCCTCGGTTATGGACACTGCCTAGAAGACATGTTCGTTCCTCATGTTTTGGGATTTCTACCTCCCCCTTATTGGTGAGAGTGTGGTGAGCGTGGTTACGGCCGGTTAGAGGAGAGAGGCTCCATCTACCTCGTCGATCCGGTTGTAATCATTGAGGTGCGAGGAGAGGAAGTTCTCGCATCGACTCTAGACGGGGAGTAGAAGGTGGTGACGGGTCTTACGGGTGACCGAGGTGGACCCGAGGCTGTCTTGAGAGACTTGGGTTTTGGGATATTGATGGAGATACCTTGTTTTTACTCTGTTCTTTCTTTGCTTAGGAACCCACAGCCGTATCCTTGTCTACTCTCTTTTCCCTTTAGATGTTAGGCCACTTAAAGCTGCATACGGTTGGTGACGTGGACCTATCCCACTCCTTGGGGATAGACTTTGGGTGTGCAAGGTACGAGTCTGAGTTCGACTGCAACGTCGACGGATGGTACGGCGAGCGATACGTCGCTTCGCTCGAGTTTGCACTGTGGCGGGAAGAATAAAGATGGAGACCCTTCGAGAAGATAGCTGCTTGTTGCGTAGAATTTTCACTACTGATTCAGCCAAGAGGCTTGTAATTATGTACTCCTTAATGGACTTGTAATAATTTCATGTACTAATAACTTTATGTGATGCGATGTATGACTTTGTGTATCTATACGTGAGACGTTACGTACGCGATAGCCAGCGATCCGGGGACAATCGCGATGGTACGGGGATTCGGGTTTTCTATGAAAATCCGGGGGTTTTACGAGGTGGTATCGAGCCGAGTTTGACCGTAGCACGTAACCCTAGGAAAGGTCGATAGAAATAGGACTCTATACGCTCTACCTTTATAGTTATACCCTTGAGCTATGTTATAAAACTCGTTCCCTCTTTGAAAACTTCTTACTCACACGTGGCGACAAAAAATTTCTTGCGTTTCACGGGAAATGGAGCACCGGGTCGCGGAGATCACTCCCGAGACGTGCGGGGGCGATGCGCCCTTTGGATGGAGAGGGCCCTTCTCGGGCTTGGAGTCCCTCGGGCCTACGTCACGTAACGCGCGCGTACGTACCGCCGTGGCCGGGCGGATGGTGCTGCACGGTCGGCGTGCTCCCTCACCCAAGTCTCCCGGGTTCAAGGGGAGAGGTGCGCTACGTGTGCACTCACCTCGCGACCGCGATGGACGTCGCCTGCCGCCGGGCCACGGGGCTGCCTTCTCGCACGATGCGCGCCTCCTTCGAGGCCGGGACTCTTCGGCTGCTACCCGGGACCTGCGGCGCCTCGCACCGCTCGTGGACGGAGTACCTTCGTACGAGGGGATCCGGGACGACGTCGACGCTGCTCCCTTCCGCGAGTCCGACGAGACCACGGTGGAGACCACCGGCTACTTGGTCGACCTCGACAAGTACGCGCGCCGGCCCCGGAGGACGAGTCACGTACCCTCTACGGCCGGGTCGGGGACGCCACCATCGACGCGCTCCGGTACCGGCCCCGGCCGTGCGCGGGGCCGGAGAGGGAGAACACCGCTCTACGCCACCGTGTTCGCCGGCTCGAGTTGAGCCTCGACCGCGCGACCCGCGTCTCGCTGCGATGCGAGAGGGAGAGGGGTGGACGCCGGGGAGGGAGATGCGCACGCCAAGGAGGGACCTACGCGGGGCGACGGCCGAGTCGAACGAGTGAAGGACAAGCTCGAGCGCAAGGACGACTGCTCACGGTGCGCGCTCACTGCTCGGGTGTGAGCGGCTCAAGGTGGAGAAGGCGGAGAAGAGCCGGAGCGGACAACATCGCCAACATCGCGTGGCTCACGCGCACGGCCGTCTACACGAGGGACAAGGCCGAGAGGCGAGGAGGACTTGGGGAGGACGCCGACTCGCTTCGCGTGGACGAGCTCTTCGAGCTCAACGGAGAGCTACCCCCCGAGTCTCGGCGTGAGATTCGCACCGAGACCTTCGAGGCGCACCGGTCACGCCTCAAGCTTCACACTTGTGCCCCGATGGCACGTCTGCCGACCCCCGTCGAGACCGAGGAGGTTCGAGAGGCTCACGCCTTGGTGTCCGGATCTTTCCACCGGACTACCCCACCGAGGACCGCTACCCCGTCACGTACCGAGAGGGGCACGCGAGTAGAGAGGGCGAGCGGGGAGGCATGACCTAGAGTAGTGTTATATGCCGGTAGTTTCCATGAGATGTTCCATGCAGCCGCGAGCATGTTCCGGTGCATGAAGAGAGTCATGCCACACCATGTAGACACTACCCTTTTGTGATTGTACCGATGTATTAGATCGTTGACTTGTTGCTCCTACCCCAAGGTCTGAGTCAGCCTCAGGGGAGCAAGTGTAATAATCATGTTTGATGTGTGCTTGGATCTTAATGGTGTTATTCGTGTCTTAATGCTTCTTCCACTTGAGTGTAGGTCATACTTAGAACTATTTTCTTGATTGCTAAAGGCACATGTGTGAGTTGGTGAGTGACGTGTGTAAACTTCTCCCTTTTTCCTTATGTTTTCAGAAGGATGTCGATCCGCCGCTCCAACCGGCCGATGGCCGCCTCGAGGAAGCGGTGGCGAGGAAGAAGCCTAGCGAGGGCGTGTACGCGGGCGTGGCCGTGGCCGCCCACCCCGCGCGGAGGAGCTTTGGGAGCTAGGGCTCGAGGTGACGGAGCACCGCCACCACCGCCCGAGAACCCACGAGGGCGAGGTTGCGCGAGGAGCGGCCGAGCAAGGCCGGCTGGCGGGACAAGCCACCACCACCCCCACCTAACTTGGTGGAAGTGATGGCGCTCCGGACTCGGGCGATGCGAGAGGATGGCGGAGGCCATGGAGCACCGTGGCAACGGTGGGAACCGCGTCGCTCCGCAGGACGAGGGACCTCACGAGGAAGATCGAGAGGTTCATCCGCCGAAGGCCCCCACCTTCAGCTACTCGGATGACCCACTCGAGGCCGACGACTGGCTGAGGGTGATCGAGACCAAGCTCGATCTCACCGTCTGCTCCGACGAGGAGTGCGTCGCTATCGCCGCGCACCAGCTGGAGGGTCCTGCCAAGGCATGGTGGGACAACTACTGCTGCCACCCACCGAACCCGGCTTTCATCACACTGGTGGAGTTACGCGAGGCGTTCCGCGAGCGTACCTTCCCGATGGCTGCTAGTCCGGAAGGCGCGGGAGTTCGCACCATGACTCGGGGTGCGATGAGGGTCGAGAAGTACGAGCGTCACTTCATGAAGATGATGCGGTACGCCCCGACGATACCAACACCAACCGAGAAGAAGCCGGTTCCGGTTCTGCGAGGCCTCCACCACGGCCTTCGCCGAGGCTGCGAAGGCGAGTGAGCACAAGTCCCTGCGCCATCTCGTCAGCGCGCCATCGCGGTCGAGGACGAGAGGAGGGGCCACGAGGAACGCATGAGGGGAAAGAAGAGGATGGGAGATCGGGACCGGCCCCGACCGATCCTTCCGGAGCGAGAAGCGGACGGAGCAACATGCGATGGGGAGCTACCGCCGGGGCACAACCGGCCACGGGCATGGCTTCGGAGGAAGTGGACGTAGCCCGTTCCCCGGAGGGAGGAACCCCGGCTACCCCCGGCAGGTGGAGGCTACACTCGTGCCCCACCGAGCACCGCGAGACCCGCCGCGGGGAGGCTTCACGCGTCACCCGATTCGCGTGTGGCAAACCGGGCCACAAGTCCTTCGAGTGCCCCGACAAGAGGGCTGCTGCTACCCCCGCGAGGGCATCCGCTCCGGGAGGCCGACCTCCTCAGGCCGCGCCGCCCCCGGCCGCCGGCCGTGGGAGGCTGAACCACCTCACCGAGGAGGAGGCTGCCGATGCCCCCGACGTCGTGATCGGTAAGTTTTTGGTTTGTGGTACTTCTGCTCTGGTTCTCTTCGACACGGTGCAATCGGGTCCTACATCACATCTCGGTTCGTAAATAAACTCTCCCTCCCTACAACCACCCGAACGATGCCCATTATCACGAGCTCTCCGCTCGGGGATATCCGATGCACCTGTTGTGCAAAGGAGTGGAAGTGGTCATCCAAGGTCTCACATTCTATGGGGATCTTACCGTGCTTGCCTTCCCATGGTATCGACGTGATAATGGGAATGGATTGGATCACTGCCCACAAAGGTGTCATCTCCACTTTGCCGAGACTTGTAACTCTAGTGCACCACGACGGGACGGGGGGTTACCTTCGAGCCGATGAAGTCTCGAGACATACCGGCAGTGTACAGCCTTCACACGAAGGCCATATCGGACGTACGGTGGTCCGTGAGTATGAGGATGTGTTCCCGGAGGAGTTGCCGGGTTGCCTCACGATCGTGATGTGGAGTTCGTGATTAACCTGGTGCGGGGAACGGTGCCGATAGCCCGAGTCCGTACCGTATGGCGGAGGTTGAGCTGAAGCTTGTTGAAGGCGGCTGGACTCACTACTCGAGAAAGGATTCATTCGACCAAGTGCTTCACCACTGGGGTTCACCGGCACTATTCGTACCAAAGAAGGATGGAACTCAACGTACGTGCGTCGACTACCGCGCCACGAACGCGGTGACCATCAAGAACAAGTACCCTTGCCCGGAATTGATGATCGATGGATCAGCTAAGGCAAGCCAAGTACTTCAGCAAGATTGACCTCCGGTCAGGTTATCACCAGATGAAGATCCGCCCAGAAGACATCCATAAGACGGCATTCGTAACCCGGTATGGACAGTACGAGTACACCGTCGTGTCGTTTGTCCTGACCAATGCCCCGACATACATCATGAACATGATGAACAAGGTCTACATGGATGAGTTGGACAAGTGTGTTGTCGTCTTCATCGACGATATCTTGGTTTACTCCCGAGACGACGAGAAGAGCACGGGGAGCACCGAGGATCGTGTTGGGGAAACTCGGGCGGCATCGGTTGTATGCCAAGTTCGGCAAGTGTGAGTTACTGGATGGAGGAAGTCGCGTTTCTGGGTCATGTGTTGTCAGCTAAAGGAGTTGCAGTAGATCCGAGCAAGATTGAGGCAGTGTCCAAGTGGCAGTCACCGAAGTCCGTGACCGAGATCCGCAGTTTTCTCGGTCTGGCCGGATACTACCGCCGATTCATCGAGAACTTCTCGAAGATCGCCAAGCCCATGACAGAACTGTTGAAGAGCAACACGCCGTATGTGTGGTCGGACAAGTGTGAAGCCAGCTTCCAAGAGCTCAAAACTCGTCTCACCACTACCCCGGTCCTGACCCTACCCGATGCGAGCAAGGACTTCGTGGTATACTGTGACGCGTCGAGACAAGGACTCGGCTGCGTGTTGATGCAAGGAGGCAAGGTAGTGGCGTACGCCTCACGACAGCTAAGGAAGCATGAGGAGAACTACCCTACGCACGACCTCGAGCTAGCCGCCGTCATACATGCATTGAAGATATGGAGGCACTACACGATGGGGAACAAGTGCGACATCTATCCGATCACAAGAGTACGAAGTATATCTTCACCCGGGGCGGAGTTGAACACGAGGAAAAGGAGATGGCTAGAGCCGATCAAGGACTATGACCCGAGCATTCACTACCACCCTGGTAAGGCAAACGTCGTAGCCGACGCTGCGAGCCGCAAGCACTACCGCAACAACCGATGGTGCGAGAGGAACAACCTGACCTTGCATGAAGAGGCCGGGAGAAGGCCGAGTCTAGAGATAGTGGAAGAGGGGCAGTTGAACCAGTTGCGGGTGAAATACACACTTGAAGACCAAATCCGACAAGCTCAGAAGGAGTGCCCGGAGATTCAGGAGGTGAAACGCCTGATAGAGAGTGGCAAGGCAGCTGACTATCGCCTCTATGAGCAGGGTACACTGTGGCTGAAGGACCGCATCTGCGTGCCTCGGGACAAGGAGATTCGGGGCTCGATCCTTAAAGAGGCCCACGATTCTCGATACTCGATCCACCCTGGCTGTACCAAGATGTACAAAGACTTGAAGGTACGGTTCTGGTGGGAGAAGATGAGGGAAGATATTGCAGAGTACGTCGCTCGATGTGACACGTGTCAGCGAGTGAAGGCCGAACACCAGAGGCCTGCCGGGCTGCTGCAACCGCTCGAGATACCCACGTGGAAGTGGGATGATATCAGTATGGACTTCATTGTGGGATTGCCGCGCACGCAGAAGGGAAATGACTCCATTTGGGTGATTGTTGATCGATTAACCAAGGTAGCACATTTCTTGCCAGTGAAGACGAACTACAGCGTGAGCCGACTTGCAGAGCTGTATGTGGACAACATCCTAAAGCTTCATGGGGCTCCGAGGAGCATTGTGTCAGACAGAGGGCCTCAGTTCACTGCCCAGTTCTGGAAAAGTTTGCACGCTTCCATGGGCACCAGGCTGAACTACAGCACCGCGTTCCACCCACAGACAGACGGTCAGACAGAGAGAGTGAATCAAGTACTAGAAGACTTGCTGAGGGCTTGTGTGTTGACCTACGGGGCTGATTGGGAAAGAGTCTATCATATGTCGAGTTCTCATACAACAACGGCTACCAGGCCAGCTTGAAGATGGCTCCTTTCGAAGCCCTGTACGGCAGAAAGTGTCGGACTCCGTTGATGTGGTCCGAGGTGGGGGAGCGAACCTTTTTCGGTCCCGCCACCATTGTTGAGGCCGAGGAAAATGTCAGCAAGGTCAGGGAGAACCTGAAGATAGCTCGGAGCGAGCGGAAGAGCTACGCCGACGCGAAACGAAAAGATGTCTCGTTTGAAGTGGGGGATCACGTCTACTTGAAGGTGTCACCCCTCCGAGGTACGAAGAGGTTCCACATCGGGGGGGAAGCTGTCCCCTAGGTACGTTGGGCCCTACCCTATTGTGAGTAAGGTCGGGAAGGTAGCTTACAGACTCGAGCTACCTCCGGAGCTTACGGGAGTACACCGGTGTTCCATGTTTCCCAACTTCGGAAGTGTGTGGTCGTCGAGAAGAGAGTGCTGCTCGGGTGAGGACCATGTGTGGTTCGAGGACCGGTGGATGGTCGCTTCCTTGTGTGATGAGTGATTGACAACGTTGTGTGGACCGATTCTTGGCTAAGTATTGCAAGTGCGAGGTTGCGGCTTGACTCGTGTTGGTGCGAGGTGAAGAACAAGCGCGAAAGGTCGTTGGCGGTGAGGCCTCCGGTGTGGAGAAGACAAGTAGGCTTCGTTCGAGGGACCCGGTGGCCGGCGGGGGTCAAGTGCGGGCCGCATGGTGGCATGAACAGCAAGATGAAGTCGTGGACGGTTTCTTGGTAGAGCCTCAAAACCAAGGTCGAGCCGGGACTACGTGGGAGCCGAGTCATGAGTGGAGATTGGCGGAGGCTACACCGAGTTCGCGGGGTTTGCGGTGGTTCACCCGAGAAAACCACCGGGTTACTCGGTTGAGCCACAAAACCGAGGCCGAAGACTCGACGAGGAGGTGCGGCCACCCGGGCCGGTTCAACCGCCCGGGGAGGGGCGGTCGGACCGCCCGGGGTCGGTTAGTTCCCGGGGCCGGTCTAACCGCCCGGGGGGGCGGTCCGACCGCCCCGGCCGCCGGTGCCGAGAAGCTTCGAAGTGGAGGACACACGTCGGGATCGCAAGGCGTGCGTCGAGGCTACGCGGGGTGCGGTCGCCGGGCATCCGTCCGATGGTGAAGACATCAAGAATTCCAAATCCGCCCTTGAGGGGCATGTATCCCTAGTTATTAGTGAAGGGTAGTTTAGTCTTTTGGGTGCCTCCATATATACTTATTAGAGGGGTGCATGGCAGCCAACTCTTGGAACCCTAGCTCATTTGTTTTTCCATTTTCGTTCTCCATTTTCCCTAGGTTTTTAGAAGGCTAGCTTGAGAGCTTCATGTGAGATCTAGAGAGAGGGATGGATGTTTGGGTGGCAAGCTAGACCTTGTATGAACCATTCATGGCATGTATAGAAGGTTTGGCGTTGTTCTTCATGGTGGTTTTCCCGTCTCTTTGGTGTTGACTTTCGGAGCTCTTTTTGGCGGTGTTTTGAGAACGATTTCTTGGGGTTTTTGGTGGGTGTCACGTATGAGGTTCTTGTGCCTCTTTGTCTGGTGACTTTGCCCCCAAATCCCCTTTGAATCGGACTCGATTTGGTGGTTTTTCGAGTTGGGTGAGTTCTTGACCTAGAGAAGCGATTTCTTCTATTCCTCTTGATTGTAAGCGTTTCGGGTCGATTCCTTTGAGGTAGAGGTTGCCCGGGAGGTAACCCGGCTATCCCCGAAGTTTGGCTGCAATCCGTGGAGTGATTCGGGAAATCGGGCGCGAGGAAGTTGAGGTTTGACCCGCGGGTTCGTGTTCTGGAAGGGGTGGTCTAACCGCCTACGGGGGGCGGTCTAACCGCCGGGGTGTTCCGGGTCAAAGTTTTGTTTCGCCGGATTTTCCTCTCGTGAGTTTGTTCGCCTTGATCGGAGGAGTGTCCGGGTGAAATTTGGAGCCGTTCTCGTGCAGTTTGCTAGGTGTTCTTGGTTGGAGTTCATTGCTGGGTACAAGAGGTTAGACCGCCCCAGGTAGCCGGTCTAACCGCCCCTAGGCCCTTGGGTGAAGTTTTGGTTTTCGCCAAGATTTTCCGGTAGCTAGCATGGCCTTGACCGAGAGATCTCTGTTGGTGAAACCGTGGTGTGTTTTGGTGCTCGGAAGAGGCGTTTCGGAGGATTTCTTGGTTGCCGGGTGGAGGCGGTCTAACCGCCCCCTATACCCGGTCTAACCGCCCCCTCCGGATAGCCGGCTTTCGAGTTGTTTCCGCCGACGGTGCTGCGTGTGTGTTGTGGTTGCTTTGGTAGAGTTTGTTCCTAGGACCGGTAGCACTCCGGTGGCTACGTGGTTTTGGCAAACGGGAGGTAGAAGTGCGGAGCGTGTGATTTCGGGGGGTCCGACCGAGCTAGTTCGTCTTGGCGGAGATTCAATCTCCCTCGAGAAGAATTTTTATCGGCTCCCATTCACTCCCCCCCCTCTCGGTCGCCTTATCGGTCCTTCAAGTGGTATCAGAGCCGGTTCGGGTCTTTGTTGACTCTAACCAGTCTAAGATCCAAGGATGGCGTACCAGGAACGAGGTTCGGGTCCTCCACACTTCGATGGCAAGAACTACCGGATGTGGAGCAAGCGGATGGGTGCGTTCCTCCGCGGAAAGGGTCGAGTTGCTTTGGGATGTCACGGTGGACACGGGCTATGTCCGGCCGATGGATTTCCTTGCTCCGGGGTCCGGGGGACGGATTCGACGCCAACAATAAGGCGGTCGACTACTTGTTTCGTGCTTTGTGTCGGCCCGAGTTCGATCGGGTGCACACCGAGCACTTGGCTTGTAGGATTTGGGCGGTGTTGAAGGAGGCTCATGTTGGGAACGCCCGGGGTTCGAGGCACGGTTGTATGCGACCTACGGAGAGAGTACGAGAACTTCACTCATCTCCCCGGTGAGTCCATCGATGCCTTGTTCCGAGAGGTTCACGGTGGTTGTGAACAACATGAGGGCCAATGTGGACGTGCTCCCGTACGATGATCATGATAGAGCGGTCAAGCTCTTACACTCTTTGGATCGTACGATATGGGGCGGAAAGTTCGAGGCCATAGTCGAGTCGGAGAGGTACGATACTCTGACGGTGAACGAGTTGTTCTCGAAGCTAAAGTCGGGCGAGGTGGATAGGGGCATGACTGCCAAGCTCGAGGGACCGACTGACTCCCATAGTCTTGCCCTCGTTGGTGGTTCCAAAGGAAAGACTAACTCTAACCCATCCACCGGGATGTTCTCGTTTTCCTCTTTGATGTCTATGCCAGATGAGGAGTTTGATGACCTTGGAGAGGACGAGCTGGCGCTGTTGACGAGGCGGTTCGAGAGGCGCACGAGAACCGCGTGAACATGAGGAGGAACACGAGGACACCTGCTCCCGATGCGGCAAGCGGGACACTTCGTCGCCGACCGGCCGGAGAAGGCCGAGAGCAAGGACAGCTACGAGCACAAGCCGAGGATGAACGATGGCAAGTACCGTTCGAGGCGCGACCACAAGAGCAAGCACAAGAACAAGTACAAGGACGAGCGACGATCGAGGAAGAAGGAGGGCCGAGGCAAGGCCCGAGCGATGGTTGGAGCGAGCGACGTCGACTCCAGTTCCGCGTACTCTATCTCGAGCTCGAGCGCAGCGGTGAAGACGAGGGAGATCGCCGCAAGAACAAGAAGTCATCCAAGAACCTGAGCGGGCTGAGCTGCCTCGCGAGAGATGGCTTCGTACCATGGCGCGAGCTCCGGCGGCAAGAAGAGCACACGGAGCGACTCGGACTGCGAGTCCGACGACGAGGTGCGTGATGAACTTCCCTTCTTGCGCTAGGAGAATGAGAGGCTGGGCTCTTTGCTTGATAACCGTGATGACATGCTTAGAGAGGCCAAGAAAATGAGGAAAGAGCTTAGGGCTTCACTCGAGAATGCTAGGACTAGAGTGGGCGAGCTAGAGACACAGGTGCTTGATAGCAAGCTTGAGATTGATTCGCTTACGGCTAGCCCTGTTGTTGCTGATGAAAATGATTGTGCCGATTGCTCCATATTTCTTGCTGATCTTGCTTTGTTTAAGGAGAAGCATGCCTCCAAGTGTGAGGAACTAGATGTGCTTAGGATTGAAGTGGGCGAGCTTAAGTCTAGACTCGCTTTGCTAGGTGCTTGCACTTCTTGCCCTGTTTTGCATGCTAAGATTGATGAGTTGCATGCTTACACTAGTTCGCTCGAGGCTAAATTGAAGGAACCCATGCCTACATCTTGCTCTACTTGTGAAATGCATGCATTGAAAAATTTGGAGCTTGCACATTATGTTGATCGCTTGCAGGATGAGAATGATGACTTGAGGAAGTTGATGGGTTGGTTGTCCGGTCATGAGCCTCAGTTGAGGATGATGATCGAGGCCTTTAAGAGGCAAGATGGTGAGGGGCTTGGGGCAAACAAGGTTGGTGAAGGAAGTGGAGAGAATATCCGGAGCCACCAAAAACCCACCACAAAAATGATTTCCCTCCAAAACCCAACCATCTTAGGAACCGACTAGACACAACCCCAGCTCCACCTATATTTCCTACACCCACAAATGATCTCCAAAAGCCCATCAAGTTTGTGAGCACTTCGGGGAAAGTGTTCTTTGGGAAAGTGAGAGAGGAGGCAAGTGAGGAGAAATCGGTGGAGGAGTTCGGTGGAGAGAAACCAAGCGAGCGGCCCCAATCCAAGCCAAAACCTAAGCTTGTGAGGTTCCGTTGTGGCCATTGTGGGAAGGAGGGTCACAAGGATGAGTTTTGCTTCAAGAGGAAGCGGGGAAGAGAGGATGGCAAAGGAGTGGGAGAACAAGGATAGGTACAACCCTTCCCATGGTGTACCTAAGCCTCGTATGCCACTACCCGGGGGTAAGGGCCGTGGTGAGAAGTGTTCCGACATGGGGAGATGCGAGTTCCGCGGCCGAGGAGGCGTTACGGAGGGGGCGGTCGACCGGCCCGGCTAGGGCGGTCGGACCGAGGCCCCGGCGCAAGGGGGGGCGGTTAGACCGGCCCGGCTAGGCGGTTTAACCCCCGCCCCCCGGAACTCGGGCGGAGTGGTTTTCGAGGTGGTGAGTCGAGAGGTTTCGGGTCCGGAGGTGGAGTTGCTGGTGGTTGGTCCGGAGAGACGGCGGGTGGTCGGTTGCTAGGCATTCTCCCCCTCGAGGTCACTACGGGGATGGGAGGAGTCGTAGCTTTGAGAAGGAGAGGAGGGACGCTCCACGGGTTGTCTTCCGTGGTTTTGGTCCTCCTCCAGGCAGTGAGGGGTGGTTCCCTCGGAGTGGTTACCGAGGTGGTGTTCGTGGTGGTAGCTATGGTAGGAAAGATGGCTTGATGTGTGCTAACCCCACTTTCGAGCAAATGGCTCGGCACTGGTTTTCCTCCTTTGGTACTAACCCCAGTGCTGAGTCGTTTGTTCGCTCACGTGCTTGTTTTTGAATTTCAGGTGGGAGACTTGAAGAACATTTGGTTGATTGACTCCGGTTGCTCGAGACATATGACCGGAGACGAGGGGGTGGTTCTCAAGTCTCGTCCGGTGGTGACGAAGAGGTACATCACCTTTGGGGACAATGGGCGTGGGCGTGTGCTTTCGGAAGGTGAGATAAAAGTGAGTGACAAGATCACTCGAGGCGTGTTGCTCTTGTTCAATCACCGGGGTACAATTTGCTTTCGTGTCTCGGTTGTTGGATGAGGGCTTTGAGGTGTTGTTTCGGCCAGGTGGTTCTCGGATTGTGGACTCTCGAGGGGACCTTGTTTGTATGGTCGTTCCCGAGGGTCAGGTGTTTCGTGCTGATTTTTCTCAGTCTTCGGGTGTTGAGCGTTGTTTCTTGGCTGGTTCTTCGAGTGAGTTGTGGAGGTGGCATAGGAAGTTGGGTCACTTGAGCTTTGACCTTCTGTCTCGCTTGAGTAAACTCAATTTGGTCCGAGGATTGCCACGTTTGAAGCTTGAGAAAGAGTTGGTTTGTGCTCCGTGTAGGCATGCCAAGATGGTGGCTTCTTCTCACCCGCCTCTCACCGATGTGATGACTGAGCGTCCATGCGAGCTGCTCCATATGGACCTTGTTGGCCCAGCTCGTGTGCGATCTGCGGGTGGGAAGTGGTATGTCCTTGTTGTGGTGGACGACTTTTCTCGGTATGCATGGGTGTTCTTTCTTGAGGAGAAGGGGGAGACGTTTGGTTTTGTTCGAGATCTAGTCTTGAGGTTGAGGAACGAGAGGCACGGAGATGCCATACGAGCTATCCGCAGGTGATAATGGCTCGGAATTCGGGAACTCTCGTTTTGAAACCTTTTGTCATGACTTGGGTCTTGAGCACCGGTTTTCGAGTCCGTATACGCCTCCCCCAGAATGGTGTTGTGGAAAGGAAGAACGGGACCTTGTGCGAGATGGCTCGGACGATGCTTGATGAGCATAGGACTCCGAGGAGGTATTGGGCGAGGCGGTGAATACCGCATGCTATGTGTCGAACGGGAATATACCTCGAGTGCACAAGAAGAAGACATGCTATGAGTTGATGCATGGTCGCACACCCAAAGTGAGTCACTTCCATGTCTTTGGTTGCAAGTGTTTCATTCGAAGAAAGGCAGGAAGTTGGATAAGTTTGAGGCTAGGTCTGTCGATGGCATTTTCTTTGGTTATGCATCTCATTCTAGAGCATATCGTGTGCTCAATCTTGAAACTAACCAAATCGTGGATACTTGCGAGGTAACCTTCGACGAGACAGAGCCACGTAGTCAGCTTGTCTTTGAGTGTGCAGGTGATGATGAGCTTGGCGAGGAGATCTTTCAGGAGGAGGAGCATGAACATGGTGATGATGAGGATGGCGGTGCGGTGCCCCCGGCTGAACATGTACCCACTACTTCGACTACGATGATGGATGGACCCTCTGCTACACCTACGACGACAAATCAAGAACGAGGAGAAGCTGATGTTGAGGGGGAGGTAGCTTCGAGGCGAGAACCTCCCCGGCGAGTTCAAGTGGATCACCCAGCTTCGAGGATCATCGGCGACATGAATGAACGCACTACACGGTCGAGGGTTCGGAACAACTCTCATTTCGCTCATGCTGCATTTGTTGCTTCTTTCGAGCCCAAAGACATTGGACACGCACTATCGATCACAATTGGGTTAACTCGATGCATGAGGAGTTGGAGAACTTTGAGAGGAATCGGGTGTGGGAGTTGGTTGACCCTCCCCCGGGGTGTAAGACGATTGGTACAAAGTGGGTGTGGAAAAACAAAGAGGGAGAGAAGGGTGAGGTTGTGAGGAACAAGTCGAGACTTGTTGCTCGGGGTTCGTCGGAAAGAGGGGATCGACTACGAGGAGACATTTGCTCCCGTAGCCCGTTTGGAGGCGATTAGGATCCTTCTAGCCTTTTTCGTGGCTAAAGGGTTCAAGTTGCACCAAATGGATGTGAAGAGTGCTTTTCCGAATGGTGTGCTTTGGAGGAAGAAGTGTATGTGAGGCGGCCTCCGGGGTTTGAGAGTGAGAAGTACCCCCACGGGGTGTACAAGTTGAGGAAGGCGCTCGTATGGGTTGAAGCGGGCGCCTAGAGCTTGGTATGGCAGGTTGAGGGGGTTCTTGTTTGAGAGAGGCTTTGAGATGGGGAAGGTCGATCAGACCTTGTTTTTGCCGAGGCGGGGCGGAGAGATATCCTGATTGTGCAGGTGTACGTGGATGATATTGTCTTTGGTGGCTCGACTAACTCTCTCGTTGCAAGGTTTGCAGATGATATGAGCAGGGAGTTTGAGATGAGCATGATGGGCGAGTTGCAGTTCTTCCTCGGGCTACAAATCAAGCAATCAAAGGAAGGAACATTTGTGCACCAGGCTAAGTACACCAAGGACATTGTGAGGAAATTCAAGATGGAGGACTCCAAGGCTATGACGACGCCGATGAGTACGACTACGGCTCTTGATGCGGACGAGGAAGGTGAACACGTGGACCAGAAGGAGTACCGGAGCATGATCGGGTCACTCCTTTACTTGACGGCGACGAGGCCGGACATACAGTTCTCAGTGTGTCTGTGCGCTCGTTTTCAAGCGTCTCCGAGGACTTCGCATCGGCAAGCAGTGAAGAGAATTTTCAGGTACTTGCGTCACACTCCCGACTTCGGCCTTTGGTACTCCGCGTCCTCTTCTTTAGCGCTTCATGGTTTTTCAGACGCGGATTTTGCCGGGTGTCGGTTGGATAGGAAGTCCACTTCTGGGACTTGCCAGTTTTTGGGTTCTTCTTTGGTGTCTTGGTCTTCCCGCAAGCAGTCGAGTGTGGCTCAATCCACGACCGAAGCCGAGTATGTTGCCGTCGCTAGTTGTTGCTCTCGCCTCCTTTGGATCACCTACACCATGAGTGACTTTGGTGAGGAGTATACCCATGTCCCACTTCATTGTGATAGCACCAGTGCCATAAGCGTTGCAAAGAACCCAGTGCTCCATTCTAAAACCAAGCACATAGAAGTGAGGTATCATTTCCTGAGAGATAACGTAGAGAAAGGGAAGATAGCTTTGATCCATGTACCCACACATCACCAACTAGCCGATATTTTCACCAAACCCTTAGATCAAGCAACTTTCACTCGTTTGCGGGGGGAACTTGGTGTGTGTTTAATTTCTTGAGTTGGGTGTGTGGGGGGCTTTCTTTTGCCGGTGGTGTCGAGCCCGTTTTGCCTCCCCTCGAGGAGCCGGTTTGTAACATGATGTATAGGCATCCTTGTATCTTAGATTGCATGCATTTTGTATCATATGCATTATTAGGGAAAGCTTCTCCGATATACAATGTTTACCATGGGTTGCTATATATGTTCTTGTGAGCTTGTTTGATATGCTACGGTTAGTTTGGCTTAGCTCTTGATGATCTTGATGAATGATCCATGGTTGATGGCTAATTTTTTGTTTGAAAAATGTCACATACATGCTCTCTCATGTGTAAATGCCTATATATGATCTTGACATGTTTTAGTGGCTTTGCTATGCTTACTTTGCGGTTGGATAGCTAGTTTATTGATCATATGGAGCCAAAGGCTCACTTGCCATCATGAATGTTTAGCCCTCTTGCTTAATCTTGTGGAGGGGCATAAGTTCCTTTTTGTCGCAAAGACATTTCATGTACCATCTACACATCTGAAAATGAAATGAAAAATGCTTGGAAAATATGTTCCCATGTCATATGTGCTGAATTTAATTTGCTTTGGGTGCTAAACCGTTGCATGATGCCTACCAATGAGAAGTCTCATACATAGAAGTAGGCACATGGCTCGGTGGCTTTGACATGACATGAGATGTTTTTGGGTGTTTATGATGGTCTTATGATTAGAATGGCTGTCCTAGCATGAAGTTTGAGTGGCTTTGCCATTTTGATATGTTTTGCTCATGTCTAGGTATTTGCTTGTGAGAGAGTAACTTTTCGCAAAATTACTAAAATCCTTTTTAGCCTTGTCCAATGGTTGTGAAACTTGGTGATCACGTAGTTAAGGTCCTTACGAACCTGCCGAGTATCTAACTTGCTCATTTGGACTTGTGTAGCTCCTTGTGATGAATTTTGTATATTCGAGAAGCTATATGTTGCAAGTTTTCGCATTTTGCCTTGATTCATGCATTGTCAACAAGGGGGAGAAGTTTGTGCATGTTTTGGGCACACGGGAGTGTTTGGAAGGTGTTCCAATTGTTTCGGGCAATTTTTGAGCAGTTTGGTGCGGGGGCCGGTCTCTTTGGGCGGTCTAACCGCCCCCAGGCGGTCGGTTCGGGCGAGAGGCGGTCTAACCGCCGCCGGGCGGGCGGTCTAACCGCCCGGGCGGTGTGAGCGAGGTCTTTGCTCTTTGTTGCATTCCCGAGTTGCATTGATGCATGTGTTCGGGGGGAGTGTCTTGTGGCTCGAGGGGGAGCTTGCATTTGTGCAGGGGAGCTCTTTGTGGTGTTCGAGTTTTGCTTTGGTGGTTTGCGCTCTTTGCTTGAGCTGTGTTTTGTCTCGGATGTGTCGAGCCGTTGCCCTTGCCTAAGGGGTCCGAGACTTGTCTTCTTCAAGTGATCTTGCTCTTTGCCTTTCTTTGGCTTTCGATCGCTTGTTGGGGTTTCTTTTTATTTTGTTTCTTTTCGTTCCTTTTCTCTTGTGTTACTTCATTTGAGTGTGTTGTCAATGCACTCATCAAGGGGGAGATTGAGGACCATGTGTGGTTCGAGGACCGGTGGATGGTCGCTTCCTTGTGTGATGAGTGATTGACAACGTTGTGTGGACCGATTCTTGGCTAAGTATTGCGGGTGCGGGTTGCGGCTTGACTCGTGTTGGTGCGGGTGAAGAACAAGCGCGAAAGGTCGTTGCCGGTGAGGCCTCCGGGTGTGGAGAAGACAAGTAGGCTTCGTTCGAGGGACCCGGTGGCCGGCGGGGGTCAAGTGCGGGCCGCATGGTGGCATGAACGGCAAGATGAAGTCGTGGACGGTTTCTTGGTAGAGCCTCAAAACCAAGGTCGAGCCGGGACTACGTGGGAGCCGAGTCATGAGTGGAGATTGGCGGAGGCTACACCGAGTTCGCGGGGTTTGCAGTGGTTCACCAGAAAACCACTGGGTTACTCGGTTGAGCCACAAAACCGAGGCCGAAGACTCGACGAGGAGGTGCGGCCACCCAGGCCGGTTCAACCGCCCAGGAGGGGCGGTCAGACCGCCTGGGGTCGGTCAGTTCCCCGGGGCCGGTCTAACCGCCCAGGGGGGGCGGTCTGACCGCCCTGGCCGCCGGCGCCGAGAAGCTTCGAAGTGGAGGACACACGTCGGGATCGCAAGGCGTGCGTCGAGGCTACGCGGGGTGCGGTCGCCGGGCATCCGTCCGATGGTGAAGACATCAAGAATTCCAAATCCGCCCTTGAGGGGCATGTATCCCTAGTTATTAGTGAAGGGTAGTTTAGTCTTTTGGGTGCCTCCATATATACTCATTAGAGGGGTGGATGGCGGCCAACCCTTGGAACCCAAGCTCATTTGTTTTTCCATTTTCGTTCTCCATTTTCCCTAGGTTTTTAGAAGGCTAGCTTGAGAGCTTCATGTGAGATCTAGAGAGAGGGATGGATGTTTGGGTGGCAAGCTAGACCTTGTATGAACCATTCATGGCATGTATAGAAGGTTTGGCGTTGTTCTTCATGGTGGTTTTCCCGTCTCTTTGGTGTTGACTTTCGGAGCTCTTTTTGGCGGTGTTTTGAGAACGATTTCTTGGGGTTTTTGGTGGGTGTCACGTATGAGGTTCTTGTGCCTCTTTGTCCGGTGACTTTGCCCCCAAATCCCTTTTGAATCGGACTCGATTTGGTGGTTTTTCGAGTTGGGCGAGTTCTTGACCTAGAGAAGCGATTTCTTCGATTCCTCTTGATTGTAAGCGTTTCGGGTCGATTCCTTTGAGGTAGAGGTTGCCCGGGAGGTAACCCGGCTATCCCCGAAGTTTGGCTGCAATCCGTGGAGTGATTCGGGAAATCGGGCGCGAGGAAGTTGAGGTTTGACCCGCGGGTTCGTGTTCTGGAAGGGGCGGTCTAACCGCCTACGGGGGGCGGTCTAACCGCCCGGGTGTTTCCGGGTCAAAGTTTTGTTTCGCCGGATTTTCCTCTATGAGTTTGTTCGCCTTGATCGGAGGAGTGTCCGGGTGAAATTTGGAGCCGTTCTCGTGCGGTTTGCTAGGTGTTCTTGGTTGGAGTTCATTGCTGGGTACGGGAGGTTAGACCGCCCCGGGTAGCCGGTCTAACCGCCCTAGGCCCTTGGGTGAAGTTTTGGTTTTCGCCAAGATTTTTACGGTAGCTAGCATGGCCTTGACCGGAGATCTCTGTTGGTGAAACCGTGGTGTGTTTTGGTGCTCGGAAGAGGCGTTTCGGAGGATTTCTTGGTTGCCGGGTGGAGGCGGTCTAACCGCCCCCTATACCCGGTCTAACCGCCCCCTCCGGATAGCCGGCTTTCGAGTTGTTTCCGCCGACGGTGCTGCGTGTGTGTTGTGGTTCTTTGGTAGAGTTTGTTCCTAGGACCGGTAGCACTCCGGTGGCTACGTGGTTTTGGCAAACGGGAGGTAGAAGTGCGGAGCGTGTGATTTCGGGGGGTCCGACCGAGCTAGTTCGTCTTGGCGGAGATTCAATCTCCCTCGAGAAGAATTTTTATCGGCTCCCATTCACTCCCCCCTCTCTCGGTCGCCTTATCGGTCCTTCATCGGGCGCTCGATGTCCGGGAAACCCCGGAGTACTTGGAGTACCCGGTTCGGATCCTGGACCGGGCGGAGAAGTCGACCGGGGAACACCACCACGCGCTTCGCAAGGTGCTATGGAGTACTTGAAAAACTTGAATTGAAGTGTAGTGCTTGTAAGTCGAATAAGATTGTCTTCCTGCTTCCTTCCCGGAATTCTTAGATTTAATTTTGGCTCCTACGATACTTTTAGGATGTATACCCCCGCTAGTGTGAAAATTTGGTTCTTTATGTGAATCTTATTTGGTTTTATTTGGGGTAGTTTCGAATTTGAATCTAAATTCAAATTTGAGTCCACTTCTTAGCCTTAAGGTAATTCACAAACCTTCTGTACCACACGGGCCGCCAACCTCGCAACCGGCCCCGCTCCACTTTGAGCCCACCGCGGCCCAACCCGCACCGCACCGCGCTCCCACCAACCGCGCGCCGCGCCGTGTCGGCCCGACGGGCGGGACCCACCGCCCGCGTCGGCCAAGCGCGATGACGCCGGGGGCGTCATCTTCCTCTTTCGCTTTGGGCCGACGACCAAAGGCAAGGCGGGGGGGGGGGGGGGGGGGGGGACGCCGGCCGCGCCGCCGCGGCGTGCCGCGCACCCCCGAGCATCCGGGCCGCCCACGTGTCCCCTTTCACGCCGCCCTATTTAAAGACCACCACCGCACCGGCCGGATGCCCAGAAACCCTAACCACCCAGGGGAGGAGCCCCTGCCGTCCCACGCCGTCCGCCGGAGGAGAAGTGGAGGGGAAGAAGGGAGTGGGGAGAGGAGCCGCCCGCGGGGAAGCCGGTCGCCGCGAAGCCGGAGCCGCCCGAGGGAGGAGCCGGACCCGCCGGGAACACCTGCATCCTCTGCATCCTCTTCCTCCTCGCGCGTCGCGCCGCCATCCGCCTCCTCTTCTTCCTCGCCGACCCAGCCGCCCCGCCGCTCTTCACCGACGCGCCTGCACTTCGGCCCGTGGCCACCAAGGTGAGGACAATCGTTTCCCGCCTCATGTGGATGCCCCGGCCTTCGCGCCGAGGTGGAACGCGTCGTTGCCCCGCGCCGCCGCGCCGTCGCTGGTGAAGCCGGCCTTCGTGCCAGGCTGGGATGGTTCTTGCAGGTGCCGCTGCCCTCGTCAACGCGCGCGCCGCCCGCCTAGTTTTCTCTTTCCCTTTTTGCGGTAGGACACTGCGCCGTCCGTTGCCGCCGCGCCGTGTCGAACGCCGCGTCGCGTCCGCGACGCGTACGTGCCCTCGCGCGCGCGCCTGTGCGTGCCACGGAGCTCGCACACGTGCACCCCAGCACGCGTGCGTCGCGACCGTAAGGGCAAGGCCGGGCCTTGGCCCCTTTTTCGAGCCCCCGCCGTGACCACCGAGCCCCCGTGCTCGCCGCGTCGCCGCCATGCACGGAATGGCCGTGTCGCCGTAGCCAAGGGAAGCACGCCGTGTTGTTGGTCACCTTGAACGCCTTGCCGTGCACCGGTCGAGAACGCACCGGCCACTCGCGGGCACCGCGCTCGCCGCCACCCATGGCGTCGAGCCGGGCTCCGCCGGTGGCGCCGCCGCGACGCCCGTCGCGACCCCAAGCCCGTACCCCGGCTAAGAGTGGCCTAACGCGCCGGCGCACCCCCCGCGCATGCCCATTTTCCCCCTTCACGCCGCCGCGCCCCGCGGGGATGAGCCCCCGCACACCGCCGCGCCGTCGCCGCGCCCACGCTGCGACGGTCGCGTGCGACGCCCACCGGCCGTCCTAGCGACCTCGGAGCCGGCAACCCGAGGAAACCGTGTAGGTGCACCTTGCGGACCGGTCGCCCGGGCGTACCCCGGGTTCACGCCCGACCGATTCTCGAACTACCCATTAGGCATTGCTGAGTAGTATTGCTAGTGCTTTACTTTATGTATGCATGTTGATGAACCTTGCATCGCCTCCTTATTTACCCCGTCCTTGATTGTCCTACCACTACTATATAAGTTTACGTGGGCGTGTATATGCGGCCGAGCTTCGCGATGCATGTGTTGGGATGGGAATAGTGGTTCTTGGCATGTGTGGGGTAAAACCGGCGGGGAGAAGGCGTTTTGGGTACTTTGGCGGGGGTGAGCTCGAGACAACCGATCCGGGATCGGGGATAGGGAAGCACTCCTCGGTGCATCCCTCCCGTTACGGTTTTCGGAGCCTAGGTGTTGGGGTTTTACGTGCGCTTGGAGGACATGAGCTCGCCCGTCCGAAATCGAGTGGATCAACTTGTTTATAGGACATCGTACACACCACCCCGCCGAGAGTGGGGATAGGGCCGAGTTGAGCTCGGCAAGTGTGGAACCATACCTGCCTAGGAAGGATAGAGGGTATCCGTGGGGGGAGCGGTGGAGGTGAGACCACCCTCTCGGAGCGTCTCTGTGTGGCCACACGGGAGCATTTCACGATTCCGGTCTTGTCTTCACTTCGGAGAGGACCGCTTTGAGGGACGGATGCGGGGTGGGTACGTAACTACCGAGAGTTCGCCGGTAGGATGGGCTTGGTCGGCCGTACACCGACCGGGTACCATTCGGGATGGGTACGGGTGTACACGCTGCGGGGGTTGTTCGATCTATAGCTATAGCCGCGTCCTCGGTTATGGACACCGCCTAGAAGACATGTTCGTTCCTCATGTTTTGGGATTTCTACCTCCCCCTTATAGGTGAGAGTGTGGTGAGCCGTGGTTACAACCGGTTAGAGGAGAGAGGCTCCATCTACCTCGTCGATCCGGTTGTAATCATTGAGGTGCGAGGAGAGGAAGTTCTCGCATCGACCCTAGACGGGAGTAGGAGGTGGTGACGGGTCTTCCGGGGTGACCGGTGGATCCGAGCCGTGCTGAGAGACTTGGGTTTTGGGATATTGATGGAGATACCTTGTTTTTACTCGCTTCTTTCGCTTAGGAACCCACAGCCGTTTCCTTGTCTACTCTCTTTTCACTTTAGATGTTAGGCCACTTAAAGCTGCATACGGTTGGTGACGTGGACCTATCCCACTCCTTGGGGATAGACTTTGGGTGTGCAGGGTATGAGTCCGAGTTCGACCGCAACGCCGACGGATGGTACGGCCCGAGGGATACGTCGCTTCGCTCGAGTTTGCTGTGGCGGGAAGAATAAAGATGGAGACCCTTCTGAGAAGATAGCTACCGTTGCGTAGAATTTTCACTCTGCTTCAGCCAAGAGGCTTGTAATGATGTACTCCTTAATGGACTTGTAATAATTTCATGTACTAATAACTTTATGTGATGCGATGTATGACTTTGTGTATCTATCTGTGAGACGTTCTGTACGCGATAGCCACTGATCCAGGGACTATCGCGATGGTACAGGGATTCGGGTTTTCTATGAAAATCCGGGGTTTTACACCCCCGCTCCCACCGCTTCCTCCTGTTGCTCCCGTGTCGCCGCCGCTCGAGCTCTAACACAAGCTCCGATGGCGACTACACGTTTCCCTCCCTTGCTCCGTTCTCAATTCGTCGGCGCCCTCTCGCTCCTTCTCCTTCTCCCTTGCGGCACGGCGCCGGCGCAAATGTTGAGGTCGTCCCTCCTCTCTACTCGTCGGTAGCACCGTTCCTCTCTTGCCCCCCTCGGCCATCGGCAAACGGGCCTCCTCCACCGCCCTTCGTCCCGGCTCTGCGGGGAGCCAACCGTCGGGGAGGATACGGATGCGCTTGCAACGAGCACTATTGGATGTCCTCCTCTTTTGTAGTACTTGAGTGATCTCTCTCCTTTGCTCAAGAGGACGTTCGAAGATGGGGATGCGGACTATTGCTTGGAGATAGTCTTATATCACTTGCTCGCACACATGCTTACAAAACGAGACGAGTTAGGGGTTAGTGAAAATAAAAGGTATGCAACATCAAGTCACCGAAAATCCCAAGTTTGGGCCTCGCTCAAGTAGTTCATTAAAACAGTCCCATGCTTCATCAATTCCTTCATCCTCTCCTTGCTTGAAAGTGAGCACTTGCCTCTTTAAGTCTTGGACCTTGCTTATGGGAAAGAACTTTGGAAGAAACTTCTTCATTAGCTCATCCCAATTTCCTTTCGCTTCAATGGACGCAAGTGTGTACCATCTTCGTGCTTTATCTTTGAGAGAGAATGGAAAAAGATTCCACTTGAACCAAGCGGCCCGAACTCCTTCTTGTCGCACCGTGTTGCATATCATCGTGAATTCCTTAATGCGTCTATATGGGTTGTCATCCTCCAATCCTCTAAAGGGGTTTGTCGCCACTAAGTAGATGATTCTAGGCTTCACTTCGTAGTGGGTTCTAGCAAGTATCAAATCTGATTTTTGCATCTCAATGTCTTCCATTGATGACATTGCTAGTTCCCTTAGCGACATCTCTTCGTCTTCCAATGGTGAGGTGAACAAATCCATCTATGCACTAAAAATAAAAAAACACAAAAGGGATTTTTTCTAGGAAACAAGGGTTAGATGTTAGTAATCAACAAAACTAATATAAGATTAAACGTAGCAAACTAGCTTGCTCCCCGGCAACGGAGCCGGAAAAAGGGGCTTGTTGACGGATAAAACTCGTATCCACCTACAATCCGCAAGCATACGGACCTACACCTTTTTCACCACGAGGATTCCCTAGGTTCTAGTTGATGTAAACCTTTGGATGAAGGATTAATCTATGAACTAAAGGAAATCTAATCTATGAACTAAGACAAGACAAAACCAATCTAATCTAGGTCAAATGAGAGATGTGAGGTACACAAGTTATGGAGATGTAGGATCTAGGATACCGACTAGAGGGGGGGGTGAATAGGCGGTTTAAAAACTAAAACCACAACACTAGAGAAATTTAATTAGAACCACAAGGAGAAATAAATCTCTACCTACTCTATTCCTATGTTGGGGGTTTTGCGGCCTAGAGTGACAAGATAAACAACAACCTCTATAAATAGAATGCACAAAGTAAAGTGCTTGAAAGGAAATTGAGGAAAGAGATAACCAAGCACAAGAGACGAATTTTATCCCGTGGTATCGATGACTTGCCGGTCACCCCTAATCCACGTTGAGGTGGATTCAATGTTCAACCACTCCTCTATCAAGACACCACTTGATCTTGAGCCGGTTAGAACAAGAGAACCACCCCACACCTCGATTCCACCGAGTTGCTCTTTACCGCTCCGGTGAGGTAAGCACAATACCTCTCACAACACGAAATCCGGAGCCACGCACAATCTTCTTGCGAGCTTCAACGGATTCTTCCACCACCAAGCCGCCTAGGAAGCGGCAACTTCCAAGAGTAACAAATCAACCACTTGCTTGATGATTCCCTAGTGCCACAAAGATCAAAACCTTGATGCAATGCACTAGAAACTCTCAATCTCACAAAGAATACCACCACTAAGTCAAGTGAGTGAGAGAGAGGGGAGAGAGAGCTCTACAAGGGAGTATGAACCTTTCAAAGTGCCAAGAGAGGCTCTCCAACCCCGGGTTTGGAGTATAAATACTCCCCCTTCCCGTTACTAGCCGTTAGGCACAAAACGCGTGCCTCGCGGATCGTCCGTGATACCCTCGCGGACTGTCCGCGTTTGAATTCCAACGGTAAAATCGCGAGGTCAACGGCTGGGGCGGGTGCCGGATGGGCCGGGCGGACCGTCCGCCGAGCCATGCGGACCGTCCGCCCGGGCCACGCGGACCGTCCGCGGGCGGGCCGCGGACCGTCCTCCCCGTCCACCGAGCGGCACCACGTTCGTTGCGAATAACGGACCGTCCGCGGCACCTCGCGGACCGTCCGCCCGGTCCCCGCGGACCGTCCGCCCGAAGCGCATTTTCTCGAAATCTTTTGCCAAAAACTCATGTATTAACTAAAAACCAACAACCCACGGACCGTCCGCCCAAAGGGCCCGGATCGTCCGCCGCGCATACCGGAAAACTTGTTTTTCTTTTGATTTTTAATGAAACCCTTTTACCAAGAGAAAGCGCCACTCATCTAAATGCAATGCATGCAAATTTTTGATCCAAGTGGCACTATGGAAAGTCAAGCCGTTGAAATTGATCCCTCTTGATAGTACGGCTATCTATCCTATTAACCCGGTCACATAACATCCTCTAATCACCTTATGACCGGTAAAAGCAAAACCCTATCTTTTACCTTTGCCTTGAGCCCTTTCCAACATAAGTCAACAAAGTCCTTCTCATGTACCCCACATGATCTCATCATTTCACCGGACTAACCTATTCTTATAACTCAAAAAAAATTGTTAGTCCATAATGATTGTCATTAATTACCAAAACACGAATTAGGGGCCTAGATGCCTTCAATCTCCCCCTTTTTGGTAATTGATGACAACCATTTAAAGGAGTGATATAAGAAAGGTTTTGTGTTTTGGAATCACTTACTCTTTTCAAATAAATTCAATAAATATATAGAGTAATTGTCTCCAAAACAAGAATATAGAGATGACTTCCCCTACATATGTGCATGTATTTTCCATTTGATTTTTACACACATGCATAAACATAATAAATTTTGACAGAGTTTCCCTACAAAATATAGATCAAGGCAACAACCACAAATATATTTCCAAAGAGATTAAGGGTTAGCATCAAAAACTACTACGGGAACTAGACAAACCATAAGATAAATAAAACAAGATCATAATTATAGAACATCACAAGAGAGCCACAAGTTATAGTTCTCAAACACATCACATACCAAAACGTAAGTCTCACAAAAATTGTTACAAGCCAAACGAAGTTCATGCAAAACAGAAATAAACATGTAGATGCAATGCAAGAGAGTTCCAAATTCATGCAAGCAAAGTGAGCTCCCCCTAAAGATCACATTCCTCCAAATCTCTCTCCCCCTTTGGCATCAAATACCAAAAGGGCCTAGTCATCCCGAGGCGGCGGCGGAGGAGGATAGAATTGTCGTATGGACCTCCCTGGGCCCACTACCTCGGTGGATACCGGGACCGACTACTCGGTGGGCCCCGGGACTACCGGCTTGCGCTACATGGCATCTAATGGCGTGGAGCACAAGGACTACACGAGAGTAGTACTCGGTTAGGGAGCCGTACATGTTCCGCATTGTATGGTGGACTCCTAGACGTACTCGACTAGTACTCTCTCCCTACTCCGACTTGTAACCCCGCCTCCGGACTATATAAGGCGAGGCGGGGACCGATCTCTAGGATCATCTCACATCACCTCATCACGGCGCACCATTGCACCATCTTGTAATTGTGCCTAATCAATCCGGATCTACACGGCATACGGGACGTAGGGTATTACGCACCTCGCGGCCCGAACTCGTCTAAATTGTGTGCCACGTGTCTCTTTTTCGAGTTACCGATCTCGGCGAGGCCACATTCATCTACTTCGGGTACTCCCCTTAGTAGGTTGCCGGTCTAAAACACCGACGGTGGCGCGCCGGGGTAGGGGATCTCGCCCGAGATCACATGGCGAACTCGACGGCTCCCGTCCACTTCAAGCCAACCGTCGCCTTCAACCGTGGCGACACCTTCGTGTTTGGCGCACGGGTGCCGCTGGCCGACGGCGCGGGCTCCTTCCGGCGCCGCCTAACCATGCCGCCCAACCCGAATACCGGCTTCGTGACGCTTCCCCGAAGTTGTCACAGGCGAACTCGCCGGCAAGTTCGGCGAAATTTCGCTCTTCAACCACCACGCTGACTTCGAGCTCGAGTCCGCTTCCAACTCAAACTCGACGTCTCCATGGGCCATCACATGCGGCCGGCCGCTCGCCCAACGCGAGCGGTCCCCTCACCTCGTGAGCACTACACGCGTGGCCCCCGCATCCTCGGCCCGGGCCCGCACGGGGGCTCCCTCTTCGCACGGGACGGCAAGGAGCCCGTACCCGAGTACAACTCGGACTCCGACACCGCCCCCGGCCACGCTTCGGACTCCAGCCCTCTCTCCGAGTTCTACTCGAACCCTGATTACGAGTTCGACTTCGGGTCGGACCCTGAGGAGCCCGAGTCCGAGGACAACTCCACTGAGCTTCCCTTGTCAGGGCCGGCCTGCGGGGCCGGTTATAACATTCACACCGGCCGGGAGATTCGTCTACTGGCCAGACCGCAAGCCCGCCGACCTGATAAGCGGAGACTCACACTACGTCGCCTACATCGACTAGCTACCGTTCTAGGAGGGAACACCACTCGCCCGGCCGACTCAAACACCCCAACCGAGGTGGCACCTTCGAGTCCGGCCTTGGCACCCCCGATCGCCAAGTCTTCATGGGCGCCGGCGACACCCCGGGGCCTTCGGGTACGGCTCGGGACAAGTACACGGAAGACATCTCCTCCGACGAGCTCTCTCGCCGATGCTCCGCCAAATGAGAACCCCGCGACAGAGACGCTCGACGCAAGCGTAACCGAAGCGCGGCGAACATCGCCGGCGCCTCCGCGACAACTTCCCCGTCCACAACCTTGCGGAAGCTCTCGAGGCGGTCGAGAGCAGAGTACACACTACCCCTGAGCAATGCCTCATGTCGATCACAGCGATCGCACGTCAGGCTCAGGGCATCCGCGCTGGAGAGGTCATCGCCAAGCTAGCTGAAGATGCCTACTTCATGCGAGTCGACAACAGGGTCAACCAGCCTCCCCCCGCCAGGCAACGCGACAACGAGGCTACAAGTCGCAGCGCTGGCAACGGTCCCAACCGTACTCGAGCTGAGCTCCCAGCCGAACCCAACCGCACCCGCTCCAACACCGGCGGACGTCCACAGCGTGACAACAGCAACCGCGAGGTCGTCCCCCACCGCGCTCCGGCCGGCGGCGGCGGCCACGACCCCGACGGCGGCGGCGGCGGCGGCGGAAGCTCCAACCATGGAGCCAACGGGAGGGCGGCGGCGGCGGCGGTCGCGGCGGCCGAGGCCACGCGAACGGCCATGCCTGCGGCGCCTCACGGGGGCGGGTACGACGCCCGCCGAAGATTGAGGAGGCGTGGCGGAAGAAGTCGACCACCGCGAGGGCGACGGTGACGGCTTCCCCGCCTTCTCACCTCGACTTCCCAACTTGCTCCTCCCCGACAAGTTTAAGCCTTTGGGGATCACCAAGTACGATGCGAAGCGAGGACTCCATCCGGTGGCTCGGGTGCTACGCCCTCTCCATCGAGAACGCTAGCGGCAACAACGACACCAAGTGCCTCTACTTCCCCTTCGCCGGACCAAGCTCCACTCACATGGCTCGAGTCGGCCCGGACAAGCACTCGATCCACAAGTGGGACCAGCCGAAGGAGTAGTTCACCGGCAACTTCGCGGGCGCCATGGGCCGATCGGGTACTCGCATGGACACGGGCATGATCAAGCGAGGAACAAGGCGAGACCCTCGCAAGTACATGCACCGCTTCTTCGACAAGCGCGCTACCGTCGTCGACGTCACCGACAAGGAGGTAATCGACCTCTTCCAAGACGGCTTCTACCATCGCCGCACCTTCGAAGACTTCGGTTGTCGCCGCCCCGGAGTCCATCCCCCACCTCAAGGACATGATCACGTCCGGGCGGATGAAGAGGATAAAGCCAACGCCAAGTACGACGCCATCCGTGGCAAGACCAAGCGAGAACCGGGCGGCGGCGGTGGCGGCAATGCGAACCAAGGCGGTCGCAACAACAACAACAACTACTCGGGTCCCAACCACAAGCGCAAGCCAGGCAACACTGTCGCGGCTATCCGGCGCCTGCGAAAGGGAACTCGAAGAAGAACTCCGACGGTTTCAAAGACTCCGCCGAAGGAGAAGTGTCCGTGGCATCCGAACGGCAACCACACCACCGAGCGGTGCTACCAACTAAGGCATGCACTCAAGGATACGCCGAGCCACCGCACCCTCACGACCAAAAGGGCAAGAAGAAGGACGGCGACAACAATGACTTCCGGGGAGCACGACAAGACCGTCAACGTCCTCTTCGGCGGATTGCCCGGCGGGCGGGAGCGAAGGCTACCCGTCGTGAAGTCATGTCCATTGAGCCAGCGGTCCCGACCCCTCTCGGGTGGTCGGAGGTACCCATCACCTTCTCCCGCGCGGACCAATGGACCAGCTTCTCCAAACCAGGACGGTTCCCCCTCGTCCTGAAGCCGGTGGTCGCGGGCTCCAAACTCAACAAGGTGCTTATCGGCGGTGGAAGCGGGCTCAACGTCTTCTTCACCAAGACCTTGAAGAAAATGAAGCTCGACATCACCCACATGCTCACCAAGAGCAACACGCCCTTCTACGGCATCGTCCCCGACAACGCGGCTATTCCACTGGGATCAGTGGTCCTGCCGGTTACCTTCGGGGCATCTCGGGACAACTACCGTACCGAGTACATCAAGTTTGAGGTCGCGGACTTCGAGACTTCCTACCACGCCATCCTCGGCGGGACCGGCCATCGCTAAGTTCATGGCGGTGCCTCACTACACCTACTTGGTACTCAAAATGCCAAGCCCGAATTTGGTGTACTCTCTCTCCAAAGGGACTTGAAGATCTCCCACGACCGCGATACGAAGCCGTGGAGATCGCCTCTACAAACCAAGTACCCAACGCGATGATGGAGGTCTACGCCGCATCGAAGAAGCTTGCTACAAGTGAACTCGACATCCCGGAGAAGTCGACGGGCGCCAACAAGCCTCAGCCACCTGAGGAGGTACTCGTCAAGACGATCGACCTCGGAACAGGCGATCCCAGCAAGACCACCACCATCGGGGCCGGCCTTGACCCCAAATAGAAAGACGCGCTCATCAGCTTCCTTCGGGCTAACCGTGACATCTTCGCGTGGAAGCCAGCGGACATGCCGGGAGTGCCCAGGGAGCTGATTGAGCACCGCCTCAACGTCGACCCTAAGGCTACCCCCAAGCGACAACACCTCCGACGCTTTGCCAACGACGGACGGGGCGCCATCAAGAAGGAACTCGCCAAACTACTCGCGGCCGGCTTCATCGGAGAAGTCTTCCATCCCGAGTGGCTCGCCAACCCCGTTCTCGTCCGCAAGAAGAACTCGAACGAGTGGAGGATGTGCGTCGACTACACCGACCTCAACAAGCACGCCCCAAGGATCCCTTCGGGTTGCGCGGATTGATCAAGTCATCGACTCCACGGCGGTCTACGACCTGCTCTGCTTCCTCGGCGCTACTCCGGTACCACCGGATCACGATCAAGGAAGAAGACCGGAGAGAAGCCGCGTTAATCACCCTGTTTGGTGCGTACTGCTACACGACCATGTCCTTCGGGTTGAAGAACGCCGGCGCCACCTACCAACGAGCTATCCAGGCCTGCTTCAAGAGGCAACTCAACAAGAACGTCAAAGCCTACGTGGATGACATGGTCGTCAAGACCAGAGACTCCAGTACCCTCATCGACGACCTTGAAGAGACTTTCGCATCACTGCGCGAGTACCGCTGGAAGCTCAACCCGAACAAGTGCGTCTTCGGCGTACCTTCGGGCAAACTACTTGGCTTCATCATGCGCCGGCGCGACATTGAAGCCAACCCCGAGAAGATCTCCGACATCACCGGCATGAAAGCTCCCACGAGCAGCAAAGACGTCCAGAAGCTGACCGGGTGCATGGCGGCACTGAACAGATTTATCTCGAGGCTCGGAGAACGGGAACTCCCCTTCTTCAAACTACTCAAGCATCAAGAGAAGTTCGTGTGGACTCCAGAGGCGGATCAAGCCCTTGCCCAGCTCAAGGACTTCCTATCGAAGCCGCCGATCCTCACGGCTCCTCATAAGGGCGAGCACCTCCTGCTCTACCTAGCTGCGACTACTCATCTGGTCAGTCTTGCCATCGTTGTCGAGCGGCAAGAAGACGGCCACGCCTACCCAGTCCAGCGCCCAGTCTACTTCGTCAGCGAGGTCCTATCAGAGTCCAAGGCACGCTATCGGCACTCGTGTAGAAGCTCCCGTACACACGGTACTCATCACCTCGCGGAAGCTACGACACTACTACTAGGAGTACTCGATCTCCGTTGTCACCGACTACCCGCTCGGCGACATCCCGAGGAACCAAGATGCTCTTGGAAGAATCTCTAAGTGGGCGGTCAAGCTCGGTGCCCTCCCCATCGACTTCAAGCCACGCACAGCCATCAAGTCGCAGGCGCTAGTCAACTTCATGGCGGAATGGCGCGAGAACCAGCTGCCAACTCCAACCGTGCGACCAGAGCATTGGGTGATGTACTTCGACGGCTCACTCAACCTCGAGGGCGCAGGTGCAGGGGTACTCCTGATCTCTCCAACGGGCGAACAACTCAAGTACGTCCTGCAGATCTTCTGGAAGGTCTCAAACAACGAAGCCGAGTACGAAGCTCTCCTACACGGGCTCCGCCTCGCGGCTTCATTGGGCATCAAGCGGCTACTAGTCTATGGCGACTCCGCAGTGGTCATCAACCAAGTCAACAAGTCCTGGGACCGCAACAAGGAGAACATGGATGCCTACTGCCTAGAAGTCCGCAAGCTCGAGAACAAGTTCTACGGTCTCGAGTTCCACCACATCGTCCGCGACAACAACGTTGCAGCGGACGTCCTGTCGAAGCTTGGATCCACCCGCGCTCAAGTACCAGCGGGTGTCTTCGTTCATGAGCTTCATGCTCCATCCATCCCGGAGCCGGCGCCACCGACCACTGTCCCCGGCCCATCCACCAGGTGGGCGGGGAGGTCATGATGATCGACGTGGGTCGGAGGCAACCCTTCATCGACTACCTCGGTGAGCGAGAAGGTCCCCTCCGACAAGAACTCGGCCGAGCGGCTCATCCGCCGCGCCAAGTCCTACGTCCTCGTCGGAGACAAGCTTTACAAGTGGGGCGCATCTTCGGAGTACTCATGAAGTGCGTCCCTCGTGAAGAAGGCAAGGACATCTTGGATGAGATCCACAAGGGTGTCCGCGGCAACCACGCGTCCTCACGCACGGCCGGTCGGCAAAGCCTTCGGCGAGCTTTCTGCGGCCCACGGCTGCGGGCGACGCCGAAGAACTCGTCGGAAGGTGCCAAGAATGCCGATGCTTCGCCCAGCGACAACACGTCCCGGCCTACAAGCTAGTCACCATACCGCCAACCCGGCCCTTTGCCCGCGGGGGCTCGACATGATTGGGCCACCGCCAAGCCGCGCCGGAGTGGTTTCAACAGAGTACGGGTGGCCATCGACAAGTTCACCAAGTGGATCAAAGTCAAGCCGGTAACATGCCCCAAGGCCGACGAGTACTCGACTTCCGGATGAACTCGTACACCGCTACGGACTACCCCACCGCATCATCACGGATGCGGGCTCCAACTTCAACAACCACCGGTTGCGGGGGAGTACTGCGAAAACAGTGGGATCGACGTACGATACGTCTCAGTCGCCCATCCTCGGGCCAACGGACAAGTCGAGCGCGCCAACGGGATGGTGCTCGACGCTCTTAAAAAGCGGCTACACGACGCTGCTAACTCTAAAGGAGGCAAATGGATCAAGGAACTACCCAACGCACTCTGGGGGCTACAGACTCAGCCATCCAAGCCAACGGGGCAATCCCCTTATTTCCTGGTCTACGGCTCCGAAGCAATCCTCCCTGCCGACGTCATATGGAACTCACCGGCAGTGGAGCACTACGACGAAGGCGTCTCGGAAGACAGCAGACGAGTTGACATCGACGGCCTCGAAGAAGCTCGTTGCGGCGCCCTCGTCCAATCAGCAAGGTACCTAGAGGGTATCCGACGCTACCATGATCGCAACGTCAAGGAACGCTCCTTCAACGTTGGTGATCTCGTCCTCCGCCGTATCCGAACACGGAAGGACTACACAAGATCGATTCCCCACGGGAAGGTCCCTTCACCGTTGCAAAGGTGAGCGGGCCGGGCTCCTACCGCCTCCAAACACTTGAAGGCGAAGACATCAACAACTCGTGGAACGTCGACCGGCTCTCGTCGATTCTACGCCTAGTCTACACGACTACTCGGGGTTCAAGTCTACACGACTACATCAACACCCCCCCGCCGTAGCGGCCTCCGGGTCCCGGCTCCGGTCTTTGGACTACTCCTCTCCGGGATCCGGCCCGCGCGGCTACCTACGGATCTCGGGCTACGACAAGCGTCAAGGACTCTAGCGGCGGTCTGCGAGAGACCACACTCTAAGATCCGGCCTCCACGGCTACCTACGGATCTACGATCCGGCCTACACGGCTACCTACGGATCTCTTGCGTAAGCGGCTACACGCCCTAGCACTACTCGGTCGTAAGCGGCCTCGGGTCCGGTAGCCGACTACTCTGTAACTACGGCCACGGCCATCCGGGTGTACTTCTTCGGTAATAAAGTTGGATTGTTCATCAACTTCTTTCTTGTCTACTTCCCCTCAACGGGACTACCGCCAAGTACGACTACTCGCATCCACTCCATGATGGGGCTCCGCACTCCGAGATCGCGGCTACGAGTACTCATTGCTGGAATTTTCCTTTCATTAATACTTAAGCAATTCATTACAATTGTTTTTGTACAACTTTGGCTACTAGCTACCTATTACGGGGCTGCGAAGATTAAGCTTATCGGCTACTTGCTCCGCGATGGGAGCCATCGCTCCCAGCGGCTCCGAGTCTTGCTCATCGGTGCGGTTGGCGGCTACCCCGCCGGCGACTACTTCCACCGGGGCCTTAGGGAAGTAGGACTTCATGAAGGCCAAGACCACGCTTCGGGATCGACCTCGCCATATGCTTCACATAAGGCGCCGGCCGGCTTGGGGCTTCCTTGAGGCGATCCACCGGTGGAGCAATCTTGGGGCCCCCGGGTGCGGCACCAAGAGCCTTGCGATCGGCGGCGCGGCGTCCTCAAGCTCCTTCGGTTGGGCCCGCGGTGCCTCGCGAGTCTTCATTCAACTGCTCGCAATGATTTGTAGCGATTGACGAGATCGCGGTCGAGGCAATGCGGAGCTCCATGTGCTTCTCGCACTCGAAGGCAAGTTCTTTGTAGTCGAGCTCGAGTACACGGCGGGCTTCTTGCTCCCGTAGAAGAGATTCTTCATGCTCGTCTCCGAGGACTTCGACTGCTCCACCCCGGCCCTCAAGCTGCGCAACACAACAATAGTACGGCGGGTCAAACTACCTCTCGACCTCCAACAACTACCCGACAAGTCCAACTGCGTACCCTTGTTCTTGTTGCGGAGGCTCTTATTCTTCCGCACCAAGTCGTCGCCCTTCGCCTACAACTCTTGGACATCATTATGATATTTGGTGAAGGCGGCGTCGAGCCTAGATCGCATGGCGGCCGCGTGCTTCCGTGACTTCAACAGCCTGCTCCTCCAGGTGCTTCGGCCGGAGCACCGCGTCACCATAGCCTTGCAGCATGTTGGACTTCTCGCGGGACCTCTCCGCAACGTCCTGCATTGACAACTCAAGTCACACGAGTACTCAACGACGAGAGGATTGAATACTCGAAGCTACGGCTACTTACCTTCATCCCTTGCTCGGCACGGCGGATCGCCTCTAGGTGCTTGGCCACCGTTGCCGGTCGACAAGATCGTCCGCGAGCGGCTCTATCCCGCCACGACTACTCGCGGCGGCCTCGCGTCATCGGCGCGGAGCGGATGGGCTCGCATCCCGGATCTCTCGGGGAGCGGATAGGCACCTCCGGAGCGACCTGCGGCGAAGTGGTGACCCCCTCTCCTCCGGCCGCCACGGCGGCTTCCTCGACAACTTCCTCCATGGGCTCGGGGGCTCCTCCCGGCGGCCTCCGGCACGCCTAGTGTCGACTCTCGCATTGGCACCCCCGCGGGGAAGTCACTCCTTTCGGCCTCGGCTTTGTCAAAAAGAAGACAAGTGTATTAGCGACCACGACTACTCCTCAAGGAACTCTACGGCTTCGAGAAGAGTACTCACCTTCGACTATGTTGGCCTCCGCAACGGCGCTTCGGTAGCCGGCGGCTCGGGCACCGCCCCGGGAAGCGAGGAGCGGACTCCTCGGCGGGCGGCGCGACTTCTTCCGCCACCGCTGAAGAGGGTTCATCACCCTCCCAGGACAAATCTGTCGATTTCCTGTAGAAGCACATACAATTGGTCGTCAGTCAACCTTGACTACTACAACAAGTACTACTCTGAAGATGCGGTACTTACAACTTTGACCGGACTATTGTCACAGCCGGGGCACCGAGGATGCTAGCAATGTCTACCAGTCCACCCTCGGCGGGCGCCTCCTCCTGCGCCTCTACGGCTACCGCCTCCTCTGCAGCAACGACGGTCGGCGCAGTGTCCTCCTGCGCTCCTGTAGTCACCACCTCTTCAACGGTGGCGGCCACGGGCTCGTGCTCCCCCGAGGAGCGAGGGGGCCGGCGCTCCAACCGCGCTATGAGCTCCTCGACAGGTGGGGGGCCGGACTACAACTTCCGGCGAGGCTCCCCCAATGTGTCCCATCCGCCTTCGTCGCCCTCCTCGACGGGCTCCGCCGGCGGCACCTCACGCATACAAGGAAAACTACTCATCGGCAAGTGTACTCATATGATCGGTACTCGACTACTCTGGTCAAGACATCTTACCTCTTGAGGCGTGGTCTCTGTGACCTTCATCTTCTTCGTCACCCGCTTGCGGGCGGGGTTGCGCGGCTTACATGGCGGCGCGGCCGAGCTAGCCGGCGGGTCTTGCACAAGAGGCACGTGAGGTAAGCCTGGACGGCTAAACCTCGACCGCAACTGAAAGCGGTCCTGCAATGTCTCTTCGTCGTCGTCGTCGTCGTCGTCGTCGGTGGTGTCCTCCACGATGACGGTGTCATCGCCTTCGCCGACTTCTCGCCGCTCTTTGTCTTTGGCCTTCCCTTCCTTCGGGATCTCGATCCCGTGAGGGTGCGGCCGCGGCTCGGAGATGAACTTTTCAAGTCATCCCGCAAAGGCGAGAAGAACATCGGCACGTCTACTCCAAGCAAGGACTACTCGACTATGGGCGTACGACTACTCACCTCCTTTGGCGGGCGCGCGACGGAGTTGTTGACGGTTAATAGTTGTATCAAAGTTCGTTTAGACTCGCAAGCGTACAAGTCTCCCGTCGTAGTCAAGGGACCCTTCTTCCCTCGAATGGTGAACCCAAGGTATCGAATCCGTGGAACAATGTGCAACGCAAGGATTCAATCTAGTAAAGCAAGGTAAAGCTATCTATTGAAGAGGCTAGTTGCATCTAATCTACTAACTCATAAGGAAAACACATCTAATCTAATCTACTAAAGAGGTAACAAGAGAAAACAAGAGATAACCAATCTAGAGAATCTAGATCATGCTTATGTTGTAGCTCCAAACAAGATAGATGAAGATAAAAAAAGCGAATCTCATTAAAAGCATCTTTAAATCGTGGCCTTCCCATCCGACTCCGAAAACGCCCGCCTTTCGGAACCCCCGTTCTGTCACAACGTATCCCTATTCATGCGGGTAGTCTAGGGCGAGTTCGATAGAACAAGCTGAAATCACTTGGCCGGTCCGGTATGAACCTCTAGCCACCGCGGCTACAAGAGCACCCTATGTAATCTAGCTATAGACTAGATCGTAGAAGAAGCAAAACCAAGAAGAAAACAAAATCATCGAGAAGGCACTTGATCGCTAGAAATCGAATTCAATTACAAACCTCACCATGAATGATTACATGAACAAGATCACCACCGGGGCCCTCCCTCGATCTTGATCCTCGCTCGGAGCTCCGACGTGGTCTTCCATGCAAGGTTCCCACGTCGGCTAGGGAAACCCTAGACAACTAGCACGACCCTCATCTCCGAGATGGTGTCCCTCAAGCTTCTCTGCTCCTCGGCGGCGGATTACGACTTGATTGATGCGTGGCTCTCGGTCAGGGGGCTATTTATAGCCTGAGAAGAAATTAGGTCAAAGGGGAGGCCGATTGGGCCCCGAAAAGGGCCGGGCCGGCCGGCCCGGGCCGGCCGGCTCGGGCCCAATTCGGCCCATCTCGTGGCCCGCTTCGCCCGGTGTTGCTTCCCGCGTCTTCTAGATGTTCTCCCCTTTTGCATGTGGGCCCTTGACGTCGGTTTCTCTCCGAATTGGACTCAACTCCTTGTCTTGCAAGATTCGAAGCACTTTTACGGTTCGGTCCTCGGAGTTTATCATCTTCTCGGCCTTGGTCCTTGGGCTCTTGGAGTCATGTTCAATTCATTGCTTGAGTTGTATCGGGCTTCAAGGTCTTGTCATGAGGTGCTTAATGAACTTATCCCGGAAGTCTTGCTTTCAACGTCAAAACCCCGCGTAAACACTTAACTCCAAAACCGACATGCACAAGTGAACTTGTTATACCACGGGGGTTAGTACCAATGAATAAGATACAAAAGTCATGCCAACACCGAAGGTAAACTCATGGCTAGGTTGACGGATTTTCACCGTCAACATCTCCCCCATGCTTAAACCTTGCTCGTCCTCGAGTAAGCCTTCGATGGATATCATCGTTCCCCATCAATGTTTAAACCTTACACTTGATCATACATGAAAAAAACATAATGCTCTCAAAAGTTTAATTCGTTAAAGTTCCATAATGTACTAGCCTTCACTTCTACGGAGGGTAGATTCTTATTAAGCTTATACCACAAGTATTAACATGCTCACAAAGTTTAAATAGATCTCAGAATTTTTGAAATAAAGAACGAGATAAATAAAAGAGCTAAACCAAATTCACAAATTTAAATCACCTTGCATATTTCTCATGAACTCTCATCTCGCTTGTCTCGCAAGCCTATATATTCTACTCCTTTCCCTCTCATAACATATATGTGTGGTAGGCTTTATATGGAGCTTTGGGAAAGTTTAGTCCTAACAAGATTTTATAAATGAGGTGTTGTCAAAACAAGACAAGCTTCTCATGGTCTTACCGAGACTCGTCAAAAAGGTCATTGGAAAATAATGTTAAATCAAGGAGGGGAAAGAGAAAAATACACACAATTTTAGATGAGTGGACATGTGCAAATGGCAAAGAGTGATCCCGAGGCACAAAGGAAGTCCTCGTTATCGGATTGCACATGGTTGGAAAATGAGAATGGATCTTTTAAACTTGAAGCCTTGATTGCACTCTTAGAAAACCGGGGAGTTCACTTTACGCATACTCATATTTTTTTCTCTTTCTCATATTTCTCATTCTTTTGTTTGTTTGTTTCTTTCTTTCTTTCATTCATTTTTTTCTGTCATATATTCGGTTACGTGACCTTTACAACAGAGTTTTGATTGATTTTTTTATTTGCTTGCTCCTCTTTTGAACTTCCTTTTTTTTAAAATTGGTCCCCTTTGAACTCTAAAACTGCACCGTACCTACCTCCTCCCCCATGCTTAGACGTTGCTCGTCCTCGAGCAAAGAGGCGAAAAATAAGGTAGGTACCGGAAATATTTTTCCTTGGAGAGATACTTGAAATCTTCAATGTTGGCACCGTCTTGCGATCTTCCTTGAATTGATGATCCATTCTCAACGATAGGTTGTGGTCAAGGAGGTAATCACAAAAGATGATATTTGGTTTTAAGGGTGGATATCCGGCGAAGTTTGTGAGATCTCCAATGCGGGGATACACAATGCACGGATAAAAGGCTAGCAAAAAGATAGATACGCAAAAACGGAATGACTAGCTTCTTAGTCTCGGGCCAGAGAAATCATGGCCTGCAATAACTCACTCAAAAATAAATCTTGTACACTAAAGTTTTTGCACTCAAATATATATTAGGCTCTGGATAGGTTGAGCAACACACACGTGATATTTGCGACAAGGTTAGCAATATTTTTGAGCATAAAAGACATCTTTAATCTATTCATAACTTGAGAGCACATAAAACACTATGGGTCTTTATTTTAATCATAACCTCCACTGAAGATTAAGCTAGCATTTAGATAATTTCAGATTTGTATTTTTAAGAGAGCACTAGGTTAAACATGCATAAATCAATTACAAAGATAAACAAAGCGGCAATTTTAATCATATATCATCATGGCACAAACTTTGTAACTTTACTAAAGGTAAAAACTTGGTGGTGACATTATTCATGATGAAAATAGAAACTAACACACACGCTGAAAATTAAACTAAAAACTAAAAAGTAAAGCTGAAAATACTACGCAAACATAGGCGCATACAAGCTGAAACTTAAAGAAAAGGGGGTAAAGGAAAGATGACTAAAGCTCCTCCTCTCTCTAATCTTCGCCGGTGGTTGATATTGATAGTCTTGGTTGTTGTACCCTTACTTGTAATAGGAATGCACCACTCCTCCTATGAATTGTCCGACGGTGCTAGGTGAAGGTGTCCAAGCACATAAGCGACGTTTGCATTTCCTTCACCCATTTGGTTTGCATTGGTTTGGATGGCTGCAATAAATTGCATGTTCCTTGCAGCGTATCCTCCAATGGTGGCCACATTTTGTTGTGGTTGAGGAAGGTGTGCATATGGCTCCGCAAAGGCTACGTTGGGCACCGCAAAAATGGTGGGGGTATGGCTGCACCACTCCCCCATGCTTGCATTGGTACACCACCGTAGTAACTCGGCGGCGCCGGGGTTCCTCCCAATGGTGGGACATAATTTTGTTGTGCACCTCCTTCTTGGGTCGTGGAAGATCCTTCTCCTATAATCCTTCTCTTTTATTTTTCTTCGCCGGCACAATAAGTCCTTCCTCTAACCGATCTTCTTCCCCTCAAGAAAAGTCTTAATCTTCAATCCGGAAGGGGCAAATTCACCTAGGCCACTTTGAAGCCTCCTCTCTCATCTTCACTTATATATTTTCCTTTCTTCATATATTCCTAGGGAAGTCCCGGGTAGGAGATGATTCGGGTTCCTTGTAATACCCGGTTTTAAGGAGATAGCCAATATGGAGAGGCAACACCCCGAACCAATATCTTCCGAACTCGATGTTGCTAACAACACCACCGGTTGATCATAGGTGAGTGGGGTCTATTGGCCACTTGGTGTTGGGGAATTCAGGAAAACCCGTCACCCTCGAAACGTCGAGTTTAACAGAATTCTCAAAGCATGTTTTTCAGGAGCAGGAAATTCGCGATTCTCGGAAGTCTGGGACCTGCGGAGTCTCGAATTCGCGAATGTGCAGAGTTCGGGAATCTTGATTCGGTGAAGAGGCGGAGTCATGAACATGCGGAAGCCCGGAATCTCAACTGTTGATGGTTCGAACTTCGGAGATTTGCCAATTCGGGAATGCGGTGAAGACTCGTTCGGGACTCGGGCGCAAGGACACGCACGAACCTGCCGGGAAGCAAGAGCCACTTCGGGAATGCGTAGAAGACCTAGTTCGGGAACTTCGGGCGAAGACATTCACGAATCACGGGAGAAGCAAAGTCAAAGTTGTAGTCCCAAAAAGTCCGGGTTTAGAGTGTGAACTAGTGGCGGACTTGTAAACGTGAGAAGGGGGAAAAGACATTCTTGTGTGTGTTCACATTAGGAATATTCTCCGAGCCCGAGGGTGTTATCGGAATGTAAAAGTCCCTTCGTCTCCCTATAAAAGGGGGCGCGAGGGCACGTGTAAACGGATTCAGACTTTTTTGGGACTTGTGCTATTTGCAGGAGGGGTTTCAGTCTCTTTGTGCCCTAACTGTGCTGTTGAACGTGTTTTGAACTTTCACTTGTGTTAGGGTAGTATTCCGAATTGTTCGGGTACCCCCAACATTGGCGCCCACCGTGTCTCAGCCGAAAAAGAAACTCACGATGCCACCTCAAAAGAAATCCAAGAAGAATGCCCTAGTACAGGCAAACCAGGATGATCGCCTTCCCACCCAAGGAAATGAAACCTCGTTTGTTCCTGAATCCTCGAACGTAACAGACCAAGAACGAAGAGAAAAGCTCGAGGCCCTCATGAAGGCAAGAGCAGAAAAGACAGCTCACACCCAAGAACAACCTACTGAACAGCAAGAGCACGAGAATGTTGATGCTGATGATGATGCCATAGACAGACAGCTAGCCATGGTACACCAAAAGATACAACAACTACAGAGAGACAAAGAAAAGTTCGCGGCTCAGTTGCAGGCGAAGAGAAAAATCTCTGAAAAGCTAGAGCAGCTGAACAAAGCAAAAGAACAAATACAAGCAATACAGAGAGAAATTGACGAAATGAAGGAACAAGAGAACAGCTCCCTATGGCAGGAAACACCACAGCAGAACCCTGCGCCTGCAAGAGAATCCCCGAAAGAAAACTTTTTCGCGGGAAACGGAGTCTCACACTTCGTGGATTCTGAATCGCCGCTATCAATAGGGCTGCAAACAGCACCTTGGCCGCCGAAGTTCAAGCCTGTCTCTCTTCCCAAGTACAACGGCTTTGGAAACTCCAGGCAGTTCCTCATGAGATACGAGTCGGTGTGAATTCGGCGAGGAGGAGATGATGTTGCACTCGCCAAATCCTTCATCATAGCTTGCAAAGGACCAAGATCGAATTGGTACTCACTCGCGTTTGCCTCCACACTCGATCTACAAACCGGGTAGATCTCAAAACAAAATTCATGCAAGCGTTTCGATGTTTCATGACGAACGGCCCGAAGCCTCGGACACCGTACAACCGCAAGCAAAAGGACAGGGGAACCACTGCGGAACTTCGTGAGAAGGTTCATGCAACGAGAGGTCTCAAATCCCCGACGCCGATGACAAGACAACGATCAAGGCACCGACCAAAGGTCTCACCCCGGGGCCAACGGCTTCCCACCTCACAAGAAAGAAGCCTGAAACAGTTGAAGAACTATTTCGGGAATTGGAGGATTACATTCTGTCTGATGATGACCACCGCAAGAGAGTAGCCGAACGAAACGAGGCAAGACAGGGTGGCAGAGATATGACCTGGCGAGCACCACCACAGCATCCACGAAATGTAAACAATGTCGGAAATCCTCAGCAACAACAAGAAAGCAGGCCAAGTGCCAGGGGAGGATTCAGTCATAGAGGAAGGGGGAGAGGAAGAGGAACCCCAAGCCTCCCGAACCACAACCCAAGAGATCCCCACTTCTACTGCCAATATCACGGAAGAGGCCACAGCACCGAAGGGTGCCCAGAGACAAAGAAGAACATGGCACGAATCCAACAAGAGAAAGCACTAATGAGCATTGCATCCTCGATGCCAACACAGTTTCGGCCGAACTTCTGGCAGCCGCAGTTCGCGAGTCCGCAGTCCAGCTCTGTACCAGTTCAGCAATTTCCACAATCACAATCAGCATGGCAGCCTTCACAACAATTCTTCCCTCAGTCGCAAGCAATACAGTCGATCCAGCAGCCACAGCCCATTCGGGAAATCTTGCCACCGCCTCCAGAAAGCTCATCAAGGCCTCAGTCAAGTTCGGGACCTCAGAACTCCAAAGCATTGCCATCGTTCGGGACTATCATGCCAATCACGGGTGGATCTGCCATGGAATTTGAAACAAAGAAGCAGCGAAACAACTACTTCAGATCTGTGAATACTATCATCAATGATGGCCCAGCTGCCCGCCCGGAGTGGGCGAAGGTGCCAATCACCTTTACAGAAGAAGACTTCAGGCTGAAATCCGCGATCCACAATGATGCCATGGTGATTGAAGTCAACATTGCTGGATGGGTCATAGGAAAAATCTTGGTGGACAACGGGAGTTCGGCGGACATCCTATTCCTGAAAACATTCGAGAAAATGAATCTGAGTCAGCACATGTTGGACCCACCAGAGTACCCATTGCAGGGGTTCGGAGGGAAGCCCATCAAGCCGGTTGGAAAAATATCACTCCCAGTTTCTTTCGGAGATCTTGAGAATGCCAGAACTGAGAACCTCACCTTTGATGTGGTTGACATATATCACCCGTATCTTGCGATCTTCGGCGGGGGTTTCATGAACAAGTTCGATGCCGTCATAAGGCAACAAGTTCCTATGCATGAAGATGCCTCGCGCCCAAAGGGGTTATCACAGTATTCGGCAATCAACAAGAGGCCAGAAACATAGAAAAGGGCCACACGCCTGGTCAAACGAATGTGTATCAGCTGAAAGCAGCTGAAGAGAGGAAGGAAACCTATGAAGAGCCGAAGCGGGACAAAGAGAAAAATAACATAGCCGCAGAAGATGAAACAAAGAGAGTGTATCTGGACGACATGCCCGACAGAGCAGTCATAATAGGGGCGAACCTCAGCACCGAAGAGGATGATGAACTCATACGCTTCCTGAACAGAAACAAGGATGTTTTCGCATGGTCAGCCAAAGATTTGCAAGGCGTTGACAGAGACATAATCGAACATGTCCTCGAAACAGATGACAAGATACCGCCCAAGAAGCAAAAACTTCGGAAAATGTCTGACGAAAAGGTCAAGGCAGTGGAAGCAGAAGTTCGGGAGATTACACGATGCCCAAGTGATCAGAGAGGTCAAGTACCCAGTCTGGTTAGCCAACACCGTGCCAGTCAAGAAGAAAAATGGCAAATGGAGAATGTGTGTCGACTTCACCGATTTGAACAAGGCGTGCAAGAAGGACGATTTTCCCCTTGGAAAGGGTAGACAAAATCGTGGATGATGCGACCAACGGTGAGATGCTTTCGCTCCGGACATGTTCTCTCGGGTATCATCAAATCGAGTTCGCAAAGAGGACGAAGAGAAGACAAGTTTCATCACTCCTTTCGGAACATTTTGTTTCGTAAGAATGCCGTAGGGGCCGAAGAATGCGGGGTGCACGTTTTCAAGGATGATAGCAATAGTGTTGCACCAAAGCAGATTCGGAGAAATATCTTGGCATACGTGGATGACATAGTTGTCAAAAGTATTCGAGAGAAAAGACCATATCAGTGATTTGGCAGAAACGTTCGCGAACTTGAGGACAGCAAACTTGAAGCTAAACCCAGAAAAATGTGTGTTCGGAATTCACAAGGGAAAAGTTCTTGGATGCCTAGTGTCAACGAAAGGCATTGAAGCAAACCCTGACAAGATAAAGGCTCTGATGGAAATGCAAGAGCCAGCCTCAGTGAAAGATGTTCAGAAGTTGACAGGGAGAGTGGCTGCCCTCAACAGATTCATCCCCAGAGCTGCAGAAAGAAGTTTGCCATTCTTCCAAGTTCTCGAAGTGCCAAGAAATTCCGGTGGTCCGAACCTCGAAGCGATGTGCCTTTCACGAACTAAAGAACTACTTGTCCAAAGATGACCAAACTCGTCCTCCCGAGCCAAAATCGCCGCTTCTCGCCGTATGTGTCCGCATCAAATTCGGCAGAAGCGCAAGGTCTTGGCACGAGAAAAGCAAGAAGAAGGAAAGCTCGGACAAATTCCCGTATATTTCGCCTCCGAAGCATTGTCCGGTTCCAAGGTTTTTTATTCCGAACCGGAGAAGATCGCGTATGCGGTCATCATGGCAACAAGAAAGCTAAGACACTACTTCGAGGGCCACGAATAAGAGTTATCACAAACCAACCGTTAAGTCACCCGTACGCAAACAGGAGGCATCCACCCGAATCATCAAGTGGGGTGCTGAACTCTCCGAGTATGTGGTGGATTTCGAAAGAAGAAGTGCAATAAAATCGCAAGTCCTGGCAGATTTCGTCGTGGACCGGACCTCACCTACTCGAAACCGGAGGAAAATATGCCCGAACCTTGGGTAGTGCAGTGTGATGGAGCATGGTGTTACAAGGGGGTTGGAATTTCGGTCGTTGTAACATCGCCGACGGGCGTGGTCATAAGATATGCAAGCACGGCTCGTGTTCGCGAACAATGAATACTCCACGAACAATACAACGGAGTACGAAGCTCTATTGTTGGCATTGAGAAAAATGAAAGCCTTGGGGCAGCAGACCTTCATAATCGTAACGGACTCGAAAGTAATCCGGGAACACATCGAGAAGGAAAGCGAGGCCGAGAATCCAGTTCTCATGAAATATCTTGAAAAAGTCAGAGAAATGGAAAGACACTTCAAAGGATATTCGATCCAAAGACATCCCAAGGGATGATAACAATGAGGCGGATAAACCGGCAAAGGCGAGAACCGTAAATCAAGAACTACCACCAGATGTGTTCTTTGAAATCATCAGAGAACCTTCCATCAAAGATTCAAGAACTCAAATCGTGAATATGGTGGAAATTCCAGACTGGAGAGCAGAAATAATGGCCTACCTAAGGGGACATTACGAACCACAAGATGAACTGGAAGAGAAAAGGTTGAGGCAAAGGGCTCGGGGCTATACAGTGGTAAATGGAGAATTGTACAAATCAGGAGTCACTGAGCCTTGGTTACGCTGCATCACCTCCGAAAAAGGTCGTGAACTCCTAAAAGAAATTCACAGTGGATTTTGTGGGGCACACATAGGCACCAGGGCTTTGGCTGGCAAGGCGATAAAACAAGGATTCTATTGGCCAACCATAAACATCGACGCCAAGATGTTGGTTCGGCAATGTGAAGCATGCCAGAAGACGGGAAATCAGCAGAATCTGCCTTCAATGCCAGTTCATTTAATTCCTCCAACCTGGCCTCTGCAAAGATGGGGCATGGACCTAGTAGGCCCGTTGCCAACAGCTCAGGGCAATTGCCGATTCGCGGCTGTAGCGGTCGACTATTTCACGAAGTGGGTAGAAGCAAAACCACTCGCGAACATCACAAAGAACAACGATTCAGAAATTCTTTTGGCGGAACATAGTCGCGTGGGTTCGGAGTTCCTAGAGAACTGACGGTTGATAATGGCAAACAGTTTGACTGCTACACCTTCAAAGAGTATTGCAGAACCCTAGGCACACAAGCGAAATTTTCGTCAGTATATCATCCACAGTCCAATGGAGCAGTTGAAAGAGCCAATGGCCTGATTTTTTCGGGAATCAAGAAATGCTTATTTGATCAGAAAAAGGGAAAGTGGGTGGATGAACTTCCAAAGGTGATCTGGTCTCACAACACCACAGTTTCAAGGGCAACAGGTTTCACACCTTTTCGCCTACTCTTCGGGACTGAGGCTATGACACCAGAGGAGATCAAGAATGAAAGCATGAGAGTCTTGAAAGGAAAAGAGATAGAGGAAATTGATAAGAAGGTGGAGAAAGACATGATAGAGCCGACAATCCTCGAAGCGACGAGAAAACATTGAGAAGTACCGAGAGAGAGACAAGGGCATGGAGAGACAAAAAAGTAGTCGGAAGGACATCAAAACTCGGTGATCTTGTATTGAAAAGAAAGAAAAATTGGGAGAACCCAGGAAAACTTCATGAGTCATGGGAAGGGCCTTACATAGCCAGGGAAACAGATATGCCAGGGGCTTTTCGCCCGATGGAGCGATCGGCGAAGAGTTGCCGTATTCGTGGAATGCCGATAGCCTAAAGAGGTATTATCCATGAAAACCCTAGTTGTAGATAGGTGTAGTGGGTAGCAGTTTTTTCAATTTTCGTAAGTTCACATTTTAGCAAGATAAAAGCCCGAATCATGTATCTATAAGTGATTTCGGAGAGAAAAACTAGTTTTATTTCTTAATCGTCATACTAGAATAAGAAGGACCGTACTCTTTTCCTTGCAAAGGGGGCTCTAAATCAAGAGGCAAGGTTTTTAACGAGGCGGATCCCATGTAAAATACTCTTTCGATATATATATGAAGAGAGTCTTCCCCCCAAATTGCATGGTTCGTATTTTGTGTCTCGAAATTCCATCGTGAAAAAAGAAAAAAGTTCGTGAGAAAGGCTCCCTGATAGCCGAAATTCCATCGTGAAAAAAGAAAAAAGTTCGTGTGAAAGGCTCCCTGATAGCCGAAATTCCATCGTGAAAAAAGAAAAAAGTTCGTATGAAAGGCTCCCTGATAGCCGAAATTCCATCGTGAAAAAAGAAAAAAAGTTCGTGTGAAAGGCTCCGTAATAGCCGAAATTCCATCGTGAAAAAAGAAAAAAGTTCGTGAGAAAGGCTTCCGATAGCCGAAATCCCATCCATTAAGGGATTCCCACCGAAAAGGCCTGAGACAACAACAAGTTGTGGCCTAGAAAAATCCCATCCATCAAGGGATTCCCATCAAAAAGGCCTGAGACAACAACAAGTTGTGGCCTAGAAAAATCCCATCCATCAAGGGATTCCCATCGAAAAGGCCTGAGACAACAACAAGTTGTGGCCTAGAAAATCCCATCCATCGAGGGATTCCCATCGAAAAGGCTCCGAGACAACAACAAGTTGTGGCCTAGAAAAATCCCATCCATGAGGGGATTCCCATCAGAAAATTTGCATGATGATTTCGAGAAAGTGAATGTCTAAGGAATTGCCTCGTGTATTCTCACTCAAGATAGATTGTTGAAAATTTTTCAAGTATCATCATTGTAAGAAAAGGGAAAGGGGCTCCATCGACGATCGCGAGAAAAACCTTGGTTGAAGCAACCGAGGGTTGCTGTATCAACCGAGGCAAGTCTGCCAGTCGGGTCAAGTCCACAAAATTCGGAACAAATTTTGTCGACTTGCGCAGTAGAAATCGAGGTTCGCAAAAAACTAAGGAAGACTTCTCCTAGAAATATATGCTAGAAATTCGAGAATAGTAAAGTTCGTGAACCTGCAATCTAGTTTTCATGAGAAACGGCAAGGTGGGGGAGGGTGACGTTTTTTCAAAGAAAAAACATATTCATTGCCTTATTCGCATCAAAACTTCCGAACAGTTCTTCGATAATTACAACACTTGGCGTAAAAATTCAAAAAGAAAGCTCAACAACATGTCCCGGTTTACAAACACCGTCTTCGGCCACATCGCAAGCATAGGCGAAGTCGGAGGCATCGGCTAAGGGGCTAAGGGGCTCCGTCTTGGGAACCTTGTCGGACGGCGGAGTGGGTGACACGGAGTGAACCTTCTTGCGAAGTAAGAAAGACGAGGAGAGGTCAAAACAACCTATACAAAACTTAAGCGAGGCCTCAAACCAAAAATCGGAAAAATCCGTTCGGGATGCGTTCGTTTGAACAAAGCGCCACGCTTCACCACTAACGAACATATCGTCTCGATGAATCCGAAGTGGTAGCACGTCCGCGCAGCCCGGCTTGCGGGACTGCGCGCAGTTAAAATTTACAAAACGGTGCTTCGAGAAGTTTGATGAATCTACATAAATCTACAGCCTAGTCTCGAATTCACCCAAAAAGTGTTTAGACATGTCGCTCAATTCGTAACATCCACCTTCGGCGAATCTTCTTCTTGTTCGGGGACTTGTCCACCGTCGTTGCCATCATCACCGCCGCACCGCGCCGCCGCCGCCCGAGCCGTGCTAGCCGGACCCATCCGAACTCTCCCCGGAAGTCGATCCTTCGGGGGACGCGGCGACGCCTTCTCGCTCCTCCTTTTCTCTCAGCTGTGAAAGGAAGAGAAGAGTAAGGAAAGCTTAAGAAACTGGAACACCTGCGACGAACATAAGTCACGAAATCGAGCAAAAAGAAATTACCTCGTCAAGCTTTGCCCGCGCAACAGTCTTAGCAATATCCGCCCCGCCAACCATCCAGAATTCCTTCGCGAATTTCAACTTTATAGCCACAATGTCAGGGTTGTCTTGAAGTATCGTATCGCTGGTAACGCTTGGGAACTGAGAAAGGTTCGCGCGAAACTTCGCCAAGTCCACACGGTCGTAATCGTGAAGAACCTTCGAATACTCTCCACAGAAAAAGATACGGCGAAGTTGCTGGCACCAGAGATCACTTCGGGAAGAGCCTTGAATTCATCCTCAAGCCAATCCATGAAATCGGGGATATCAATGTCATCTGGGAGAGGGGCTGGACGAACACCGTACTCATTCAGGGACTTCTGGTACTCAGCATAAAGCAATTTCAGCTTCCCCAAAATTTCCGAAGTGTGTTTCTTTGAAGCTTCACTTTCTTCCGCCAGTGCCTTCTCAAGACCCACGATCTTCCGATCCTTCGAGCTCAGTGACTTGGCAAGGCTGGCGTTGTTGATGCGAAGATCCTCGGCAATCTTTGCAGCCCGCTCTTGTTGTTGCCGAAGTTTTTCGATCACACTCAGGTCATCTTCGTGAGATTTCCGAACTTTCTCCAGTTCTTTCTTGGACTCCTCGAGCGCGGCTTCGGCAACTTTTTTCTCGTCGTGACTCTTTTTCAAAGCCTCGGCCCGTCTCGGCCTACCTTCTTCTCGAGCTCCGAGTTCGTGGATTGCGCGAGACCAAAGTTACGCTCTAGTTCCTTTGACTTCGAGAAAGTTCTTCATTAATCTTCTCCTGCTTAGAAAGCCGCTCTATGGCAACCTTCCCAAGCATAGAGTACTTGAGAGTATAGTCTTCGTGGAAGCGCGCAAGTTTCGAAGGAGAGTAGGAATGCAACAGATTCTTGAATTCTGAAAAAATCAGCAATAAATCTCGGTGAAGATTCAACAATCGCGAATAACACAAAGAGGAAGTGAGAATCAACAAACCTTGCTTGCTAAAATGTTGCATGGTAACCCGTTTAGTCGAGCCCGAAGAGGCCTTCCCGGAGATGAAGGAGTAGTTTCGGAGATAGAAAGAGGCATTTTTTCGGAGCCTTGAGCGACTTCTTCAAGTCGTTCCGACGCATCTTCTCCGTTTCATCAACAATTGTGGACGATTTCCATAGAGTTAAAAACTTGGACGTCTTCCCCCCGACGCCAATTGTCTCGAAACCAACACGCAACGGCTTGCCGCGATGAGACGTACCAAAGCTTTTGTTAAAGGCAGCCAAGGAAGGAGAAGGCGCTTGGTCTTCGGGGACGACCTCCCGAACTTCGACCAAAGGAATATTTTCGGCGAATGGCCCTCCCTTTGAATGGTGCGCTCAAGGTCCCGGGCGAATTCGGAGGAAACTTGATCGCAGCGAGCCGACCTCAAGAACGGGGGTCTTGGCGGCGGCGGGGGATTCGGTGCGAACAATAACTTCGGCAAAGAATAGTGGACTTTTCGGCGGCAGCAGCTAGGAGACGCCTCCCTTCGGACTTCGGGAGCAACATCCGAAAAGGAGTCAATGTCCACGAATTCATTTTCGGAACCAGCGGGACAACCTGTCTCGAAAGTTAAATAATGGCCGAGAGGAAAACACCTTTAAGGCTATCTCGTCTTCGTGAGAGTGTCGTCGTCAAAGGTGGATGGGACTCGACGAACTTCGATGGAGGAAACTTTCTTCACGGCCTTTCTTCAACTTTTTGCGGCTCATCCGGGCAAGCCCCGGCGACTTGGAGTTCGGCTTCCGAGGATCGAGGTTCGGAGGTCTTTCTCTTTCGCTTCGACGACTCAAGAGATCCGGTCCTTGAAGGTTTCACTCCCGAAGAGGTTCCCTCGGTGGCGTGCGACGAGCCGCGCTTCGACGATCTGATTCGGGGAGCGTTGATGGGGGCGGGCCGAGCAACCGGCCACAAGAACGGCGGGAATTTTCGGTTTGGGGCCAGGACCTCGAGAGTCAAAAAATTTGTCACCGCTGATCTCTGAAAAGACGCGATTAATCTTCTTCTTGTGTTTCACCGCAGCCTTGTACGCCTTGTACTCGTTCATGGTATATTCGCCTACCATGACGGTGACCCTCTTCTCCACTTCGTCCATGAAGTCCTTAGCGCTCCGGCCCTCGCGAAGTTTGATCCCGAACTTCGGGAAAGGCACATTCGATCCGCCCGCTGACGTTGTAGTACACGAGTTCGGAAGGGGACCACCGTTCGAGATAGGCCAGATTCGCGCGGCGACAAATTCTTCAATAATGTCGCGGCCGCCAAGTATCGTGCTGGCCAGATGAAATGCACTTTCGCAACTTCTGATTCCCAAGGCCCGCTGGTTGTATCTCCCGACATTCACTGCAGCAAGGGGTGTGATCGGGCTCGACATCTTCGGCTCATCAACCTTCAAGTAAAACCAATAAGACCTCCAATCATCTGTGAGGTTGGTTTTGCAGCAAGGAGCAATTTGGATTCGAGTGATCCCCTGTCGAGTGTTCTGGCGTCGTGTATTGAAGGTGCAGCACGCGTGCTGACTATGGTAGAACTGCCCGTCGTCGCCCTTGATAACTTCAGGGGTGATCACCATCTCAAAAAACCGAGTGAAACCGTCGACGATAGGATTGCACCCGAAGGTTTTCAGGATCCAAATATACTTCGACACTTCAAGGAAGGATGTCGGGGTGAGCTGGTGGATCTTTACCGAAAAAGCGTCAAGAATCGCCGGCAGGACGGGATCACAAGGAAACCTTAGCCCACAAACGAAGAAGTCCCGAAACACTACAATTTCTCCCTCTTTGGGAGTGGGAATCAGCTCGTCGAGAGGGGCGCGCCCAGCGCCAGGGGAGAAGAACCCGGCCTTCTCGTATTCGCGAATCATGTTGCTTGTGACCTTAGATTCCCCGAATGCGAGCGAAGGCGGCAATGGGCCGGAAGTCCTCAGCATAACAAGATCGTCAACATCGGCGTCTACTTCCCCAACTTCTTCGCCACCATCAGACCCAACTTCCCCATCCTCGCGACTTTGGGAGCCGCTGGGCGAACCAGGATCCTCAGCCGGTGTAGCGATTTCGGCGGCTGGGTCGAGTGGGAGACCGGCAGCGATGAGCTCTTCGGTAGTCATGGGCCTAGCTGTGCTTTTAACGCGAGCCACCTAACCAAAAATTACAAACATTCAAGCAGGTGAGAATAATGTTCGGAAATAAAATTCGCGAGGTCACAATGTCACTACACCTAAGTTTAACGAACTAACAAATCAACGAAGCATAGATAAATGAATACCTTAGAGGAACACAAACAAGGCCGGGAATTCGTAAGCTTTCAAGCAGAAAACCAGAATCAACGAAGAGAGAGAGATGCGCGGATCGTGAAAAGCTCCAGAGCGGTAAAAAATTTTTAACAGCAACAGCCCGCTATTTATAGGGCCGGGGAGGGGTAGTTCCGCGAAGTGCGTCTCGATTTAACCGCCTTTGGCTCCCCGGGTGACGCGTGTCCCCTCCGACGTTCCGAGGGTGACGTTTTTTACTAAATTTCCGAAAGGTTCGTGGAATCGGATCGTCGAGTCAACCCGCTTCCCGAGGGGGCTAGTGTTGGCGAATTCAGAAAACCCGTCACCCTCGAAACGTCGAGTTTAACGAAATTCTCAAAGCATGTTTTTCGAGAGCAGAAATTCGCGATTCTCGGAAGTCCGGGACCCGCGGAGTCTCGAATTCGCGAATGTGCGAGTTCGGGAATCTTGATTCGGTGAAGAGGCGGAGTCATGAACATGCGGAAGCCCGAAATCTCAATCGTTGATGGTCCGAACTTCGGAGATTTGCCGATTCGGGAATCCGGTGAAGACTCGTTCGGGACTCGGTGCGCAAGGACACGCACGAACCCGCCGGGAAGCAAGAGCCACTTCGGGAATCAGAGAAGACCTAGTTCGAGAACTTCGGGCGAAGACATTCACGAATCACGGGAGAAGCAAAGTCAAAGTTGTAGTCCCAAAAAGTTCGGGTTTAGAGTGTGAACTAGTGGCGGACTTGTAAATGTGAGAAGGGGGAAAAGACATTCTTGTGTGTGTTCACATTAGGAATATTCTCCGAGCCCGAGGGTATTATCGGAATGTAAAAGTCCCTTCGTCTCCCTATAAAAGGGGGCGCGAGGGCACGTGTAAACGGATTCAGACTTTTTTTGGGACTTGTGCTATTTGCAGGAGGGGTTTCAGTCTCTTTGTGCCCTAACTGTGCTGTTGAACGTGTTTTGAACTTTCACTTGTGTTAGGGTAGTATTCCGAATTGTTCGGGTACCCCCAACACTTGGCAATCAAAGCCGAGTAAAGCCAATTCAACTCCGTGTTGGTTATCTTTGTCTCTCTTGTTCTCCCAAAAATCCACTTGCACAAAAGTGACACACTTGGACGATGGGGTTCCGGATAGCATTTCTTCGTTGATGGTCTCCTCCCGTGATCATACTCCAAAAACCTTCCCATGTGCCTTCATGCACATCCACTTGTTCCGGAGCTCCCTTTTGAAAATAGGAGATACTCACTCATGGGTCGCGATACTAGAACATGCAATCATTTCGAACATGAAAACCAATCTAATCTATCGGGGATTGTGTTGAATGGATCCAAGGAAGCATTGAGACCCTTACTCCCTTTACGGCATGGTAGCTAACCTTAAGCATTAAAGTATATTCAACACAAGATGATAGATAGATAACCCAACAAGGTATGATCACATCTCAAGATCGATTACAACCCATGGATGAAAGGAGATTACCCCATCAAAGTGCTAGAAATAGCATCATTGATCAAGGTTACCCTTCTGACGGTGTCTTCCTTCTTCTCCACTTGTGGGCTCCCTCCAACGGAATGAGAGACTCAAAGACTCCTTCATCAAGGGTATGCGCCATGGTCATGAAAATTTCCTAGGCGAATTCCTTGTGGGTGTTTGCCGACACTCCGTTAGAGAATTGCACCGGTGTCCCGTGTGAAACCCAATATCCGGAGAGCTTGGTCGTCGATGTCGACGTTCGCTACAAGCCTCTACTTAAGGTGAGCAAGCTTCTTCTCCTCCTCCTCCGTCATGATGACAAACCCATCGGAATACCGCGGAGCATATGGAGGTGGAGCGGATGATCGTGTCAAGTGGCGAGGTTGGACGAGCGGCTCCTCCATATGTTATTGAAGTTTGGTAAACCTCATAAAAGAGTTTCGTGTGGCCCTCATGCCACCAAGGAGAAGAGTGGTTCCTCCTCGGCGGTGCCGTGTCCTCCTCCATACTCCGAGGAAACTCGGAAACCGAGTGCCTCCTCGAAGAGGTTGTCGATGATGGCTTAGACGACGATGATCCCTTTTTCTTCGGTGAAAAGGCTTGTAGTTTTCTTCCATGATTGCAGCACTCTCCCTCACAAATATATATCCGGGGTTTTCACCCGGTAACAAGGTACACAAATATTATTTTGGAGTCTGGACTTTGAGTGGATTAAGGATGTGATTTGTTGCACGAAACAAACGCGGTGGATGGCTAAGTCTAAGGTGGTTCCGGCCTACAAACTAGAGCACACGAACAAAGAGCTGGATGGGAGACTTACCTCTCTCCTCTTGGCTCGGTTCTTCTCTAGTGCATTCATGTTGCTTCGTGACCGCGTACACCGTCCAAACATTCCCGTCCACTCCTTCGCTTGCATTATTGCTCCTTCCACTTGATGTTTTCGCTTGATTCACTTCCATACTCCATTGCCTCACATGCCTCCATGATATTCCTACAAAACAAGGCCTTGGCTGCCCCCCATGCTTGTACTTAGCATGTGGTTTGATAAAAGATGTTGGAGGGGCATCCCATGATGTATCATGGTGCATGTATGATTAATTCAAACTAGATTGCCTCCCTTTAAGTGTGTTTAAGGCTAAGCACTCCTCTAATTTCGAAATTCAAAAATATTTTTCAGAGCCATGCAAGAGCTCAAGCATAAATTTAGAGAAGTTTTTAAACCATTAAAAACAAATGTAAGTCGAAAATATTTTTCGACTACGTCGATTTCGGTCTCACCGGTATAGTTTGCCTTCATTAGTTGAGAGCAAGCTTTTCCCGGCTTGATCATGGGGGCATAGGTTTAGGTCCTTATTTTGATTAGATGAGAGAGATTTTGAATGAAATAAAATTAAGTGAGGCTTAGAAAAATTCTAATCTTAGAGAAACCAAGGATATGGATTTTTAAACCAACAAAAAATCAATATTCTAGGTTCACGCGAGTCCTACCACGTGCTGAAATTGAAATAACATCTAGATATAAGTCACGGCTCTACTCGTGTGTTTTTAGCATGAAAAACAAGTCAACCACAACATCTTAAAGAGGATGAAAGGTTGAGTTAGGTTCTGAAATTTTTTTTTGTTGTGGTTTCTCGAAAAAGAGGCAAACAATCACATAGGATGGTTCATGTAAAGGGTTTATGATCAAGCAAAATATTCAACCAAGAATTATGTCTCTAATATTGTTAAACCATTCTAAGTCTAAGGTTTTGCATAGTAAAATTCAAAACTGAATTAAATTTAAAAAGACTTGAAAAACCTGGAATCGGGTTGTCCTCCCGTAGCTTATTCCCGACTCGACGAGACGGGTTGCCTCCCCGCCTAGCGCTTCGTTTATAGTCCATGGCTAGACTTCTTCACTTGATTACTCCGGATCAATGCTCTTTGCGGGCGCTGCAATCTTGGGTACCCACTTTGGCTTAGTCATTTTTTTTGGTCTTCACGAGCCGGCTTTGTCCTTTTGTCTTGACGGATGCAACAACTTCCTTGTGGCTCGGCATCTCGAACTCCGGTCCTTCTGGTCGTGATCGTCATGGTCTCTAGTGTGATCCTTCATCTCTCCCGAGTGAGCTTGAGTAGCCTTCGCCGTCTTCGGACCTTGGAGTTGTCTCGGATATTCTTCTTTGTTACCCATCGGACGCCGGCAAGTTGTCCCACTTGCGTCTAGCATCTTTATCACGATGAACACTTCACGTATAGAGCTTCCGACCTCCGTCACCTTGCCATCTAAATTCTTCAATATTTTCTCCATAGCCTCGAACTTAGTGACGGCGTCCTTGTTGATCTTAGCTTGCTCGTCCATCAAGTCTTTGAATTGTGCACAAAGAGGAACCAAAACTTGAATCGACGAACTTGCATTAAATCGGGGTTACCTTGGACATGGTCGTACTCCACACACCCCTTGCATGTGGATCTTGCTTCGGCAGCCTTTAGGTTGAGCTTCTTTCTCCATCTCCATCTTCTCCATCCTCCTCTTAAGTAAACCGGTATGCCACTCAAGGAATCCGGCTCGTATGCATTCAGCTCTCGCAATCGTTATGCGGATAGTTGAGACTTTGATCTTGAACGGCCTCCCGCGTCTTGAAGATTTATGATAGGTAGATCAACGATGTCGGGGTGCGTAGTGCTCCGGTGGTTGAGGTTGATCTCCCTTTGGACTTCGAGGAGGTGATTCCCTTGGAGATTTCGACGGTCCTTCGACTTCAACTTTTGAATTTCCAACCCTTTAGCTTGTGTTGCACATCACCTTTGCCTGTAAAGTTTTCCTGGATCATCCACAAAAAAGTTTGGGTTTCTTGGAAAGGTAGCCAACCATCTCCGGTTAGGGTTAGTAATAAAACAAAAATCTAAACATAAAAACTAGGGTTAATCAAAACTAGATTAGATTGACTCTTTTTTTGCTTTTGAGGATGATCAAATATAAGAGATGCAAAAGAAAATCAAAAGAAAAAGCTGAAAGATAAGCAATAATAGATCGGATCTTGATTGCTTGTTCCCGGCAACGGCACCGGAAAAAGGGGCTTGTTGACGGTTCATAGTTGTATCAAAGTTCGTTTAGACTCGCAAGCGTACAAGTCTCCCGTCGTAGTCAAGGGACCCTTCTTCCCTCGAGTGGTGAACCCAAGGTATCGAATCCGTGGAACAATGTGCAACGCAAGGATTCAATCTAGTAAACCAAGGTAAAGCTATCTATTGAAGAGGCTATTTGCATCTAATCTACTAACTCATAAAGAAAACACATCTAATCTAATCTACTAAAGAGGTAACAAGAGAAAACAAGAGATAACCAATCTAGAGAATCTAGATCATGCTTATGTTGTAGCTCCAAACAAGATAGATGAAGATAGAAAATCGAATCTCATTAAAAGCATCTTTAAATCGTGGCCTTCCCATCCGACTCCGAAAACGCCCGCCTTTCGAACCCCCGTTCGTCACAACGTATCCCTATTCATGCGGGTAGTCTAGGGTGAGTTTGATAGAACAAGTTGAAATCACTTGGCCGGTCCGGTATGCACCTCTAGCCACCGCGGCTACAAGAGCACCCTCGTAATCTAGCTATAGACTAGATCATAGAAGAAGCAAAACCAAGAAGAAAACAAAATCATCGAGAAGGCACTTGATCGCTAGAAATCGAATTCACTTACAAACTTCACCATGAATGATTACATGAACAAGATCACCACCGGGGCCCTCCCTCGATCTTGATCCTCACTCCGAGCTCCGACGTGGTCTTCCATGCAAGGTTCCCACGTCGGCTAGGGAAACCCTAGACAACTAGCACGACCCTCATCTCCGAGATGGTGTCCCTCAAGCTTCTCTCGCTCCTCGGCGGTGGATTACGACTTGATTGATGCGTGGCTCTCGGTCCGGGGGGCTATTTATAGCCCGAGAAGCAATTAGGTCAAAGGGGAGGCCGATTGGGCCCCGAAAAGGGCCGGGCCGGCCGGCCTGGGCCCAATTTGGCCCATCTCGTGGCCTCGCTTTACCCGGTGTTGCTTCCCGCGTCTTCTAGATGTTCTCCCCTTTTGCATGTGGGCCCTTGACGTCGGTTTCTCTCCGAATTGGACTCAACTCCTTGTCTTGCAAGATTCGAAGCACTTTTCGGTTCGGTCCTCGGAGTTTATCATCTTCTCGGGCTTGGTCCTTGGGCTCTTGGAGTCATGTTCACTTCATTGCTTGACTTGTATCGGGCTTCAAGGTCTTGTCATGAGGTGCTTAATGAACTTATCCCGGAAGTCTTGCTTTCAACATTAAAACCATGCGTAAACACTTAACTCCAAAACCGACATGCACAAGTGAACTTGTTATACCACGGGAGTTAGTACCAATGAATAAGATACAAAAGTCATGCCAACACCGAAGGTAAACTCATGGCTAGGTTGACGGATTTTCACCGTCAACGGGAGTACTCCCGGACGGGGCACGCCGTGTATGGCGGCATATCCTTGAAGATCCGCGTCGGCCTCTCAATGATGTCGTCATCATCCATCTCTGCTCCGGGCATCCGCGACGTGTCGTCGTCGCCGGTGTACTCGAATCCCAAGGTGTCTCGAGCCATCAGTGGTTGCACCCTCCGCTTCATGAAACTGAAGGCCACATGCTCGGCCCTCAGTCCAGCTTCCCTGAGCACCTTGATGCGTGCCAGCAGCTCGGGAAGCTGGATCCCTTCCTGCATGGTGGGCTCCGTGTTCCACCACTCGCGGTGCCTGGGCTGCCTTCCGCTCGGCTTCGGCAGGCCGGGGTGGTGGTTCGTGATGTAGAACCACCTCGTCTTCCAATCGGTGTTGGAGTCAACGAGCTTGTACGCCAGGTACTGCTCCGCGGCGTCTTCTCTCAACTGGATGCCGGCTCCTCCGACTACTCTTGGATTGGTGGCGCTTGGCTGCGGCTTCACCCGGAAAAACTTCCGGAAGAGGATCCAGTGCGGCTTGATCCCAAGGAAAGCCTCACAAAAATGCACGAAGACCGCGGTATGGAAAATACCGTTAGGGTTCAGATTCAGGTACTCAACTCCATAGTACCCGAGGAGGCCCTTGAAGAAATCACTAGCGGGAGCGCAAGTCCGCGCTCCACGAATCACGCAAACATTGGAATCTCGTCTTCGGCTTTCTCCATCGGATATGGATCTCCGGCAGCGGCCCTCCACATGTCAACCTGCTTCTCCCGGATAAATCCGCTGTTCAGGAGGGCCAACAGATCTTCGGTCTTCACTTTTGATTTCTTCCACTCGCGGCTTGGATCGGCCCGCGGTGGAGACATTGGCGCGCGCGGCCGGCGGCGGCCACGGCGGCCTCTTCGCGGCCCCTCTTCTTCCCGGCGGCTTTCGCAGACTTGGATGGTGAAGGCTTCATTCTCCAAGTACAGGGCGTCTTCACGTGCATCCGCTCGGAGGCTACCCTAAAAGCTGCGGGTGGCGGCGCTTGGATCTACTACGGCGGCGGCGTGCGCCGGGAGTGGATCTACCTCGGATGGAATCGGAATGACGCGGCTCGAATGGGTGAAAAACCCTAAGAGTTTTGGCTTCTATTTATAAGTCAAACCGGCTCTCCAACGGCCGAACGATAAGTCCGCGCTCGGCTGACTCAGCGGTCGCGCGTGACCCTTCGTATTCTACTAGTCGACGCGCCTCACCTCGGGGGCTCGGCTACTTCTACTCGATTACCTGGGAAGCGACAAGACTCAGGAGCATCTCAGGACACATTCTTCAAGATGACCCTTCAATTCGAGAGGAAGTACTCGACTCAAGGCTCGGGGGCTCCGTGCCACGTGTCCTTCGGTTTTTTCTCTCCGGATTTTTCGGGACTTTCTTGCCAAGACTTCGGATGGACCCTCGGCCCGTAGCCTCGCGCTCAACCTAAGGCTCGGGGGCTACTCCATATGGAGTGCGATTTTGCAATCGCACCTCCATATCGACTCCGCTTCAAGACAAGACGGGCATTTTATGAAGACCTTCGAAGGCGTGCTCGAGGACGCTTGGGACTACTCGAGAAGACTTCAAGATTGCTCAAGCATCGGTTCGGAGTACATTCCGACCTCGGGATGCTTCGACTACTCCCGAGGACTTTTGACTTGTAGTACTCGGGGACGCTTGAGGACTACTCGTTGAGGCCGTCAAGACTACTTGAAGCTATCCTTCTCGACTACAAAGTACTCGGGGGCTTGTCGTATGGACCTCCCCGGGCCCACTACCTTGGTGGGTACCGGGACCGACTACTCGGTGGGCCCCTGGGACTACCGGCTTGCGCTACATGGCATCTAATGGCGTGGAGCACAAGGACTGCACAGGAGTAGTACTCGGTTAGGGAGCTGTACATGTTCCGCACTGTATGGAGGACTCCTAGACGTACTCGACTAGTACTCTCTCCCTACTCCGACTTGTAACCCTGCCTCCCGGACTATATAAGGCGAGGCAGGGACCGATCTCTAGGATCATCTCACATCACCTCATCACGGCGCACCATTGCACCATCTTGTTGTGACGCCCGTGTTTTTAATTACCGTCATTAACGCTAATGACCGGATCGGCCGAGTCAAACCGGTCAAACACCGGTCAAACCTAGGTCAACCTCCGGGTCATCACCCCGAAAACCTCGCCAATGAACCCTAATGAACCCCTTGACCAAGTTTGCACACACCCGTAGTCAACCCTCGGCCAAAGACACGATCAAACCCCGCTTAACCGTTGACATCGGCGAATGTCGTCCGGAACTTTTGCCGCGTTCCCCAAATTTCATCTAAACACTTCAAAATCTACCTTTATGAAAGTTGTCCATCTTGTTGAGGGACACAACTTTCATGTAGATTGGCATTTCAAATTTTGAGAAGAAATTGGTGAAAAACTTGATCGACTGACAGTACCTCCTGTTTTCCAGACAGAGCCGGCATTCAATGTTGGCACGACGTTCCTGCAAAATCCGTTGAGAAAAACACCCTATAGCCTTTTTGAAAGTTGTAGAGGGTAACTAGATCTACAACTTTCGTATTCAAAGCTTAGTCAACTTTTAATCAAAATTTTGGAGAAAACTTAATTTGAACGGGGCCGGTTTGAAATCCGGCGAGGGCCGACGTCGCGCCGTGTCGCGACGCCGCGCGCGCGCGTGCGCGCGCGGGCGCCGCGCCGCCGCCCCGCCGTGCCTCGGTCCACGCGCCGCCCCGCGCCTTCCCAATGCAGCCCGCCTCCGTCCCGAGGTGGCACGCACGCCGGGAACGCCCCGAACCGCGCGCGGTTGTACGCCTTGCCCCCGCCCGCCCGCCCACCGCCGCACGGCCGTGGTACGTGCCTCGCCCGTGCTGCCCCTTCTCCCGTGCTCCGCTCGCGCGTCCCCTTAAAGGCGCCGCTGCCCGTTACCGCGCCGCACGGCTCCCCTCCCCGTCGCACCGCGCCGCGCCGCGGCGTCCTTGCGCCCGGCCGCGATGAGCTCCGGTTGCGGGCCTTCTTCAAGCCGAGCGGCGCTTCCTCCACCCTCCCTTGCCTCTACCATAGATCGCCGTCCCACTTCCCCAACAAACCGAGCCGCAGCCTCCCGGGAATGGTCGCCGCCACGGCCACCTCCCCGGGCCGCCGGCGTGCCCGCCCTCCCCGCCGCTCCTAGCACCAACCGACCCCAAGAATCGAGCCCTAGCAACCCAGAACCCTCCCCCGCCCATGCCCGGCCAGCCCCGGCCGGCGGTTGGCCGGAATTTGGCCGGACCGCCGCTGCCCGGCCGCCCAGGGATGACATTGCAGACGCAGGAATCTTTCCAGGGTCTTTCTCGCAAAAGGGTAACTCCAATAGTGAAGTAACTTTGCTGATTCTTATAAATTGCGTAGAAAATCACAGAAAATTCGGAAAATGTGAAACCAATTTTGTTGGTTCCGCGGTGATTTATACTACAACTTTTGTTATTCTGGCCTGAGCTAATTCCTGTTAGTTTTTGCACGAAAAATACAAATGTGAAAACCCTAGATCTGTAATATCTCAAAAACCATAACTCCTCTGTAGCTACTTTTTGGATATGTTGTGTGTTAGGTCAGGACTAGCTCCTATGCCAAAAATTGCACAAAGTTATGATGTAAATATTTTTCTAAAAATGTTTTTCTATCTCTGGCAGATCTGCATAAATGATTTTTCTTGTTAAATATATTTTTGTTCTTGAGCCCAACTTGTGCATACTGTCTTGTAATGCTAAAAGACATATCTTGTGAATTAATCATGTTTTTTGAATTAACAGAAATAATTCTTATTGGTTTATGCATGTTTTCCTTTGTAAATTAATAAACCAAGTTCAGTAGAGGTTCCATGTGAACATGCTGGTTCTTTAGACTTGTTTAGGTTCAGAGAGCATGCACAAGAGAATTTGGATCATTTTGATGCTTATTTATTTTTATATGCATTTAAGTTGAATCACTAGTTAGCCTTTATTATTTTCCATAATATTTAATTTTCCTAGCATCCAACACTTACATGTGGGTCCAATGGACCAGGATAGGTGCTAGTAGGCTTGAGAAACACTCATGTAATTTTTGGTAATTTAATTGATTAATAAATGGCTTGGATACCCTTTTAATATTAAAGGGAAATTAAAATAGAGAGAAACCTTTAATTAAATCTTTTCCTTTTTGGAAGTACTATTTAATATGAATAAAAGAAATTTAATTATCATCACCGATAAGAAATTAATTCATAATAAAAATATTAATTACACCTTTGTTGGTGAAGATAAAAAGGAAATGAAGCTTCCACATGAAATGATAAGGCTTAATAAAGACCTTTAATCAAATGTGGAATAAAAGAGTAACCCATGTACAACCAATGACTTCCTAAAATAGAAATCTTAGATGAATGCTTGTTAAGGTGAATACGACCAACTAGAGTTGGATAGGACAACAAACTATCACATCACCTAAAGTGCATTGCATTCCGTGTAGATCTTCCGGACGGAGATTACTCCCTCGGTCCCGAAACCGAGGAAGGCGGAGCGGAAGGTTCTCTCGCATTACGTGGACGTACTCGACACCGAGGGTGCCCAAGCTAACCTAGTCGACGAAGGCAAACTCCGGTGCATCTAACCTAGTTTTAAAGTTCTTTATCCAATTATCTATGAATGATTATGCATTTACGTTCATGAGTTGAATGAAACCCTAGATGCATGATCCATAGGTACCTTTGTCCCTACTAGTATGATAGGTCGATAGTTGCTAAGCTATAGGACCGTTACAAGTCGGGTGATGACCTCACTCGCGAGAATAGGTCCCTAGATAGGAATCATACTATATCCTTAAATGGATTGCTCACGTGGTAAGAGCATGGGATGCGGGCTGCAGTCCGGTGGTTATGTGGGTTAAGTTTTTGAACGTACTAAGCACATGCCGGTTATGGGGCCGGTAAGCCTAGTACCATAATGAGGCGGCTAGGGATCCTACCGTTACTACTCTTGGGATTCGCTCTCACGGCTCGCCACCGGTGGTGTATGGTGACTCCGGTATCTCGCGGGGTATGCCGGATAGCCCGCACCAAAGATCGTAAGATTCGATCCCGACCCGAGGATTTATGGGGACGGCCGGGGAAAGTTGCCCTCGCGGGGACAGCCTACCGTGTGTTTGGGTCTACCTTGCAAGGTTTAAATCAATCGATTGTCGGCCTCTCACCGTTACCCGAGACTACTTACTCCACTAATCATGTGATCCCTAATGATGGAAGTTGATGAACTTTATGTTTGATTAATTGTATTGTACAACTTTGTTTGTACTAGTTGGCTAATGTAGTAAAGATTAAACTACTAGAACTTGTGCTAAAATCTTGAAAGTAAGGACCTACTCTTTGTTACTTTTTAGCAAAAGCAACCCAGTAGCCAAAAAGCCTTTCATGGTCTAGAATTGGTGAAGTAGATATCACCGACGGGTAAGACTTGCTGAGTATTAGTATACTCAGCCTTGCTAATGTGTTGATCCAGGTAATGCCTTCAGTGATGTGTGGCCCGGTGAGATCCCGCCCAGCTGGGAGCTGGAGTGGGTGGAGGACGACTACTGAAAGCATCATGGATGGCCTCCCGTGGTGACTTCGCTGCCGCTAGTTAAATTTCCGCTGCTTTTGTCAAAACTCTGAACTATCTCATCATGGCAAAAACTATGGTTTGTAATAAATAAACCCCTCGGGGTACGAATTTGGATATGAATGTTGTTGTATCTCTGGACTCGCCTTCGAGTGAGTTTTAATGCATATATTCGATCCTTGTGCTTCAAGTGATTTACCGGGCGTTAGCCCGGCAACTTACGACAGGATGGTACTTTATTATTGCTTAATGACCAAAGTGGATCGGTCTTAGGCGATAGTACGGTATTTTCCTGGGCGGGTTGTCACAGTTGGCATCAGAGCTTATATGCACCAGAGATTAATTAATAAACCTTAATCACTGATTTTTGAATAAAATATGCCAAGATTTTCTGATTTTCCAAAATACGTTGGTCCGCTAAGGATAAACTAGACCGAGAGGCCCTAGAGGGAATTTTGGGTTCTTTCAGGTGGCTTAATTAACTTATGGTTTATTTTGCTAACTCCCAGCACATTACTTTATGTCAGACTTACATTCTCGCACAACCATACTAGTTCATCACGTTTTGCCATACATGGTGGTACCACAAGAAAGTCCCGTGAGGGACTAGTGGGACCTATTCCAATGGGTGTCACGTCGCGTTTGAGTCTCGTCACGTTTTGCCATACGTGATGGTACCACGGGAAAGTCCGTGAGGGATGAGTGAGGCCTATTCCAATGGGCATTCACATCGCGTCAGAGTCTTAAATAGGACGCTGTCCATGCAGCGGCTTAACGCATGGATACTGTTTCTATAGTGAACGGTAATGAATGTGGACGCTTTCGTGACGTGCCGGCATGAAAGGTTCGTTTTTCTGCGTACATAACAGCGCTTCGTTAGTCGCTAAGTGAGTACCGTATAGCTCTCGGCCAGATATTATAGGTAGAGACGAATAAAAGCCTTGCCACCGGCACTAACTTCGATTTTTGGCTTGATTGCCATGTGAGGTCGATTGAGACGTCTTGCATGCATATGAAAAATCGAAACAACTAAATTGGATCCAAAAATCGAATTCCATATGTTCTCTAAGGAAGTTATGCTAGTGTGTGCTTTTTATAAACTACGGTACCTCCCATACCTAGCCGTCATACTGCCGAAATTTTTGAAAAATTTGTTTACCTTGTGCTAGGTGTAATTAAACCAAATTGTTAAAAACAATTGCCCTTAACTAGTTATCTTGTACTAGCAAGTCTCAATCCTAGTTCCGTTTGGTTTGGTTCACACTTTCCTAGGCACATCTAGGTTCGAGTACCATCCACCTTGTTTCCTTGATCGATGCTCAACCTTAAAAATTAAATAGGTGTTAAGGAATTTATTTTGAACCGGGAAAACTCGGGAAAGTTTTTGAGGCTTCGGATTTTTGGTTATGAATTTTTGTTCACAAGCGCCGAACTTCATGTCATTGTGTATGTGAGCTCGCTTCGAGTTCGACATATGACCGTGCCTTTGTGCACATGAATACCCAATATTGCCCGAGCATGAGAAAAGAACTTATGCTATTCTGCTCGTTTCCGTGGGAATGTCTTGGTCTCGGGATTCCAATCTTTAATCGTGATTCTCCTATCATCATGTCATTTCCGTCGACTTGTATTTTCCCTTCAACCCCTTGTCCTCAGACATGTTGGAGCACTAGGATATTCTTCGTATTGATATCCCTGTCGTGGTAACTTCAACTTCCAATCATGAGCTTATTCCTCGTGGTCTTGCTCACAACCTTTTGAAACATAAATAAATAATTATGTCCCTCCTTGAGCATGCATTTGCATAGCATGTGCATTCGGGAACCTTGGGTGAACTAACGTGCATACGCATGGAGTGTTTTCAATATCTCCCACTCTATCCTTTGTGTTTGGTGACGTTGTTATCTCATAATTAAAGGTGCCGTGACGGAACCTAGGGCGTCATGTGCGTTGCGGCCACATGATTTCCACTAGGAGCGCATCGGTATCTTGGTTGTGAGAATCGCGACTCACCACGCATACTCCTCAACCTGTGATTGTCTTCTCAACCATTAACTCGTTTCGTGGGTAACCGAGTCATGCTAACATGCATCATAAGCACCATACTACCCGAGCATAGGCATCGTGTCTTCATAAACATGTGCATCACATCACTTTTTGAAAAGCATTGCATCGTAGTGGTACGGCCATGCCACATAAGATTGCAAACTAAATAACGCGTGAGCAAGATCGTTCGGAAGATCCTATACCAATTTACCTCTCCATACTTTCTGCTTGCATTCCCAAATAAACTTCGTGCAGAAGCTTTCCATTACTTGTCGTCTTTGAATACTCTTACGGGCTAAGCTTGAACCGATGGTGGTTATGCTCCTGCCCCATAATCCCATCGTGTTGCTCCCCAGAGTAATTCCAGGAAATCCGAGAGGACCACTTCTCTATTCCTCTACCTTGTACTTGGAATTTCGAATCTCGGGACGAGATTCTTCTTAAGGGGGGTAGACTGTGACGCCCCAGGTTTTTAATTACCGTCATTAACGCTAATGACCGGATCAGCCGAGTCAAACTAGTCAAACACCGATCAAACCTAGGTCAACCTGGGTCATCACCCCGAAAACCTCGCCAATGAACCCTAATGAACCCCTTGACCAAGTTTGCACACACCCGTAGTCAACCCTCGGCCAAAGACACGATCAAAACCGGCTTAACCGTTGACGTCGGCGAATGTCGTCCGAACTTTTGCCGCGTTCCCCAAATTTCACCTAAACACTTCAAAATCTACCTTTATGAAAGTTGTCCATCTTGTTGAGGGACACAACTTTCATGTAGATTGGCATTTCAAATTTTGAGAAGAAATTGGTGAAAAACTTGATCGACCGACAAGTACCTCTTGTTTTCCGGGACAAAGTCGGCATTCAATGTTGGCACGACGTTCCTGCAAAATCCGTTGAGAAAAACACCCTAGAGCCTTTTTGAAAGTTGTAGAGGGTTACTAGATCTACAACTTTCGTATTCAAAGCTTAGTCAACTTTTATTCAAAATTTTGGAGAAAACTTAATTTGAACAGGGCCGAGTTTGAAATCCGGCGAGCCGACGTCGCGCCGTGTCGCGACGTCGCGCGCCATGCGCGCGCGGGCGCGCGCCGCCGCCCGCGCCGGTGCCGCCCCGCCGTGCCTCGGTCCACGCGCCGCCCCTCGCCTTCCCAATGCAGCCCGCTCCGTCCCGAGGTGGCACACACGCCGGGAACGCCCGAAGTCCGCGCCGCCAACCGCGCGCCGCCGTACGCCTTGCCCCCGCCCGCCCGCCCGCCGCCGTACCGGCCGTGGTACGTGCCCGTCCACGCTGCCCCTTCTCCCGTGCTCCGCTCGAGCGTCCCCTTAAAGGCGCCGCTGCCGGGTTCCCGCGCCGCACGCGCTCCCCCCCCCGTCGCCCGCGCCGCGCCGCGGCGTCCTTGCGCCGGCCGCGACGAGCTTCGGTTGCGGGCCTTCTTCAAGCCGAGCGGCGCTTCCTCCACCCTCCCTTGCCTCTACCATAGCTCGCCGTCCCACTTCCCCAACAAACCGAGCCGCGCCCTCCCGGGAACGGTCGCCGCCGCGGCCACCTCCCCGGGCCGCCGGCGTGCCCGCCCTCCCCGCCGCTCCTAGCACCAACCGACCCTAAGAATCGAGCCCTAGCAACCCGGGAACCCTCCCCCCGCCCGTGCCCGGCCGGCCCCGGCCGGCGGTTGGCCGGAATTTGGCCGGACCGCCGCTGCCCGGCCGCCCGGGGACGACATTGCAAACGCGAGAGAATCTTTCCGGGGTCTTTCTCGCAAAAGGGTAACTCCAACGGTGAAGTAACTTTGCCGATTCTTGTAAATTGCGTAGAAAATCACGGAAAAATCAGAAAAATGCAAGGCCAATTTTATTGGACTCATGGTAAATTATTCTACAACTTTTGTTATTCGGCCGAGCTAATTTTCGTTAGTTTTTGCATGACAAATACAAATGTGAAAACACTAGATCGTAATATCTCAAAAACCATAACTCCTCCGTAGCTAATTTTTGGATATGTTGTGTTTTAGGTCATGACTAGCTCCTATGCCAAAATTGCACAAGGTCATGATGTAAATCTTTTTCTAAAAATGTTTTTCTATCTCTCGCGGATCTGCATAAATGATCTTTTCTTGTTAAATATATTTATGTTCTTGAGCCCAACTTGTGCATACTGTCTTGTAATGCTAAAAGACACATCCCGTGAATTAATCATGAATTTTGGATTAACGAAATAATTCTTCTTGATTTATGCATGTTTTCCTTTGTAAATTAATAAACCAAGTTCAGTAGAGGTTCCATGTGAACATGCTGGTTCTTTAGACTTGTTTAGGTTCGGAGAGCATGCACAAGAGAATTTGGATCATCCGGATGCTTATTTATTTTTATATGCATTTAAGTTGAATCACTAGTTAGCCTTTATTATTTTCCATAATATTTAATTTTCCTAGCATCCAACACTTACATGTGGGTCCAATGGACCAGGATAGGTGCTAGTAGGCTTAAGAAACACTCATGTAATTTTTGGTAATTTAATTGATTTATAAATGGCTTAAATACCCTTTTAATATTAAAGGGAAATTAAAATAGAGAGAAACCTTTAATTAAATCTTTTCCTTTTTGGAAGTACTATTTAATATGAATAAAAGAAATTTAATTATCATCACCGATAGGAAATTAATTCATAATAAAAATATTAATTACACCTTTGTTGGTGAAGATAAAAAGGAAATGAAGCTTCCACATGAAATGATAAGGCTTAATAAAGACCTTTAATCAAATGTGGAATAAAAGAGTAACCCATGTACAACCAATGACTTCCTAAAATAGAAACCTTAGATGAATGCTTGTTAAGGTGAATACGACCAACTAGAGTTGGATAGGACAACAAACTATCACATCACCTAAAGTGCATTGCATTCCGTGTAGATCTTCCGGACGGAGATTACTCCCCGGTCCCGAAACCGAGGAAGGCGGAGCGGAAGGTTCTGCAAGACGTGGACGTACTCGACACCGAGGGTGCCCAAGCTAACCTAGTCGACGAAGGCAAACTCCGTGCATCTAACCTAGTTTTAAAGTTCTTTATCCAATTATCTATGAATGAGTGTGCATTTACGTTCGGGAGTTGAATGAAACCCTAGATGCATGATCCATAGGTACCTTTGTCCCTACTAGTATGATAGGTCGATAGCCGCTAAGCTATAGGACCATTACAAGTCGGGTGATGACCTCACTCGCGAGAATAGGTTCCTAGACAGGAATCATATTATATCCTTAAATGGATTGCTCACGTGGTAAGAGCATGGGATGCGGGCTCCGGTCCGGTGGTTATCCGGGTTAAGTCTTTGAACGTACTAAGCACATGCCGGTTATGGGGCCGGTAAGCCTAGTACCATAATGAGGTGACGAGGGATCCTACCGTTACTACTCTTGGGATTCGCTCTCACGGCTCGCCACCGGTGGTGTATGGTGACTCCGGGTATCTCGCGGGGTATGCCGGATAGCCTGCACCAAAGACTGTAAGATTCGATCCCGACTCGAGGATTTATGGGGACGGCCTGGGAAAGTTGCCGTCGCGGGGACAGCCTACCGTGTGTTTGGGTCTACCTTGCAAGGTTTAAATCAATCGATTGTCGGCCTCTCACCGTTATCCGAGACTACTTACTCCACTAGTCATGAGATCCCTAATGATGGAAGTTGATGAACTTTATGTTTGATTAATTGTATTGTACAACTTTGTTTGTACTAGTTGGCTAATTTAGTAAAGATTAAACTACTAGAACTTGTGCTAAAATCTTGAAAGTAAGGACCTACTCTTTGTTACTTTTTAGCAAAGGCAACCCAGTAGCCAAAAAGCCTTTCATGGTCTAGATTTGGTGGAGTAGATATCACCGACGGGTAAGACTTGCTGAGTATTAGTATACTCAGCCTTGCTAATGTGTTGATCCAGGTAATGCCTTCGGTGATGTGTGGCCCGGTGAGATCCCGCCCGGCTGGGAGCCGGAGTGGGTGGAGGACGACTACCGAAAGCATCATGGATGGCCTCCCGTGGTGACTTCGCTGCCGTTAGTTAATTTCCTTCGAGTTACCGATCTCGGCGAGGCCACATTCATCTACTTCGGGTACTCCCCTTAGTAGGTTGCCGGTCTAAAACACCGACAAGAATGGCGGAGGGGGGACAGAACCGTGGTGGTGGAGCTGGAGCCGGATAGTAATGATAAAAATGATCTCTCGAAATCTCCAAAAGCCGTGTTCGGGGCATGGACATCGTGGCCGAAGCCGTGTCCGTCGATCATGCAACTTCGATCTCGCTCGGACGTGGACATCCGAGAGAATCTATCATTGAGGGCACCGAGGTCATTCGAAGATCGTCCGCATATCACCCAACCGCGCATCATGGGGTCATGCATAGTATTAAAGACATGATGACCAAAGGTATCCGGACTAGTATGAATCCGATGCCGAAAATTTCGCTGCATAGTCTGAAAAGTATCAGTCATCTGCTGTCCATATGCCTCAAAGTGAGATTGAAACCCCGACTGCATTTGCTGAAACTGAGAGTTCATTGACTGTTGAATATTAGCAAAATAGGAATCAAAATATCCAGCAGGAGGCTCCCACTGTGGCTGCATGGGAGGAACTGGGGAGGAGGCATAGCATAAGCACTCTCATCAACATTAACATTGCCCATGTTGCCAACATTTGCATTTTCATCATCACCACCATGAGCCTCAATATTTTCTGCAACATTGTGAGCCTCTGCTTCCTGTCCATAGGGTGTCAATGGCTTGTTCAAAAAGGCTTTAGCATTGTAAAATGGACGATAAAGTTCATGCTTCACATCACATAACCCATTGAACCCCGTCTTGATCTTGATCAATGACATAATATAGGGAGCAAAATAAATACTATCTTGAACAAGACGTTTCTTGCAAACCATTTGATCAAGAATAAGCTTCACAACATTAAATCTAGTTCATTCATAACATAATCAATCACATTCCAATAATGTTCCTGGACTTTATCCTTATTACCACTTTTAGGCATAAAAGTGTGCCTAATGATGTTGTTGATGGCAGCTGGATGGTGTCTATGTCCTGCTGATAGGCAGTTCATTATGGTTGCATTAGAGGTGCCAGGCTCATAGAATACAGCTGTATCTTCAAGAATATCCTCGTTATAAACATCAATACCCTCGCTAAAATACTCATAGTTAAGATGATTAGCAGCTGCAAATTCTGCAAATGTGGCCTCATACTCACTTTTACCAGTCATCCATTTCATTTTCTTCCCTATGAAATCCATTTCATAAGTTGCATAGAATTGTCTAACTATTGTATCATTCCAGTCACATCTATGCTGAAGAAATGGTTTTAACCCCAAATTCTCAAATTTTGTTGCCACCCCAGCAAGGACAGGCTTAGACTCAAGATAATCAAAATCAACCCTTTGATGAGAGAAAACTGTGCACTCCATCAAACTACCGAAAAATGCTTGTTCTTGACAAGAGTGTGGAAGAATAAATTGGGGGTGTCACGTGGTTGATTATAAGCATTTTCATTTCTAGCAATAGCAAACTCTCTTTGTGTCCACTGCCTTCTAGGAGCTGTGTAATTAGCCACATCAATGATTTCAACATTGTTACCTCCCCCTTGACTTATCTCATCTTCATCCATCATGAATGAGGCACTTGCCGCTTCATCGGCCGGATCAAAGTCGCTGTCATTTGGATTGTCGGGTTCCTCTTCTTCCTCAGAGGTATCATCTTTTCTCCGCCTCTTCGATGTCCCAACATCCTTGCCCTTCTTCTTTGATGTGACCTTTTTGGTCACCTTTTTAGTGAGAGAAGCTATAGCCTTGTGAGCACTGTCAAAAGCCATATATTTCAATGAGTATTAACATTAGGAAGCAATTTGAATTGATCATGAAACCCCATTCGAGAAGCCACTGCGCATGGGAGCCGCGGCGGGGCCGCGCGAACCGTCCGCGTGGAGGCGGCGGACGGTCCGCCCGGTCCGGGATGGCGGGCGCCCATGAACAAGTGGGGCCGATTCTTTCCAACCTCATAACTTGATCAAAAACCAAAATTTCTTTACCAAAATTTTGCCGCAACACTACATTGATACCCCCAAACACATTCACCAAGCCAAAATCTTGAAATCATGGACGAATTTTAGATCACACCTCCAAACCCTAACCACCTCCTTGCTCAAAATCCAAGAGATAGACAGAGAGATTCGAAAAAGTACCCGGATGACATGGTGGAGAACCTCGCGGAGAGTCCGGGGATGTGCTCGGACGGTCCGGGGAGTGCCCCAAGAGAAATCCCTAAGAGAGGGGCTATCACTTTGAGAGGGAGAAGGAGAAAGGAGGAAGGGGGCGAACTGCTTCGGTGGAGGAAGGAGAGAAGAGGCTGAATCGATTTCAACCCGCGGCCTGGGACCCACCCGTGCGCGACACGGGCGGACAGTCCGCGACACCCCCGCGGACGGTCCGCGAGGCGCGCGGACGGTTCGGGCACCGGGCGCGAACGGTCCGTTATTGCTTCCAGAACGACCAGAGCTGCACCTTCGCCCCACGAGCCACGAGGACGGTCCGCGCTGCCCTGGCGGACAGTCCGCCAGGAGCAGCCGGACGGTCCGCCCTGTTGATACGGACGGTCCGACCTCCTTTTTGATTTCAGCGTGAAATAACTTTAGAAAGAGATTTTCAAGGATTTCTTTTGGGATCATTGCTCAAGAATAATGAGAAAAATTTATTGAATGATGCAATGTACTGAGTAATGCTAGAAAAATATGCAAAAGCAAGCTTCACGAAACTAAAAGACAAGAGATAAGTTAGAAATAAATAAGAGAGATAGACAAAAGCATATGGATAAACACATGTGCTAGTTCTCAAGCCACATTTGAGATGTCAATCACATTTAGCTCATTTCTCAATTTGCAAAATCGAGACTCATCCAAAGGCTTGGTAATTATATCCGCCAATTCATCATCCGTGGTTACTCCATTAATCTTGATATCTCCTTTACTCACCGATCTCTAAGAAAATGGTGCCGGATGTCAATATGCTTGGTTCTAGAACATTGAACCGGATTGTTTGCAATCTTGATAGCACTTTCATTGTCACATAAGAGAGGAATTTTCTTGAATTTCACACCATAGTCAAGAAGTGTTTGCTTCATCCATAGTAATTGAGCACAACAACTCCCCGCCGAGATATATTCCGCTTCGGCGATTGAAAGAGCCACTGAATTTTGCTTCTTAGATGACCAAGAAACAAGTGACCGTCCAAGCAATTGGCAACCTCCGGAAGTGCTCTTCCTATCAACCTTGCAACCGGCATAATCCGAGTCCGAAAACCCTACTAACTCAAATTGAGCACCCTTTGGATACCAAAGACCAATGTTAGGAGAATACTTCAAATATCTCAAGATATGCTTTACGGCGGTCAAATGACATTCTTTAGGAGCGGCTTGAAATCTAGCACACATGCACACACTAAACATGATATCGGGCCTAGATGCGGTAAGATAAAGCAAACTACCAATCATGGACCTATAAAGCTTAAGATCAACCGGTTTACCTCCCTCATCAAGATCAAGATGTCCATTAGTAGCCATAGGAGTTTTGATGGGTTTTGCATCTTCCATGCCAAATTTCTTTAAGATGTCCCTCACATATTTAGATTGGCAAACAAAAGTGCCTTCCTTCAATTGTTTGATTTGAAGACCAAGGAAGAAACTCAATTCACCAATCATAGACATTTCAAATTCCCTAGACATCATTTCTCCAAATTCTTTACAAAAATCTTCATTAGTTGAACCGAAGATGATATCATCAACATAAATTTGACAAATAAAGATGTCATTTCCAATTTTCTTGGTGAACAATTTAGTATCAACCTTTCCAATTTTAAAGCCATTTGAAAGAAGAAAGTCCCGAAGCCTTTCATACCAAGCACGAGGGGCTTGTTTCAACCCATATAATGCCTTAGAGAGCTTGTACACATGATTAGGCTTTGTGGGATCTTCAAAACCGGGAGGTTGCTCAACATATACTAGTTCACTAATTTTCCCATTCAAGAAAGCACTTTTGACATCCATTTGATATAACTTGATGTTGCGAGAACAAGCATAAGCAAGCAAGATTCTTATGGCCTCAAGTCTAGCTACGGGAGCAAAAGTTTCATCAAAATCCAATCCCTCTACTTGAGTATAACCTTGAGCAACTAATCTTGACTTGTTCTTTACAATAATACCATCTTCATTTTCTTTGTTTCGAAAGACCCATTTAGTACCAATAACATTATGATTCTCGGGTCTTTCAACCAACTCCCAAACTTCATTTCTAGTGAAATTATTTAATTCTCCTTGCATGGAAATAACCCAATCCGGATCATTAAGTGCTTCATCTACACGCTTAGGCTCATGGAAAGAGACAAAAGAATAATGTTGACAAAAAGAAGCAACACGAGATCGAGTTTGAACACCCTTACTAATGTCACCCATGATTTGATCAATAGGGTGATCTTTGGCGACTTGATGATGAATTCTTGGTTGATCAATTGGTTCTTGAGTTGATGGAGAAGGTGTGGTCATATGGACCATTTGATCATCTTCTTGAGGTGAGTCATTGTTACTTGAGTTACCATTTTGTTGACCATGATCATTTGTTGTGGAAGTGGATGGGTTAACTTCAATAGATACCGATGGATCTTCATCATCATCTTCTTCTCTAGGCATGATATCCCCAATTGCCATAGTCTTCATTGCTTTGCTTAATTCTTCACCTCTCACATCATCTAAATTCTCCTTTTCATCTTGAGAGCCCAAAGTTTCATCAAATTGCACATCATATGCCTCCTCAACAAATCCTTTAGACTTGCTGTATACTCTATAGGCTTTGGAATTTGAAGAATATCCAAGAAGAAATCCCTCGTCACACTTGCTTTGAAATTTAGACAACCGAGATCCTTTCCTTAAGATATAGCACTTGCAACCAAAAACCCGAAAATATGAAATATTTGGCTTTCTTCCATTTAGAAGTTCATAAGGTGTTTTGTTGAAGAATCTATGACAATATAGCCTATTAGAGGCATGGCACATGGTGTTGATAGCTTCGGCCCAAAAAGAATCCGAAACTTTGTACTCATCTAGCATTGATCTTGCCATCTCAATCAAGGTTCTATTCTTCCTCTCAACAACACCATTTTGTTCCGGTGTATATGTAGTTGAAAACTCATGCTTGATTCCTTTCTCATCACAAAACTCTTCAACATTTGTGTTCTTGAACTCACTACCATTGTCACTTCTAACTTTCTTCAATTTTAGCTCAAATTCATTTTTGGCTCTTCTCACAAATGACTTGAAAATATCACATGTAATAGCCTTGTCATGAAGAAAGAATACCCAAGTGTATCTTGAATAATCATCCACAATTACAAAACAATATGTATTGCCACCAATGCTTCTATAGGTAGTAGGGCCAAATAAATCCATATGTAGTAATTCCAATGGTCTTGTGGTTGACATAGTACTCTTGTTAGGATGTGAGTTGGCAACTTGCTTTCTGGCTTGACAAGCACTACATAATTTATCTTTCTCAAATTTTACATCTTTCAAGCCAAGAACTAAGTCATGTTTCACCAATCGGTTGAGTTGTTTCATACCAACATGACCAAGTCTTCTATGCCATAACCAACCCATAGAGACCTTTGAGAATAAGCAAGTAGTCAAATTTGCCTTTTTCGATGAGAAATCCACTAGATATAAGCTCTCATGATGAAAGCCCTTAAAAATAGAATCTTTCCCATCAAGTGAGGTTACCTCAAAATCATTACTAGTGAAAGTACATTTATAGCCATTGTCACAAAGTTGAGCAATAGATAGAAAATTGAAATTAAGATAATCAACTAACAAGACATTAGAGAGATTATAATATTTAGAGATAGGTATTTCACCAATGCCTTTTACACCTCCTTTGCTATCATCTCCTAAAGTGATGTTATCAAAATCGGAAATGTCTTCATCAAGATGAGAGAATATTTTCCTTTCACCGGTCATGTGTTTTGTACAACCACTATCAATTACCCAATGTCTTCCTCCGGCTTTATAGTTCACCTACAAAAGAAATTACTTTGTTTTAGGTACCCAAATTTTCTTGGGTCCTTCAATGTTAGTGACCAAAATTTTAGGCACCCAAATAGATTTCTTTTTACTACTACCAAGAGAGCGACCAACATATTGAGCACAAACAACACCCTTTGAATCTTTCTTAAGAATATAGGAAGGATCAAAGGATACGGTCTTCTTGCTCTTGCATTGGTGATTCACATCAACCTTTGTCTTACACTTATGATACATCTTCATCTTTTCTTCTTCCTCAAATGACACACTTGAATTAATAAAGATACTTTTCTTAGAAATGAAAGCCTCTTTTCCTTTCTTGGGCAAGTAACCAAGTGCATCTTTATTTAAGGTGAATTTTTGATTTGTCCAAATATGATTAAACCGAACATGACTTCCAAAATACCGTGTAAGATCATTAGATAAGCACTCAATCTCCTTTTTCAAAGATTCATTCTCCAATAATAGAGAGTCATAAGACATATCCACACTAATGCAAGAGCTAGTGCTTGTGCTACAACATGGGTTAGATGAACAAAGAGGAGCATTCAATATATTACATTCAACACCCATACTCATTTTTCTTTTGACATCTTGTGCAAGGAGAGAGTTGTGAGCTTCCTTAAGCTTCTCATGCTCATCTTTTAGAGTTTCCCAAGAAATGTTAAGTGTTTCATGGAAAGTCTTTAGATTTTCATGAGTAGTCTTTAGCTCCTCAAAAGAATTTTGAAGTGAAATATTTTTCAACTCCAAATCCTTCAACTTTGATCTCTCCAAGCGCAATTTGTCATCGGACTTAATAATCATGGCGACAAGATCATCATAAGATAAAGCATTATCATCATTATCACTATCACAATCATCATCGTCATCGTCGATTATTACCTTAGATTCACCTTTTGCCATGAGATAATATGGCTTAGAGAAGAGTGAAGGCGCTTCCTTGATAGCAACCCCGCAAGTCCTCTTGAAGGATTGTCATCATCTTCTTCATCGAGCTTGCATCGGAATCCCACTCAACAAAATATGCTTGACCATTCTTCTCCTTCTTGTAATATTTCTTCCTCTTAGGTACACTCTTCTTGTCTTTCTTCTTGCCATATTTGTCTTCTTTCTTGTTTGGGCAATTAATTGATATATGTCCAATTTCACCACAATTGAAGCAATCTTTTCCTTCAAAAGGATTCTTCTTTGAAGATTGCCCCATCTTGCCAAACTTCTTCTTCTTCATGATTCTTCTAAGTCCCTTTACAATAAGAGCCATTTCTTCATCGGAGTCAATATCTTGGTTCTCATCATCATTTTCCTCTTGAGTAGCCTTGGCCTTGAGAGCAATATTTTTCTTCTCTTCATTGATTGATTGGCCTTGAACTTCCTTTTGTGATTGCTTGAATAGATCATGAGTTTGCACTTCACCAAGCACCTCCGTAGGAGTCATCTTACTCAAATCACTCCTCACAAGCAAGGTCACAATTGTCTCATATTTTGCCGGAAGGCACCTAAAGAACTTGTGAGAGAAATCTTTGTTTGATACATCAAAATCAAGACACTTGAGTTCATTCACTATATCATTCAACCGGTTGAACATGGTTGAAACATCTTCATCATTCTTCATGATGGACTCATTGAACTTTCCCTTGTACACATAAAGTTTTGCCTCCTTAACCGTAGATGTTCCCTCGTAAATTTCCATAAGCTTCTTCCATATCTCATTTGCCTTCTCAAGTCCCTTCACTCTATTGAATTCACTAAGAGCAAGAGCATTGTAAAGTACACTCAAAACTCTATCATTGAGTTTTTCATTTTTATCATCTTGATCCGTCATATTCTTAGAATCCAAAATGACATATCCTTCCATTACAATCTTCCATAATTCTCTTCCCAAGGCCTTAAAGTGAACCTCCATTCTTTTCTTCCAATAGTCATAATTGTTCCCATCAAAGATCGGTGGCTTCCCAACATGAAACTTATTATCCTCACCCATTTATCCTACTCCGAGATGGTTAAATCTCTCAAACAAGGAGTCCTCGGCTCGATACCACTTGTAGGATCTAGGATACCGACTAGAGGGGGGTAAATAGGCGGTTTAAAAACTAAAACTACAACACCGGAGAAATTTAATTAGAACCACAAGGAGAAATAAATCTCTACCTACTCTATTCCTATGTTGGGGGTTTTGCGGCCTAGGGTGACAAGATAAACAACAACCTCTAGAAATAGAATGCTCAAAGTAAAGTGCTTGAAAGGAAATTGAGGAAAGAGATAACCAAGCACAAGAGACGAATTTTATCCCGTGGTATCGATGACTTGCCGGTCACCCCTAATCCACGTTGAGGTGGATTCAATGTTCAACCGCTCCTCTATCAAGACACCACTTGATCTTGAGCCGGTTAGAACAAGAGAACCACTCCACACCTCGATTCCACTAGAGTTGCTCTTTACCGCTCCGGTGAGGTGAGCACAATACCTCTCACAACAGAAATCCGGAGCCATGCACAATCTTCTTGTGAGCTTCAACGGATTCTTCCACTACCAAGCCGTCTAGGAAGCGGCAACTTCCAAGAGTAACAAATCAACCACTTGCTTGATGATTCCCTAGTGCCACAAAGATCAAAACCTTGATGCAATGCACTAGAAACTCTCAATCTCACAAAGAATACCACCACTAAGTCAAGTGAGTGAGAGAGAGGGGAGAGAGAGCTCTACAAGGGAGTATGAACCTTTCAAAGTGCCAAGAGAGACTCTCCAACCCCGGGCTTGGAGTATAAATACTCCCCCTTTCCTTTACTAGCCATTAGGCACAAAACGCGTGCCTCGCGGGACCGTCCACGATACCCTCGCGGACTATCCGCGTTTGAATTCCAACGGTAAAATCGCGAGGTCAACGGCCGGGGTGGCCGCCGGATGGGCCGGCGAACCGTCCGCCGAGCCATGCGGACCATCCGCCCGGGCCACGCGGACCGTCCACGTGCGGGCCGCGGACCGTCCGTCCCGTCCACCGAGCAAGCACCACGTTCGTTGCGAATAACGGACCGTCCGCTTGGGTCCCTACGGACCGTCCGCCCGAAGAGCATTTTCTCGAAATCTTTTGCCAAAAACTCGGGTATTAAATAAAAACCAACAACCCACGGACCGTCCGCCCGAAGGGCCCGGACCGTCCGCCGATACCGTAAAACTTGTTTTTCTTTTGATTTTTAATGAAACCCTTTTACCAAGAGAAACCACCACTCATCTAAATGCAATGCATGCAAATTTTTGATCCAAGTGGCACTATGGAAAGTCAAGCCAATGAAATTGATCCCTCTTGATAGTACGGCTATCTATCCTATTAACCCGGTCATATAACATCCTCTAATCACCTTATGACCGGTAAAAGCAAAACCCTATCTTTTACCTTTGCCTTGAGCCCTTTCCAACATAAGTCAACCAAGACCTTCTCATGTACCCCACATGATCTCATCATTTCACCGGACTAACCTATTCTTATAACTCAAATAAAATTGTTGTCCATAATGGTTGTCATTAATTACCAAAACACGAATTAGGGGCCTAGATTCCTTCGAAGAATGTTTGCCCATGGAGTCTAGGGTACTTGAAGATGCAATCACCTAAACATGATAGAACTGATCTAATCTATTTAAACATGTGACCACGGTTTAGCATTTTCCCTCCCCCCGTCGTCACTACGCGAAGGTAATCTTTGCTAAACCTATTGATGATCATGGTATGTTGACGCGATCCACAGGAGTGACCCGAAAAGCTTGGTGGCCAAACCTTTAGCATTAAGCACCATCAACAAAGGAACAATAGATTATGATATAAACAAGAGTTGGTGACTACATATCAAAATCCATTACAGCTCCATGGACAAACGATGAATCTACTCCATCAAGATGCTAATCATGGTACCGTTGAATGTGGTAGATGCATCCGATGAAGATCAATCCTCGCCGTCCTCCAACTTCGGCGGCGCCGCGGCAAGGCTGCAGCGTCCTCCTCCTTGTGGTGATCTCCGGCGGCTCTCCAATGAATGGATGTCAATGGGTAACCATCTTGGGGCGCCTAGGGGGTTGTATTTATGTCCGTGGGGTGCCTTGGGGCGTGCTCCACCTTGTCTTGCACGAGATCCTCCTTGGGAGAGAAGCAAACTTGGTTTCCATAAAATCGCCTCATCCAGATTTTCTTGATTCGCAAAGCACTTCTTTGCTAGCACCATATCTCCCATGCCCGAACTCCAAATAATGCAATGTGCCACGAAGTTATCTTCAACTTTGGTATTCATTTATTTCCTTGGAAACCAAGATAAGATCTCCAAATCGGCCTTGTAAGATAATCTGTTCCGATTTCATACCGATCGCGCAACGGGGATTTCGGGGGCCATGTCTCCTAGCTCCCTTATCTGAATTGGGCCTTCCACATGTCTAAATCGAAGATATCGTCAAGGCCCGCAACTTTGGTAGTCAAACTTCTTCCACCGAAGGCTGTTTAAGTCTCCGAATCCGCATCGAAAGATCATGTTGTCATGGGCCGTGAGAATATCTCTCGGGTTGAGTTGATCTTTTTGGTAAACATCCAAGTCCCCGGAGTTTTGCATGTTGATGCTTCGGTCCTTGGGTTGTTTGGAGTCTTGTTCACTTTGTGTCTTGACTTGTGACGGGCTTCGTGATCTTTTCTTGAAGTGCTTGACGAACTTATCCCGAAAGTTTCCTCTTTAACGTTAATTTTCTCGCGTAAACAACAAACTCCAAATTCGACATGCAAGTGTGCACTTGTTACATCATTAGTATGCCTAGTGGCGGGTTAGTTGCAAATCATAATCGAAATCAATGTATAACAAGTACTCTAGGTTCACGGAAATTCACCGTCAACATATACCCTTCTCGTTTCCGGGATGTTGATGGTCGGAAAATTGTTGTAAGGACCGTCAACAAACTCCCCCAAGCCGAACATTTTCTCGTCCTCAAGCAAAGACTAGACTTGTTCAAGCAAAGTCCGGACTTGTCCTTGGATAGGAGTTGCATTGGTGTTACTACTCCGCAAGTTCCCGTGCACAATTTTGTATTCTACTTGCAGTTGAAGAGGTTGGTACGAGAGAAACTTAGCCATGTTTTACCTGTGGGGCTTGTAACTTTCCACCTTGCCTTCAGAGGTTGAAGAGTAGAACGGTTTGGACTTTGCATCACTCACCCTTCTCTTTTCCGGATCCTATCTCGGAGTTTTGAAGTTTTCACAAAAATAGGCAAAGTTCCTTGGATGGTTCTCTCGATCTCTCAAGTGGTGCTTGTTACCTCACCAAAAGCTTTTGAAAGAGCCTCAACTTCCTACTCTATGGCCTTTATGTGGAGCTTTGGGTAGGATAAGAATGAGACTCACTTGTGCCACATGATATTATTGAGCTAAAGACCGGATCCAAGAAAAAACTAGTCATGCAACTTGATCGAGATGTGCAAATGTGTGGGAATATTTTTGTTTACCTTTCTAAACACTCCTTGCTTTGAGATTATCCTCTTGCTTTTATTTTGGAGGGGGTCATGCTTTTTTTCTCTCGCTCTTTGATTAGGGCACATTTTTTTTCTTAGGCATGACGAAGTCGTGGACATGGAGCCGGGACTATGGTGGTGGCCAAGTCAAGATGGAGATTGGTGTGGAGGTCGTGTAATGTTCGCGGGGTTTGCAGTGTTTGGCCACAAAACCACTGGGTTCCTTGGTTGATCCACAAAGCCAAGTCCGGAGACTCGGCGGCGACGTGACTACGCCAGACCGGTCTGACCGGTGGACTTGACCGGTCTGACCGGTGGCGGCCGTGCGCGTCGGGAAGCTTCGATGTGAAAGGCGCGTGGCATGATCGCATGGCTTGCGTCGAGGCTAAGCAAGGTGCGGTGGAAGTGCGTCCGTCCGATGGAGAACTCCTACACTTTTTGGATTTGCCCTCCGTGGGCGTGTACCTTATCATTATGTTGTAGGTGTAGTTTAGGCATAAGACCGCCGCCCATATATGTGTGTTGGAGGGGTGGATGGCAGCCAACTCTTTGGCTAGACTTGGAACCCCGGTTCATTTGCCTATTTGCCTCTCTCTCTCTCTAGGTTTAGCTAGTGCTCCAAAGAGAAAATCTTGAGTGGGTAGGATGAAGGGTGGATGCTAAACCCCGTATAAAATCTTTCCTCGTTATGTATGGAAGGTTTGGATTTCATCCTTGTGTCCTCCTTTGGTTCTCGGCGTTTTCGCTTTTTCGGTGATTTTTAGAGCTATTTTTGGGCAATTTTTGTTGGGCGGATTTGAGGAGTTTCCTCTCTGTTTTTGTTGAAGGATTCACATATAAGCACCTGGTAACTCTTTTCTTGGTGATCCTCTATCAAAAATTCATGGGAAAGGTCTTCAATTTTGGGGTTTTTGGTTGAGCCCAAGATGAGGTGTTCTTGACGGTTGACTTTCAATTTCTCTTGATTGTGAGCGATTTGGGGCGAGTCCTTTGAGCTAGATGTTGCCCATGAGGTAATCCATCTTCCCCAAAGTTTCGTTTCAATCCGTAGAGCGGTTCGGGAGATCGATCGAAAGGAGATGTTCTGCTCGCGGGCCTTGTTCATCTCGAACTGCCCAGACCTGACCGGTCTGACCGGTGCCCTTGACCGGTTTGACCGGTGCTTCATCTCGGTGGGCTTTTCTAGTGACTTTGCCCCCGAAGTGGTGGTTTTGTTCAGAGATAGTTGTTGTTCAAGTGTGGTGCAGTTTGGGTCTCTATAGCTCGAGTTCTTAGTGTTTTGGTGAGGACGGAGTTTTCTGGGTTGGACCAGTCTGACCGGTGCCGAGCCTTTAGTGGGAAACTCCTTGGTTCTTGCCGAGTTTGCGCGAGTTGTTGTGCTTCAAGTTCAAGGGGGGTTTTGCCGAAGTTTTGCTCAGTTTGGCTTTGGTTTTGCTTGAGTTCGTGGCTTGTGTCTCGAGTGATTTTCCCTAGGATTTGCATCTAGTGCTTAGATCTCGTCTTGAGAGTTTTGAGACCGTTCTGTGTGTCGAGAGCACGACACTAAATTTCCCGTGGGTTAACGAGCCTAATCGATGCAGTGACCGGTCTGACCGGTGCTGGCCGAGTCGAGCGTTGTTTGAGTTCCACGGTGTGTGTTGAGAGTTTCTGGTGGCTATCTTGTTTCTAGGTCCAGTAATACTTTAGTGACTACGTGAAATTAGCAAGAGGAATTTCGGAGGTCACGGAAGTGAATTTAGAGCATATTCGAGTTCATCTTTTCGGAGAAGAGTTTATATATCGGCTCCCATTCACTCCCCTCTCTCGGTCGCCAATCCGGTCCTTCGACGAGAGATCCGGAAGGCGCCTCTCATAGGTCTAGTTAGTTCATCTAGAGCACCTTTTTCAATTCATGGAAAGTAAATTTCTTATCCCTTTTGATAGTACAACATTCCTATAACTCAAGTTCAAAATATAAAATAATTAAGCCTTCATAGAATTCATCTCCAAGCATCACTTCCATTTGAATAAATAATTAATGCACCTTGATGCCATCACATAATTTTAAGGGTTATTTGGATCCAAGCCATTACTATTTTTTTCCAGAGTTGGAGAAACGCTATTACTATTCGTCTTATTAGGAAATTGCCACTGCTACTCTTCAGCTCCCAAATGTTTGCCCTATTCTACATCCGCCGCGGCCCGAGGCCCACCGTCATGCGTCCCGTTTGCGCACACGGACCAAAAAGCCCTCGTGCCCGGTCGGATAAGGCGAGCTATGATGGAGCACCGGCTCCTCGCGGCGTCGGTGGAGATACCGTTGAACTCTCGCACACATTGCGGGGGATGATGATGCGGTACATAGCGGCCTCAACCTCGGGCTCCACCTCCCTCCTCTCGCTACTCCTTCGGTCCCCTGCGGTTGCTCTACTCTCGCCGGTGTCGAGGAAAGGGAAGGGCACATCGAGTGTGGCGGAGGACGAGGCGCGCGAGGGGACGTCGCGGAGCGCGACTTAGGACAGGGGAGGAGCGCACTAGTGAGTGGGAGCGAGGCGGCGAGGGTGTTGACGGTGAAAATCCGTCAACCTAGCCATGAGTTTACCTTCGGTGTTGGCATTAGTTTTATACCTTATCCATTGGTACTAACCCCCGTGGTATAACAAGTTCACGTGTGCATGTCGTTTTTGGAGTTTAATGTTTATGCGGGGATTTAGTGTTGAATGCAAGACTTTCGGGATAAGTTCATCAAGCACCTCATGACAAGACCTTGAAGCCCCGAACAAGTCATGCAATGAAAAAAACTTAACTCCAAGAAGCCGGGGACTTGATCCGAGAAGACGACGGACTCCGGGGACCCGACCGGTAAAAGTGCTTCGAATCTTGCAAGACAAGGAGTTGAGTCCAATTCGGAGAGAAACCGACGACATGGACCCACATGCGAAGGGGGAAACATCCGAGAAGCAAGGGAACCGACGTCGGGCAAAGGAGCCCACGGGGCCGGGCCTAAATGGGCCCGGGCCGGCCGGCCCGGTCCGGTCGGCCCGGAGCCCATTTTGAGCCCAAATCCGTCGTCCTTTGCCCTAGCCGCCAATCGGGCTATTTATAGTCCCCCGACCGAGAGCCACGGAGAGAAGATTTCGTCTTCGGCCGCCGAGAAGCGAGAGAAGAGAGGGACACCATCTCGGAGAGGAGAGGGTCGAGCTAGTTGACTAGGGTTTCCCTAGCCGACGTGGGAACCTTGCAAGGAAGACCACGTCGGAGTTCCCGAGCTAGAAGCAAGATCAAGGAAGGATCCCGGTGGTGATCTTGTGTATGTATCATTGTTATAGTTGAATTATCAAGTTGAATCTTTTCCCGCCGATCAAGTGTTTCCTCGAAGATTTCGTTTTTCGATCGGCTTTGCTTATTCCAATTCTATTCGTACGATAGATTACATAGGGTGTTCTTGTAGCCGCGGTGGCTAGAGGTACACGCCGGATCTTCCGAGAGAATCTCGACTTGTCTTTTGACTCGCCCTAAGCTCCCCGCATGAATAGGGATACGTTGTGACGAACGGGGGTCTCGAAAGGCGGATGTTTTCGGATTTGGACGGGAAACCACGATTTAAAGAGGCTTTTATTAAGATTCGATTTGCTACTTCTTCTCTTGCTTGGAACTTCAACAAAAGGCTTACCCCGATCCCTCTAGATCGGTTTATCTACCCAATCTTACTTTGTTTTCTCCGGTTTTTAGTAGATTAGATCTGTTTTGTGTCTTTTACTTAGATGCATTAGGTTTTTATCGAAGATTGAAGATTACTTGGCTTTAATAGATTAAGTCTTGCGTCACACATTTGTTCCACGGATTTGATACCTTGGGTTCACCACTCGAGGGAAGAAGGGTCCCTTGACTACGACGGGAGACTTGTACGCTTGCGAGTCACGAACGAACTTTGATACAATTATTAACCGTCAACAAGCCCCTTTTTCTGGCGCCGTTGCCGGGGAACAAGTGATCAAGATTTGATTTTTTATTGCTTTTTTTTGTAATTTTCAGTACTGATTTTGTTTTATTTTTGCATCTACTAAATTTTGATCATCCTCAAAATACATCTAATCTAGTTTGTCTAACTCTAGTCTTTATAGATTTTTTTTGTTTCCTAGTTTTTTTTGCATACTTTGTTTATCGCTAACCCTAACAGGAGATGGACGGCTACCTCTCCAACAAACCCAATAATTTTGTGGATGATCCAGAAAAACTTTACAGGCTAAGGAGACGCGAAGCACATCAAGCTAAAAAGCTGGATTTTGTAGATTCGGAGTCGGAAGACAAAGGATCGCAGGAATCTCCGAAGAATTCACCACCTCAAAGTCCGCGGGAGAATCGACCTCCACCAATGGGTGACCAACCACCGGAAGAACGCAAGATCGGGGAGCTATGCACCCCAGACATCATCGACCTACCAATCTTGAACCTCGAGGAGATCGGAAGACCGTTCGAGATCAAGACCTCAACAATCCGCATGGTGCAACATTCACCCTTCACCGGCAAAGAGGATCCGAACCTTCACCTCCAAGCATTCATTCAACTATGTCGGACTTTCAACATGGATGGGGTGACTCAAGATCGATGAGGGCAAGGCTTTTTCCGTTTTCACTACTCGGGAAGGCTTTGCAATGGTTCCACTCTCAACCGGCGGAGACGGTGCAAAACCGGAACACGTTGTCGAAGGCTTTCATGAAGGAATACTACTCACCGGTAAAACTCAAAGCTTGCGTAATAAGATTGCCACCTTTGTTCAATATCCTACAGAAACTATCTCGGAGGCATTCGAGCGCTTCAACGAGTACACACGGGCGGTTCCACATCACAAGTTCCCGAAAGAAGACCTCGTGCAAAAGTTCTATCAAGGACTCACCATGGCGTCAAGGACGATCATCGATGCATCAGCGGGAGGATCTATCATCGAGCTTACACCGACGGAAGCTTTGACGCTATTCAAGAAGGTCGCGGATAATGACACGTGGGCGTCATCCGGCGCCTACATCCGGCTCAACCCATGGGGAACGTCAAAGGAGTCTTGCAAGTGGAGAAGGAAGACATACTTGAAGGCAAGATCGACTCGCTCATGAGAAGGTTGGAGAAGATGGAGATGGAAAAGAAAGAGGCTCAAGACTTGAAGGCCGCCGAAGCAAGGTCCACATGCGAAGAATGTGGAGAGTACGGCCATGTCCGCAAAGATTGTCCGGAGGAAGCCAAAGTGCTCGACTACATGAGGAAGGGAGAATTGCCGAACTTCCGCTACGGGCAAGGTAGGCCTCAATTTAATGCAAGCTCATCTATTCCTAATGCGGTTCCGCTTCGGATACAATTGAAGGAGTTCATGGATGAGCAAGCTAAGATCAACAAGGACACCGTCACCAAGTTCAAGACCATAGACAAGGTGTTGGAGAACATCGATAGCAAGGTGACGGAGGTCGGAAGTTCCAATCATCAAGTGCTCAACATGATGAAGATGCTCGAGACGCAAGTTGGACAACTTGCGGGGTGCCTCACTAATGATGAAGGGAAGCTTCCGGGACAACCCAAATGTCCCGAATCGGCGAAGGCCATTCAAACGCGTTCGGGGAAGGAGACCGAAGATCCGGAACGTTCCGCGGGAGCAAGGAAGCTTAAACCGTCCACCGAGGTGGAAGGAGTTGCTAAAGAGAAGGTTACGGGGATCGTCACCGAGGAACCCGAATTCGAGATGCCGGAGGAAGACACGAGGATACCGCAACTCAAGCCACGCTACTTCCGAGGTAAACTTGACAACCACTTTGAGAAGTTTGTGGAAGTTGTGCGTAGACTTAGCATCAACATGCCATTACTAGATGCCCTACAAGTACCTACATATTCTCGTTACTTTAAAGACATACTTGCAAATAAATATGAGATAGCAACACTCGGGGTAGATCATGTCAAGATGTCCGAGGAGTGTAGTGCAGCTATTGCTTATGGGCTAGAGAAGCAAAAAGACCCCGGGTGCCCTACAATTCCATGTTCAGTTGGTTCTTTCAACTTCAAGAAGGCGTTATGCGACCTTGGAGCTAGTGTGAGTGTCATGCCGAGGGATGTGTTCGAGAAGTTACGCCTACCAATGGAGCCTACGGGAATATGTTTGGAGTTGGGTGACAACTCCATTCGCTATCCCTTGGGCATTGCTGAAGATGTACCCATGAAGATTGGACACCACTTCATCCCCGTCGACTTCGTTGTGCTCGAGATGGGAGAGAGGGAGAAGCCGCCGCTCATCCTAGGGAGGCCGTTCCTCAAGACCGTGGGAGCTACTATTGATGTTGGCAAGGGGGAGATCATGTTCGATATCAACGGAGAAAGGAGTTCCTTCAAGTTCCGTCCAAGGATTGAGGCATGCAACATGATTGGAGTGAAGGGAGAACCAAAACAAACGGAGGGGCTGAAAAAGAAGAAGGAGCCGAAAAAAAGTGAACGTAAGGAAAATTAAAGAAGGTGTTGCATCCGTCAAGACAAAGGAAGAGAAGCCGCCCGTAAAGACCAAAAAAATGACTAAGCCGCCCAAGCCAAAAGACAAGCCCGCGCCCAAGATGGTGCGGAAGTGGGTACCCAAGATTGCAACGCCCGCAAAGAGCGTTGATCCGGAGTAATCAAGTGAAGAAGTCTAGCTATAGACTATAAACGAAGCGCTAGGCGGGAGGCAACCCGTTTCGTCGAGTCAAGAATAAGCTACCGGGAGGACAACCCGATTCCAGGTTTTTTGAGTATTTTTAATAATTTAGTTTTTGAGTTTTACTACGCAAAGACATTAGACTTAGAAGTGGTTGAACAATATTAGAGACATAATTCTTGATTGAATGTTTGCTTTATCATAAACCCTTTGCATGAACCCTCCTATGTGCTTGTTTGATTCTTTTCTTTTCGAGAAACCCCCCAACCAAATAATTTCAGAACCTTAACTCAACCTTTCACCCTCATTATGGTGCTGAGGTTGACTTATTTTTCATGCTAAAACCACACGAGTAGAGCCACGATTTATGTTCAAGTGTTAATAAAATTCAGCACGTGGTAGGACTCGCGTGAACCTAGAAATCGAAGCTTTTGGTTGGTTTTAAAAATCTTTATCCTTGGTTTCTCTAGGATTAGAATTTTTCTAAGCCTATTCTAATTTTGTTTCATTCAAAATCTTTCTTATTTAGCCAAAATTAGAACCTAAACCTATGCCCCCATGATCAAGCCCGGAAAACGTTCGCTCTCAACCGATGAAAGCAAACTATACCGGTAAGACCAAAATCGACGTAGTCGAAAAATATTTTCGACTTACATTTGTTTTTAATGGTTTAAAAACTTCTCTAAAATTATGCTTGAGCTCTTGCATGGCTCTGAAAAATATTTTAAATTTCGAATTAGAGGAGTGCTTAACCTTAAACACACCTAAATGGAGGCAATTAGTTTGAATTAAGCATGCATGCACCATTGGATCCCCTTTTATCAACTTTCACCAATTCCACATGCAAAGGACAAGCATGGTGGGCAGCAAGCATCAACTTTGCAGGATTTTCATGGTGGCATGTGAAGCAAGTGGAGCTAGGGAGCATGGACATGATCCAAAGCATGGAGCATCAAGTGGGAAGACCAATAATTCAAGAAAAGGAGTGGACGAGAGCGTTTGGGCGGTGCAACTCGTGGAGCACGCGGGCGGGGAAAGTTGCAGAGGCGAAATGATCGTGCTGGGAGAAAGACGCGCCGAGGAGGAGCCGGAGGAGCCCCGGGCCGGCCGGCCCCGGCCGGCCGGCCGCCCTATATAAGGAGCCCCCGGCGCCCGTTTTCCGCAGCAAGCTTCCCTCTCCTTCCCTTGTTTGTGTGTTCAAGTTTGTGTGCTCGTAACCTCCGTAGACTTAGCCAACCATCCCAAGCTTGATAGCTCAAGAAAAATCCACATCCTTAATCCACTCAAAGTCCACATCCGAAGCAAAGAGTTTAAGTGCCTAGTTTACCGGTTGCAACCCGGAATTTTAGTTGAAGAAAGAGTGCAGCAACCATGTGGAAGAAGACCACAAGTCTCTTCTCTAAGAAGAAGAGTTCGTCGTCGTCCAAGCCGTCATCAACCACGTCTTCGAGGAGGCACTTGGTTTCCGAGTCTCCCGGAGCATGGAGACGGACACGGCACCACCGAGGAGGAACGACGCTCTCCTCCTTGGTGGTATGAGGGCTGCGAGAAGCACTTCCATGAGGTTCACCGAACCTCGTGGGCACACGGAGGAGCAGCCCGCGCCACCACGGCGATCGACTCGCTCAACCGCACCACCTCCTTACACCCCAACACAATCTTCGTACGGCTTCATCATCTTGTCGGCAGAGGAGGAGGAGAGGCTCGCCAATCTTGAGAAGAGGCTTGTGCCGAACGTCGAGTTCGACGACCAAGCACTCTACACCTTGGTTTTTTGCACCGACATATACTATATGTTGGGGCACCTCGGATGGGTGCAGTTCTCCAACGGAATATCGGTGGACACCCATTTGGGTTACGCCTTGGAAATTTTAATGACTATTGCACCCATCATTGATGATGATGGGGTGCAAAGCTTGTCATTCCGTTTGGAGGGAATCGAGCAAGTGGTTCCCTACGAGCACGTAAGGGAGCTGCTTGGATTCCACAAGGGAGCTCCGGAGAAAGTTGACGTGCCACCCGCATGTTGGCGGGATTTTGGAACATGATCTCCGGAGAAGCCCATCAACAACGCAATTGCATCCGCAACCCCATTATCCGGATATTTCACTCTTGGATGTGCAAGAGGGTATTGGGGAGGATGAAGGAAACAAAGGTGACCGACACGGAGTTGAATTGTCTATACTCGGCTTTAATTGCCGGTGCAGCCAATTGACCCCTCTTACCTCATGATCAACCGTTGGTGTTGTGAAGCAACATCGGGGGCGGGTAATATTGGTTCGGGGTGTTACCTCTCCATGTTGGCCTTTTCCTTGCGGCCGGGGATCGCAAGAAACCCCGCTCACCTTTTGCGTGGTACCTCTCTCGGTTTTGAGTATTTGCAGCAAGGCAAGTACATTAGTGGAGATGAGAGAGGAGGTTATCGGTTGGCCATAGTGAACCTACCCCTTCCAAATGAGAGGCTTAGGCTTTTCACCGAAGGAAGGGAAGATTGGTTGGAAGAGGGACTACTTGTCCCTGCAAGGAAGAACAAAAGAGGAAGGATCGTAGAGGAGGGAACATCCTCCGCACAAGCGAGTGAAGCACAACCCAATGTGCAACCATTCGGCGGAGTCCCTCCTCCGCCAAGTTATTACGGAGGGTCTCAACAACAAGCATGGGGGGGTGGTGCACCGGTACCCCCACAAAATTATGTTGTGCCTAACGCTAACTTCGCGGAATCCTACGCTCATCATCCCCAACCACAACAAAGCATGACCATTATTGGAGGGTATGCTGCAAGAAATGCTCAAAACGTCGCAGCCATCCAAGCTAACGCAGCTCAACTCGGTGAAGGCAACGCAATTATTGCCTTTGAACTTGGACGCCTTCACCTTGTGGAGCCAAATCAATTCGTCGGAGGAAGTGTCCAACCATATTATGAGCAAGGGTATTATTATCAAGACTATCAACATCAACCACCGGCGGAGGACTATAAGATTTAGGAACTTTAGTTTTCTTTTCTTTTCTTTTTCTCTCGTAATTTTCAGCTTTTGCTTATGTGTGTTTGCGTAGTATTTTTCTGTTTTTATTTAAATTTCAGCAAGCATGTTTGTTTATTTTCAGATTGTATTTCAACTTGATGTCACCATTAATAAAGACACCACCTTGATTATATCATTGGAAAAGTTACAAAATTTGTGTCATGATGATATATTATTATAATTGCAGCTTTGTTCATCTTTGTAATTGATTTATGCATGTTTAAGCTAGTGCTCTCTTAAAAATACAAATCTGAATTTATTTAAATACTAGCTTAAATTTCAGCGGAGGTTATGATTAAAATAAAGACCCATAGTGTTTTATGTGCTCTCAAGTTATGAATAGATTAAAGATGTCTTTTATGCTCAAAAATATTGCTAACCTTGTCACAAATATCACTTGTGTGTTGCTCAACCTATCCAAAGCCTTATATATATTTGAGTGCATAAACCTTAGTGTACAAGATTTATTTTTGAGTGCGTTATTGCAGGCCATGATTTCTCTGGCCCGAGACTAAGAAGCTGGTCATTCCGTTTTTGCGTATCTATCTTTTTGCTAGCCTTTTATCCGTGCATTGTGTATCCCCGCATCGGTGATCTCACAAACTTCGCCGGATATCCACCCTTAAACCAAATATCATCTTTTTGTGATTACCTCCTTGACCACAACCTATCGTTGAGAATGGATCATCAATTCAAGGAAGATCGCAAGACGGTGCCAACGTTGAAGATTTCAAGTATCTCTCTAAGGAAAAATATCTCCGGTACCTACCTTATTTTTCGCCTCTTTGCTCGAGGACGAGCAACGTCTAAGCATGGGGGAGGAGGTAGGTACGGTGCAGTTTTAGAGTTCAAAGGGGAATATTTTTTTAAAAAATGATGATGAAAGAAAAAAATCCAGCGATATTCATGACTTTCAAGGTAAAAATATATATATATATATATAAGAAAGAAAGAAAGAAAGAAAGAAAGAAAGAAAGAAAGAAAAGAATGAGAAATATGAGAAAGAAAAAAAATATATATGTGCGTAAAGTGAACTCCCCGGTTCTCTAAGAGTGCATTCAAGGCGTCAAGATAAAAAGATCCATTCTCATTTTCCAACCATGTGCAATCCGATAACGAGGACTTTCTTTGTGCCTCGGGATCACTCTTTGCCATTTACACATGTCCACTCATCTAAAAGTGTGTGTATTTTTCTCTTCCCCCTCCTTGATTTAACATTATTTTCCAATGACCTTTTTGACGAGTCTCGGTAAGACCATGAGAAGCTTGTCTTGTTTTGACAACACCTCATTTATAAAATCTTGTTAGGACTAAACTTTCCCAAAGCTCCATATAAAGCCTACCACATATATATGAGAGGGAGAGGAGTATAATATATAGGCTTGAGAGACAAGTGAGATGAGAGTTTATGAGCAATACATGAGATGATTTAAATTTGTGAATTTGGTTTAGCTTTTCTTTATCTCGTTCTTCATTTCAAAAATTCGAGATCTATTTAAAACTTTGTGAGCATGTTAATACTTGTGGGATAAGCTTAATAAGAATCTACCCTCCGTAGAGATGAAGGCTAGTACATTATGGAACTTTAATGAATTAAAATTTTGAGAGCATTATGTTTTCTCATGTGTAATCAAGTGCAAAGTTTAAACATTGTTTGGCAATGATGATATCCATCGAAGGCTTACTCGAGGACGAGCAAGGTTTAAGCATGGGGGAGATGTTGACGGTGAAAATCCGTCAACCTAGCCATGAGTTTACCTTCGGTGTTGGCATTAGTTTTATACCTTATCCATTGGTACTAACCCCCGTGGTATAACAAGTTCACGTGTGCATGTCGTTTTTGGAGTTTAATGTTTATGCGGGGATTTAGTGTTGAATGCAAGACTTTCGGGATAAGTTCATCAAGCACCTCATGACAAGACCTTGAAGCCCTGAACAAGTCATGCAATGAAGCAAACTTAACTCCAAGAAGCCGGGGACTTGATCCGAGAAGACGACGGACTCCAGGGACCTGACCAGAAAAGTGCTGAATCTTGCAAGACAAGGAGTTGAGTCCCATTCGGAGAGAAACCGACGACATGGACCCACATGCGAAGGGGGAAACATCCGGGAAGCAAGGGAACCGACGTCGGGCAAAGGAGCCCACGGGGCCGGGCCTAAATGGGCCCGGGGGCCGGCCCGGCCCGGTCCGGTCGGCCCGGGCCCATTTTGAGCCCAAATCCGTCGTCCTTTGCCCTAGCCGCCAATCGGGCTATTTATAGTCCCCCGACCGAGAGCCACGGAGAGAAGATTTTGTCTTCGGCCGCCGAGAAGCGAGAGAAGAGAGGGACACCATCTCGGAGAGGAGAGGGTCGAGCTAGTTGACTAGGGTTTCCCTAGCCGACGTGGGAACCTTGCAAGGAAGACCACGTCGGAGTTCCGGAGCTAGAAGCAAGATCAAGGAAGGATCCCGGTGGTGATCTTGTGTATGTATCATTGTTATAGTTGAATTATCAAGTTGAATCTTTTCCCGGCCGATCAAGTGTTTCCTCGAAGATTTCGTTTTTCGATCGGCTTTGCTTATTCCAATTCTATTCGTACGATAGATTACATAGGGTGTTCTTGTAGCCGCGGTGGCTAGAGGTACACGCCGGATCTTCCGAGAGAATCTCGACTTGTCTTTTGACTCGCCCTAAGCTCCCCGCATGAATAGGGATACGTTGTGACAGAACGGGGGTCTCGAAAGGCGGATGTTTTCGGATTTGGACGGGAAACCACGATTTAAAGAGGCTTTTATTAAGATTCGATTTGCTACTTCTTCTCTTGCTTGGAACTTCAACAAAAGGCTTACCCCGATCCCTCTAGATCGGTTTATCTACCCAATCTTACTTTGTTTTCTCCGGTTTTTAGTAGATTAGATCTGTTTTGTGTCTTTTACTTAGATGCATTAGGTTTTTATCGAAGATTGAAGATTACTTGGCTTTAATAGATTAAGTCTTGCGTCACACATTTGTTCCACGGATTCGATACCTTGGGTTCACCACTCGAGGGAAGAAGGGTCCCTTGACTACAACGGGAGACTTGTACGCTTGCGAGTCACGAACGAACTTTGATACAATTATTAACCGTCAACGGAGGGCGCCGGAGACGAGGGTTGTCGCGAGGGCGCGGTGGAGGAGGAGGTGGAGCACGCATGCGGCGAAGCCGTCGGGCAAGGCGTCTCGCGTCGCCGGTGAATACGGCGCAAGGGAGCCCCGAGCGGAGCTCATGCACGGCGCGCACCGCGTACCCGCAGCACACGCTTCTAGGACTCCTTCGTGATTTTGCCCGTCGTGAAGTTCCTCGATGGCACCGGCGAGCGCAAAGGACGCGCGTGCGTGCGAGGTCACCGTGGGCGGCTCATCCCGCCGGGAGGCGCTCAACGCGGGCGTGCAACACGGCGGCATCGGCCTCGTTCGCGGTGACGCCGGCGCGGGCCGGAGGCAAGCACTCGACCTCCATCCGAGGCGCGCGCGGTTGTCGGTGAAGATCTCGGCTACATGGGCGTCCTCACGGCGACGCACACGCAACTCGGTGGATCCGGCCGAGCATGGGGGAATTTTGGTCCGTGTACTCAAACATGTGGTCATCGGGCCGTGACGGACGTAGAATATGTCAAACATGTGGGGGCCGAAGAATAGCAGTGGCAATTTTCCAATAAGACGAATAGTAATGGCATTTCTCCAACTCTAAGAAATAGTAATTGCCGGGATCCAAATAACTCTAATTTTAATCCCTATTCATATCTTCGTTAACACCAAAAATTGGTACAAGAAAGAGACCGACTTGTGGGCCGAGTTTGGTAAGAAAACACCATTCGGTAGGGAATTTTCCTCGAAGCATTCGGTAAAGATGCCTACGGTCGGGAGCACGCCATCATTCGGCGAAGGGCTATTTCGCGCTTGAAGGAAGAAGCATTCGGGAATACGTGATGACGTGGCCCGAATATAAGGAAGGGACGAATTGATGATGGGTGCAAGACGGACATTGGCGCCGGGGCATTAATTTAGGCAATAAATGTTGTAATCGTGGTCGACTAGGAGTCGTGTTAGGACAAGGGTATAAATATAGACCCTGAGTGTTTGTAATAGGAATCGAACAATTTCACAACAAACCGGCCTCGTGCCACCTTTTGAGTCCTTTAGTCGAGTCGTCGAGTTTTCGAGAGGAGCCATCAATCCGTCGACCTCTGTAAGTACCGGCAACCTTGTATCATGTTTAGTATCATGCGGTGGATTTAGACCGTGATGCAAGTAGTCTTGTTACCATGCTTAGTATCATGTTGTGGATTTAACCTTGGTCCAAGAGGGTTTCTTGTTAGATCATGAGCCATGCGGTAGGCTAAGATCTAGCTTGAGGCTAGTTATCGGCTCTATTAGATTTGGCAAGATCTAATAGATTCATTAAGTTACCATGTGTTGCTTTGAATTTAGCTTCTACGTTTAATTCACGTAACACTCTTATTGCCCGATTTAGGTTGATTAGATTCGGCTCTATCTTGTTTATGATCCATATGATGTATGTTTAAATCTTTAACTCGATATGGCGCATGGATCACGTGCTCTTTAATAGCCGAATTCGAATCAATCTAGATTGTCACGTGTTGCGGGTTCAAGCGTGTTAATCTAGCATAGTTTGTTCCTTCTCCACGGAACCCGAATCGGCTGTACAGTTGTATTCGGCAACTCTGTCACGAGCGAAACATGCTCATAAGCTTGTTTTAAATAATGTATGCTTTTAGCCTTCCATGTTTAGATTGTATCATGCGGTGGATTGATCTATTCTTGGTTGGTGGTGTGATTTCAAACAAGTCGTATCATGCGGTGGATTAACTTGTTCGGTGTCACGTGTTGACGCAAAATCTGCACCTCACGCCAAGCACACGACAAGCCGAAAAAAGCCGGCTTCACACGCGAAGAGATCACAAGACGTGCTAGTCAATTTTCCCCGAAAATAAACAAAAGACAAAGTAGTTAAATTCCAAAGCTTGGAACTTGCTTAGGGTGGTACCGGCAGGTTCCATATTTACTACTGGAAAGCCGGGTGAGATGACATATAGCTATAAGGAGCTATACGCCAACAAACCGAAACCATTCGGGGCTTTAAAGTGCGAAAAGTAACATAGCCGAATAGGTGACGTAAGCATGACGATGGATCGGTCTTTATTTGGATAAAGATGCACGTGCGCAAAGACCATGACCGATCCCCGTGATAAACAACATTAAGTAATGAATGAAGTAAAAGCATGGTCATAAATATGTAATAAACAAGCATGCATAGGTCCAAAGCACTAGTCTACCGCATGTCTAGATACCTTAAAACCCGTCAAGCATGATACCGAACAAATCTATCCACCGCATGATACAACTTGCTTGGGATCATACCACCTTCCACAAATAGATTTATCCACCGCATGATACAACTAAATATGGAAAGCTAAAAGCATACAATATTTAAAGCATGAATTATGAGCACGTTTAACTCATGAAAGCATAACCGAGTACGGCTGAACAGCCGAATCGGGGTCCATGAAGAAGGAACGAACATTACCAAACAAGATAAATCTATCAGATTGGATCAGAAATCTAATCCACCGGATGACTAGCTCCAAAACAATCCAAAAACCTCGCATCTACCGCATGATACTCGGCTCTTTGAAGATTTATACGAGATCTGGTAAGCTTGAACCCACAACACGTAACAACCTAGATCGATTCGGTTTCAGCTATTAAGGAACATGTGATCCACGTGCTATTAAAGCTAAAGGTACGAACTTGAATCGCATAAGGGTCATCCAAGGGGATAAAGCCGGTTCAAACCAATCTAGATTGGGCAAAAAGGTGTTACATGAATTTAAACATAAAGTAAAAACTCAAAGTAACACGGGGTAACTTAATGAATCTATTGAATCTTGCCAAAACTCAATAGAGCCGATAACTAGCCTCAAGCTAGATCTTATCCTACCGCATGGCTCATGACCTAACAAGAAACCCTCTTGAACCAAGCTTGAATCTACCGCGTGACACTAAGCATGGTAACAAGACTACTTGCATCAGATCTAAATCCACCGCATGATACTAGACATGATACAAGGTTGCTGGTACTCACGGAGGTCGACGGATCGATGAACCCTCTCGAAGAACTCGACGGCACGACAAAGGACTCAAGGGTTTGGCGTAAAGCTGGGTTGTATTGAAAATGTTTCGAATATCTGTTACATACATTCAGGGTTCATATTTATACCCTGTTAAGCATGACCTCGAATGGATTCGATACCTAATTTATCTCTAAATGCGATCGCTTATCCATCCATCCGTCCTTTCGCTCGGGCCACGTCACCACGCAATCTCGCGAAATCGGCCGCAACGATCTTCTTGCCGAACGGAAGCAAATTGCCGACCGCGGACTCTTCGCCGAATTCATCCGAAGAAACCTTCCTTCCGCCGGACGGATTCCTCACCGAGTTGGACCCACAAGTCGACTCCTTACCTTACCAAATTTTGGTGTTAACATATGCCCCTTCAATTACGGGATAAAAGTGATTTTATTCCGGAATTGACTCCAGCCACCAACGTCTTCAAATCAAATCTGTTCAACACCCGTTCTCTCTCTTCGCAATCCGTCGGAGTCTTCGCCCAGATCCAAACCCTAGATCCCCTTTTTCTGAGCTCAAATCCTCAATGGCAGGTCAAAATCAAGCTGCTCAGGTAAATTCCTCCACCAGAAGCTTCATTCGGCACTTAGATTTTCAATTTTTACCTAAGATTTCTTCTCCACCTTCCCTCGGGAGCTTTCCACCGAGCTTTTGATTTGCACCGAGGCCAATTCGACGTCCTACCGCCTTGGTCCCGTGGGAGTTTCGATCCTCGCGAATTCATAGCGAGCCGAATCCCAAAGGATCCCCTTCAAAGCGGCTTTAACTAAGCCTCCCCTGTGGCAGGACGCTTTCAAGAACTGGCCCTTGCCCCCAATTGCGGGCTGGAGGAATTGGTACAAGAGGATCCTTGCGGACAACAGTATCGGGACCCAAAACTGGGATACCTTCTGCATTGCTCAATGCTTAGAGCTGTCTTTGGCCGAGACCCCCAAAAACGAAGATCTTCTGATAGCGGCCTGCCACTTTTGGTCAAATGGCGTCAACGCCTTCCTTTTTGGTCACGGCCCAATGTCCCCAACTTTGGCCGATGTTTACATGATTACCGGCCTTAATATTTCGGGATCCATGTCTCCCTGGGACTATAGAGGTTCCACAAGGCAAACGGGAGTGAAGCCAGGGAGTGGATATAAAAATTATATTCAGAACCACATGAAAGATGGCCCTCTTGGTGAAGTTGAATATAGGGCCTTCTTGAATATGTGGCCATGCGAGTTCATCTTCGTGGTAAAGCCAATGAGCCTACTCTGAATCATATTGTAATGGCTACACAATTGGCTGGCGGTAAGCGCATTCCCCTTGGAAAGTACCTCCTGGGCGTATTTACCACATGCTTCATCAAACGGTCACCCAAATGTACACTAGCCGAGAAGATAGCATGTGTCAATGGCCCTTGGTGGTTCGTACGGATGTGGCCGCAACCGCACATGCACCGGATCATTGGTATTGACCTCAACACCCGGTTTTTCCTTTATCCGGCTACGATGAAGGGGAAGCTCGAGCTACCGGAGGAAGCCGGACCTATGGAGAAGCTGCTTCAAGCTGTTCCCGTCAATCGGAATGTCACCGGCTCTTTGAGCTCTTATTCAAAGGCTTTCCTAACCATCTCTCGGCTTCCTTACTTAGACAATGATAATTTAACTCTCCCTTGTGAATTTTCCTTTGAATCCGGACACCAAGATGGAAGGTTTCCGGAAATCCTCAATGTCATCATCCATCCATGCCTTCTACCGACTGAATTTAGTGGAGGGAGATTGAACCACAACACTTATGAATATTACCGACCAAATATGGTGGCTCGACAACTTGGATGTGGCCGGATGCCCCCAAGACTATTTCTCGCACGAATTCCTCAAACCCGGGAGAGGAAATCAAAGATCTTACTCAATCCAGCGAGGTTTTTTGGTATGTATGCGGTCAACCGTTTACACGGCCCTTCACACCTACAACAATAGCTCACCCAACCTTCAATTCTTGGTGGCAAGAACTCCATGATCACATTTTCGGTGAGCCGTACACTTATTTTGCATAGAGCCGATGCCGATTTTCATCCAACTTCGGAGGTAATATGATTATCCCTTTCCTTAAATCGAGAGATTTCTCCCTCTAACCATGATCTTGATTTTACCCACAGAACACGTTGCTCGCCCCTCTAGCCGGGGAGATTGCTTACAATGCAAGTAGGCCCATTCTCGGCATTGGGATTTAGATCCCCAACCTTGGCTCAGCGATGGCTAGATATGCCACAACGGACCCAACTTTGTCCGGATTTCACTGCCGACAAGAGGAAAGGCCCTGTCTCTCGATTGCACCTCCAATTGCCAAGAAAAGGAGAACTGTCAAGAAAGTCCTTATTGAGGTAGAATCTCTCCTTCCTTGATTACAAGATTATCTTTTGCTGATAAATTTCGTCTTGTGCAATTTCAGACTAGAACTCAGTAGCCTTCAGCTTCAGAACCTGCCAATGCTCCATCCACTGGTATGACCTTTATTGTCCTTTCCTTAAAGATGAACACTGGCATTTATCCTTAATCTGGTACTTGCAGAAGAAACAATGGTGGATCAACTTGTGGATGTCCCTGTCTCTCAACATGCAAGTCCACCAAGGGCTGAGCCACCTGCCCAAATAGAGATTTCATCTTCATCGGGGACTCAATCACCCCCCGCTCGACAGAGACACCCACTTCACCAGAGATGAACTTTCCCCAAGCAGAAACTCCAAGTCCTTCAAGGATTCAATCCCCTATTGGCCAGGCAGAAAACTCAACCTTAGCAGAGGTAAATCCATCTCCTCTCCAGCCAGAAGCTTCGAGTTGCCGATATCGCACCAAAGCACCTTTCCAAACGAAGCTTCGGCTTTGCCAAGAACTCCCCCTTCACCGGTGGCTCAAGAAATCGCCCCCCGAAACCGAACAAAACCTTGCTCCGGCTCAAGAAGTCGGGCACGAGGTAAACACCCGCACTTAACTCGCTATCCTCTTCATTTTTCCAATGCACCACTCCCGACTCGACAATGTTACTCTTTGAGGATCAAACTCTATCACCATCAAGCCCATTGGTCGAGAACAATCCAACCGCCAAAACAAAAGAAGGAGGGACTCAAGTCTTGTCGGAGGAAGTACAAGAAAAGCTCAAGGAGATTTTCGCACGGCCGCGGAGAGATGCACGAGATCAAATCGAGAGATCTTGATTATTTTGAGGAAATGCTTGGACCCATCGCCCGAGAACTCCCCGAGGACATCAAGGCCTCACTTGAACCCATCTCTAGTCCGGATATTCATTACGTGGCCATAAGACGAGCTCTAAGAAATGTGTCTTCCCGCCCGCTGTTGAACGAGAAGAAGGCCAAAGCTAAGCAAGCCGTGAAGGGAGCACAATCTCAAGCGAGAGTCACAAAGGGACATTGGCCAATCGCAAGCCGCTCGTGAGTTGAAGATCGCCGGAAAGGCCGCATTGGAGGCGAACCGAGAAGCCCGTCGGCTGAAATAGAAGCCGATTACAAGAAAATAGCCGAACTTCCCGGACTCGATAGAGAAGATCCAAGAGGAAGCAACATCGGCCATAGCCGAGGTGAACCAATGTAATGCGAACTCACCTTCCCGTCCGACGCCTAGAAGGACTATCAAGAACGGATGGAGAACATTCACCAAACAACATCGAACGCTTCCAATGTGATTGCAAAGTATTTAAACATTTAGATGCACCGATCGATGTGTAACCGAACTGGCCGTCCTTGTAACATTTGCTTCTGTAAATTTATTTTCCCTTTTCTCTCGGACATCCTTAATTGCAACGCTGAACGACCCATTCGGTAATCAATAGCCAAAAAGTGCCATACCCGAACGGCACCTTAACTTCCTATTAGCCGAGCCAATCAACCGAATACGACTCGGCCTTGAACTCCAAACGACCCGACACGGCGGATCGGTCAAGGAAACCTCTCCACCTTCCAAGTTTATTGGGATATGCGCCACGATCTAAAGCCACGACCGAGGCCACGATCTATTTTGCCGGGCCTATAAATGAAAACCGTAGGTGCCCCCGGCTCTTCACCAAGCCTTTAGCCCTCAAATCTTTGCCAACCTCAAGCTTTCTTTTCCCAATCGGCGCAAATCCCGAAGCATGGCGATCGGCAACAACGAGCGCCGCGCCACCGACGAGGCGGAGCGGAGTCGCGCCGCCGCCGTCGGAGGCAATAATCATCAACTTTTCCCTTTACAATTCATCTTCGATTCCCTTTCGTTTGACGATCATCTCTCGTTTCGGGCTTATTCAATGGAATTCATCTTCCGCGCCGGCCGGTCGGCCCTTCGGACGACTCCTCGTGAGTCGGACCATTACTCACCCGTGCCCTACGGGGAACTTGATGCTCTCCGCTTTAAGGAGGAGCCGGAGGTGGCCCGGCACGAGGCCGGGAGGATGTCTCCAAAAAGGCCGGCGTAGCCGAAGCGGAGTGGGAAGACCGGCGCAAGCGGCTGGCGGCGACCATCGACGGTACGGCTCCGAAACCGCTCCTTAATCCGGCTTTTGATACTAATCACCTCTATCTTGCATTTTGCGGCCGTGACGCCGAGCTCAACCGGCTAAAAATGCGGGTGGAGCAACCGGCCGACAAGGTGAACGCCCGCCGAGATACGCCGGCGGAGCGCCTTGCCGCGGTGGAACACCGCGTGGACGAAGTGGCCACCCACAACATCCGCTTGGGCACCACTTTGGGCCCGGCCGCCATGGCGACGCACACCGACGTCGACTACTCCACCAAGCCGTGCGGCTTCCGGGCGGCGCACCGGAGGACATCGATGAGATCGAGATCATCTTGGAGTGCCTCGACGGCCACGGCGACGCCATTCTTCGAACTCACTCATCCCCGGTCCGTGTTAAACGGGCTCTTCGATTAAATTGTATCGGGGATGTTTGATATCGGCAATAAAGAACTTCTAATTCCCGTGCTTGCACTGCGATGATTTTTTCGTGTTTGCATCCGTGAATCTCGTTTCTCCTTAAACGTATTCGGGGACCCGCTTGAGACAAACATGCGAAAACGGATCCTCATTGGCGCAAAATCCTCGGAAAATCCTTAATTCGGCAATCCGTAGGCACCGTTCAAACGAAAACCCTTCGCATCCGGGGAGAAAACCCCCGCCGCTTGGTATTCCAATAATGCACGCTAGCCGGTCATCACTCCCAATGCACTCTCTCGGTCAATAAAACGACTCGCCAAGATGCCCCGCAAATCCACTCGCGCACTCATCCATCACTTCTCATCTTCTCCCCCGGTCCGAGAAAAGAAAACCCCAAAGCCATGGACAAGGGCAAGCAACCCAAGGAGGACAACTCCCCAAAGAAACGCACGATTCGAGAGTGAGTTTTCCTTGCTTCTTGCTTTTCCGCGTGGTCTTGCGTTTTACCACCTCTTCATTTCTTCTTTCGGCCTTGATCCGCTTCCCCGAAGAAACCATTGGGACCGAAGATACGCCTAAGTACATCTCCTCCGACCGCGCCGAGCAGAGGATCAACCACAAACCGCGCCGCCGCGTTCGGCACTTGGAGCATGACCTCCGGGACATCACCATTCGCCGCCGGGCCGAACGCGAACGTCGCATGGCTCGGGAGGCACTAGTAGGAGGTAAACATCTTTAACTTCCTTCGACTCCATGCTTACATCTGGATCTTCTGCCCCTAATGACTACTCCTCTGTCCCAGATGTCTCTGATAGGTACAACAACCTGAAAGCGTCTTGGGACAGCTTGGTGGAGGCAGCAAACCATGGTCATCCCCACGCATTCCAAGTTGCCGTCACGGTGGTCCTGGAGCAACTGAAGAGGGAGCAGCTGAAGAAGCAAAGAAAAGATTGATTCATACTTTCGCTTCTTCCGCCAGGCCTTCTGCTTCCCACCCCTTCGTAGTCCTGATCACCAGGGTTATTAGATGTAAACCTGCAAGAAGCATTTGTAATGTAGTTTTGTGCTAAAGGCGGTGCATCTAGGCACCGGCCATTCCCCTCCGTTTGGGGATTTTGTTCGAAGGAGGCCTCGTTCTTGAGCGCCGGCTATTCTGTATCAGATGCATGTAATCCCAATGCTGGTGATCACCGATCGATTTCAATACTAGGATAATATTTCTTCAAATATCTTCCATTTATTGCACTGGAAAATTCTTCTCCTAGCAAAGTTTTCAACATGTAGGCATTGCCAGGCACGCATCTGACCACTTGAAAGGGTCCTTCCCAGTTAGGGGACCATTTGCCGAATTCACTGTATTTGGTTCCAATCGGCAGTAACGCTTTCCAAACCAAATCTCCTTACGCAAATTGCCTAACCTTTACTTTCTTGTTATATTACTTGGCAACCCGCGACTTGTTCTTTTCGATATTTTCCGGGGCCCTAAGACGGATCATGTGTAAATCTTCTAGCTCATCCATCATTAAGCCACTCGTAATTTTTGGACCTTAAATCTTTACGCAAGACCACTCTCCTAGAATTTGATTGTACCTCCCAATGTAAAACTGCATGGTGTCCATAAACCAATTCATAAGGAGATGTTTTTGCAGCTCCATGAGGGGCCATTCGGTAAGCCCATAATGCTTCACTAAGTACCGAATGCCACCTCCTTGGCTTCGGTCGATCTTCTTTTGTATAAGCTTGATCATGATCTTATTTGAAGCCTCTGCCCGACCATTAGATTAGGCATAATAGGGAGAAGAATTAAACAATTTGATTCCCATGCTTTCGGCAAACTCCCCGAACTCCAAGGACACGAATTGGGCTCCCGATCGGTTGTGATTGTTTGAGGGATTCCAAACCGATAGATGATGTGTTCCTTGACAAACTCAACCATGTTCTCCGACGTCACCTTCTTCGGTGGAATTGCCTCAACCCATTTGGTAAAGTAATCGTAGCCAAAAGCACAAACCTATGCCCCTTGCTAGATGGTGGATTGATCGGCCAATCAAGTCTATACCCCGGCCCCGAATGGCCACGGCTTGATAATGGGATTTAATGGTGATGCGAGAACTCTTTGAATATTTCCAAACCTCTGGCAGTCTTGACATCCATTGTAATACTCAAAGCGAGTTCTCCAATATCGTTGGCCAAAAGCACCCAACTTGCCGATAACCCATTTCATGCGGTAGGCCGATTGGTGTGCTCCACATATCCCATCATGCACTTCACTCATCATTCTTTTGGCTTCTTCGGACCCGGGCATCGTTGCAACACCCCATCTAATGATTTATAAAACAAATTATCATGCGAGAAGAACAAACTTTATGGCCTTGTACCGAGCTTCCTAGAGACCTTTCGGGATGGATCCTTCAAATAGTCAACGATCTCTTTTCTCCAATCGTCTTCTCGTGAGATCCATCCCCGGCACGCATATGTCCGTGGCAAACGCTTCTTGATTCTCTTTATAACCAGAAGCGCTCTGAGCCAACCTGTTCGCTTCTTCATTATGTTCCCTAGGAATATGCTGTAGAGTTACCAACAGAAAGCTCTTCAAGATTTCTCTGCATTCTTCGTAGTAACTCCTCAGCGCATCACTTTTACATTCGTATTGGCCGTTCAATTGCTTTATTAACAACTCTGAATCTCCATAAACTTCAACCGAAACGGCCCTGACTTCTCTCAAATATTGAAGCCCCCGAAGCAATGCCTCGTACTCGGGCCGATTATTTGTGACGATGAAGTTTGGATAGGGATAGCAAACTCAAACATCTCACCTCTAGGCGAAATTAACGAGAATCCCTATTCTCCCACCTTTACCACATGATGATCCATCAAAAAATAAAGCCCAAGGAGTAATTTCAAGTAAATCAATTGATGGATCATGATGTTCAGTTATAAAATCGGCAATGATCTGACCTTTAATAGCCTTTGCCGATTCGAACTTTAACTCAAACTCCGATAAAGACAAGATCCACTTGCCAATCCTGCCATTCAAAATTGGCATAGATAACATATGTTTTATTACATCAAACTTGGAGTATACAATGCATTCGGCATTCAATAAGTAGTGCCGAAATTTTGTACACGAGTAGTACACACAGGCACAGTTTCTCCACAGCCGAATACCTGGTCTCAGGATCAAGTAATTTTCGGCTAAGATACGCTACTACCCGCTCCTTTCCTGCGAATTCTTGAATAAGGGCCGATCCAATAGTTTGGGTATCGGCCGCCACGTACAACTTGAAAGGCTTATCCAAGCTGCGGAGGGACCGGTACTAGTGGTTCCTTCATATCTTGCTTAATCTCGTCAAAAGTCTTTTGTTGTTCGTCGCTCCACGTGAACTTCGATCTTTCTTAAGCTTCAATAATGGAGAAAACGGCAAAACCTTTTGCGACAGGATTTGAGATGAACCTCCTTACAAAATTGATTTTGCCGAGCAAAGTGATTGCAACTCCTTGAGATTAGTTGGACAACTTCATCAATGGCTTCACGCTTTTCTTGCCAACTTCAACCCCCCCTTCGTGGACCAATAATCCCAAGAACTCTCACTGATACCCCAAAAGCGCATTTGTTTGTATTCATCTTCAAACCATGCTTTCGAGTGCACTCCAAGGTTCTCTTCACGTCTTCCAAATGTGTGTTATGATTCAAAGACTTGATCACGATGTCATCAATGTAAATTTCGACAATTTTGCCGATCAACTCGTGAAAGATGTAGTTCATGGCTCGCCGATAAGTTGCACCGGCATTCTTCAACCCAAATGTCATGACTATCCATTCAAACAAGCCTATATGACCGGGACATCCGAAGGAAGTTGTCTTTGATATATCCTCTATTGCCATAAAAATTTGGTTGTATCCCGCATTACCGTCCATGAAGCGATAACCTTGTGTCCGTAGCGGCGTCCACCAATAAATCAGCAACGGGCATAGGCTAACCATCCATAGGAGTAGCTCTGTTTAAATCCCTGAAATCTATGCAGACCCTCATCTTTCCATTCTTCTTGTAGACAGGGACAATATTAGAGATCCACTCCGCATATCTGCATGGCCGAACGAAGTTTGCATCAAGTAATCTTTCAACTTCTTTCTTCACATCGGCCAATACTTCATCTTTGAAGATTTTCCGGGGAGGTTGCTTATATGGCTTAAAACCAGATTTGATTGGCAACCGATGCTCAACAATGGAACGATCCGGTCCGGGCATCTCGGAATAATCCCAAGCGAAGCAATCTTTGTATTCCTTAAGCAACTTGATCAATTCCTCCCCGAAGTCCGATTGCAAGTTTGCGGCGATGAATGTCGGCCTTGGTTTATCACCATCTCCAATATCAACTTCTTCCAATTTATCGGCCGACATGAATCCTCGCCCCAACTTGCCGTCAGTACCATCGACGGGGTTATCCATTAAAAATTGCTATAAGAGCCGGCGCTTGAATCGGTGTTGATCGTCGGCGCCGACGGGCTCAACAGGACCTTCTCCCCAGTCTTTTCCTGAGAAACAGTCAATACCTTGGTATTCCCAGAAAGCTGGTTCCACATTTGCGACGCTCACGGAGTCATCTGCTTGGACCACCTCAATATCGTCACTTACCCATTGGATGAGCTCGCCGATGCATGGTAGATGGGACGCGGCGGTTGGCATGAATCCGGTCCGGGTCCAAGCGGTGGGCTGTAGGCTCTCGTTAACACCAAAATTTGGTAAGGAGTCCGACTTGTGGGTCCAACCCGGTGGAGAATCCGTTCGGCGGAAGGAAGGTTTCTTCGGATGAATTCGGCGAGAAGAGTCCGTGGTCGGCAATTTGCTTCCGTTCGGCAAGGAGATTGTTGCGGCGATTTTGCGGGATTGCGTGGTGACGTGGCCCGAGCGGAAAGGACGGATGAATGGATAAGCGATCACATTTAGAGATAAATTAGGTATCGAATCCATTCGAGGTCATGCTTAACAAGGTATAAATATGAACCCTGAATGTATGTAACAGATATTCGAAACATTTTCAATACAACCCGGCTTTACGCCAAACCCTTGAGTCCCTTATCGTGTCGTCGAGTTCTTCGAGAGGGTTCATCGATCCGTCGACCTCCGTGAGTACCGGCAACCTTGTATCATGTCTAGTATCATGCGGTGGATTTAGATCTGATGCAAGTAGTCTTGTTACCATGCTTAGTGTCACGCGGTAGATTCAAGCTTGGTTCAAGAAGGTTTCTTGTTAGGTCATGAGCCATGCGGTAGGCTAAGATCTAGCTTGAGGCTAGCTATCGGCTCTATTGAGTTTTGGCAAGATTCAATAGATTCATTAAGTTACCCAGTGTTACTTCGAGTTCTTACTTTATGTTTAAATTCGCTTAACACCTTTTTGCCCAATCTAGATTGGTTTGGATCGGCTTTATCCCCTTGGATGATCCTTAAGCGACTCAAGTTCGTACACATAGCTTCAATCGCACGTGGATCGCATGTTCCTTAACAGCCGAAACTGATTCGATCTAGGTTGTTACGTGTTGTGGGTTCAAGCTTACCAGATCTTGTATAAATCTTGAAAGAGCTGAGTATCATGCGGTAGATGCAGGTTTTGGGTTGTTTTGGAGCTAGTCATCCGGTGGATTAGATTTCTGATTCAACCTGATAGATTTATCTTGTTTGGTAATGCTTGTTCCTTCTTCATGGACCCCGATTCGGCTGTCCAGCCGTATTCGGTTATGCTTTCACGAGTGAAACGTGTTCATAAGTTATGTCTTGAATATCGTGTGCTTTTAGCTTTCCATATTTAGATTGTATCATGCGGTGGATAGATCTATTTGTGGATGGTGGCATGATCCCAAGCAAGTTGTATCATGCGGTGGATAGATTTGTTTGGTACCATGCTTGACGGGTTTTAAGGTATCTAGACATGCGGTAGACTAGTTCTTTGGACCTATGCATGCTTGTTTATTACATATTTATGATCATGCTTTTACTTCATTTGTTATCGTTGTTTATTACGAGGATCGGTCACGACCTTGCGCACGTGCAATCTTTATCCAAATAAAGACCGGTCTATCGTCATGCTCACGTCACTTATTCGGCTATGTTATCTTTTTGCATTTTAAAGCCCCGAATGGTTTTCGTTTTTGGAGATAGCTCTTCATAGCTATATGTCACCTCACCAAGCTTTATAGCCATAAATATGGAACCTGTCCGGTACCACCCGGCAAGCTCCAAGTTTTGGAATTTAACTACTTTGTCTTTTGTTAATTTTCGGGGAAAATTGAGCGGCACGTCTTGTGATCTCTTCGCGTGTGAAGCCGGCTTTTTTTGGCTTGTCGTGTGCTTGGCGTCGGTGCGGATTTTGCGTCAACACACTTTTTGGCACGCCGGTGGGACCACAGCCGAAATTCAAGATGCCTGACATCGGTGACATTATGGATGTCAACATCGAAGACCTCTCCCCGGAACAGCAGCAGCAACTAAATGATGCTGCGGATCAGTTCCAACAGAAGTGCATGCTATCGTTTAAAAAGCACAGTAGTGGCTTCCCATACCTCAAAAATGAGATGCCTAGGGTTCTGTTGCCAGGGGAAAGCGACGCTACAACTCAGCAGGAGAATGAAGAATGCATACAAGCGTTCGAGACGCCGCGAGATGACATGCGAGCAGGCATCATAGAGCTTTCCGGGTGCATTCAAACGGATGATGGTGGCCATTTTCGGCCCGAGGCATGGAGCAAGTATTCAATCGAGCTCCCCTTCGGGGAGGCACCGTGGAGATTGGAGAGTCCGGTTCTCGGCCGCCATTGCGGAGCCGGCCCGGCCCGGCCTCCTCCACGGAGCGTCGGAAGCCAAGCCTTCCAACCTCCTCCACAAGGCGCCGGAGGTCGGCCGGTTCGGCCCCCCCCGCGGGCCGCGGGAGGGCAACTAGTCCGGCCACCCCCACGGGGCGGCACGGGTCAACCCGTGCAACGGCCGAACCCGTATCGGCCCACGTACGGGGGAGGCGGCATTCGGCTCATCCGGAGCCCCCCTTGCTTCGGTTACGGGATTGCCCCGGCTAGCAATAGGCTGAGAAGAATTTGTACGGTGGAGGCTACCACGAAGTGATGAACTACGGCGCCATCGATGCTCTCCTAAATCCGGGTTACGGACCGGCTACGGGCGTGCGGGGGAGGATGATATCCTGGCTCGAGAAGATGGCCGACTTGATGCAGAATCAATTCGGCCTTAAACCTAAAATGCAGGGACCTACCTACACACCTCCGTTCCCAGAGTGGTATTACAACGTGATCCTGCCGCTAAGAGTAAAGCCTCCGACGGAATTTACAAAGTTTTCCGAGCAGGATGACACGAGCACGGTGGAGCATATTGCTCGCTACCTGATGCAGCTTGGAGAGTGCTCATCTAAAGAGGCATTCAGGGTCAGGTACTTCCCCATGTCACTGACGGGCGCGGTGTTCCAGTGGTTTTCATCTCTGCCGCCCCAATCAGTTGGCACATGGAGGGAGCTGCAACAGAAATTCCACGCCCACTACTTCAGCGGCTCCACGGAAAAGAAGCTCATCGACCTCACCACTCTGAAACAGAGACACAGTGAAACGCCCTTGGAGTTCCTTAGGAGGTTCAGGGATGTCAAAGGCATGTGCTTTTCGTTAAACCTGCCAGATGATCAGTTGGCCGACATGGCCGTCGCTGGGATGCTGCCGGCCATACGTGAAAAGCTGTTTGGCATGGAGTTCGATAACCTGGGTCAACTGTACCAGAAGCTGTCGTTGATGAGCAACCAGGCCTATGGTTTTAAGAAAGACGCCAGGTTCGGCAAGCAGCATGATGTAGCCGATATCTACAATCAGTTCCTGGAAAAGGCCGACCAAATGGAGGACTCTGATGATGACCAGGACATGGCCGCGGCCGAAATCATGTGGGGGAAGGTACCGTTGACCATGAATGCGGCGGGTCAAACGGACCAAAGGCACCTACGATTTCGACGTCACTAAAGGCCGATAAGGCTGTTTGAGTTCCTGGTGAAGGAAGGCCGAATCAAGTTGCACGAAGGGCATTCCATGCTTCGGCCCGATGGAGTAAAAGAGAAACGTTCTTGCGGCTTCCATGACAGAATTCTCACTCCATCAATGACTGCGGGGTCTTCGGGATGAGGATCCGAGAGAGCTATCCGGGGGGGACATCTCAAGTTTGATATCAAGATGAAGCCGGACGGCCACCCTTTTCCCCGAACATGATAAGCTTTTCCGTCAACATGGTGACGGCCGAGGAGAAGGGCAAGGTCAAGGTCTTGACTTCGGCCGGGGCAAGGCGGGGATGGAGCGAAGAGACCCGAGCGTCAAGTGACCTTGGAGCGAGGTGCATGGTGAAGCCCCCCGCGTTCTCTAGAGTCATATCGAGATCGGAGAATCGTCCGAGCCAAACCCGGGGTGACTATGCGCATCCTCCTCAACAAGTGGCGGCGCCGGCTGGAGAAAGAGCGCTACCGAAGCGACGACGCATGAGGAGGAGAGGCGTAGGGCCGAAGAAGACGCGCGCATGAGAGATGCGGAGCAATACACGCGCAAGCGGGAGCACGCACATTGGGGATGCACCTTCATCGAGCCATTGTTGCAACGAGGGGTTGAAGCTTCCTACGGCGAGAAACGCGTCCCGAATGCGGCGACAGATATTTTGAATATAGGCGGGGAGAGCGCCAATCGCCGATCCGTCCATGAAAGAATTGGAAGGATACATCCCAATGAGGATCCGCGCCAAAAAATTGAAATCATTGATCACCCCAGGAAGAGGCAAGCTGATTTGCGATGGGCTGATCAGAAGGAAGACGAGGACGAGTACGTCTGGCAAAAGGGGCAATGGTGCCCGCCTGGTTTAAGAAAGAGCCAAAAAAGGAGGGTTCAACGCTTGAGGAACCGTGAACTGAGGCAGGCAGGGATCTAGACGAGGCGGGTGTGGCGTCCAAAGGATAAACCCGAAGGATCAAACCGTTCGGCACCGACATGTATGGTATATTTCCTTCCAAATGAATTAATGGCTCCTGCTAATCAGGTTGTGCAGGAAGAAACGTCCCTGGATGACGAACAGCTCGAGGGACTGATGGCGCAGCTGGTGCTAGCCAAGCAAGCCATCTTCGACAAACCGGCCAAAAATCGACACATGAGGTCGGCGTACTTGAAGGGATATGTCAATGGCAAGCCATTGACCAAGATGTTTGTCGACGGTGGAGCGAGTAAACGTAATGCCGTGCACCACTTTCGAGAAAACTTGGCATGGGCCACGGCGACTTGACACCTACAAGCATAATTCCGAACGACTTCGCCAGGAATCCTTCGGATACCAAGGGGTGCACCCACGTGGATGCGATGATCGGGTCCAAAACACTTGCTCACAACCTTCTTCGTCATCGAAGGTAAAGGAGCCTACGACCCTCGCTTGGACGGGATCGGATTCATGCCAAGCGCTTCGCGTCCCATCTACCATGCATCGGCGGCTCATCCAATGGGTAGATGACGATATCGAGGTGGTCCAAGCGAGATGACTCCGTGAGCGTTGCAAATGTGGAACCGGCTTTCCGGGAATACCAAGGTATTGATTGTTTCTCGGGGAAAGGCGGGGAGAAGGTCTGTTGAGCACGTCGGCGGCGATCAACGGCCGATTCAAGCGATCGGCTCTTATAGCAATTTTTAATGGATAACCCCATCGCGTACCGATGGCAAGTTGGGGCGAGGATTCATGCCGGTCGATAAATTAGAGGAAGTTGACATTGGAAGCGGTGACAAACCAAGGCCGACATTCATCGGCGCAAACTTGCAATCGGACTTCGGGGGAGGAATTAATCAAGCTGCTTAAGGAATATAAAGATTGCTTCGCTTGGGATTATTCGAAGATGCCTGGACTGGACCGTTCCATTGTTGAGCATCGGTTGCCAATCAAATCTGGTTTTAAACCATACAAGCAACCTCCCCGGAAAATCTACAAAGATGAAGTATTGGTCGATGTGAAGAAAGAAGTGGAAAGATTACTTGATGCAAACTTCGTTCGGCCATGCAGATATGCAAAGTGGATCTCTAATATTGTCCCTGTCTACAAGAAGAATGGAAAGATGAGGGTCTGCATAGATTTCGGGGATGTTGACGGTGAAAATCCGTCAACCTAGCCATGAGTTTACCTTCGGTGTTGGCATGATTTTTATACCTTATCCATTGGTACTAACCCCCGTGGTATAACAAGTTCACGTGTGCATGTCGTTTTTGGAGTTTAATGTTTATGCGGGGATTTAGTGTTGAATGCAAGACTTTCGGTGTAAGTTCATCAAGCACCTCATGACAAGACTTTGAAGCCACCGAACAAGTCATGCAATGAAGTAAAATTAACTCCAAGAAGCCGGGACTTGATCGAGAAGACGACATACTCCGGGGACACGACCGGAAAAGTCTTGAATCTTCCAAGACAAGGAGTTGAGTCCAATTCGGAGAGAAACCGACGACATGGACCCGTATGCGAAGGGGGAAGCATCCGGGAAGCAAGGGAACCGACCTCGGGCAAAGGAGCCCGCGGGCGGGGCCTAAATGGGCCCGGGCCGGCCGGCCCGGTCCCGGTCGGCCCCGAGCCCATTTAGGGCCCAAACGCGTCGTCCTTTGCCCTAGGCGCCAATCGGGCTATTTATAGTCCCCCGACCGAGAGCCACGCGAGAGAAGATTTCGTCTTCGGCCGCCGAGAAGCGAGAGAAGAGAGGGACACCATCTAGGAGAGGAGAGGGTCGAGCTAGTTGACTAGGGTTTCCCTAGCCGACGTGGGAACCTTGCACGGAAGACCACGTCGGAGTTCCGGAGCTAGAAGCAAGATCAAGGAAGGATCCGGTGGTGATCTTGTGTATGTATCATTGTTATAGTTGAATTATCAAGTTGAATCTTTTCTCAGCGATCAAGAGTTTCCTCGAAGATTTCGTTTTTCGATCGGCTTTGCTTATTCCAATTCTATTCTCGAGATAGATTACATAGGGTGTTCTTGTAGCCGCGGTGGCTAGAGGTACACGCCGGATCCTCCGAAAGAATCTCGACTTGTCTTTTGACTCGCCCTAAGCTCCCCGCATGAATAGGGATACGTTGTGACGAACGGGGGGTCTCGAAAGGCGGATGTTTTCGGATTTGGACGGGAAACCACGATTTAAAGAGGCTTTTATTAAGATTCGATTTGCTACTTCTTCTTTTGCTTGGAACTTCAACAAAAGGCTTACCCCGATCCCTCTAGATCGGTTTATCTACCCAATCTTACTTTGTTTTCTCCGGTTTTTAGTAGATTAGATCTGTTTTGTGTCTTTTACTTAGATGCATTAGGTTCTTTATTGAAGATTGCGGTTATTTGGCTTTAATAGATTAAGTCTTGCGTCACACATTTGTTCCACGGATTCGATACCTTGGGTTCACCACTCGAGGGAAGAAGGGTCCCTTGACTACGACGGGAGACTTGTACGCTTGCGAGTCACGAACGAACTTTGATACAATTATTAACCGTCAACAAGCCCCTTTTTACGGCGCCGTTGCCGGGGAACAAGTGATCAAGATTTGATTTTTTTTTTATTGCTTTTTTTTGTAATTTTCAGTACTGATTTTATTTTATTTTTGCATCTACTAAGCTTCGATCATCCTCAAAATACATCTAATCTAGTTTGTCTAACTCTAGTCTTTATAGATTTGTTTTGTTTTCTAGTTTTTTTTTGCATACTTTGTTTATTGCTAACCCTAACGGGAGATGGACGGCTGCCTCTCCAACAAACCCAATAATTTTGTGGATGATCCGAGAAAAACTTTACGAGAGCTAAGGAGACGCGAAGCACATCAAGCTAAAAAGTTGGATTTTGTAGATTCGGAGTCGGAAGACAAAGGATCGCAGGAATCTCGGAGAATTCACCACCTCAAAGTCCGCGGGAGAATCGACCTCCACCAATGGGTGACCAACCACCGGAAGAACGCAAGATTGGGGAGCTATGCACCCCAGACATCATCGACCTACCAATCTTGAACCTCGACGAGATCGGAAGACCGTTCGAGATCAAGACCTCAACAATCCGCATGGTGCAACACTCACCCTTCACCGGCAAAGAGGATCCGAACCTTCACCTCCAAGCATTCATTCAACTATGTCAGACTTTCAACATGGAGGGGGTGACTCAAGATCAAATGAGGGCAAGGCTTTTTCCGTTTTCACTACTCGGGAAGGCGTTGCAATGGTTCCACTCTCAACCGGCGGAGACGGTGCAAAATTGGAACACGTTGATGAAGGCTTTCATGAAGGAATACTACTCGCCGGGTAAAACTCAAAGCTTGCGTAATAAGATTGCCACCTTTGTTCAATATCCTACAGAAACTATCTCGGAGGCATTCGAGCACTTCAACGAGTACACTCGGGCGGTTCCACATCACAAGTTCCTGAAGGAAGACCTCGTGCAAAAGTTCTATCAAGGACTCACCATGGCGTCAAGGACGATCATCGATGCATCGGCGGGAGGATCTTTCATCGAGCTTACACTGACGGAAGCTTTCACGCTATTCAAGAAGGTCGCGGATAATGACACGTGGGCGTCATCGGGGCGCCTACACCCGGCTCAACCTATGGGGAACGTCAAAGGAATCTTGCAAGTGGAGAAGGAAGACATACTCGAAGGCAAGATCGACTCGCTCATGAGGAGGTTGGAGAAGATGGAGATAGAAAAGAAAGAGGCTCAAGACTTGAAGGCCGCCGAAGCAAGGTCCACATGCGAAGAATGTGGAGAGTATGGCCATGTCCGCAAAGATTGTCGGAGGAAGCCAAAGTGCTCGACTACATGAGGAAGGGAGAATTGCCGAACTTCCGCTACGGGCAAGGTAGGCCTCAATTTAATGCAAGCTCATCTATTCCTAACGCGGTTCCACTTCGGATACAATTGAAGGAGTTCATGGATGAGCAAGCTAAGATCAACAAGGACACCGTCACCAAGTTCAAGACCATAGACAAGGTGTTGGAGAACATCGATAGCAAAGTGACGGAGGTCGGAAGTTCCAATCATCAAGTGCTCAACATGATGAAGATGCTCGAGACGCAAGTTGGACAACTTGCGGGGCGCCTCACAAATGATGAAGGGAAGCTTCGGGACAACCCAAATGTCCCGAATCGGCGAAGGCCATTCAAACGCGTTCGGGGAAGGAGACTGAAGATCCGGAACGTTCCGCGGGAGCAAGGAAGCCTAAACCGTCCACCGAGGTGGAAGGAGCTGCTAAAGAGAAGGTTACGGGGATCGTCACCGAGGAACCCGAGTCGAGATGCCGGAAGATGACACGAGGATACCGCAACTCAAGCCACGCTACTTCCGAGGTAAACTTGACAACCACTTTGAGAAGTTTGTGGAAGTTGTGCGTAGACTTAGCATCAACATGCCGTTACTAGATGCCCTACAAGTACCTACATATTCTCGTTACTTTAAAGACATACTTGCAAATAAATATGAGATAGCAACACTCGGGGTAGATCATGTCAAAATGTCCGAGGAGTGTAGTGCGGCTATTGCTTATGGGCTAGAGAAGCAAAAAGACCCCGGGTGCCCTACAATTCCATGTTCAGTTGGTTCTTTCAACTTCGAGAAGGCGTTATGCGACCTTGGAGCTAGTGTGAGTGTCATGCCGAGGGATGTGTTCGAGAAGTTACGCCTACCGATGGAGCCTACGGGAATATGTTTGGAGTTGGGTGACAACTCCATTCGCTATCCCTTGGGCATTGCTGAAGATGTACCCGTGAAGATTGGACACCACTTCATCCCCGTCGACTTCGTTGTGCTCGAGATGGGAGAGAGGGAGAAGCCGCCGCTCATCCTAGGGAGGCCGTTCCTCAAGACCGTGGGAGCAACTATTGATGTTGGCAAGGGGGAGATCATGTTCGATATCAACGGAGAAAGGAGTTCCTTCAAGTTCCGTCCAAGGATTGAGGCATGCAACATGATTGGAGTGAAGGGAGAACCAAAACAAACGGAGGGGCTGAAAAAGAAGAAGGAGCCGAAAAAAGTGAACGTAACGAAAATTAAAGAAGGTGTTGCATCCGTCAAGACAAAGGAAGAGAAGCCGCTGTGAAGACCAAAAAAAATGACTAAGCCGGCCAAGCCAAAAGACAAGCCCGCGCCCAAGATGGTGCGGAAGTGGGTACCCAAGATTGCAACGCCCGCAAAGAGCGTTGATCCGGAGTAATCAAGTGAAGAAGTCTAGCTATGGACTATAAACGAAGCGCTAGGCGGGAGGCAACCCGTTTCGTCAAGTCAAGTCAAGAATAAGCTACCGGGAGGACAACCCGATTCCGGGTTTTTCTAGTATTTTTAATAATTTAGTTTTTGAGTTTTATTACGCAAAGACATTAGACTTAGAAGTGGTTGAACAATATTAGAGACATAATTCTTGATTGAATGATTGCTTTATCATAAACCCTTTGCATGAACCCTCCTATGTGCTTGTTTGATTCTTTTCTTTTCGAGAAACCCCTCAACCAAATAATTTCAGAACCTTAGCTCAACCTTACACCCTCATTATGGTGCTGAGGTTGACTTATTTTTCATGCTAAAACCACACGAGTAGAGCCACGATTTATATTCAAGTGTTATAAAAATTCAGCACGTGGTAGGACTCGCGTGAACCTAGAAATCAAAGCTTTTGGTTGGCCTTAAAAATCGTTATCCTTGGTTTCTCTAGGATTAGAATTTTTGTAAGCCCATTCTAATTTTGTTTTATTCAAAATCTTTCTTATTTAGCCAAAATTAGAACCTAAACCTATGCCCCCATGATCAAGCGGGAAAACGTTCGCTCTCAACCGATGAAAGCGGACTTTACCGGTAAGACCAAAATCGACGTAGTCGAAAAATATTTTCGACTTACATTTGTTTTTAATGGTTTAAAAACTTCTCTAAAATTATGCTCGAGCTCTTGCATGGCTCTGAAAAATATTTTTAAATTCGAATTAGAGGAGTGCTTAACCTTAAACACACCTAAATGGAGGCAATCAAGTTTGAATTAATCATGCATGCACCATTGGATTCCCTTTTATCAACTTTCACCAATTCCACATGCAAAGGACAAGCATGGTGGGCAGCAAGCATCAACTTTGCAGGATTTTCATGGTGGCATGTGAAGCAAGTGGAGCTAGGGAGCATGGACATGACCCAAAGCATGGAGCATCAAGTGGGAGGACCAATGATTCAAGAAAAGGAGTGGACGAGAGCGTTTGGGCGGTGCAACTCGTGGAGCACGCGGGCGGGGAAAGTTGCGAGAGGCGAAATGATCGTGCTGGGAGAAAGACGCGCCGAGGAGGAGCCGGAGCACCCTCGGGCCGGCCGGCCTAGGCCGGCCGGCCCGCCCTATAAATGGCGTCCCCCGGCGCCCGTCTTCTGCGCAGCAAGCTTCCCTCTCCTTCCCTTGTTTGTGTGTTCAAGTTTGTGTGCTCAGAACCTCCGTAGACTTAGCCAACCACCCAAGCTTGAGAGCTCAAGAAAAAAAATCCACCTCCTTAATCCACTCCAAGTCCACATCCGAAGCAAAGAGTTTAAGTGCCTAGTTTACCGGTTGCAACCCGGATTTTTAGTTGAAGAGAGAGTGCAGCAAACATGTGGAAGAAGACCACAAGTCTCTTCTCTAAGAAGAAGAGTTCGTCGTCGTCCAAGCCGTCATCAACCACGTCTTCGAGGAGGCACTCGGTTTCCGAGTCTCCCGGAGCATGGAGACGGACACGGCACCACCGAGGAGGAACGACGCTCTCCTCCTTGGTGGTATGAGGGCTGCGAGAAGCACTTCCATGAGGTTCACCGAACCTCGTGGGCACACGGAGGAGCAGCCCGCGCCACCACGACGATCGACTCGCTCAACCGCACCACCTCCTTACACCCCGACACAATCTTCGTACGGCTTCATCATCTTGTCGGCGGAGGAGGAAGATAGGCTCGCAAATCTTGAGAAGAGGCTTGTGCCAAACGTCGAGCTCGACGACCAAGCACTCCACACCTTGGGTTTTCGCACCGACATATACTACATGTTGGGGCACCTCGGGTGGGTTCGGTTCTCCAACGGAATATCGGTGGACACCCACTTGGGTTACACCTTGGAAATTTTAATGACTATTGCACCCATCGTTGATGATGATGGGGTGCAAAGCTTGTCATTCCGTTTGGAGGGAATCCAACAAGTGGTTCCCTACGAGCACGTAAGGGAGCTGCTTGGATTCCACAAGGGCGCTCGGAGAAAGTTGACGTGCCTCCCGGCATGTTGGCGGAATTTTGGGGCATGATCTCCGGAGATGCCCATCAACAACGCAAAAGCATCCGCAACCCCATTATCCGGATATTTCACTCTTGGATGTGCAAGAGGGTATTGGGGAGGATGAGGGAAACAAAGGTGACCGACACGGAGTTAAATTGGCTATACTCGGCTTTAATTGCCAGGCAGCCAATTGACCCCTCTTACCTCATGATCAACCGTTGGTGTTGTGAAGCAACATCGGGGGCTGGTGATATTGGTTCGGGGTGTTACCTCTCCATGTTGGCCTTTTCCTTGCGACCGGGGATCGCAAGAAACCCCGCTCACCTTTTGCGCGGTACCTCTCTCGGTTTTGAGTACTTGCGGCAAGGCAAGTACATTAGTGGAGATGAGAGAAGAGGTTACCGATTGGCCATTGTGAACCTCCCTCTTCCGGATGAGAGGCTTAGGCTTTTCACCGAAGGAAGGGAAGATTGGTTGGAAGAGGGACTACTTGTCCCTGCAAGGAAGAACAAAAGAGGAAGAATCGTAGAAGAGGGAACATCCTCCGCACAAGCGGGTGGAGCACAACCCAATGTGCAACCATCCGGTGGGGGTTCCTCCTCCGCCAAGTTATTACGGAGGGTCTCAACAACAAGCATGGGGGGTGGTGCACCGGTACCCCCACAAAATTATGTTGTGCCCAACGCTAACTTCGCGGAGTCCTACGCTCATCATCCCCAACCACAACAAAGCATGGCTATTATTGGAGGGTATGCTGCAAGAAATGCTCAAAATATCGCAGCCATCCAATCCAACGCAGCTCAACTCGGTGAAGGCAACGCAAATATTGCCTTTGAACTTGGACGCCTTCACCTTGTGGAGCCAAATCAATTCGACGGAGGAAGCGTTCATTCATATTATGAGCAAGGGTATTATTATCAAGGCTACCAACATCAACCACCGGCGGAGGACTAGAAGATTTAGGAACTTTTGTTTTCTTTTCTTTTCTATTTCTCTGTAATTTTCAGCTTTTGCTTATGTGTGTTTGCGTAGTATTTTTCTGTTTTTATTTAAATTTCAGCAAGCATGTTTGTTTATTTTCAGTGTGTATTTCAACTTGATATCACCATTAATAAAGTCACCACCTTGATTATATCATTGGAAAAGTTACAAATTTCGTGCCATGATGATGTATGATTAAAATTGCAGCTTTGTTCATCTTTGTAATTGATTTATGCATGTTTAAGCTAGTGCTCTCTTAAAAATGCAGATCTGAATTTATTTAAATGCTAGCTTAATTTTCAGCGGAGGTTATGATTAAAATAAAGACCCATAGTGTTTTATGTGCTCTCGAGTTATGAATGGATTGAAGATGTCTTTTATGCTCAAAAATATTGCTAACCTTGTCACAAATATCACTTGTGTGTTGCTCAACCTATCCAAAGCCTTATATATATTTGAGTGCATAAACCTTAGTGTACAAGATTTATTTTTGAGTGAGTTTTTGCAGGCCATGATTTCTCCGGCCCGAGACTAAGAAGTTGGTCATTCCGTTTTTGCGTATTTATCTTTTTGCTAGCCTTTTATCCGTGCATTGTGTATCCCCGCATCGGTGATCTCACAAACTTCGCCGGATATCCACCCTTAAACCAAATATCATCTTTTTGTGACTACCTCCTTAACCACAACCTATTATTGAGGATGGATCATCAATTCAAGGAAGATCGCAAGACGGTGCCAACGTTGAAGATTTCAAGTATCTCTCCAAGGAAAATTATCTCCGGTACCTACCTTATTTTTCGCCTCTTTGCTCGAGGACGAGCAACGTCTAAGCATGGGGGAGGAGGTAGGTACGGTGCAGTTTTAGAGTTCAAAAGGGAGTATTTAAAAAAATATATAATGATGAAAGAAAAAAAAATCCAGTGATATTCATGACTTTCAAGGTATAAAAAAATCAAAACATCGTTGTGAAAGTCATGGACTGAATATATGACGAGGCAAGAAAAAAATGAATGAATGAAAGAAAGAAAAGAATGAGAAAGAAAAAAAAATATATTTGTGCGTAAAGTGAACTCCCCGGTTCTCTAGGAGTGCATTCAAGGCTTCAAGATAAAAAGATCCATTCTCAATTTTCCAACCATGTGCAATCCGATAACGAGGACTTTCTTTGTGCCTCGGGATCACTCTTTGCCATTTGCACATGTCCATTCATCTAAAGTGTGTGTATTTTTCTCTTTCCCCTCCTTGATTTAACATTATTTTCCAATGACCTTTTTGACGAGTCTCGGTAAGACCATGAGAAGCTTGTCTTGTTTTGACAACACCTCATTTATAAATTATTGTTAGGACTAAACTTTCCCAAAAGCTCCATATAAAGCCTACCACATATATATGAGAGGGAAAGGAGTAGAATATATAGGCTTGAGAGACAAGTGAGATGAGAGTTTATGAGCAATACATGAGATGATTTAAATTTGTGAATTTGGTTTAGCTTTTCTTATCTCGTTCTTCATTTCAAAAATTCGAGATCCATTTAAAACTTTGTGAGCATGTTAATACTTGTGGGATAAGCTTAATAAGAATCTACCCTCCGTGGAGATGAAGGCTAGTACATTATGGAACTTTAATGAATTAATATTTTGAGAGCATTATGTTTTCTCATGTATGATCAAATGCAAAGTTTAAACATTGTTTAGCAATGATGATATCCATCGAAGGCTTACTCGAGGACGAGCAAGGTTTAAGCATGGGGGAGATGTTGACGGTGAAAATCCGTCAACCTAGCCATGAGTTTACCTTCGGTGTTGGCATGATTTTTATACCTTATCCATTGGTACTAACCCCCGTGGTATAACAAGTTCACGTGTGCATGTCGTTTTTGGAGTTTAATGTTTATGCGGGGATTTAGTGTTGAATGCAAGACTTTCGGGGTAAGTTCATCAAGCACCTCATGACAAGACTTTGAAGCCCCGAACAAGTCATGCAATGAAGTAAAATTAACTCCAAGAAGCCCGGGACTTGATCCGAGAAGACGACATACTCCGGGGACCCGACCGGAAAAGTCTTGAATCTTCCAAGACAAGGAGTTGAGTCCAATTCGGAGAGAAACCGACGACATGGACCCGTATGCGAAGGGGGAAGCATCCGGGAAGCAAGGGAACCGACCTCGGGCAAAGGAGCCCGCGGGGGCGGGCCTAAATGGGCCCGGGCCGGCCGGCCCGGTCCGGTCGGCCCGAGCCCATTTAGGGCCCAAACGCGTCGTCCTTTGCCCTAGCGCCAATCGGGCTATTTATAGTCCCCCGACCGAGAGCCACGCGAGAGAAGATTTCGTCTTCGGCCGCCGAGAAGCGAGAGAAGAGAGGGACACCATCTAGGAGAGGAGAGGGTCGAGCTAGTTGACTAGGGTTTCCCTAGCCGACGTGGGAACCTTGCACGGAAGACCACGTCGGAGTTCCGGAGCTAGAAGCAAGATCAAGGAAGGATCCCGGTGGTGATCTTGTGTATGTATCATTGTTATAGTTGAATTATCAAGTTGAATCTTTTCTCAGCGATCAAGAGTTTCCTCGAAGATTTCGTTTTTCGATCGGCTTTGCTTATTCCAATTCTATTCTCGAGATAGATTACATAGGGTGTTCTTGTAGCCGCGGTGGCTAGAGGTACACGCCGGATCCTCCGAAAGAATCTCGACTTGTCTTTTGACTCGCCCTAAGCTCCCCGCATGAATAGGGATACGTTGTGACAGAACGGGGGTCTCGAAAGGCGGATGTTTTCGGATTTGGACGGGAAACCACGATTTAAAGAGGCTTTTATTAAGATTCGATTTGCTACTTCTTCTTTTGCTTGGAACTTCAACAAAAGGCTTACCCCGATCCCTCTAGATCGGTTTATCTACCCAATCTTACTTTGTTTTCTCCGGTTTTTAGTAGATTAGATCTGTTTTGTGTCTTTTACTTAGATGCATTAGGTTCTTTATTGAAGATTGCGGTTATTTGGCTTTAATAGATTAAGTCTTGAGTCACACATTTGTTCCACGGATTCGATACCTTGGGTTCACCACTCGAGGGAAGAAGGGTCCCTTGACTACGACGGGAGACTTGTACGCTTGCGAGTCACGAACGAACTTTGATACAATTATTAACCGTCAACAAGGGATTTGAACGAGCTACTCCGATGGATGGTTACCCCATGCCCGTTGCCGATTTGTTGGTTGATGCCGTCGTTGGGCGCAAAGTTATCGGTTTCATGGATGGTAATGCGGGATACAACCAAATTTTTATGGCAATAGAAGATATATCAAAGATGGCCTTCGGATGTCTCCCGGTCATATAGGCCTGTTTGAATGGGTAGTCATGACATTTGGGTTGAAGAATGCTCGGGTGCAACTTATCGGCGAGCCATGAATTACATCTTTCACGAGTTGATCGGCAAAGTTGTTGAAATTTACATTGATGATGTCGTGATCAAGTCCCCGAATCATGACACACATTTGGAAGACGTGAAGAGAACCTTGGAGTGCACCCGAAAGCATAGTTTGAAGATGAATCCAAACAAATGCGCTTTTGGGGTATCATGTGGAGAGTTCTTGGGGTTCTTGGTCCACGAAGCGGGGATTGAAGTTGGCAAGAAAAGCATGAAGGCCATTGATGAAGTTATCCCTCCAACTAATCTCAAGGAATTGCAATCACCGCTTGCTCGGCAAGATCAATTTCGTAAGGAGATTCATCTCAAATCTGTCACAAAAGGTTTTGCCATTTTCTCCATTGCTGAAGCTTAAGAAAGATCAGAAGTTCACGTGGGGCGACGAACAACAAAAGGCTTTTGACGAGATCAAGCAGTATATGAAGGAGCCACCGAGATCTTGGTTCCTCCGCAGTTGAAAAAGCCTTTCAAGTTGTACGTGGCGGCCGATACCCAAACCAATGGATCGGCCCTTATTCAAGAGTTCGAAGGAAAGGAGCGGGTAGTAGCGTACCTTAGCCGAAAGTTACTTGATCTAGAGACCAGGTATTCAGCTGTAGAGAAACTGTGCCTATGCGTGTACTACTCGTGTACAAAATTTCGGCACTACTTGTTGAATGCCGAATGCGTTGTATACTCCAAGTTTGATGTAATAAAAGATATGTTATCTATGCCAATTTTGAATGGCAGGATTGGCAAGTGGATCTTGGCTTTATCGGAGTTTGAATTGAAGTTCGAATCGGCAAAGGCTATAAAAGGTCAGATCATTGCCGATTTTATAACTGAACATCGTGATCCATCAATTGATTTGCTTGAAATTACTCCTTGGGCTTTGTTTTTTGATGGATCATCGTGTGGCAAAGGTGGAGGAGTAGGGATTTTATTAATTTCACCCAGAGGTGAGATGTTTGAATTTGCCATCCCTATACAGCCCACTGTTACAAACAATCAGGCTGAGTACGAGGCATTGCTTCGGGAGCTTCAATATTTGAGAGAAGTCGGGGCCGTTTCAGTTGAGGTTTATGGAGATTCAGAGTTGGTGATAAAGCGGTTGAACGGCCAATACGAATGTAAAAGTGATGCGGCGAGAAGTTACTACGAAGAATGCGAGAGAAATCTTGATGGGCTTCTCGTTGGTAACTCTACAGCATATTCCTAGGGAACATAACGAAGAAGCGAACAGGTTGGCTCAAAGCGCTTCCAGTTATAAAGAAAATCAAGAAGCGTTTGCCGCAGAGATATGTACGATGGGTATGGATCTTGCAGAGGATGATTGGAGAAAACAGATCGTTGACTATTTGAGGGATCCATCCCGAAAGGTATCTAGGAAGCTCAGGTACAAGGCCATAAAATTTGTTCTTCTGGATGATAATTTATTTTACAAATCACTAGATGGGGTGTTGCTACGATGCTTGGGTCCAGAAGAAGCTAAAAGGATGATGAGTGAAGTGCATGATGGGATATGTGGAGCACACCAATCGGCCTACCGCATGAAATGGGTTATCGTGAGCGTATCCGGGTGCTTTTGGCCAACGATCTTGGAGGAATTTGCTTTGAGTATTACAAGGGATGTCAATACTGCCAGAGGTTTGGAAACATTCAAAGAGTTCCTGCATCAGCATTAAATCCCATTATCAAGCCATGGCCATTCAGGGGTTGGGGTATAGACTTGATTGGCCGGATTAATCCACCATCTAGCAAGGAGCATAAGTTTGTGCTTTTGGCCATAGATTACTTTACCAAATGGGTTGAGGCAATTCCACTGAAGATGGTGACATCAGAAAACATGGTTGAGTTTGTCAAGGAACACATCATCTATCGGTTTGGAATTCCTCATACAATCACAACTGATCAAGGAGCCCAATTCGTGTCCTTGGAGTTCAGGGAGTTTGCCGAAAGCATGGAAATCAAATTGTTTAATTCTTCTCCCTATTATGCCCAATCTAATGGTCGCGGGCGGAGAGGCTTCAAATAAGATCATGATCAAGCTTATACAAAAGAAGATCGACCGAAGCCAAGGAGGTGGCATTCGGTACTTAGTGAAGCATTATGGGCTTACCGAATGGCCCCTCATGGAGCTGCAAAAACATCTCCTTATGAATTGGTTTATGGACACCATGCGGTTTTACATTGGGAGGTACAATCAGATTCTAGGAGAGTGGTCTTGCAGAAAGATTTAAGCTCCAAAAATTACAGTGGCTTAATGATGGATGAGTTAGAAGATTTACACATGATCTGTCTTAGGGCCCTAGAAAATATCGAAAAGAACAAGCTGCGGGTGGCCAAGTATTATAACAAGAAAGTAAAGGTCAGGCAATTTGCAGAAGGAGATTTGGTTTGGAAAGCGTTACTACCGATTGGAACAAAATACAGTGAATTCGGCAAATGGTCCCCTAACTGGGAAGGACCCTTTCGAGTGGTCAGATGCGTGCCCGGTAATGCCTACATGTTGAAAACTTTGCTAGGAGAAGAATTTTCCACTTCGCAATAAATGGAAGATATTTGAAGAAATATTATCCTAGTATTGAAATCGATCGGTGATCACCGACATTGGGATTACATGCATCGATACGAGAATAGTCGGCGCTCAAGAATGAGGCCTCCTTCGGAACAAAATCCCCAAACGAGAGGGAATGGCCGGTGCCTAGATGCCTTCGCCTTTAGCACAAAACTACATTACAAATGCTTCTTGCGGGGTTTACATCCAACAACCCCGGTGATCGGGACTTCGGGGAGGCGGGAAGCGAAGGCTCCGGAGAAAGAAGCGAAAGTATGATTCAATCTTTTCTTTGCTTCTTCGTGCTCCCTCTTCGGTTGCTCCGGGACCACCGTGACGGCAACTTGGAATGCGTGGGGGTGACCACGATTTCCTCGCCTCCACCAAGTTCGTCCCGGAGCCGCTTTCGGGTTATTGTACCTATCGGAGACATTTGAGACGAGAGGAGTGGTCATTAGGGGCAAGAGAATCGGATGTAAGCACGGAGTCAAGAAGGAGTTGGAGATGTTTACCTCCTATTAATGCCTCCAAAGCCATGCGACGCTCGCGCTCGGCCTGGCAACGAGCGGTGATGTCCCGGAGGTCATGCTCCAGGTGCCGAACGCGGCGGCGCAGTTGATGGCTGGTTCTTTGCTCGGGCGTAGCATCCTCTGCTTCAAGGGAAGAGTCAGAGGATATGTACTCAGGCACGTCTTCGGTCCCGATGATCTCCTCAGGAAGCAGATCAAGGCTGAAAGAGGAAAAGCAAAGAGGAGTTAAAACATGAGACCACATTAGGAAACAAGAGGCAAGATCAAAGGGAAACTCACTCTCGAATCATGCGTTTCTTTGGGATGTTGCCTTTACGGGGCTGCTTGCCTTTGTCCATGGCCTTGGGGTTTTTTCCTGCGAAGACGGGGGAGGAGATGAGAGGTGATGGATGAGTGTGCAAGTGGATTTGCGGGGCATCTCATCGGACTACTTTATTGATCGAGAGAGTGCGTTGGGAGTGATGACCGACCGGTGTGCATTCTTCGGAATACCAAACGGCGGGGTTTTCTTCCGGATGCGAAGGGTTTTCGTTTGAACAAGTGCCTACGGATTACCGAATCAAAGATTTTTTGCGGATTTTGCGCCCTGGAGCATCCGTTCTCGCGTGTTCGACTCAAATGAGTTCCTGAATACATTCGGGGAGGAAACAAAATTCACGGATGCAAACACAGGAAAATCATCGCGGTACAAGCGCCGAAGACAAAAGTTCTTTATTTATTGCCGATATCAAACATCCTTGATACAATCTAGTCAAAGAGCCCGTTTAACACGGACCGGGTATGAGTGAGTTCGGCAATGGCGTCGCCGTGGCCGTCGAGGCGCTCCAAGATGATCTCGATCTCCTCGATGTCTTCCGGTGCGTCGCCCCGAAGCCGCGCGGCTGGTGGAGTAGTCGACGTCGGTGTGCGTCGCCATGGAAGCCGGGCCCAAAGTGGTGCCCAAGCGGATACCGTGGGTGGCCACTTCGTCCACGCGGTACTCCACCGCGGCAAGGCGCTCCGCGGGCGTATCTCCGCGGGCGTTCACCTTGTCGGCCAATTGCTCCACCAAAGCATTTTCACCTGGTTGAGCTCGGCGTCACGGGTTGCAAAATACAAGATAGAGGTGATCGGTATCAAGAGCCGGATTGGATTAAGGAGCGGTTTCGAGCCGCTCGTCGATGGTCGCCGGCCGGACCGCTTGCACCGGTCTTCCCACTCCAATTCGGATATCTTTGGCCTTTTTGGAGACATCTTCCGGCTCGCGCCGGGCCACCTCCGGCTCCGCCTTGAAGCGGAGAGCGTCAAGTTCCCCATAGGGAACGGGGGGAGTAATGGTCCGACTCCGAGGAGTCGTCCGGGAGGGGGGGCGGCCAGGGTGGCGCGAGAAGATGGATTCCATTGAATGAGCCCGAAACGAGAGATGATCGTCAAAAACAAAAGGGAATCAAAGATGAATCATAAAGGAAAAGTTGACGATTATTGCCTCCGACGCGCACTGGCGTGACTCCCCTCCGCCTCGTCGGCAGCGCGGCGCCTGTTGTTGCTACTCGCCATGCTTCGGGATTTGTGCCGATTGGGGGAGAAGAAGATTTGAGGTTGGCGAAGATTTGAGGGCTAAAGGCTTGGTGAAGAGTCTGGGGGCACCTACGGTTTTCATTTATAGGCATGGCAAAATAGATCGTGGCCTCGGGTCGTGGCTTTAGATTGTGGCGCATATCCCATGAAACTTGGAAGGTGGAGAGATGTCCTTGACCAATCCGCCGTCGGGTCGTTTGGAGTCCAAGGCCGAGTCGTATTCGGTTGACTAGCTCGGCTAAGTGGAAGTCAAGGTGCCGTTTGGGTATGGCACTTTTGGGCTATCGATTATCGATGGGTTGTTCGGCGTTGCAATTAATGACGTGCGAGAGAAAAGGGAAAATAAGTTTACGGAAGCAAATATTGCAAGGGCGGCCGAGTTCGGTTACACATCGATCGGTGCATCTAAGTGTTTAAATACTTTGCAATCACATTGGAGGCGTTCGATGTTGCTCGGTGAAAGTTCTCCATCCGTTCTCGATAATCTTTCCGGGCGTCGGACGAGGGTGGTGAGCTCGTGTTACATTGATTCACCTCGGCTATGGCCGATGTTGCTTCCTCTTGGATCTTCTCTATCGAGTCCCGGGAAGTTCGGCTATTTTCTTGTCATCGGCTTCTATTTCGGCCGACGGACTTCTCGGTCTGCGCCTCCAATGCGGCCTTTCTGGCGATCTTCAATTCACGAGCAGCTAGCAGATTGGCTAATGTCTCTTTGTGACTCTCAGTTTGAGATTGTGCTCCCTTCATGGTTTGTTCGGCTTTGGCCTTCTTCTGTTCAACAGCCGGGCGGGAAGACATATTTTTCAGAGCTCGTCTTATTGCCACATAATGAATATCCAGACCGGAGATGGGTTCAAGTGAGGCATTGATGTCCTCAGGGAGCTCTCGGCTGATGGGTTCAAGCATCTCTTCAAAATGATCAAGGTCTTTCAATTGATCTCGTGCATCTCTTTGCAGCCAGGCAAAAATTTCCTTAAGTTTTTCTTGCACTACCTCCGACAAGGTTTGAGGCCCTCCTTCCCTTGTCTCGGCAATCGGGTTGTTCCCCATTGACGGGTTTGGTGATGGTGGAGCCCGATCCCGAGAGAGTAATATTGCCGAATCGGGGAGTATTGGAAATAAAGAATAACAAGATTAAGTGCAAATGTTTACCTCATGCCTAACTTCCTGAACAGGAGCAGGATTTTGTTCAGTTTCAGGGGTGACCTCTGGAACCACTGGTGAAGGGGATGTTCTAGGCAAAGCTGAAGCTTCTGTGTGAGAGGGTGTTGATGCGGTTTCTGGCAACTCGGAAGCTTCTGGCTGGAAAGGAGATGGATTCACCTCTGCTGAGGTTGATGTTTCTACCTGGCCAATGGGTGATTGAACCCTTGAAGGACTTGACGGTTCGGTTGGATTGGGAAATTCACCCTCCGGAAAGGTTGGTGTTTCGTCCGAGCGAGGGGGTGATTGAGTCCCACGAGGAAGATGAGATCTCTACTTGGGCGGATGGCTCGGCCACCGGGTGGACTCGTATGTTGAGAGATGGGGACATCCACAAGTTGATCCTCCATTGTTTCCTCCGCAAATGCCGGATTAAGAATGAATGCCGGTGTTCATCTTTAAGGTAGGACAAGAAAGGTCATACACCGGTGGATGGAGCATTGGCGGGGGTTATCCGGGCCAAAGGCTCGGCCGAGTTCTAGTCCGAAATCATACAAGACGAAATTTATCGAAAAGAGTAGTCCTGTGTCCAAGAAAGAGAGAGTTTTACCTCAATAAGGACTTTCTTGATGGTCCTTCTCCTCTTGGCGAGTTGGAGGCGCGATCGGGGATAGGCCTTGCCTCTTGTCGCACGATATCTTTGGACGAAGCGGGGGTCCCGTTGTAGCATATCTAGCCATCGGTTGAGCCGGGGTTGGTGATTTAAATCCCAATGCCGAGATTGGGCCTCTACGCATTGTAAGCAATCTCCCCGGCTAGAGGGGCAGGACCGTGTTTTCGTGGGCAAAAGATTAAGATCATGGTTAGAGGAAGAAGTGTCGATTTAAGGAAAGGAATAATCATGTTACCTCCGAAGTTGGCTGAAAATCGGGCATCGGCTCTATACAAAATAAGTGTACGGAGCTCACCGAAAATGTGATCATGGAATTCTTGCCACCGGGGAGTTGAAGGTGGGGTGAGCTACCGTTGTAGGTGTGAACGGCAGTGTAAATAGTTGAACCGCATACATACCGAAAACCCCGCTGGTTTGAGTAAGTTCTTTGACTTCCTCTCCGGGCTTGAGAAATTCATGCGGAAATAGCCTTGGGGGCATCCGGCCACATCCAAGTTGTCGAGCCATCATGTTGGGTTGGTAGTATTCATAAGTCTCGTGGTTTAGCCTCCCTCCACTAAATTCAGCTGCGGAATGCATGGATGGATGAGGACATTGAGGATTTCCGAAATATTCCATCTTGGTGTCCAACTTCAAAGGAGAACTCACGGGGGAGAGTTAAATTATCATTGCCAAATAAGGGAGCCGGAGAGGATTTGGGAAGCCTTTGAAGAAAAGCTCAAAAAGCGGCTAATATTCCGATTGATGGAAACGAGTTGAAGCGCCTTCTCCGTAGGTGTGACATCCTCTGGTAATCTGAATTTCCCCTTCATGATAGTTGGATGAAGGAAAAAACCGGGTGTTGAGGTCAACACCAACAATCCGATGCATGTGCGGTTGAAGCCACATTTGTACAAATCACCAAGGGCCATTGACACACGCTATCCTGCGGTCGGTGTACATTTGGGTGACGAGTTTGATGAAGCATGTGGCATACAACGCCCGGGAGGTATTTTCCAAGGGGAAGGCGCTTACCACTAGCCAATTGTGTGGCCATTACAATATGATTCGAGTAGGCTCATTGGCTTTACCACGGAAGATGAACCCGCACGGCCACATGTTTAGGAACGCCCTATATTCAACTTCACCAAGAGGACCATCTTTTATATGACTCCGGATATAATTTTTATATCCGCTCCCTGGTTTCACTCCTGTCTGTCTTGTGGAACCTTTGAAATCCCGGGGTGGACAGATCATGTAATGTCAAGGTCGGTAATCATGTATACATCGGCCAGAGTTGGAGACATTGGGCCGTGACCAAAAAGGAAGGCGTTGACACCATTTGACCGAAGTGGCAAGCCGCTATCAGAAGATCTTCGTTTTTGGGGGTCTCGGACAAAGACAGTTCCAAGCATTGAGCAATACGGAGGGTATCCCCGGCTTTGGGTCCCGATACTCTTATCCGCAAGAATTCTTTTGTACCAATTCCTCCAGCCCGCAATTGGGGGTAAGGGCCGATTCTTGAAGGCGTCCGCCACGGGGGGAGGCTTAGTTAAAGCTGCTTTAAAGGGGATCCTTTGGGATTCGGTGCGATGAATTCACGAGGATTAGAAACTCCCACGGGACCAAGGAAGTAGGATGTCGAATTGGCCTCGGTGCGAATCAAAAGCTCGGTGGAGAGTTCCCGAAGAAAAGCGGAGAAGAAATCTCGGGTAAAAATTGGAAATCTAAGTGCCGAATAAAGCTTCTACCCATTGGATGAGCGGTCGATGCATGGTAGATGGGACGCAGCGCGTTGGCATGAATCCGGTCCCGTCCAAGCAGTAGGCTATAGGCTCGTTAACACCAAAATTTGGTAAGGAGTCCGACTTGTGGGTCCAACCCGTGGAGAATCCGTTCGGCGGAAGGAAGGTTTCTTCGGATGAATTCGGCGAAGAGTCCGCGGTCGGCAATTTGGTTCCGCTCGGCAAGGAGACCGTTGCGCCGATTTTGCGGGATTGTGTGGTGACGTGGCCCGAGCGGAAAGGACGGATGAATGGATAAGCGATCACGTTTAGAGATAAATTAGGTATCGAATCCATTCGAGGTCATGCGTAACGGCGTATAAATATGAACCCTAGATGTATGTAATAGATATTCGAAACATTTTCAATACAACCGGCTTTACGCCAAACCCTTGAGTCCTTTGTCGTGTCATCGAGTTCTTCGAGAGGGTTCATCTATCCGTCGACCTCCGTGAGTACCGACAATCTTGTATCATGTCTAGTATCATGCGGTGGATTTAGATCTGATGCAAGTAGTCTTGTTACCATGCTTAGTGTCACGCGGTAGATTCAAGCTTGGTTCAAGAAGGTTTCTTGTTAGGTCATGAGCCATGCGGTAGGCTAAGATCTAGCTTGAGGCTAGTTATCGGCTCTATTGAGTTTTGGCAAGATTCAATAGATTCATTAAGTTACCCCGTGTTACTACGAGTTCTTACTTTATGTTTAAATTTGCGTAACACCTTTTTGCCCAATCTAGATTGGTTTGGATCGGCTTTATCCTCTTGGATGATCCTTATGCGATTCAAGTTCGTACCCATAGCTTCAATCGCACATGGATCACATGTTCCTTAATAGCCGAAACCGATTTGATCTAGGTTGTTACGTGTTGTGGGTGTTGACGCGAAACGTGCACCCGACGCCAAACACACGACAAGCCGAACAAAGCGGCTTCACACGCGCGAGAGAGCAAAAGATGTGCCGGTCAATTTTTCCCGAAAATTAACAAAAGACAAAGCGAGTTAGATACCAAAGCTTGGAACTTGCCGGGTTGTACCGGACAATTCCATATTTACGGCTAATAAGCCAAATGGGATGACACATAGCTATAGAAAGCTATTTGCCAATGAACCACAACCATTCGGGAACTCGCAAAAGGGAAAAAAAGTAACATTGCCGAATGGATGACGTAAGCATGACGGCGATCGGTCTTTGTTTGAACAAGGATGCATAACACGAGGTCATGACCGATCCCCATGAAGATTAGCATTAAATAAATGTATAAAGTAAAGCACGGACATGATCATATATTAAACAAGCATGCATAGATCCAAAGCACTAGTCTACCGCATGTCTAGTTACTTTAAAACCCGTCGGGTACGATATCAAGCAAATCTATCCACCGGATACAACTTGCATGAAAACCGTACCACTTTCCACAAATAGATCTATCCACCGCATGATACAATCTAAATATGGAAAGCTAAAAGCATACATCATTTAAAGCATGAATAACGCACGTGTTCTACTCGTGAAGAAACATAACCGAATACGGCTGAACAGCCGATTCGGGGTCCATGAAGAAGGAACAAACATTACCAAGTAAGTAAATCTATCAGATTGATTTGGGATCTAATCCACCGGATGACTAGCTCCAAAGCAACCCAAAAACCCGCATCTACCGCATGATACCCGGCTCTTTCAAGATATATACCAGCATTAGTATGCTTGAACCCGCAACACGTAACAACCTAGATCGATTCGGTTTCGGCTATCGGAAAGCACAAGATCCACGTGTTAAAACATGAAATCTATTCAAACAAGGATTATAAAAGAGATAAAACCGATCCAAACCCATCTAGATTGGGCAAAAATGTGTTACATGAATCTAAACATGAAGTAAAAACTCGAAGTAACACAAGATAACTTAATGAATCTATTGGATCTTGCCAAAATCAAATAGAGCCGATAACTAGCTTCAAGCTAGATCTTAGCCCACCGCATGGCTCATGACCTAACAAGAAACCCTCTTGAACCAAGCTTGAATCTACCGCATGACACGAAGCATGGTAACAAGACTACTTGCATCAGATCTAAATCCACCGCATGATACTAGACATGATACAAGGTTGCCGGTACTCACGGAGGTCGACGGATTGATTGGCCCTCTCGAAGAACTGGACGACACGACAAAAGGACTCTAGGGTTTGGCGCAAGGCCGGTGTGTATTGAAGAATGATTGTGTCTTTGTTACATACATTCAGGGGTCATATTTATACCCTGTCAAGTACAACTTCGAATGGATTCGTTGCCTAACTTATCTCTAAGCTTGATCGCCTATCCATCCATTCGTCCTCCCCGATTGAGCCACGTCGGCGTCCAATCCCGCAAAATCGGCTCTCTTGTTCCTTTGCCGAACCGGAGCGGATAGCCGACCGCGAGATCTCTTTGCCGAATATCTCTCGAAAATCTTCTTCCTTCCACCGGACGGACTCTTTATCGAACCGGACCCACAAGTCGGACTCCTTACCAAATTTTGGTGTTAACACATGCCCCTTCAATTGTGGGATAAAAGTAATTTTGTTCCACAATTGACTTCGACCACGAATACTTCAAATCAAATCGTCAACACCGTTCTTCGCAATCCGCCGGAATCTTCATCCGGACCCAAACCCTAGATCCCCTCGTTCCGAGCTCAAAGCCCCAATGGCGGCTCAAAACCAAGATGCTCGGGTAAATTTCTCCCCCGTAAGCCCCGTTCGGCATTTAGGTTTTCAATTTCACCGAGATTTCTTCTTCCGCTTTTGCTTCAAAAGCCTTCCACCGAGCTTCGATTCGCACCGAGGCCAATTCGAGATCCTATTATCTTGGTCCCGTAGGGAACTGCGACCCTCGAGATTTCATCGCGGTGAATCTCGGAGAATCCCCTTTAAAGCAGCCTCTATCTCCACCTCCTCGGTGGCAATACACTTTCAAGAACCGGCCCTTACCTCCAATCGCGGCCGGAAAACTTGGTACCGAAGGATTCTCGCAGAAAAGAGCGGATTGACCAACTTGGATACCCTCCGTATCGCCCCTTCGCTTGGAGTTATTCGTGGCCGAGACCCCCCAAAAACGAAGACCTCCCGATAGCGACTCGCCACTTCGGTCAAACGGTGTTAACGCCTTCCTTTTTGGCCATGGCCCAATGTCTCCAACCCTAGTCGATGTGTATATGATTACCGGCCTTGACATCACGGGGTCTATTCAGCCTTGGAAATTCAAGAATTCTTCCCGGCAAACGGGGGTAAAGCCGGGGAACGGATATAAGAATTACATCTTGAAGCACATGAAAGACAATCCCCTTGGTGATGTTGAATACGGGGCCTTTCGAATATGTGGCCGTGCGGATTTGTCTTCGTGGCAAAGCCAACGAGCCTACCCCCGAACCATATTGCAATGGCGTCTCATTTGGCCGGTGGCAACCGCCTTCCCCTTGGGAAATTCTTCCTATGCGGTGTATACCACATGCTTCACCAAACTAGCATGTGTCAACGGCCCTTGGTGGTTTGTTCGGATATGGCTGCAGCTCCACCGCACCAAATTGTTGGTGTTGATTTGAACACCGAGGCTTTTCCCTTCATCCAATCACCCCGAAGGAGAAAACAATGCTACCGGGGGGATGCCGGAATTATGGAGAGGCGGCTTCAACTCGTTCTCATTCGGCAAGATATCGACCGACTCTTTGAACTATTCTTCCAAGGTTTCCCGAATCCTCTTTGGCTCCCCTATCCGGATAATGACACCTTGACTTTCCCCGTTGAATTCTCCTTTGAGCCCGGTCGCCAAGATGGGAGATTTCTTGAAATCTTCAACATCATAATCCGTCCATGTATACTTCCGGCCGAATTCGAAGGACCGATACGGCGAACCGAGAGGGGGGGGAGTGAATGGGAGCCGATAAAAATTCTTCTCGATGGAGATGAAAACTCCAACAAGACGAACACGGCTTCCAACACACGTCTCCGACTCACTACCCAAGTTGGCCAAGCCCACGTAGCCACCGGAGTGCCACCGGACCTAGGAACCAACACACACGGCCTTCCGACTCGAGAACGCGGCGGAACAACAAACCCCGAGTCTCTGAGACCCACACCGGTCAGACCGGTGAGCACCACCGGTCAGACCGGTCCCTACCGGTGAAACCGAGCAACTTTCACTAAGTGGCTCTACACCGGTCGGACCGGTGAGACACACCGGTCGGACCGATAGTAGCCTCGAAAGCCCCCAAGGCACCAAACGAGCCAACCAACCACCAAACGGACCCAAACTCGAAACAAGGCAGCAACACGGGACAACAACGAACACACCAAGACGTTCGCCCGAGCAAAAACCCACAAGGGCTCGCACCGGTCGGACCTGGTCAAGAGCACCGGTCGACCGGTGTAGCCCGGGCGCTCGCGATGAACAAAGACCCGCGGGTCAACTCCCCCAAAACCAAAACTCGATCTCCCGAATCACTCCACGGACTTGAACAAGACTTTGGGGATATCGGGAACACCTCATGAGGAGTCCATAGCCAAGTTTAATCCCACCAAATCTCGTCCAAAAGGGAGGAATCGAAGAAATCCCGCCGAAAGCACTTCCGACCCAAGAACTCAAGAAACCCCAAAATCGAGCGCCTTTTCTCACGGATTTGGGAGGGGAATCACAACCCAAAGAACCACGAAGGGTTCCCACAAATTTCCCCCATCAAATCCCCAAGAGAAAAGCCCCGAAAACACCCCAAAGAAATCACGAAGAGAGGGCTCCGAAAATCACCACCAAGAACAACCGGGGAAAACACATCCAAAACTTGAGGAACCACGCCGAATCATCTATACATGAATCAAAGGTTCGTACAAGGTCTAGCAAGCCGCCCGATCATCCATCCCTCTCTACAAGATCCCTCCGTGAAGCTCTCTTGCTAGTCCTAGAGAAAACCTAAGGAAAATAGGTGGAAAATAGGAAAACAAATGAGCTAGGGTTCCAAGAGTTGGCTGCCATCCTCTCACCTCTTGGGTTATATGGAGGCAACCGAATGTCTCAAATGCCCTTCTCTACTAACTAGGGATACAAGCCCCTCAAGGGCGGATTTGGAATTCTTGATGTCTTCACCATCGGACGAATGCCCGGCGGCCGCACCCTCGCGTAGCCTCGACGCAAGCCATGCGATCCCGACGCGTGTCCTCCGCTTCGAAGATTCCGGACCGCGTCGTCGCACACCGGTCGGACCGGTGCTCCTCACCGGTCGACCGGTCCCCCAACGGTAAGACCGGTCGGACCCACCGGTCGGGCCGGTCCGGCGCCGCGTGCGGCTCCATCTTCGGTTCTCCGGTCTTGGCTTTGTGGATCAACCAAGGAACCCCGTGGTTTTACGGTGAACCACCGGAAACCCCGCGAACTCGGTGTAGCCTCCGCCAATCTCCACTCATGACTTGGCTCCCACGTAGTCCCGGCTCGACCTTGGTTTTGAGGCTCAACCAAGAAACCGTCCACGACTTCATCTTCTTGTTCATGCCACCATGCGGCCCGCACTTGACCCCCGCCGGCCACCGGTCCCTCGAACGAAGCCTACTTGTCTTCTCCACACCCGGAGGCCTCACCGGCGACGACCTTTCGCGCTAGTTCTTCACCCGCACCAACACGAGTCAAGCCGCAACCCGCACCCGCAATACTTAGCCAAGAATCAGTCCACACAACGTTGTCAATCACTCATCACACAAGGAAGCGACCATCCACCGGTCCTCGAACCACACATGGTCCTCAATCTCCCCCTTGATGAGTGCATTGACAACACCCACACGAAAGTAACAAGAGACAAAAGAAAAAGAAAAGAAACGAACAAAAAGAAACTCCAACAAGCGATCGAAAGCCAAACAAAGGCAAAGAGCAAGATCACTTGAAGAAGACAAGTCTCGGACCCCTTAGGCAAGGGCAACGGCTCGACACATCCGAGACAAAACAAAGCTCAAGCAAAGAGCGCAAACCACCGAAACAAAGCTCGAAAAACCACAAAGAGCTCCCCCTGCACCAATGCAACTCCCCCTGGACGAATGCATGCAAAACACGGTCGAAAACAGGGGCAGCCGCAGCAATTTCAGCTCACACCGGTCAGACCGGTCATCACCACCGGTCAGACCGGTGCCTAACATGTGTACGGGACCAGCACTCACACCGGTCGGACCGGTGCTCTTCACCGGTCGACCGGTGTACAACGAGAGCCCGTAAATGGCTCGAAACCACCCGAAAACCTTCTAAATGCATCCACCAAGCCATTTCAAGCTCAAACTTCTCCCCCTTGTTGGCAATGCATGAATCAAGCCAAAAATGCAAAACTTTCAACCTAGAGCTTCTCAAATATACAAAATTCAACATAGGATGCTACACACGTCCAAATGAGCAAGTTAGATACTCTACGGCTTCGTATCGATCTCAACTACATGATCACCAAGTTTCACAACCATTGGACGAAGCTAAGATGGATTTTGGCAATTTTGCGAAAAACTTGCCTCTCATGAGCAAAGTCCTAAACATGATCAAAGCATATCAAAATGGCATAGCCACACAAACTTCATGCTAGGACAACCATTCTAATCATAAGACCATCACAAACACCCACAAGCACCTCATGTCATGTCAAAGCCACCGAGCCATGTGCCTACTTCTATGTATGAGACTTCTCATTGGTAGGCATCATGCAACGGTTTAGCACCCAAAGCAAATTAAATTCAGCACATATGACATGGGAGCATATTTTCCAAGCATTTTTCATTTCATTTTCAGATTTGTAAATGGTACATGAAATGTCTTTGCGACAAAAAGGAACTTATGCTCCTCCACAAGATAAATCAAGAGGGCTAAACATTCATGATGGCAAATGAGCCTTTGGCCCCATATGATCAATAAACTAGCTATCCAACCACAAATTAAGCATAGCAAGGCCACAAAAACATGTCAAGAGCATGTAAAGGCATTTACACATGAGAGAGCATACATGTGACATTTTTCAAAAGCATAGCTATCAACCATGGATTATTCATCAAGATCATCAAGAGCTAAGCGAAACTAACCGTAGCATACCAAACAAGCTCACAAAGACATATATCTCATTCCATGGTGAACAATGTATATGAGAGAAGCTTTTCCTAACCAATGCATATGGTACAAATGCATGCAATCTAAGAGACAAGGATGCCTATACATCATGCTACATATGCCATGCCAAAATGCAAGAAATGCATAAAAGAAAAGCTATACATATGCTACAAACCGGCTCCTCAAGGGGAGGCAAAACGGGCTCGACATCACCGGCAAAAGAAAGCTCCCACACACCCAACTCAAGAAATCAAACACACACCAAGTTCCCCCCCGCAAACGAGTGAAAGTGGCTTGATCTAGGGGTTTGGTGAAGATATCGGCTAGTTGGTCATGTGTGGGTACATGGATCAAAGCTATCTTTCCTTTCTCGACGTTGTCTCTCAGAAAATGATACCTCACTTCTATGTGCTTGGTTTTGGAATGGAGCACTGGGTTCTTTGCAACGCTTATGGCACTAGTGCTATCACATTGAAGTGGGACATGGGTATACTCCTCACCAAAGTCACTCATGGTGTAGGTGATCCAAAGGAGCCGAGAGCAACAACTAGCGGCGGCAACATACTCGGCCTCGGTCGTGGATTGAGCAACACTCGACCGCTTGCGGGAATACCAAGACACCAAAGAAGAACCCAAAAAGCGGCAAGTCCCGAAGTGGACTTCCTATCCAACCGACACCCGGCAAAATCCGCGTCCGAAAAACCATGAAGCGCCAAAGAAGAGGACGCGGAGTACCAAAGGCCGAAGTCGGGAGTGTGACGCAAGTACCGAGAAAATTCTCTTCACCGCTTGCCGATGCGAAGTCCTCGGAGACGCTTGAAAACGAGCGCACAGACACACCGAGAACTGTATGTCCGGCCTCGTCGCCGTCAAGTAGAGGAGTGACCCGATCATGCTCCGGTACTCCTTCTGGTCCACGTGTTCACCTTCCTCGTCCGCATCAAGAGCTGTAGTCATACTCATCGGCGTCGTCATAGCCTTGGAGTCCTCCATCTTGAACTTCCTCACAATGTCCTTGGTGTACTTAGCCTGGTGCACAAATGTTCCTTCCTTTGATTGCTTGATTTGTAGCCCGAGGAAGAACTGCAACTCACCCATCATGCTCATCTCGAACTCCCTGCTCATATCATCTGCAAACCTCACAACAAGAGAGTTAGACGAGCCACCAAAGACAATATCATCCACGTACACCCGCACAATCGGGATATCTCCGCCCGCCTCAAGCAAAAACAAGGTCCGATCGACCTTCCCCATCTCAAAGCCTCTCTCAAACAAGAACCCCCTCAATCCGCCATACCAAGCTCTAGGCGCCGCTTCAACCCATACAACGCCTTCCTCAACTTGTACACCCGGTGGGGGTAGTTCTCGCTCTCAAACCCGGAGGTCGCCTCACATACACTTCTTCCTCCAAAGACACCATTCGTAAAAAGCACTCTTCACATCCATTTGGTGCAACTTGAACCCTTTAGCCACGAGAAAAGGCTAGAAGGATCCTAATCGCCTCCAAACGGGCTACGGGAGCAAAGGTCTCCTCGTAGTCGATCCCCTCCTTCTGACCGAACCCCCCGGGCAACAAGTCTCGACTTGTTCCTCACAACCTTACCCTTCTCTCCCTCTTTGTTTTTCCACACCCACTTGGTACCAATCGGCTTACACCCTGGAGGAGGGTCAACCAACTCCCACACCTGATTCCTCTCAAAGTTCTCCAACTCATCATGCATCGAGTTAACCCAATTGTGATCGATAGTGCGTGTCCAATGTCTTTGGGCTCGAAAGAAGCAACAAACGCAAGCATGAGCAAAATGGGAATTGTTTCGAACCCTCGACCGTGTAGTGTGTTCATTCATGTCGCCGATGATCCTCGAAGCCGGGTGATCCACTTGAACTCGCCGGGGAGGTTCTCGCCTCGAAGCTACCTCCCCCTCAACATCGGCTTCTCCTTGTTCTTGATTTGTCGTCGTAGGTGTAGCAGAGGGTCCATCCATCATCGTAGTCGAAGTAGTGGGTACATGTTCGGCGGGGGCACCACACCGCCATCTTCATCATCACCATGTTCATGCTCCTCCTCCGAAAGATCTCCTCGCCAAGCTCATCATCACCGCACACTCAAAGACAAGCCGACTACGTGGCTCGTCTCGTCGAAGGTTACCTCGCAAGTCTCCACGATTTGGTTAGTTTCAAGATTGAGCACACGATATGCTCTAGAATGAGATGCATAACCAAAGAAAATGCCATCGACGAGACCTAGCCTCAAACTTATCCAACTTCCCGCCTTTCTTCGAATGAAACACTTGCAACCAAAGACATGGAAGTGACTCACCTTGGGTGTGCGACCATGCATCTACTCATAGCATGTCTTCTTCTTGTGCACTCGAGGTATATCCTGTTCGACACATAGCACGCGGTGTTCACCGCCTCGCCCCAATACCTCCTCGGAGTCCTATGCTCATCAAGCATCGTCCGAGCCATCTCGCACAAGGTCCCGTTCTTCCTTTCCACAACACCATTCGGGGAGGCGTATACGGACTCGAAAACTCGGTGCTCAAGGCCCAAGTCATGGCAAAAGGTTTCAAAACGAGAGTTCCCGAATTCCGTGCCATTATCACCGCGGATAGCTCGTATGGCATCTCCGTGCCTCTCGTTCCTCAACCTCAAGACTAGATCTCGAACAAAACCAAACGTCTCCGGCTTATCCTCGAGAAAGAACACCCACGCATACCGAGAATAGACGTCCACCACAACAAGGACATACCACTTCCCACCCGCGGGATCGCACACGAGCTGGGCCAACAAGGTCCATATGGAGCAGCTCGCATGGACGCTCAGTCATCACATCGGTGAGAGGCGGGTGAGAAGAGGCTACCATCTTGGCATGCCTACACGGCGCACAAACCAACTCCTTCTCAAGCCTCAAACGTGGCAATCCTCGGACCAAATTGAGTTTACTCAAGCGAGACAAAAGGTCAAAGCTCAAGTGACCCAACTTCCTATGCCACTTCCACAACTCACTCGAAGAACCAGCCAAGAAACAACGCTCCACACCCGAAGACTGAGAAAGATCAGCACGAAACACCTAACCCTCGGGAACGACCATACGGACAAGGTCCCCTCAAGAGTCCACAATCCGAGAACCACCGGCCGAAAGAACACCTCAAAGCCCTCATCCAACAACCGGGACACGAAAGCAAATTGTACCCCGGCGATTGAACAAGAGCAACACGCCTCAGAGTGATCTTGTCACTCACTTTTATCTCACCTTCTGAAAGCACACGCCCACGCCCATTGTCTCCAAAGGTGATGTACCTCTTCGTCACCACCGGGACGAGACTTGAGAACCACCCCCTGTCTCCGGTCATATGCCTCGAGCAACCGGAGTCAATCAACCAAATGTTCTTCAAGTCTCCCACCTGAAATTCAAAAATAGGCACGTGAGCGAACAAACGACTCAAAGATCGGGGTTAGTACCAAAGGAGGAAAACCAAGTGCCGAGCCATTTGCTCGAAAGTGGGGTTAGCACCAACCAAAGCATCTCTCCTACCAAAACCGCCTCCACGAACACCACCACGGTAACCACCCCGAGGGAACCACCCCTCTCTCGCCCGGAGGAGGACCAAAACCACGCAAGAAAGCCCGTGGAACATCCTTCCTCTCCAACTCAATGCCACGACTACTCCAATCCCCGTATTGAGCACGAGGAGGAGAACGCCTAGCAAGCCGACCACCCGCACCCTTTCCGGCCCAACCACCGAACCACGACCACCGAAACAACCCTCGCACTCCGTACGAGCTTGAAACCCAAACGGTTGTCTCGTCCGTGCCGCACCGGTCCGACCGGTGCTCCACACCGGTCCGACCAGGGTGTGACCCGGGCAGCAACACCACCTCGCAACCTTCTTCTCTCCCCAAGCCCGAACCGTCCTCACAATCGCCTTGCCCCTAGGCATCCGCATACGAGGCTCAAGTACACCATCGGAAGGGTGGTACTTGTCCTTGTTAGCCCACTCCTTCTCCATTCTCTCCTCTCGCTTCCTCTTGAAGCAAAACTCCTCCTTATGGCCATCTCTCCCACAATAGCCACAATGGAACCTCACAAGCTTAGGCTTAGGCTTGGGATGTGGTCGCTCACTTGGTTTCTCCCCACTCAAACCCTCCACCGGTTTCTCACCACTAGCCTTCTCACTCTCCTTCCCAAAGAACACTTTCCCCGAAGTGCTCACAAACTTGATAGGCTTTTGTAGGTCATTTGTGGGTGTAGGAAACACGGGTGGAGCCGGGGTTGTGTCTAGTCGGTTCCTTAGATGGTTAGGTTTTGAGAGGAAATCATTTTTGTGGTGGGTTTTTGGTGGCTCCGGGATATTCTCTCCACTTCCCTCACCAACCTTGTTTGCCCCAAGCCCCTCACCATCTTGCCTCTTAAAGGCCTCGATCATCATCCTCAACTGAGGCTCATGACCGGACAACCAACCCATCAACTTCCTCAAATCATCATTCTCATCCCGCAAATGATCAACATAATGTGCGAGGGCTCCAAATTTTTCAATGCATGCATTTCACGGGTAGAGCAAGATGTAGGCATGGGTTCCTTCAATTTAGCCTCGAGCGAACTAGTGTAAGCATGCATCTCATCAATCTTAGCATGCAAAACGGGGCAAGAAGTGCAAGCACCTAGCAAAGCGAGGTCTCGACTTAAGCTCGGCCACTTCAACCCTAAGCACATCTAGTTCCTCACACTTGGAGGCATGCTTCTCCTTAAACAAAGCAAGATCGGCAAGGAATATGGAGCAATCAAGACAATCATTCTCATCGAAACAACGGGGCTAGCCTTAAGCGAATCAATCTCAAGCTTGCTATCAAGCACCCGTGTCTCTAGCTCGGCCACTCTAGTCCTAGCATCCTCGAGTGAAGTCCTAAGCTCTTTCCTCATTTTCTTAGCAGCTCGGCCCGCTCGGGTTCTTGGATGACTTCTTGTTCTTGCGACGATCTCCCTCGTCTTCACCGCTTGCTCGAGCTCGAGGTGGAGTACGCGGACCCGGAGTCGACGTCGCTCGCTCCAACCATCGCTCGGGCCTTGCCTCGGCCCTCCTTCTTCCTCGATCGTCGCTCGTCCTTGTGCTTGCTCTTGTGGTCGCGCCTCGAACGGTACTTGCCATCGTTCATCCTCGGCTTGTGCTTGTAGCCGTCCTTGTTCTCGGCCTTCTCCGGGCGGTCGGCGACGAAGTGTCCCGCTTGCCGCACCGGAAGCAAGTCCTCGTGTTCCTCCTCATGTTCACGCGGTTCTCGTGCGGTCTCTCGAACCGCCTCGTCAACAGTGCCAGCTCGTCCTCTCCAAGGTCATCAAACTCCTCATCTGGCATAGACATCAAAGAGGAAAACAAGAACATCCCGGTGGATGGGTTAGAGTTAGTCTTTCCTTTGGAACCACCAACGAGGGCAAGACTATGGGAGTCAGTCGGTCCCTCGAGCTTGGCGGTCATGCCCCTATCCACCTCGGCCGACTTGAGCTTTGAAAACAGCTCGTTCTCCGTCGTAGTATCATACCTCTCCGACTCGACTATGGCCTCGAACTTTCCGCCCCATATCGTACGATCCAAAGAGTGTAAGAGCTTGACCGCTCTATCATGATCATCGTACGAGAGCACGTCCACATTGGCCCTCATGTTGTTCACCACCACCGTGAACCTGCGAAACAAGGCATCGATGGACTCACCGGGGAGATGAGTGAAGTTCTCGTACTCTCTCTAGTAGGTCGCATACAACCGTGCCCTCGAACACGGGCGTTCCCAACATGAGCCTCCTTCAACACCGCCCAAATCCTACAAGCCAAGTGCTCGGTGTGCACCCGATCGAACTCGGGCCGACACAAAGCACGAAACAAGTAGTCGACCGCCTTATTGTTGGCGTCGAATCCGTCCCTCGACCCCGGAGCTAGGAAATCCATCGGTGGACATAGCCTGTGTCCACCGTGACATCCCAAAGCGGTGACCCTTTCCGCGGAGGAACGCACCCATCCGCTTGCTCCACATCCGGTAGTTCTTGCCATCGAAGTGTGGAGGACCCGAACCCCGTTCCCGGAACGCCATCCTTGGATCTTAGACCGGTTAGAGTCAACAAAGACCCGAACCGGCTCGATACCACTTGAAGGACCAATACGGCGAACCGAGAGGGGGGGGGAGTGAATGGGAGCCGATAAAAATTCTTCTCGATGGAGATGAAAACTCCAACAAGACGAACACGGCTTCCAACACACGTCTCCGACTCACTACCCAAGTTGGCCAAGCCCACGTAGCCACTGGAGTGCCACTGGACCTAGGAACCAACACACACAGCCTTCCGACTCGAGAACGCAGCAGAACAACAAACCCCGAGTCTACAGACCCACACCGGTCAGACCGGTGAGCACCACCGGTCAGACCGGTCCCTGCTGGTGAAACTGAGCAACTTTCACTAAGTGGCTCTACACCGGTCAGACCGGTGAGACACACCGGTCGGACCGATAGCGACACGAAAGCCCCCAAGGCACCAAACGGGCCAACCGACCACCAAACGGACCCAAACTCGAAACAGCGAAAGCAACACGGGACAACAACGAACACACCAAGACGTTCGCCCGAGCAAAAACCCACAAGGGCTCGCACCGGTCGGACCGGTCAAGAGCACCGGCCGACCGGTGTAGCACGGGCGCTCGCGATGAACAAAGACCCGCGGGTCAACTCCCCCAAAACCAAAACTCGATCTCCCGAATCACTCCACGGACTTGAACAAGACTTTGGGGATATCGAGAACACCTCATGAGGAGTGCATAGCCAAGTTTAATCCCACCAAATCTCGTCCAAAAGGGAGGAATCGAAGAAATCCCGCCGAAAGCACTTCCAACCCAAGAACTCAAGAAACCCCAAAATCGAGCACCTTTTCTCACGGATTTGGGAGGGGAATCACAACCCAAAGAACCATGAAGGGTTCCCACAAATTTCCCCCATCAAATCCCCAAGAGAAAAGCCCCGAAAACACCCCAAAGAAATCACGAAGAGAGGGCTCCGAAAATCACCACCAAGAACAACCGGGGAAAACACATCCAAACCTTGAGGAACCACGCCGAATCATCTATACATGAATCAAAGGTTCGTACAAGGTCTAGCAAGCCGCCCGATCATCCATCCCTCTCTACAAGATCTCTCTGTGAAGCTCTCTTGCTAGTCCTAGAGAAAACCTAAGGAAAATAGGTGGAAAATAGGAAAACAAATGAGCTAGGGTTCCAAGAGTTGGCTGCCATCCTCTCAGCTCTTGGGTTATATGGAGGCAACCGAATGTCTAAAATGCCCTTCTCTACTAACTAGGGATACAAGCCCCTCAAGGGCGGATTTGGAATTCTTGATGTCTTCACCATCGGACGGATGCCCGGCGGCCGCACCCTGCGTAGCCTCGACGCAAGCCATGCGATCCCGACGCGTGTCCTCCGCTTCGAAGATTCCGGACTGCGTCGTCGCACACCGGTCAGACCGGTGCTCCTCACCGGTCAGACCGGTCCCCACCGGTCAGACCGGTCAGACCCACCGGTCGGGACCGGCCGCGCGCCGCGCAGCCTCCATCTTCGGTTCTCCGGTCCCGGCTTTGTGGATCAACCAAGGAACCCGGTGGTTTCTCGGTGAACCACCGGAAACCCCGCGAACTCGGTGTAGCCTCCGCCAATCTCCACTCATGACTTGGCTCCCACGTAGTCCCGGCTCGACCTTGGTTTTGAGGCTCAACCAAGAAACCGTCCACGACTTCATCTTGCTCGTTCATGCCACCATGCGGCCCGCACTTGACTCCGCCGGCCACCGGGTCCCTCGAACGAAGCCTACTTGTCTTCTCCACACCGGAGGCCTCACCGGCGACGACCTTTCGCGCTAGTTCTTCACCCGCACCAACACGAGTCAAGCCGCAACCCGCACCCGCAATACTTAGCCAAGAATCGGTCCACACAACGTTGTCAATCACTCATCACACAAGGAAGCGACCATCCACCGGTCCTCGAACCACACATGGTCCTCAAATTCAATGGAGGAAGGCGAGAATCGAGCACTTATGAATATTATCGGCCTAATACAATGGCCCGACAACTTGGATGTGGCCGGATGCCCCCAAGGCTATTTCGCATGAGTTCCTTAAGCCCAGGGAAGAAATCAAAGAACCAATGCACGAGCAGAGAGTTTTCAATTATGTGTGCGGCCCCACGGTCTATACCCGGCCTTTTGTGCCTATAACCTTTACTCATCTCACCTTCAATTCCTGGTGGCAAGAATTCCACGATCATATCTTTAGTGAGCCCGTACACGTGTTCACGTGCGAGTTGATGCCTCGATTTCCCGCCGACCTCGGAGGTAATATAATGAACCTTTGGATCGACACATCCTCCTTAATCATGATTCCGACCTTCATCTTCTTATCCACAGAACACGGTGCTCGCCCCTCGAGCTAGGGATATTACCTACAATGTCGAAGGCCCAATCTCAAAGATCGGGATTCAATTCCACAACTCTAGCTCAACTAATGGCCGGGTATGCTACAACGGACCCCGGCCTTTCTAGCCTTGCCGCCGACAGAGGCAAGGTCCGCATCCGATTGCTCCTCCAAATGCCAAGAGGAGAAGAACCGTCAAGAAAATGCTTGTCGAGGTAAAATCCTTTACCTTCTTGATCACAAGATTACTCGTTCTTGATAAATCATATCTTGTGCATTTTCGGACCGGGGCCCGGGCAGACCTTCAATGCCGAACCTCGCCAATGCCCCATCCACCGGTATGACCTTTACCGTCCTTTCTTAAGGATGAACACCGGCATTTACCCTTTCAATTTGACATTTGCGGAAGAGACAATGGAAGAACAACTTGTAGATGTCCCGGTGGCTCAACAAGCAAGCTCTCCCGGGGTTGAATTACCTATCCCGGTGGAGATCTCATCTTCATCACCTTCCGCGGAAGCAATGAATTCTCCGGAGATGAATCTCCCAATCCCAGTAGGAGCCATCAAGTCCTCCAAAGGCACAATCACCGTTGGTCATGCGGAGACAACAATCCCAACGAGAGGTGGATCCAACTCCTCTTCGGCCGAAGCCATTGAATTACCAAGCAACTACATCAACACCTTCTAACTTGGAAGCTTCGGCTCTACCGTAGCACCTCCTTCACCCGTGATCACCCCCGCTCAAGAAATCGGCCACGAGGTAATCATTTGCACTCAACTCGCCTTTTTTACTTTTAGCACCCCTAACTCGGCAATACTGCCTCTCAGGATCAGGCTCCATCGTCATCAAACCTGCCATTGGAGGGCAATCCAGCTGCCGAGGCGATGGAAGGAGTATACCAGCCTCTGTCAGATGAAGTGTTATCAAAGCTTAGAGAAATTGTTGCCTGGCTAGAAGGGGATGCACAAGATCAGTTCAAGGATCTTGATCACTTCGAGGAGATGCTTGAATCCATCAGCCAAGAACTTCCTGAAGACATCAGAGCTTCTCTAGCATCTATCTGTGGCTTAGACGTCCTTTATGCGCCCATAAGGCATGCTTTGAGGAAATTGCGCTCCCACCCGGCTATTGAAAAGAAGAAAGCCGATGCTGAACACGCCATGAACGGGGCACAATCTCAAGCAGAGAGCCACAAGGATACATTGGCTAACCCGCAGGGCTTTTTACGATCCGAAAATTGCTAGGAAAGCCGCTCTAGAAGCGAGAACTAAGAAGCCTCGTCACCGAGATAGAGGCCGACAAAGAGAAAATAGCCGAGCTCCCTGGATTGATAGAAAAGACCCAAGCGGAAGCAAAATCGGCTATCACCAAGATAGAGCAATGCGATGCGGAACTCACAAACTTGTCTCGGGTGCTCAAAAAGATTGCCAGGAGCTGTTGGACAATTTCCGTCAAGCAGCATCCAATGCCCGTGGTGTGATTACGAAACATCCGAACATTTGAATGCCCCTATTGATGTATAACCGAATTGGTTGTTCTTGTGGTATTTTCTTGTAATTTGTTTCTTTTCTTCTCGCGTCCCTTCAAATATAATGCCGAACGACCCATTCAAAGAAAGAAACGCCAACTCCCGAATGGCACTTTGATTCTCCTTAGCCGAACCAATCAATTGAACGCGACTCGGCCTAGAACTCCAAGCGACCCGTCGGCGGGGCCGGCCAAGGAAACCTTTCCACCTTCCGATTTTCTTGGGATATGCGCCACGATCCAAAGCCACGACTCGAAGCCACGATTCACCTTGACAGGCCTATAAATGCAACCGTAGGTGCCCCTAGCTCTCCACCGGGCCCTCTAGCTCTCGAATCTTTGCCAATCTCGGTCCTTTCTCTTTCCCAAACAAGGCACATCCCAAACCACCATGGTGCGCCGCCTCAACCGCCGCCGCGCTTCCGATGAGGCGGAGGGGAGCAGCGCCAACGCGCGCGGAGGCAATGATCGTCGATTTCCTCTTCTTTGATTCAACTTTTGATCTTCTTCTTGCTTTGACGATCATCTCCTTTTTCGATTGATTCGGTGGAATCCGTCTCCCGTGCCGGCCAATCAACCCCTTCCTGACGACTCCTCGGAGTCCGACGGCCACTCCCCCGTGCCGTACGGGGAGGTCGATGCCCTCTGCTTCAAGGAGGAACTGGAGGCGTCCCGGCGTGAGCTAGAGGACGTCTCCAAGAAGGCGGGCATAGCCGAGCTGGAATGGGAGGACCAGCGCAAACAGCTGCTGGAAGCCATCGATGGTACGGCTCTAAAAGCGCTCTTGATCCAACCCGGCTTTTGATGCTAATCTTTTTCTTCTTGCTCTTTGCGGCCGCGATGCCGAGCTCAACCGGTGACCGAAGGCGCCGGTAGAGCGGTCGGCCGAGAAGGTGAACGCCCGCGGTGACACGCCGGCGGAGCGCCTTGCCGCGGTGGAGCACCGTGTCGACGAGGTGGCCACCCACGGCGTTCGCCCGGGCACCACCTTGGGCCCGGCCGCCATGGCGACGCACACGTACGTCGACTACTCCACCGGGCCGCGCGGCTTCCGGGCGGCGCGCCGAGGACATTGAGGAGATCGAGCTCATCCTAGAGCGCCTTGATGGCCATGGCGAAGCCATTGCCGAAATTACTCATCCCCAATCCGTGTTGAACGGGCTCTTCGACTAGATTGTATTAGGGATGTGTAAATATCGGCAATAAATGAAGAACTTTTGAATTTCGTGCTTGTTTTGTGATGACTCCCTTTACATTTTGCATCCGTGAATCTTGCTTTCTTTGAACGCATCCGGGAACTATCTTGAGCCGAACGCGCGAGAACAACCGCCCCTTGGCGCAAAATCCACGAAGATCCCGATTCGGCAATCCATAAACGCTCGTTCAAGCAAAACCCTTCGCACCCGGGAGAAAACCTTGCCGTTCGGTATTCCAACAAAGGTGTACCGGTCGGTCATCACTCCCAATGCACCCTTTCGGTCAATAAAATAGCCGCCGGGATGCCCCGCAAATCCACTCGCGCACTCATCCATCATTTCTCATCTCTCCCCCCCGCCCTTAGCGGAGAAAACCAAATCCATGGACAAAGGCAAGCAACCCCGGAGAGCAGCTCATCAAAGAAGCGCACGATTCAAAGGTGAGTTTTTCCTTGATCTAATCCCCGTTCTCCACATGATCTCGCGCTTCATGTTCTCTTCTTTTTCTCTTCCAGTCTTGATTTGCTCCCTGAAGAAATCATCGGGACCGAAGATGTGCCGGAGTACATCTCCTCCGATTCCTCCCTCGAGGCAGAGGATGCCACGCCTGAACAGAGGGCCAACCATCAACTGCGCCGCCGCGTTCGGCACCTGGAGCACGGCCTCAGGGACATCACCGCCCGTTGCCAAGCCGAGCGTGAGCGTCGCATGGCTCTTGAGGCACTAGTAGGGGGTAAACGCTTCTGACTTCTTCCTAACCTCATGCCTGCATTTGGATTTCTTGCCCCTAACATCGATCCCTCTCGCTTCGGATGTCTCGACGGTGTACAACAACCTGAAAACGGCCTGGGAGAGCTTGGTGGAGGCCGCCAACCATGGTCACCCCCATGCGTTCCAAGTTGCCGTCACGGTGGTCCTGGAACAACTGAAGAGGGAGCAGCCGAAGAAGTAAAGAAAAGATTGAATCATACTTTCGCTTCTTCCTCCACGCCTTCTGCTTCCCTCCTCTTTGAGGATCTGACCACTAGGGTTGTTAGATGTAAACCTGCAAGAAGCAGTTGTAATGTTTGTGCTAAGGGCAATGCATCTAGGCACTGGCCATTTCTTCGCTAATGGATTTTTTGTTCGAAGGCGGCCTTATTCTTGAGCGCCGGCTATCTCTGTGTCAGATGTGTGTAATCATCGATCGATCTCAATGCTAGGATAATATTTCTTCAGATATCTTCCATTTATTGCAGCGGAAAATTCTTCTCCTAGCAAAGTTTTCAATATGTATGCATTACCAGGGACGCATCTGACCACACGGAAAGGTCCTTCCCAGTTAGGGGACCATTTGCCGAATTCACTGTATTTAGTTCCAATCGGCAATAGCGCTTTCCAAACTAGATCGCCTTCTGCGAATTGCCTCACTTTTACCTTCTTGTTGTAGTACTTGGCAACCCGCGGCTTGTTTTTCTCGATGTTTTCCGGGGCCCCGAGACGGATCATATGTAAATCCTCCAGGCTCGTCCATCATTAGGCCACCGTAATCCTTGGAGCTCAAGTCTTTTTGCAAGCACCACTCTCCTTGAATCTGATTGCATCTCCCAAGGCAAAATCGTGTGGTGCCCGTAAACCAACTCGTAAGGAGAGGTCTTTGTAGCTCCATGGGGGGCCATTCGGTAAGCCCACAGTGCTTCACTGAGAACCGAATGCCACCTTCTTGGCTTCTGATCGATCTTCTTTTGTATTAGCTTGATCATGATTTTGTTAGAAGCCTCCGCTTGACCATTAGCTTGGGCATAATAAGGAGAAGAGTTAAACAATTTGATCCCCATGCTTTCGGCAAACTCTCTGAACTCCAGTGACACGAATTGTGCCCCCGGATCGGTGGTAATTGTCCGAGGGATTCCAAATCGATAGATGATGTGCTCCTTGACGAATTCAATCATATTTTCCGATGTCACCTTCTTCAGGTGGGATCGCCTCAACCCATTTAGTGAAATAATCCGTAGCCAAAAGCACGAACTTATGCCCCTTGCTAGATGGTGGATTAATTTGGCCAATCAAGTCAATACCCCAACCTCTGAATGGCCATGGCTTGATGATGGGATTCAATGCTGATGCAAGGACCCTTTGAATATTCCCAAACCTTTGGCAATCCTGACATCCCTTGTAATACTCAAAGCAGTCCTCTAATATCGTCGGCCAAAAGAATCCAACTTGCCTAATAACCCACTTCATACGGTAGGCCGATTGGTGTGCTCCACATATCCCATCGTGCACTTCTCTCATCATGTTCTTGGCTTCTTCTGGACCCAGGCATCGTAATAATACCCCATCTAATGATTTATAGAATAAATTATCATCCAGAAGAACGAACTTTATGGCCTTGTACCTGAGCTTCCTAGAGACCTTTCGGGATGGATCCCTCAAGTAATCCACGATCTCTTTCCTCCAATCATCTTCTGCAAGATCCGCCCCTAGTGCACACACCTCTGCAGCAAACGCTTCTTGACTCTCTTTGTAACCAGAGGCGCTTTGAGCCAGCCTGTTTGCTTCTTCGTTATGTTCCCTAGGGATGTGTCAGAGAGTCACCAACGGGAAGCTCTTCAAGATTTCTCTCGCATTCTTCGCAAGAACTCCTCGCCGCTTCACTTTTGCATACGTATTGGCCTTTCAATTGCTTGATCACCGGCTCTCCGAATCAACATAAACTTCGACCGAAACGGCCCCCGCTTCTCTCAAGTATTGAAGCCCTCGAAGTAATGCCTCGTATTCAGCTTGATTATTTGTGACAGTGGGCTGTATAGGGATGGCAAATTCAAACATCTCACCTCTAGGCGAAATCGTAGGATCCCTACTCCCCCACCTTTACCACACGATGATCCATCAAAAAATAAAGCCCAAGGGGTAATCTCAAGCGAGATCAATTGACGGATCACAATGTTCGGTTATAAAATTGGCAATGATCCGTCCCTTGATGGCTTTTGCCGATTCGAACCTCAACTCGAACTCGATAAAGCTAAAATCCATTTGCCAATCCCGCCGCTCAAAATTGGCATAGATAACATGTGTTTTATCACATCAAACTTGGAATACACGGTGCATTCGGCATTCAACGAGGTAGTGCCGAAACTTTGTACACGAGTAGTACACGCAAAGACACGGTTCTCTACGGCCGAATACCTCGGTTTCGGGATCAAGTAGTTTTCGGCTAAGATATGCTACTACCCGCTCCTTCCCTTCAAATTCTTGAATAAGGGCCGATCCAATGGTTTGGGTATCGGCCGCCACGTACAACTTGAAAGGCTTATCTAGTTGAGGAGGAACCAACACTGGTGGCTCCTTCATGTACTGCTTGATCTCATCGAAAGCCTTTTGTTGTTCGTCGCCCCAGGTGAACTTCTGATCTTTCTTTAACTTCAACGGCGAGAGAAAATGGCAAGACCTTCGTGACAAATTTGATATGAATCTTCTTACGAAATTGATCTTGCCGAGAAGTGACTGCAACTCCTTGAGGTTAGTTGGAGGAACAACTTCATCAATGGCCTTCATGCTCTTTTTGCCAACTTCAATTCCTCCCTCGTGGACCAAAAACCCCAAAAATTCTCCACCGATACCCCAAAAGCGCACTTGTTTGGATTCATCTTCAAACCATGCTTCCGGTGCACTCCAAGGTCCTCTTCACATCTTCCAAATGCGTGTCATGACTCGGGGACTTGATTACCACCTCATCAATGTAGATTTCCACGATTTTGCCAATCAACTCATGAAAAATGTAATTCATGGCCCGCCGGTAAGTTGCACCGGCATTTTTTAATCCAAATGTCATGACTATCCATTCAAACAGGCCTATATGACCGGGACATCTAAAGGCCGTCTTTGAAATGTCTTCTATTGCCATGAAGATTTGATTGTATCCCGCATTGCCGTCCATGAAACCGATCACCTTGTGTCCACTGCGGCGTCAATCAACAAATCGGCAATAGGCATCGGGTAACCATCCATCGAGTAGCTCTGTTCGGGTCCCCGAAATCTATGCAAACCCTCATTTTTCCATTCTTCTTGTACACGGGGACGATGTTAGAAATCCACTCCGCATATCCGCATGGCCGAATGAAATTTGCATCAAGTAATCTTTCAACTTCCTTCTTCACATCGGCCAATACCTCATCCTTGTAAATTTTCCGGGGTGGTTGCTTATATGGTTTGAAACCGGGCTTGATTGGCAACCGATGCTCGACGATGGAACGATCCAATCCGGGCATCTCCGAATAATCTCGGGCGAAGCAATCCTTGTATTCTTTGAGAAGCTTAATTAAATTCCCCCCGAAGTCCGGGCCGCAAATTTGCACCGATGAACGTCGACCTTGGCTTATCACCGCTTCCAATGTCAACCTCTTCCAATTTATCGGCCCGACATGAATCCTCGCCCTAACTTGCCATCGGTGCCATCTACGGGGTTCTCCATTAAAAAATGCTATAAGAGCCGATCGCTTGAATCGGCCGTTGATCACTACCGACAGTTCAACGAGACCTTCTCCCCGCCTTTCCCCGAGAAACAATCAATGCCTTGGTATTCCCGTAAGGCCTGGTTCCATGTTTGCCACGCTCACGGAGTCATCCGCTTGGACGACCTCAATCTCATCGTCCACCCACTAGATAAGTCGTTGATGCATGGTGGATGGGACGCAACAGCTTGGCATGAATCCGGTCCCGCCCAAGCAAAGCAGACTATAGGCTCCTTTGCCTTCGATGACAAAGAAGGTAGTGAGCGGCGTCTTGGACCCGATCATCAAGTCCACATGAGCGCACCCCTTGGTGTCCGAAGGGTTCCGGCGAAATCATTCAAGATGATACTTGTAGGCGTCAAATCGCTCGGGCCCATACCAAGCTTCCCGAAGGTGGTGTACGGCATTACGTTGACCGCTGCTCCACCGTCGACAAACATCTTGGTCAATGGCTTGCCATTGACGTTTCCTCTCAAGTACGGCGGCCTCATATGACGATTCTTGGCTGGCTTGTCGAAAATGGCTCGCTTGGCCGGCACCGGTTGTGCCATCATTCCTCCGTCCGCTCATCATCGAAGGAAGCTTCCTCCCCGCATAACACGGTTAGCGGGAGCCATGAACTCGTTCGGTAGAAAGTATACCATGCATGTTGGAGCTGAACGCTTCGATCCTTCAGGGTTGATCTTTGGGGCGCCACACCGCCTCGTCCGGATTCCGCCTGCTTCAACTCGCGGTTCCTCAAGCGCCGGACCCGTCTCTTCGGCTTCTCCTCGGGCGGGCGGGCACCATTGCCCCTCTTCGCCGGATGTAGTCATCTTCATCCTCCTCTTGATCGGCCCATCCGAGGTCGCTTGTCGCTTCCTAGGATGATCAATGACTTCAATTTTTTGGCGCCGATCCCCATTAGGTTGGATCCTTCCAATTCTCTCGTGGACGGATCGGCGATTGGCAGTCTCCTGCCTGTACTCAAAATACCTGTCACTGCATTCAGGACAGTTCTTCAACGTGGGCAGCTTCAACCCCTCATTCCAGCAATGCCTGAAGAAGGCACATCCCCAGTGTGCGCGCTCCTGCTCACGCGTGTATTGCTCCTGGTCCCTTTAGCGCGCTTCTTCCTCGGCTCCGCGCCTTTCCTCTTCGGCTGCGCGCTTACGGTAGCGCTCTTTCTCCATCCGGCGCTTCCACTTGTTCGAGGAGGATGCGCGTGGTCACCCTGGGCTTAGCTCTGGATGACTCCCCGATCTCTATGTGACTCCTGAGAACGCGGGGAGCCTCACCATGCACCTGTTCCAGAGTCACTTGGCGTTCTGGGTCCACCGCCCCATCTTGTCTAGCCCTGGCTGAGGTCAAGACCTTGACTTTCCCCTTCTCCTCGGCCGTTATCACGTTGACAGAAAAGCCCACCATGTTCTGAGGGAAGGGGTGGCCATCCAGCTTCATTTTGTTGTCAAACTTGAGGTGACCCTCCTGGATGGCTTTCTGGATCCTCATCCTGAAGACCCTGCAATCATTGATGGAGTGTGAATCCCTGTCGTGGAAGCCACAGTAACGTTTTGCTTTAACTCCATCGGGCCGAAGCATGGAATGCCCCTCGAGCGACTTAATTCGGCCTTCCTTCACTAAGAGCTCGAACAATTTGTCGGCCTTCGTGATATCAAAATCATAAGTGCCCTTGGTCTGCTTGACCCAGCGCTGATTCATTGTCAAAGGCTCCTTCCCCCACATGATCTCCGCTGCGGCTACATCCAATTCCTCATCGGAATCCTCGAACAGATCAGCCTTGTCCAAGAACTGGTTGTAGACGTCAGCGACGTCATGCTGCTTGCCAAATTTGGCATCCTTCTTAAAGCCATACGCCTGATTGCTCATCAGTGATAGCTTCTGCGACAGCTGGCCCAGATTCTCAAACTCCATCTCGAACAACTTTTCACGCACGGCTGGCAACATCCCGGCGACGGCCATATCAGCCAACTGGTCGTCTGGTAAGTTAAGCGAGAAGCACATGCCTTTAACCTCCCTGAATCTTCTAAGAAATTCGAGCGGCGTCTCGCCGTGCCTCTCGCTTCGGGGGTGGCAAGGTCGATCAACTTCTTCTCCGAGCCGCCACCGAAATAATGAGCGTGGAATTTCCGCTCCAAGTCCTTCCATCCGGTAACCGATTCGGGGGGTAGGGACGAGAACCACCGGAATGCTGGACTGTCGGTGATGCGGGGAAGTAGCGGACCCCGAATGTCTCCTCACCGAGCACTCCCCGAGCCGCATGAGGTAACGAGCGATGTGCTCGACCGTGCTCGTGTCGTCTTGCCCCGAAAACTTCGTGAACTCCGTTGGCGGCTTCACCCTTGGCGGCAAGAGCACATTGTAGTACCATTCGGGAACGACGGCTTATAGGCGGGTCCTTGCTTTTTTGGCTTGAGGCCGAGCGATTTTGCATCAATTTGGCCATTTTCTCGCGCAGGGCGTCATCCTCTTGTGCGCCTGCAGCTGGCGCGTATCCTGGATGCGGGAAGGCGTCAAATGCTCCGTAGTTTCCCACCTCATGATAGCCTCCGCCGTACAAGTTCCTCTGCAACCAGTTGGTCGCCGGAGCAATCCTGTGGCCGGAAGCAAGTGGGGCTCCAGGCGAGCCGAACGCTAGATCTCCATACGTAGGCTGGTACGGATTCGGCTGTTGCACAGGCTGACCCGTGCTGCTCTGTGGCGGTGGCTGACTTGGCTGCCCCCCTGAAGCTTGTAATGGGGGCCGGACCGGCCGACCCCCGGTGCCTGCGGGAGGAGGAGGCCGGAACGCTTGACTTCCGAGCTCGAGGAGGAGGCCGGTGTGGGCGGCTCCGTAACGGCGGTTGAGAGCTTGACTCGCCCCGGTTCCACGGTGCCCCCCGGATAGGTGCCTTGCTGAACGCTTGTTCCATGCCGGGCCAAAGACGGCCACCATCATCGCCGAAGTGCACCGAGGAAAGCTTTGTTGTGCTTGCTAAGCATGTAGTCCGCAGATTCTTGGAATACTCGCATGCACTCCTCTTTCTCCCCGCCGAGCTGTGGTATCGCTCTCCCCGGGTAGCAACACCCTAGGCATCTCGTTCTTCAAATACGGGACGCCGCTTCTATTTTTCTTGAATGACGGCGGACATTTCTGCCGAAACCGATCCATGACATCCTGGAGTTGCCTGCCATTGCTCGGGATAGAGATCTTCAAGGTTGACATCCATGAGGTCTCCGATTTCGGGCATCTTGAATCTATTCGGCCGTGGTCCCACTCGGGCATGCCAAAAAGTGTGTTGACGCGAAACGTGCACCCGTCGCCAAACACACAGGCAAGCCGAACAAAGCGGCTTCACACGCGCGAGAGAGCAAAAGACGTGCCGATCAATTTTTCCCGAAAATTAACAAAAGACAAAGCGAGTTAGATACCAAAGCTTGGAACTTGTCGGGTGGTACCGCACGGTTCCATATTTACTGACTAATAAGCCAAATGGGATGACATATAGCTATAGAAAGCTATCTGCCAAAGAACTACGACCATTCGGGAAACCGCAAAAGGGAAAAAGTAACACTGCCGAATGGATGACGTAAGCATGACAGCGATCGGTCTTTGTTTGAACAAAGATGCAAGCACACGAAGTCATGACCGATCCCCATGAAGATTAGCGTTAAATAAATGAATAAAGTAAAGCACGGACATGATCATGTATCAAACAAGCATGCATAGATCCAAAGCACTAGTCTACCGCATGTCTAGTTACTTTAAAACCCGTCGGGTACAGCATCAAACAAGTCTATCCACCGCATGATACAACTTGTACGAAAACCGTACCACTTTCCACAAATAGATCTATCCACCGCATGATACAATCTAAATATGGAAAGCTAAAAGCACACATCATTTAAAGCATGAATAACGCACGTGTTCTACTCGTGAAGAAACATAACCGAATACGGCCGAATGTACCGATTCGGGGTCCATGAAGAAGGAACAAACATTACCAAGTAAGTAAATCTATCGGATTGATTTGGGATCTAATCCACCGGATGACTAGCTCCAAATCAACCCAAAAACCTGCATCTACCGCGTGACACTCAGTTCTTTCAAGATTTATACCAACATTGGCAAGCTTGAACCCGCAACACGTAACAACCTAGATCGATTCGGTTTCGGCTGTCGAAAAGCACAAGATCCACGTGTTAAAACACGAAATCTACTCGCACAAGGATCGTGAAAAAAGATAAAGTCGATCCAAACCCATCTAGATTGGGCAAAAATGTGTTACATGAATCTAAACATGAAGTAAAAACTCAAAATAACACGAGATAACTTAATGAATCTATTGGATCTTGCCACAACCCAATAGAGCCGATAACTAGCTTCAAGCTACATCTTAGCCTTCCGCATGGCTCATGACCTAACAAGAAACCTTATTGAACAAAGCTTGAATCTACCGCATGACACGAAGCATGGTAACAAGACTACTTGCATCAGATCTAAATCCACCGCATGATACTAGACATGATACAAGGTTGCGGTACTCACGGAGGTCGACGGATCGATTGGCCCTCTCGAAGAACTCGACGACACGACAAAAGGACTCTAGGGTTTGGCGCAAGGCCGGTGTGTATTGAAGAATGATTGTTGTTTTTTACATACATTCGGGGGTCATATTTATACTCGTCAAGTACAACCTCGAATGGATTCGTTGCCTAACTTAACTCTAAGCTTGATCGCCTATCCATCCATTCGTTCTCCCTGATTGAGCCACGTCACCGTCCAATCCCGCAAAATCAGCTCTACTATTCCTTTGCCGAACCGGAGCAGATAGCCGACCGCAGATCTCTTTGCCGAATATCTCGAAAATCTTCTTCCTTCCACCGGACGGACTCTTTATCGAACCGGACCCACAAGTCGGACTCCTTACCAAATTTTGGTGTTAACGGTGGGTTCAAGCTTACCGATGAAGGACCGATACGGCGAACCAGAGAGGGGGGAGTGAATGGGAGCCGATAAAAATTCTTCTCGAAGGAGATGAAAACTCCAACAAGACGAACGCGGCTTCCAACACACGTCTCCGACTCACTACCAAGGTTGGTCAAGCCCACGTAGCCACTGGAGTGCCACTGGACCTAGGAACCAACACGCAACCTTCCGACCCGAGAAACGCAGCGGAAAACCAAACCTCGAGTCTACGGACCCACACCGGTCGGACCGGTGAGCACCACCGGTCGAGGCCGGTCCCTCGCCGGTGAAACCGAGCAACTTCCACTAAGTGGCTCTACACCGGTCGGACCGGTGAGACGCGCCGGTCGACCGATGGCGGCCGAAAGCCCCATGGCACCAAACGGGCCAACCGACCACCAAACGGACCCAAACTCGAAACGAGCGGCAACACGGGACAACAACGAACTCACCAAGACGTTCACCCGAGCAAAAACCCACAAGGGCTCGCACCGGTCGGACCGGTCAAGAGCACCGGTCGGACGGTGTAGCTCGGGCGACTCGGGATGAACGGCACCCGCGGGTCAACTCCCCCAAATCCAAATCTCGATCTCCCGAATCGCTCCACGGACTTGAACAAGACTTTGGGGATATCGGGAACACCTCATGAGGAGTCCATAACCAAGTTTAATCCCACCAAATCTCATCCAAAAAGGAGGAATCGAAGAAATCCCGCCGGAAGCACTTCCAACCCAAGAACTCAAGAAACCCCAAAATCGAGCACTTTTACTCACGGATTTGGGAGGGGAATCACGGCCCAAAGAACCACGAAGGGTTCCCACAAATTTCCCCCATCAAATCCCCAAGAGAAAAGTCCCGAAAACAACCCAAAGAAATCACCGAGAGAGGGCTCCGAAAATCACCACCAAGAACAACCGGGGAAAACACATCCAAATCTTGAGGAACCACGCCGAATCATCTATACATGAAACAAAGGTTCGTACAAGGTCTAGCAAGCCGCCCGATCATCCATCCCTCTCTACAAGATCTCTCCGTGAAGCTCTCTTGCTAGTCCTAGAGAAAAACCAAGGAAAAAAGTGGAAAATAGGAAAACTAATGAGCTAGGGTTCCAAGAGTTGGCTGCCATCCTCTCACCTCTTGGGTTATATGGAGGCAACCGAATGTCTAAAATGCCCTTCTCTACTAACTAGGGATACAAGCCCCTCAAGGGAGGATTTGGAATTCTTGATGTCTTCACCATCGGACGGATGCCCGGCGACCGCACCTGCGTAGCCTTGACGCAAGCGATGCGATTCCGACGCGTGTCCTCCGCTTCGAAGATTCGGGTGCGTCGTCGCACACCGGTCGACCGGTGCTCCTCACCGGTCGGACCGGTCCCCACCGGTCGGACCGGCCGACCCACCGGTCGGACCGGTCCGGCGCTCTGCGGCTCCGTCTTCGGTTCTCGGTCTTGGCTTTGTGGATCAACCAAGGAACCCGGTGGTTTTCTAGTGAACCACGGAAACCCCGCGAACTCGGTGTAGCCTCCGCCAATCTCCACTCATGACTTGGCTCCCACGTAGTTCCGGCTCGACCTTGGTTTTGAGGCTCAACCAAGAAACCGTCCACGACTTCATCTTCGTTGTTCATGCCACCATGCGGCCCGCACTTGACCCCACTGGCCACCGGGTCCCTCGAACGAAGCCTACTTGTCTTCTCCACACGGAGGCCTCACCGGCGACGACCTTTCGCGCTTGTTCTTCACCCGCACCAACACGAGTCAAGCCGCAACCTCGCACCCGCAATACTTAGCCAAGAATCGGTCCACACAACATTGTCAATCACTCATCACACAAGGAAGCGACCATCCACCGGTCCTCGAACCACACATGGTCCTCAATCTCCCCCTTGATGAGTGCATTGACAACACCCACACGAAAGTAACAAGAGAGAAAAGAAAAAGAAAAGAAACGAACAAAAAGAAACTCCAACAAGCGATCGAAAGCCAAACAAAGGCAAAGAGCAAGATCACTTGAAGAAGACAAGTCTCGGACCCCTTAGGCAAGGGCAACGGCTCGACACATCCGAGACAAAGCAAAGCTCAAGCAAAGAGCACAAACCACCGAAACAAAACTCGAAAACTCACAAAGAGCTCCCCTGCACACATGCAAGCTCCCCCCGAGCCAATGCAACTCCCCCGGACGAATGCATGCAAGAAACCACATGAAACGGGACAGGCTGCAAAGACTTTCGGCTCACACCGGTCGGACCGGTCGTCACCACCGGTCGGACCGGTGCCCAACATATGTACGGGACCAGCACTCACACCGGTCGGACCGGTGCTCATCACCGATCGGACCGGTGTACAACGGAGAGCCCGAAATGGCTCGAAACCACCCGAAAACCTTCTAACCGCGTCCAACAAGCCATTTCAAGCTCAAACTTCTCCCCCTTGTTGGCAATGCATGAATCAAGCCAAAAATGCAAAACTTTCAACCTAGAGCTTCTCAAATAGACAAAATTCAACAAAGAATGCTACACATGTCCAAATGAGCAAGTTAGATACTCTACGGCTTCGTATCGATCTCAACTACATGATCACCAAGTTTCACAACCATTGGACGAAGCTAAAATGAATTTTGGCAATTTTGCGAAAAACTTGCCTCTCATGAGCAAAGTCCTAAACATGATCAAAGCATATCAAAATGGCAAAGCCACACAAACTTCATGCTAGGACGGCCATTCTAATCATAAGACCATCACAAACACCCACAAGCACCTCATGTCATGTCAAAGCCACCGAGCCATGTGCCTACTTCTATGTATGAGACTTCTCATTGGTAGGCATCATGCAACGGTTTAGCACCCAAAGCAAATTAAATTCAGCACGTATGACATGGGAGCAAATTTTCCAAGCATTTTTCATTTCATTTTCAGATTTGTAAATGGTACATGAAATGTCTTTGCGACAAAAAGGAACTTATGCTCCTCCACAAGATAAGTCAAGAGGGCTAAACATTCATGATGGTAAATGAGCCTTTGGCCCCATATAATCAATAAGCTAGCTGTCCAATCCACAAATTAAGCATAGCAAGACCACAAAAACATGTTAAGAGCATGTAAAGGCATTTACACATGAGAGAGCATACATGTGACATTTTTCAAACGCATAGCTATCAACCATGGATTAATCATCAAGATCATCAAGAGCTAAGCCAAACTAACCATAGCATACCAAACAAGCTCACAAAGACATATATCTCAATCCATGGTGAACAATGTATATGAGAGAAGCTTTTCCTAACCAATGCATATGACACAAAATGCATGCAATCTAAGATACAAGGATGCCTATACATCATGTTACATATGCCATGCCAAATGCAAGAAATGCACAAAGGAAAGCTATACATATGCTACAAACCGGCTCCTCGAGGGGAGGCAAAACGGGCTCGACACCACCGGCAAAAGAAAAAAGAGCTCCCACACGCCCAACTCAAGAAATCAAACACACACCAAGTTCCCCCCGCAAACGAGTGAAAGTTGCTTGATCTAGGGGTTTGGTGAAAATATCGGCTAGTTGGTCATGTGTGGGTACATGGATCAAAGCTATCTTTCCTTTCTCAACATTGTCTCTCAGAAAATGATACCTCACTTCTATGTGCTTGGTTTTGGAATGGAGCACCGGGTTTTTTGCAACGCTTATGGCACCGGTGCTATCACATTGAAGTGGGACATGGGTATACTCCTCACCAAAGTCACTCATGGTGTAGGTGATCCAAAGGAGCCGAGAGCAACAACTAGCGGCGTCAACATACTCGGCCTCGGTCGTGGATTGAGCAACACTCGGCCGCTTACGGGAAGACCAAGACACCAACGAAGAGCCCAAAAGCGGCAAGTCCCGAAGTGGACTTCCTATCCAACCGACACCCGGCAAAATCCGCGTCCGAAAAACCATGAAGCGCTAAAGAAGAGGACGCGGAGTACCACGGGCCGAAGTCGGGAGTGTGACGCAAGTACACGAAAATTCTCTTCACCGCTTGCCGATGCGAAGTCCTCGGAGACGCTTGAAAACGAGCGCACGGACACACCGAGAACCGTATGTCCGGCCTCGTCGCCGTCAAGTAGAGGAGTGACCCGATCATGCTCCGGTACTCCTTCCGGTCCACGTGTTCACCTTCCTCGTCCGCATCAAGAGCCGTAGTCGTACTCATCGGCGTCGTCATAGCCTTGGAGTCCTCCATCTTGAACTTCCTCACAATGTCCTTGGTGTACTTAGCACGGTGCACAAATGTTCCTTCCTTTGATTGTTTGATTTGTGGCCCGAGGAAGAGCGCAACTCACCCATCATGCTCATCTCAAACTCCCTGCTCATATCATCCGCAAACCTCGCAACAAGAGAGTTAGACGAGCCACCAAAGACAATATCATCCACGTACACCGCACAATCGGGATATCTACGCCCTGCCTCGGCAAAAACAAGGTCCGATCGACCTTCCCCATCTCAAAACCTCTCTCAAACAAGAACCCCCTCAACCTCGCCATACCAAGCTCTAGGCGCCTGCTTCAACCCATACGGCGCCTTCCTCAACTTGTACACCCGGTGGGGGTACTTCTCACTCTCAAACCCCGAGGCTGCCTCACATACACTTCTTCCTCCAACACTCCATTCGGAAAAGCACTCTTCACATCCATTTGGTGCAATTTGAACCCTTTAGCCACGAGAAAAGGCTAGAAGGTTCCTAATCGCCTCCAAACGGGCTACGGGAGCAAAGGTCTCCTCGTAGTCGATCCCCTCCTTCGGCGAACCCCCGAGCAACAAGTCTCGACTTGTTCCTCACAACCTCACCCTTCTCTCCCTCTTTGTTTTTCCACACCCACTTTGTTCCAATCGGCTTACACCCCGGGGGAGGGTCAACCAACTCCCACACTCGATTTCTCTCAAAGTTCTCCAACTCCTCATGCATCGAGTTAACCCAATTGTGATCGGATAGTGCATGTCCAATGTCTTTGGGCTCGAAAGAAGCAACAAATGCAGCATGAGCAAAATGGGAATTGTTTCGAACCCTCGACGGTGTAGTGCGTTCATTCATGTCGCCGATGATCCTCGAAGCCGGGTGATCCACCGAACTCGCCGAGGAGGTTCTCGCCTCGAAGCTACCTCCCCCTCAACATCGGCTTCTCCTCGTTCTTGATTTGTCGTCGTAGGTGTAGCGAGAGGGTCCATCCATCATCGTAGTCGAAGTAGTGGGTACATGTTCGGCGGGGGCACCACACCGCCATCTTCATCATCACCATGTTCATGCTCCTCCTCTCGAAAGATCTCCTCGCCAAGCTCATCATCACCCGCACACTCAAAGACAAGGCGACTACGTGGCTCTGTCTCGTCGAAGGTTACCTCACAAGTCTCCACGATTTGGTTAGTTTCAAGATTGAGCACACGATATGCTCTAGAATGAGATGCATAACCAAAGAAAATGCCATCGACGGACCTAGCCTCAAACTTATCCAACTTCTGCCCTTCTTCGAATAAAACACTTGCAACCAAAGACATGGAAGTGACTCACCTTGGGTGTGCGACCATGCATCAACTCATAGCATGTCTTCTTCTTGTGCACTGCGAGGTATATTACGTTCGACACATAGCATGCGGTATTCACCGCCTCGGCCCAATACCTCCTCGGAGTCCTATGCTCATCAAGCATCGTCCGAGCCGTCTCGCACAAGGTCCTGTTCTTCCTTTCCACAACACCATTGCGGGGAGGCGTATACGGACTCGAAAGCGGGTGCTCAAGACCCAAGTCATGACAAAAGGTTTCAAAACGAGAGTTCCGAATTCCAAGCCATTATCCTTGCGGATAGCTCGTATGGCATCTCCGTGCCTCTCGTTCCTCAACCTCAAGACTAGATCTCGAACAAAACCAAACGTCTCCCCCTTATCCTCCGGAAAGAACACCCACGCATACCGAGAATAGTCATCCACCACAACAAGGACATACCACTTCCCACCCGCGAGATCGCACACGAGCCGGGCCAACAAGGTCCATATGGAGCGGCTCGCATGGACGCTCGGTCATCACATCGGTGAGAGGCGGGTGAGAAGAGGCCACCATCTTGGCATGCCTACACGGAGCACAAACCAATTCTTTCTCAAGCTTCAACCGTGGCAATCCTCGGACCAAATTGAGTTTACTCAAGCGAGACAAAAGGTCAAAGCTCAAGTGACCCAACTTCCTATGCCACTTCCACAACTCAATCGAAGAACCGACCAAGAAACAACGCTCAACACCCGAAGACCGAGAAAAATCAGCACGAAACACACGACCCTCGGGAACGACCATACAAACAAGGTCCCCTCGAGAGTCCACAATCCGAGAACCACCGAGGCCGAAACAACACCTCAAAACCCTCATCCAACAAGCCGAGACACGAAAGCAAATTGTACCCCGGCGATTGAACAAGAGCAACACGCCTCGAGTGATCTTGTCACTCACTTTTATCTCACCTTCGAAAGCACACGCCCACGCCCATTGTCCCCAAAAGTGATGTACCTCTTCGTCACCACGGGACGAGACTTGAGAACCACCCCCTGTCTCCGGTCATATGCCTCGAACAACCGGAGTCAATCAACCAAATGTTCTTCAAGTCTCCCACACGAAATCAAAAATAGGCACGTGAGCGAACAAACGACTCGGCAAGACGGGGTTAGTACCAAAAGAGGAAAACCGGTGCCGAGCCATTTGCTCGAAAGTGGGGTTAGCACCAACCAAAGTATCTCTCCTACCAAAGCTACCTCCACGAACACCACCACGGTAACCACCCCCGAGGGAACCACCCCTCTCTGCACGGAGGAGGACCAAAACCACGCAAGAAAGCCCGTGGAACGTCCTTCCTCTCCAACTCAACGCCACGACTCCTCCAATCCCCGTATTGAGCACGAGGAGGAGAACGCCTAGCAACCGACTACCGCACTCTTTCTAGCCCAACCACCGAACCACGACCACCGAAACAACCCTTGCACCGTACGAGCTCGAAACCCGGACATCCGTCCGTCCGGGCAGCTGCACCGGTCCGACCGGTGCCCCACACCGGTCGACCGGTGTGACACGGACGACAACACCACCTGCAGCCTTCTTCTCTCCCCAAGCCCGAACCGTCCTCACAATCGCCTTGCCCCCGGGCATCCGCATACGAGGCTCAAGTACACCATCGGAAGGGTGGTACTTGTCCTTGTTTGCCCACTCCTTCCTCATTCTCTCCTCTCGCTTCCTCTTGAAGCAAAACTCCTCCTTATGGCCATCTCTCCAACAATAGCCACAATGGAACCTCACAAGCTTAGGCTTTGGCTTGGGATGTGGGCGCTCACTCGGTTTCTCTCCACTCAAACCCTCCACCGGTTTCTCACCACTTGCCTTCTCACTCTCCTTCCCAAAGAACACTTTCCCCGAAGTGCTCACAAACTTGATAGGCTTTTGTAGGTCATTTGTGGGTGTAGGAAACAAGGGTGGAGGCGGGGGTTGTGTCTAGCCGATTCCTTAGATGGTTAGGTTTTGGTGGGAACTCATTCTTGTGGTGGGTTTGTGGTGGCTCCGGGATATTCTCTCCACTTCCCTCACCAACCTTGTTTGCTCCAAGCCCCTCACCATCTTGCCTCTTAAAGGCCTCGATCATCATCCTCAGCGAGGCTCGCGACCAGGACAACCACCCCATCAACTTCCTCAAATCATCATTCTCATCCCGCAAACGGTCAACATAATGTGCAAGCTCCAAATTTTTCAATGCATGCATTTCACGGGTAGAGCAAGATGTAGGCATGGGTTCCTTCAATTTAGCCTCGAGCGAACTAGTGTAAGCATGCATCTCATCAATCTTAGCATGCAAAACGGGGCATGAAGTGCAAGCACCTAGCAAAGCGAGGTCTCGACTTAAGCTCGGCCACTTCAACCCTAAGCACATCTAGTTCCTCACACTTGGAGGCATGCTTCTCCTTAAACAAAGCAAGATCGGCAAGGAATATGGAGCAATCAACACAATCATTCTCATCGAAACAACGGGGCTAGCCTTAAGCGAATCAATCTCAAGCTTGCTATCAAGCACCCGTGTCTCTAGCTCGCCCACTCTAGTCCTAGCATCCTCGAGTGAAGCCCTAAGCTCTTTCCTCATTTTCTTGGCCTCTCTAAGCATGTCATCACGGTTATCAAGCAAAGAGCCAAGCCTCTCATTCTCCTGGCGCAAGAAGGGAAGTTCATCACGCACCTCGTCGTCGGACTCGCGAGTCCGAGTCGCTCCGTGTGCTCTTCTTGCTGCCGGAGCTCAACGCCATGGTGCGAAGCCATCTCTCGCGAGGCGGCTCGGCCCCGCTCGGGTTCTTGGACGACTTCTTGTTCTTGCGGCGATCTCCCTCGTCTTGCGGTGTTTGCTCGAGCTCGAGGTGGAGTACGCGGACCGGAGTCAACGTCGCTCGCTCCAACCATCGCTCGGGCCTTGCCTCGGCCCTCCTTCTTCCTCGATCGTCGCTCGTCCTTGTACTTGTTCTTGTGCTTGCTCTTGTGGTCGCGCCTCGAACGGTACTTGCCATCGTTCATCCTCGGCTTGTGCTTGTAGGCTGTCCTTGTTCTCGGCCTTCTCCGGGCGGTCGGCGACGAAGTGTCACGGCTTGCCGCACCGGAAGCAAGTCCTCGTGTTCCTCCTCATGTCACGCGGTTCTCGTGCGGCCTCTCGAACCGCCTCGTCAACGGCGCCGGCTCGTCCTCTCCAAGGTCATCAAACTCCTCATCCGGCATAGACAACAAAGAAGAAAACGAGAACATCCTGGTGGATGGGTTAGAGTTAGTCTTTCCTTTGGAACCACCAACGAGGGCAAGACTATGGGAATCGGTCGGTCTCTCGAGCTTGGCGGTCATGCCCCTATCCACCTCAACCGACTTGAGCTTTGAGAACGGCTCGTTCACCGTCGAGTATCATACCTCTCCGACTCGACTATGGCATCGAACTTTCCGCCCCATATCGTACGATCCAAAGAGTGTAAGAGCTTGACCGCTCTATCATGATCATCGTACGGGAGCACGTCCACATTGGCCCTCATGTTGTTCACCACCACCGTGAACCTGCGAAACAAGGCATCGATGGACTCACCGGGGAGATGAGTGAAGTTCTCGTACTCTCTCCGGTAGGTCGCATACAACCGTGCTCGAACACCGGGGCGTTCCCAACATGAGCCTCCTTCAACACCGCCCAAATCCTACAAGACAAGTGCTCGGTGTGCACCCGATCGAACTCAGGCTGACACAAAGCACGAAACAAGTAGTCGACCACCTTATTGTTGGCGTCGAATCCGTCCCTCGACCCCGGAGCAAGGAAATCCATCGGTGGACATAGCATGTGTCCACCGTGACATCCCAAAACGGTGACCCTTTCCGCGGAGGAACGCACCCATCCGCTTGCTCCACATCCGGTAGTTCTTGCCATCGAAGTGTGGAGGACCCGAACCCCGTTCCCGGTACGCCATCCTTGGATCTTAGACCGGTTAGAGTCAACAAAGACCCGAACCGGCTCGATACCACTTGAAGGACCGATACGGCGAACCAGAGAGGGGGGGGAGTGAATGGGAGCCGATAAAAATTCTTCTCGAAGGAGATGCAAACTCCAACAAGACGAACGCGGCTTCCAACACACGTCTCCGACTCACTACCAAGGTTGGTCAAGCCCACATAGCCACTGGAGTGCCACTGGACCTAGGAACCAACACGCAACCTTCCGACCCGAGAAACGCGGCGGAAAACCAAACCTCGAGTCTACGAGACCCACACCGGTCGGGGCCGGTGAGCACCACCGGTCAGACCGGTCCCTGCTGGTGAAACTGAGCAACTTCCACTAAGTGGCTCTACACCGGTCGGACCGGTGAGACGCACCGGTCGGACCGATGGCGGCCCGAGAAAGCCCCGGGGCACCAAACGGGCCAACCGACCACCAAACGGACCCAAACTCGAAACAAGCGGCAACACGGGACAACAACGAACTCACCAAGACGTTCACCCGAGCAAAAACCCACAAGGGCTCGCACCGGTCGGACCGGTCAAGAGCACCGGTCGACCGGTGTAGCACGGGCGGCTCGGGATGAACAAAGCACCCGCGGGTCAACTCCCCCAAATCCAAATCTCGATCTCCCGAATCGCTCCACGGACTTGAACAAGACTTTGGGGATATCGGGAACACCTCATGAGGGGTCCATAACCAAGTTTAATCCCACCAAATCTCGTCCAAAAAGGAGGAATCGAAAAAATCCCGCCGGAAGCACTTCCAACCCAAGAACTCAAGAAACCCCAAAATCGAGCACTTTTACTCACGGATTTGGGAGGGGAATCACAGCCCAAAGAACCACGAAGGGTTCTCACAAATTTCCCCCATCAAATCCCCAAGAGAAAAAGTCCCGAAAACAACCCAAAGCAATCACCGAGAGAGGGCTCCGAAAATCACCACCAAGAACAACCGGGGAAAACACATCCAAACCTTGAGGAACCACGCCGAATCATCTATACATGAAACCAAGGTTCGTACAAGGTCTAGCAAGCCGCCCGATCATCCATCCCTCTCTACAAGATCTCTCCATGAAGCTCTCTTGCTAGTCCTAGAGAAAAACCTAAGGAAAATAAGTGGAAAATAGGAAAACTAATGAGCTAGGGTTCCAAGAGTTGGCTGCCATCCTCTCACCTCTTGGGTTATATGGAGGCAACCGAATGTCTAAAAAGCCCTTCTCTACTAACTAGGGATACAAGCCCCTCAAGGGCGGATTTGGAATTCTTGATGTCTTCACCATCGGACGGATGCCCGGCGACCGCACCCTGCGTAGCCTCGACGCAAGCGATGCGATTCCGACGCGTGTCCTCCGCTTCGAAGATTCGGACTGCGTCGTCGCACACCGGTCAGACCGGTGCTCCTCACCGGTCAGACCGGTCCCCACCGGTCAGACCGGTCAGACCCACCGGTCAGACCGGTCTGGCGCTGCTGCGGCTCCGTCTTCGGTTCTCCGGTCTTGGCTTTGTGGATCAACCAAGGAACCCGGTGGTTTTACGGTGAACCACCGGAAACCCCGCGAACTCGGTGTAGCCTCCGCCAATCTCCACTTATGACTTTGCTCCCACGTAGTTCCGGCTCGACCTTGGTTTTGAGGCTCAACCAAGAAACCGTCCACGACTTCATCTTCTTGTTCATGCCACCATGCGGCCCGCACTTGACCCCACCGGCCACCGGGTCCCTCGAACGAAGCCTACTTGTCTTCTCCACACCCGGAGGCCTCACCGGCGACGACCTTTCGCGCTTGTTCTTCACCCGCACCAATACGAGTCAAGCCGCAACCTCGCACCTCGCAATACTTAGCCAAGAATCGGTCCACACAACGTTGTCAATCACTCATCACACAAGGAAGCGACCATCCACCGGTCCTCGAACCACACATGGTCCTCAACCGGGTCTTGTATAAATCTTGAAAGAGCCGAGTATCATGCGGTAGATGCAGGTTTTTGGGTTGTTTTGGAGCTAATCATCGGTGGATTAGATTTCTAATTCAATCCGATAGATTTATCTCGTTTGGGAATGCTCGTTCCTTCTTCATGGACACCGATTCGGTTGTTCGGCCGTATTCGGTTATGCTTTCTCAAGTGAAACATGTTTATAAGTTATGTCTTGAATATTGTGTGCTTTTAGCTTTCCATATTTAGATTGTATCATGCGGTGGATAGATCTATTTGTGGATGGTGGCATGATCCCAAGCAAGTTGTATCATGCGGTGGATAGATTTGTTTGGTACCATGCTTAATAGATTTTAAGGTATCTAGACATGCGGTAGACTAGTGCTTTGGACCTATGCATGCTTGTTTATTACATATTTATGATCATGCTTTTACTTCATTTGTTATCGTTGTTTATTACGAGGATCGGTCACAACCTTGCGCACGTGCAATCTTTATCCAAATAAAGACCGGTCTATCGTCATGCTCATGTCACTTATTCGGCTATGTTATCTTTTTGCATTTTAAAGCCCCGAATGGTTTCGGTTTGCTAGCGAGATAGCTCTTCATATCTATATGTCACCTCACCGGCTTTATAGCCGTAAATATGGAACCGTGCGGTACCACCGGCAAGTTCCAAGTTTTGGAATTTAACTACTTTGTCTTTTGTTAATTTTCGGGGAAAATTGATCGGCACGTCTTGTGATCTCTTCGCGTGTGAAGCTTGACTTTTTTCGTCTTGCTATGTGCTTGGCATCGAGTGCGGATTTTGCGTCAACGGGCTCCTTTACCTTCGATGACAAAGAACGTTGTGAGCGAGTGTTTTGGACACGATCATCGGATCCACATGGGCGCACCCCTTGATATCCGAAGGATTCCGGCGAAATCGTTCAGAATTATGCTTGTAGGAGTCAAATCGCCAGGGCCCATGCCAAGTTTTCTGAAAGTGGTGTACGGCATTATGTTGACTGCCGCTCCACCGTCGACAAACATCTTGGTCAATGGCTTGCCATTGACATATCCTTTCAAGTACAGCGGCCTCATATGTCGATTTTTGGCCGGTTTGTCGAAGATGGCTTGCTTGGCTAGCACCAGCTGCGCCATCAGTCCCTCAAGTTGTTCATCGTCCAGGGACGTTTCTTCCTGCACAACCTGATTAGCAGGAGCCATAAATTCATTCGGCAGAAAATATACCATACATGCGGAGCCGAACGGTTTGATCCTTCAGGTTTATCCTTTGGACGCCACACCTGTCTCGTCTGGATCCCCGCCTGCCTCAGTTCGCGGTTCCTCAAGCGCTGAACCCTCCTTTTTTGACTCTTTCTTAAACCAGGCGGGCACCATTGCCCCTTTTGCCAGACGTACTCGTCCTCGTCTTCTTCCTGATCAGCCCACTGCAAATCAGCTTGCCTCTTCCTGGGGTGATCAATGATTTCAATTTTTTGGCGCCGATCCTCACTAGGATGTATCCTTCCAATTCTTTCATGGACGGATCGGCGATTGGCAGTTTCCTGCCTATACTCAAAATATCTGTCGCTGCATTCAGGACAGTTTCTCAGCGTAGGAAGCTTCAATCCTTCGTTCCAGCAGTGCCTGAAGAAGGCGCACCCCCAATGTGCGCGCTCCTGCTCGCGCGTGTATTGCTCTAGATCTTTCCGCGCGCTTCTTCTTCAACCCCGCGCCTTTCCTCCTCGTGCTTTCGTTTACGGTAGTGCTCTTTCTCTAATTGGCGCGCCACTTGTTGAGGAGGATGCGCGTGGTCACCCCGGGTTTGGCTCGGACGACTCTCCGAACTCGACATGGCTCCTGAGAACGCGAGGGGCTTCTCCATGAACCTGCTCCAAGGTCACTTGCCGTTCTGGGTCCACTGCTCCGTCTTGCCTTGCCCTAGCTGAAGTCAAGACCTTAACCTTGCCCTTTTCCTCGGCAGTCACCATATTGACAGAAAAGCTTATCGTGTTCTGGGGAAAAGGGTGGCCGTCCAGTTTCATCTTGTTGTCGAACTTGAGATGACCCTCCTGGATAGCCTTCTGGATCCTCATCCTGAAGACCCTGCAATCGTTGATGGAGTGGGAATTCCTGTCATGGAAGCCGCAGTAACGTTTCTCCTTTACTCCATCGGGCCGAAGCATGGAATGCCCTTCGGGCAACTTGATTCGGCCTTCCTTCACCAGGAATTCGAACAGCTTATCAGCTTTAGTGACGTCGAAGTCGTATGTGCCATTGGTCCGCTTGATCCGGCCGATTCATGGTCGGCGGTTCCTTCCCCCACATGATCTCAGCAGCCGCCACTTCCTGATCGTCGTCAGAATCCTCCATTTGATCGGCCCTCTCCAGGAACTGATTGTAGATATCAGCTACATCGTGTTGTTTGTCGAACCTAGTGTCTTTCTTAAAACCGTAGGCCTGGTTGCTCATCAACGACAGCTTTTGGGACAGTTGACCCAGGTTATCGAACTCCATACCGAACAACTTTTCTCGTACAGCCGGCAGCATCCCTGCAACGGCCATGTCGGCCAACTGATCATCTGGTAGATTTAACGAAAAGCACATGCCTTTGATTTCCCTGAACCTACTAAGGAACTCCAAGGGTGTCTCACTGTGTCTCTGCTTCAGAGTGGTGAGGTCGATGGGCTTCTTCTCCGTGGAGCCGCTGAAGTAGTGGGCGTGGAATTTTCGTTCCAGCTCCCTCCATGTGCTAACTGATTGGGGCGGCAAAGATGAGAACCACTGGAATGCTGCGCCCGTCAGTGACATGGGAAAGTACCTGACCCTGAACGCCTCTTCAGATGAGCACTCTCCGAGCTGCATCAGGTAGCGAGCAATGTGCTCCACCGTGCTCGTGTCATCCTGTCCGGAAAACTTTGTAAATTCCGTCGGAGGTTTTACTCTCGGTGGCAGGATCACATTGTAATACCATTCCGGGAACAGAGGCGTGTAGGTAGGTCTCTGCATTTTAGGTTTGAGGCCGAATTGATTCTGCATCAAGTCGGCCATCTTCTGAGCCAAGATATCATCCTCCTGTGCGCCGTGGGCTGGGCCGTAGCCCGGTTTCGGGAGAGCATCGATGGCGCCATAGTTCATCACTTCGTGGTAGCCTCCACCGTACAAATTCTTCCGGAACCTGTTGCTACCTCGGGGGCAATCCTGTAGCCGGAAGCAAGTGGAACCCCAGACGACCCAAATGCCAACTCCCCATACGTGGGCTGGTATGGGTTCGGCTGTTGCATGGGTTGCCCTGTGTTGCCCTGAGGAGGTGGCTGGGTGGTCTCCCTCTGCGGCTGCGAGAGGGGGTTGAGCGGGCGACCTCCAGCACCTTGTGGAGGAGGCTGGACGGCTTGGCTTCCAACGCTCTGCGGGGGAGGCCGGGTGGGCGACTTCGCGGCGGCGGGCGAGGGCCCCGGACTCTCCAATCTCCACGGTGCATCCACGAAGCGGTGCTCGATTGAATACTTGCTCCATGCCGGGCCGAAAACGGCCACCATCATCCGTTTGAATGCACCCGGGGAAAGCTCTATGATGCCTGCTTAGTATGTCATCCGCGGCGTCTCGAAACGCTTGCATGCATTCCTCTTTCTCCTGCTGAGTTGTAGCGTCACTCTTCCCTGGCAATAGAACCCTAGGCATCTCATTTTTGAGGTATGGGACGCCACTCCTATTCTTTTTAAATGACAGCAAGCACTTCTGTTGGAACCGATCCGCAGGCATCCTTTAGGCTGCGCCGTTCCGGAGAGAGGTCTTCGATGTTGACATCCATAATGTCACCGATGTCAGGCATCTTGATTTTCGGCTATGGTCCCACTGGGCGTGCCAAAAAGTGTGTTGACGCAAAATCTGCACTTCACGCCAAGCACACAGCAAGCCGAAAAAGGCGGCTTGACACGCGAAGAGATCACAAGATGTGCCGAGTCAATTTTCCCCGAAAATTAACAAAAGACAAAGTAGTTAAATTCCAAAGCTTGGAACTTGCCGGGTGGTATCGACAGTTCCATATTTACGGCGGAAAGCCGGGGTGAGATGACATATAGCTATAAGGAGCTATACGCCAACAAACCGAAACCATTCGGGGCTTTAAAGTGCGAAAAGTAACATAGCCGAATAGGTGACGTATGCATGACGATGGATCGGTCTTTATTTGGATAAAGATGCACGTGCGCAAAGACCGGGACCGATCCCCGTGATTAACAACATTAAATAATGAATGAAGTAAAAGCATGGTCATAAATATGTAATAAACAAGCATGCATAGGTCCAAAGCACTAGTCTACCGCATGTCTAGATACCTTAAAACCCGTCAAGCATGATACCGAACAAATCTATCCACCGCATGATACAACTTGCTTGGGATCATACCACCTTCCACAAATAGATTTATCCACCGCATGATACAACTAAATATGGAAAGCTAAAAGCATACAATATTTAAAGCATGAATTATGAGCACGTTTAACTCATGAAAGCATAACCGAGTACGGTTGAACGAGTCGAATCGGGGTCTATGAAGAAGGAACGAACATTACCAAACAAGATAAATCTATCGAGATTGGATCGAAATCTAATCCACGGATGACTAGCTCCAAAACAACCCAAAAACCTGCATCTACCGCATGATACTCAGCTCTTTCAAGATTTATAGAAGATCTGGTAAGCTTGAACCCACAACACGTAACAACCTAATCGATTCGGTTTCAGCTATTAAGGAACATGTGATCCACGTGCTATTAAAACTAAAGGTACAAACTTGAATCGCATAAGGATCATCCAAGGGGATAAAGCCGGTTCAAACCAATCTAGATTGGGCAAAAAGGTGTTACATGAATTTAAACATAAAGTAAAAACTCAAAGTAACACGGGGTAACTTAATGAATCTATTGAATCTTGCCAAAAATCAATAGAGACGATAACTAGCCTCAAGCTAGATCTTAGCCTACCGCATGGCTCATGACCTAACAAGAAATCCTCTTGAACCAAGCTTAAATCTACCGCATGATACTAAGCATGGTAACAAGACTACTTGCATCATGATCTAAATCCACCGCATGATACTAGACATGATACAAGGTTGCTGGTACTCACGGAGGTCGACGGATCGATGAACCCTCTCGAAGAACTCGACGACACGACAAAGGACTCAAGGGTTTGGCGTAAAGCCGGGTTGTATTGAAAATGTTTCAAATATACGTTACATACATTCGGGGTCCATATTTATACCCTATTAAGCATAACCTCGAATGGATTTGATACCTAATTTATCTCTAAATGCGATCGCTTATCCATCCATCCGTCCTTTCCGCTCGGGCCACGTCACCACGCAATCCCGCAAAATCGGCGCAACGATCTTCTTGCCGAGCGGAAGCAAATTGCCGACCGCGGACTTTTTTCGCCGAATTCATCCGAAGAATCCTTCCTTCCGCCGGACGATTCCTCACCGAGTTGGACCCACAAGTCGGACTCCTTACCTTACCAAATTTTGGTGTTAACATCACGCTCGACGAGTTTGAAAGTACCTAGACATGCGGTAGACTAGTGCTTTTGGCCTATGCATGCATGTTTACTGCAAATTTATAATTATGCTTCGCCTTTATTTATTTTATTGTGATTTATCTTTGATAATCGGTTATGGTTATGTGTTGCAACGTTGTTTAGATAAAGACCGATCTTTCATCATGCTTACGTCATGCATTCGGCTATACCCTGTTCACATGTTTTAAAGTTCCCGAATGATGCTCAGTTTGCCGACAGATAGCTTGTTGTAGTTATATGTCGTTTTGATTGGCTTTGTAGCCGTAAATATGGAACTGTCTGGTACCACCCGGCAAGTTCCAGGTTTTATCTAACTGTTTTCATCCTTTGTCAGTTTCAGGGAAAATTGACTGGCACGCTTTGGATTCGGCAACGTGTGTTAAGCCAGCTTGTTCGGCTTGCTGTGTGCTTGGCGTGAGGTGCTGATTTTACGTCAACACACTTTTTGGCACGCCCGGTGGGACAATCTAGTTGATCAAGATGCACGATATTCAAAATGTCATGGATGTCACCTTCGAAGAATTGTCTACGAGAAGCGAGCGATTACAATTGAAGGAAGCTATTGAGCGAGTTTCGAGCGAAGTGTCTAATGTCGTTTTCTAAAAATAGGAGTGGTGTACCATTCCTCAAGTCGACATGCCAAGAGTTCTATTGCCACGAGAACACGATACCACATCCTTTGAAGAGAAACTAGAAGTTTTTGGCATGGTACGGAAAGCTTTGGAAGACATAATGGCTAGGCGTCGTATGGACCTCCCCTGGGCCCACTACCTCGGTGGGTATCGGGATCGACTACTCGGTGGGCCCCTGAGACTACCCGGCTTGCGCTACACGGCACCTGAAGGCGTGGAGCACAAGGACTACGGAGGAGAAGTACTCGGTTAGGAAGCTGTACATGTCCTACACCGTATGGAAGACTCCTAGACGTACCCGACTAGTACTCTCTCCCTACTCCGACTTGTAACCCTGCCTCCCGGACTATATAAGGCGAGGCGGGGACCGATCTCTAGGATCATCTCAACACAACACATCTCATACAACCCACGGCGCACTATTGCACCATCTTGTAATCGTGCCCAATCAATCCCGAGCTACGCGGCATACGGGACGTAGGGTATTACGCACCTCGCGGCCCGAACCTATCTAAATTGTGCGCCACGTGTCTCTTCCTTCGAGTTACCGATCTCGACGAGGCCACATTCATCTACTTTGGGTACTCCCCTTAGTAGGTTGCCGGTCTAAAACACCGACGGTGGCGCGCCGGGTAGGGGGATCTCGCCCGAGATCACATGGCGAACTCGACGCCTCCCGTCTACTTCAAGCCAACCGTCGCCTTCAACCGCGGTGACACCTTCGTGTTCGGCGCCCCGGGTGCCGCCTTGCGGACGGCGCGGGCTCTTTCCAGCGCCGCCTCACCATGCCGCCCAACCCGAAGACTGGCCTCGTGACGCTTCCGGAAGTCGTCACAGGTGAACTCGCCGGCAAATTCGGCGAAATTTCGCTCTTCAACCACCACGCTGACTTCGAGCTCGAGTCCGCTTCCAACTCGAACTCGACGTCTCCATGGGCCATCGCATGCGAGCCGGGCCGCTCGGCCATTGCGGGCGGTCCCCTCACCGCGTGAGCGCTCCACGCGTGGCCCCCGCATCCCCGGCGGGCCCGCACGGGTGCTCCCTCTTCGCGGGCGGCCGGCAAGGAGCCCGTACTCGAGTACAACTCGGACTCCGACACCGCCCCCGGCCACGCTTCGAACTCCAACCCTCTCTCCGGGAGTTCTACCCGAACCCCGCATACGAGTTCGACTTCGGGTCGGACCCACGAGGAACCCGAGTCCGAGGACAACTCCGGCGAGCATCCCTTATCAGGGCCGGCCTCTGGGCTGGTTATAATGTCCACACCGGCCGGGAGATTCATCTACTGGCCGGACCGCAAGCCTGGCCGACTGTTAAGTGGAGACTCACGCTACATCGCCTACATCGACTCGCTACCGTTCCGGGAGGGAACACCGCTTGCCCAGGCCGACTCAAACACACCAGGCGAGGTGGCACCTTCGTCGGTGCGGAATGTGGTCCCGACACTAACCAGTAATAAGCGCCGTGGTCTATCCTTCAATGGTCGATGCTAAGCAACAGGAGACACAGAGTTTTATCCTGGTTCCGGCCTGTGGGCCGTACGTCCAGCAGTGGCGTGCTCAAGGCACTATATTGCTCAGCACCGGGGGTGCATGTAGTGGGGCTGTTACAAGCAAGGCGGGAGAGGAAGCGTAGCTTCCAAGTCCCTGATGTAGTGGCTGAAGATGTTGTGGGAGAATTGGAGAGCAAGCGCGCGGTGCGGCTTGTCTCGTGTTGCGTCCTGTGTATGTGTGTGTTTCGTGTCCCCCTGCGGCAAGGGGGTTCGTCCTCCTTTTATAGACCAAGGAAGGAACGAATCACATGCGCGCCGCGCTTTTAGCTACCCGAGGGAGCGTGATGTGCTATCTGCGGGATAGGCGGCCGTCCAGGCGATCCTTGCAGCGATCTGGCCATCATGGCACATCTTGTACCCGAACAGTGGCGGCCTCAAGGGTAGGAGAGCGGTGGACGGCTATAATGTCTTCTGATAGGCTCGAGGGAGTTGCTGGCGTCGGTCCGTACGAGGTACAGTCGCAGGTAAGGCGGCGTCCCGTTCCCGCACGCTCCACAGTGCTGGAGTTGTTGCCGCAGCGCCTGGCGCGCGCCCGTACGCGCGGGGGCGGCAACCATACTGTTAACAGTGGTGGGGATGGCGTCCCACCGGCCTAGCGCCTCCACCTAATCCTGTAAGGTCACGAGAAAGCAGATCGAGGGTGCAGCCGGCCCCCCTTCGAGGGCTCGGCGCGTTAGCCGTACCGGAGTGGGCGGCGCGGCGTCACGGGGCCCGGCACCGGCCACGCCGCACGGTTCCCCCACGGTAACGGGGGATGGGATCCCTCTGTGGGGAGTTGGTGCGGCGGCACGGGCGCGAGCCCCGGGCGCATGATGGCGCGCTGCTCGCCGTTGTCGGGGCATTAAATGCCCGCGCACGGGTGCGGGCGCACGCGTGCGGGCGCCCTCGAGCGAGGCGGACCCCGTTCGAGGGCGGAGCGGTCCCTCGAGCGAGGCGGAGCTTGCTCGAGGGGGGAACGGGCCCTCGAGCGAGGGCGGAGCCCTGCTCGAGGTAAGAGCGCCTCCTCGAACGGGCGGAGCCCGCCCGAGGGGGCGCGCATCCTCGAGCGAGGCGAAGCCTGCTCGAGGGGATCTTCAAGAGGGCCGCCTTGGTGGGCCGTTGGAGGCCCCCGCGGCATGGGCTGTATCCTGCATGGTTAGGCGAAGTGTGTTTGGCTTTGTTGCGGGTTTTAAGTGGGGATTTCCCCGGTTGTTAAAGGGGGCCCCTAGGGCTGTCCCCGACAGTAGCCCCCGAGCATCTGTGGGTTTGCCATTGAGGCTCCCGCAGATGCTGGAACCTACTGATAGGACATTCTTCCCTTCTGGTCTTGCGAACGCTTTCCGTGGGGCCGCGTCAGCGGACCCGCGGGTCTAGCCCCCGAAGCCCTGCAGGAGCGTGGATGCTCCTGTAGGGGTTAACCGCGAGAGCTGGTCAGAGGGCATGGTACATGTTTCAACCGGCGTCGGCAATGTCTCAGCCGGCTTCGGTGACGCACGCGCTGCTGGCACTGTCTCCGGCGGGTGCAATCCAGAAGGTGTAGCCGTGCGTCAAGCCCCCGAGCCTGGGCCCGTTCGAGGCGATCGGGTAGAGCTTTACGACTTGTTTCTTAACGCGCCCTCGCCGTCCCTCCGCGGGACGGAGGGTGAGGTTTCCGCAACTCCCATCGAGCGGGTCGCGAAGTGCGGATTCCTCGTTGAGGCGCTAGTGGGTGGTTCGAGTGGACGCCCATGCCCCGTTCGATAAGGGTAGGGCTGCGTGGTCCGGAGACACGTCCATTGAAGCGCTTGTGTGGGTTTGCTAGGTGGGGCTCGGTCCCCGTTCGATTGGGGCCGAGGGCGCGGAAGCTCTCCCTCGGTGGGATCCCCCGGCTAGGCGCCCTCGGCCGGCTCTCGAATACGACATATGGGGCACCCTCGAGCCGACGGGCTCGAGGAATGTCTCGAATGCGCGTGCCTTCGTTGTCCACGACTGCGTGATGCGGGGCGCCCGTTCGAACCCGTCGAGGGTCGGGCTTCGAACCTCGATCGGTAGGGCCGTGCGGGGGGTGGCGCACGGGCGGCCCCGTCTTTGTATGCCGCGACCGTAGAGGGGCACCGGGCGAGCCGGCCCTTGGGGCGGCGATTAGTAAAAATGATGCGAGGCGGTGGCTAAGCGCTCCGGCCCGGCATCCGCGACCATCGAGGGGCACCGGGCGAGCCGGCCCACGAGGCGCTGATCAGTAATACAGCGTGGCATGGGCGCTTGCGGTGCCCGCTTTGTTTCAAACGGGCCCCGGGGCGACCTTCTCACGCCGGTGCCCTTTAGAGGGCTGACATCGTCTCGAGCCAGGGGCTCATGCCGCTCGAGGGTTCTGCGTGGCATGGGTGCTTGCGGTGCCCGCTTTGTTTCAAACGGGCCCCGAGGCGACCTTCTCACGCCTGTACCCTTTGTTTCAAACGGGCCCCGAGCCGGAGTCCGTGCCGCTCGAGGGTTCTCCTTGCTTTGCAAGGGACCGGGCCATTAAATGCTCCACAGTAGAGGCTGCGGTTTCGCGTCGCGGGCGCGCTTTTTAGGCGTTGCGGCCGCGCGCGCGTAGTGGGCGGCGTGGGCGGGCGGACGTGACCGCCCGCCACGCCCCTGCTATTCTTCGCCATGATGATGGTTCGTTCGCGGTCGTGGTGGGGCCCGCCCGTCGGCGAGAGAAAAGATTCCCTGCAGTTAATGCGCGCGGGACGTCCGCCCCGGAGAGCTCGCCCGCAGCTTTATAAATCTGAGGGGAGGGAAAAACGGCGGTTTTTTACCTTAGCGCTCCGCCGTCTTAGCCCCCTGCGCTCTCGCCTTCGTCCTGCTCTTGCCATCGCGCGCCTTCGCCATTAGAGCTCCTCTTCCTTTCCTTGTTTTCCGCTCTCGCATTCCTTGTCCTTTCTAATGGCGCCACTTCCGCCCCTCACGATCCTCGACCCGTACGCCACGGGAGCGGTCGACGGTGACCCGGCCGGCCCTTGGCGAGCCGGGTCTCCGCCCCGGCCGGTTGGCGGCGAACGAAGAGGGCCGGGCCGGCGGAATGGATCGTGCGCCCAACCCACCGAGAGGGCTACGTGGTGAGCTTCATCCGCTTCCATGAGCGCGGCTTCGCGCGCCGGCGAGCCGCTTCATGCGGGCGCTGCGCCACCGCTACGGCATGGAGTTACACAACTTCGCGCCGAATGCGATTTCGCGAGCGGCCACATTTGTGGGCGTCCGCGAGGGGTATCTAGGGATCCCGGTCAATTGGGAGCTGCGGCTACACCTCTTCCGCGAGGAGCTCTTCACGCGGCCGACGACGGAGCGAGAGGACCCGCCGCGCGGTGCGCGCCGGCGGCATGTCACTTGCCCTGCGGACGCGATTCAAGGACGACTACACCCCCCCGCACCATGACGACAAACAACGCCGGGCCGGGAGCGGGGGTGGTTCCTACCGCGCAACGCCGAGCCCGGCCTCCCCCTACACCGGTCTAGTGTTCAAGGAGAAGCCCGACTCATGGGGCTACGGGGTGTCCACGCCCCAGCATCGGAGGCGGCTGGGCTCGCTCCTCACCGCCTTGAGGAATCTGGCGACGCGCGGGCTAACCGCGGCGGGCGTCCTCGCCTTCCTCCACCACCGGCGGGTTGTGCCTCTGATGGAGAGGCCGCTCTGCATCTATGAGATGACAGAGGAGGCGGACCCCGTCGCGCCGGCGAGGTCGCGGATGCTCCCGACCCCCCTCGGGTGGGCGTACGCGCTCACGCGGGCGCGGAACGCCGTCGACACCCGGATGTTGCGCCAGGACCGGTCCCCGTGGGAGCTCGAGATGCTCCCCACCGGCCCGCTGGTGAGTATGGTTCTTTGCCCGGTTTCCGCTCTTGATGTTGCCTCTGGCCCCCGACGCGCTTTTGATGTTCTCGCATGCAGGCGGTGAACTTCGGTCTTTGCGAAGTCCGTTCCGCCCACCCCCGACTCCCACGCGCTTGGTCGGGCGGCGCGCACGGGGAGCGAGGAGTGGGCGGCGCGCAAGAGGGAGCGCGCGAGGCGGCACGCGAGAGCGCCGCGGCGGCGGAGCGAGGGAGTACCGGCCGCGCGAGCGGCAGGGGGCTCTCCTCTCCGGGGACCGAGGAGTATTCGTCCTTGGAGGGAGGACGAGGAGGAAGAAGGGCGGGGCGGGGGCTCCTCCGATAGGTGGGAGCTCGCCCCCGTCGCCGGAGCCGGGCCCGGCGGCAAGGGCGGCATCGCACGGGGCGGGCGCAACGGCGCCCGCCGCCGAGCAACCGGCAACGGGGGCGGCGCGAGACGCGGAGGTGCCGGCGCGCGCGCCGCGGGGCACGCGCGGCAAGTGTGCCCGCGCGTGGGGCGAGGGCCCGTGCGCGTGGCGGAGACATCGGGGGCGCGGCGACCGGTGCGTCGGCTGCGCGGGCCTCGTCCGCCGAGGCCTCGAGGAAGAGGAAGCGCGCCTTCTCCTCTTCGAGGTAAGGGGCTCGCTCTTCTGCTCGGTTTGGTTTTTTGACGATCAGGCATTCCGACTTTTTGTTTGTGCTTGTGCAGGGTGGTGCCAACCGTGCCTCCCCTCGCACCGGCCAAGGTGTTGAGGGCGGATGCGGCCATCCCCACCGGCGGCGCTCGTCGAGGGTGCCGCGGGCGGGGGCAAGCACGGCGGCGGTGGCGGGCGAGAGCTCGCGGCGGGACGCGGGCGAGGCCTCGAGGCCTCGGCCGGCGGATCAGCCCGCCATGGCGCAGCCCGGCGGTCGCCGAGGAGCGGCGGGCGCCGGCCGTGGCGAGAGGCGCGGACCACGGCGGCGGCCGTGGTGGAGGGCGCGGCCCGCGGAGGTCGCCGCGACGGAGGCGCGATCCGTGGCACCGGCCGCGGAGGAGGCAGAGCGGGTGCCGCCCGCGGTGGCGCCCGTGGCTGCGGAGGCGCGGCGGAGGCGGTGGCCACGGCGCCCGCCGGCGGCTCCCGGCGGTGGTGGTGGAGGTCCCGGATGACGACTCCCCGCCGCCGGGGTGGGATCGGTGGGTGAGCTTCCCCACGCTCTCCCCGAGTCCCGGGGAGGGGGCCCTCATGAGGCGACACGACGGCCACATGGTGGCGGGGAGCCGGGGAGATGGCGCGAAGCCTCGTCTTCTCACGCCGGCCACTCCGCCCGGGTGGAGGGGGGTCGCCGAGGACCCGCTCGCGTTCGCCGACGCCCGGGGAGGAGCGGGAGCCGTGGGGGGAGCTCCGCGGCCACGGTGCTACGCTCGGACCGCACGCCGAACGAGGCGTTGAGGGTCCACGACGGCCCCGCATGGCGCGTCTTCCGGGTAGGGCATCGTTGCTCGTTTTCCTCTTTTCCTCGTTTTTGCGCGCGCGTCTCCGTATCATGATGCTTACGGGTTTCGAGTTGTGGGTGACAGGAGCTCGAGCGTCGTGCCCGCGACAAGTACGGCGCCTTCGATCGGGTGAACGCCGAGCTCCACCAGGTCCGGGAGCGATGCAACGCCTTCGACGCGCTCGCTGATGCCCTCAGGACTCCGGACGGCTGGTTGGCGTACTGGGCCATGGCCTTGCGCGATGAACTCCTCGAGAGCACAAGGCAAGGCCCGGCGCATCCCTCTAGCCTCGAGCGGGTTTGCACAGCCCTCATCGACCGTGATGAGGCGCGGCGGGGCGCGCTCGGACACGGAGAAGATGCGCACGCTGGCGACCAATTGGGAGGCGGAGGTGGCCGGCGTCCGCGGCGAGAACCGGGGCTCCGCTCGTCGCTCGAGGGGGCGCGGGCGTAGCATCGTCGGGCGAGGGAGCGGGCGCGGGCGCTCGAGCAATGGGTCAAGGAGGGCCGACGACTTGAAGGCCGCCCTCGACGCCAAGGTCGCGGCGCTCGCCGTTGCGAGGACCGGCTCTGCGGGGAGCGCACCGACCATCAAGGGGCCGAGGGGGCGGCTCCAGCAGGAGCAGGCCGCCCTCGTCGACGCTCGGTCGGCCCTGGAGCGGGAGCACGCCGCTCGTGAGGTGGCGCAAATGTCGCTGGACGACCGGAACACCGAGTTCTCCAAGGTCGAGGGCGAGCTGATAGTGCTCAGCATTACGAGCGCGAACCAGGAGCTGGCCCTCCAGGAGCAGGGCGAGACCGTCCGGGGCCTCGAGCAAGCGGTCGAGGCCGAGCGTCGTGCCCTCGAGGTGGAGAGGAAGCAAGTCGAAGGTGAGCCGCTGCTTGACTCCTGTATTGTTGGGTTTTTCTTAGAAAGTTCACATTCTTTTTCTGATTTCTTTCTTGTCTTGGCGACTCCAGGCTTGCGCACCGCTGCGGGGCACGCGGTTGAGTAGGCCGAGGCGGCTGCGGACCTCCTACAACTCCTGCGAGTAGGAGGCTGCGGGGAGTTGCGCGATGCGGCCCTCGAGACCCGTCGATCGGTGGAGGAGGGCAAGGCGCGGGCGGAAGCTCGGCCGGCCGGCTGCCGCGCGCCCTTGGCGGCCATGTCACTTTGGACGGATGCGCCGGGCTGCGCATCTTGGCGTCCGAGAAGGCCCTCGGAGTGGTACGGTCCCACTACGAGGTCAACTTCGAGGCGCGGCCGAGGGTTACGTCATTCCCGACGGTGTTGAGGACGAGGTGGCGATGGAGCGTGTGGACGCGCTCGGCCGCCGACGCCGGCCGGGGACGCTCGCCGAGGCCTTGGAGGAGTTCCTTTTTCCGGACGGCGTTGACGCCGCCGCTCCTCCCGCCCCGAAGACGGCGGGCGCTAGGCCCATTTTTTTTGTTTATGTATCGGTACGCTGGTCATACGGCCTTTGTAAATAAACAAGTTATTTTTATCGTAAACATCCGTTGATGCGAAATGAAGTCTTTTGTTTACTACGCTTTTTGTTTCTCCTTCTTCCGAGTAGATTCTAGTTAGGGGAGTTCGATTTTCGCGGGTGGCCTGCTTTGGGTCGGGGGCGAGAGAGAAGGGCCGTATCCTCGCGGCGTGGGCTATCTGCGGCTCGCGTGCTCCTTCCGCTAGGCTGCACCGCGCCCTGTTCGAATCGTTGCTCGGGGTCGAAGTAGAAAACAAACATAGCGCTTGAGTTGTTTTGTTTTTGCGCGAAAATGGGACCATTTTGGTGGGGTGCCCCCCGCAGTAGCCCCCGAGGGTAACTTGGGTTTCAGGGGAAAGCCGAGTTGCCCTTTTCATTAGACTCGAGGCGTTTACATAGTTGTCACCAAGCGGGGCGTTGGTCGTATGATTTTTACAACAAAAATACTTGGAAATCCTAGCTAGGGGTAGAAGCGACGTAGGCGTTGGATGTTCCAAGCGTTTGTGAGTTCTTCACCGTCCTCGTTGGCCGGCTTGTATGTGCGGGCTTGAGTACCTTCACCACGACGTAGGGTCCCTCCCATGGGGGCGATAGCTTGTGGCGCTCTCGGTTGTCTTGGCGTAGCCTTAGGACCAAGTCCCCTTCCGAAGTCCCGTCGGCGTATCTTGCGTGCTTGGTAGCGCCGAGGGACCTGCGATACCTTGCGGAATGCATCAAGGCCACGAGGCGTGCTTCGTCCGGGCGGTCCGGTGAGTCCTCGCGGGCTCGGCCGGTTGGCATCCTCGTTGTAGCCTCGAACTGCGGGGCGATCCGTATTCCAAGTCCGTGGGGAGGACGGCTTCCGCGCCATGGACTAGGAAGAACGGGGTAAACCCGGTGGCTCTGCTCGGGGGGTGGTCCTTAGGCTCCACACGACTATCGGTAGCTCTTGGAGCCATTTCCGACCAGATTTGTTTGGGCTGGTCAAAAATCCTGGGCTTAAGGCCTTGTAGGATCATGCCGTTTGCACGTTCTACTTGGCCGTTGGTGCGCGGGTGTGCCACAGTGCCCAATCCACACGGATGTGGAACTTGTCGCAGAACTCCAAGAATTTCCGGCCCGTGAGCGGGACCCGTTGTCGGTGATAATGGAGTTTGGCACTCCAAAGCGGTGGACGATGTCGGTAAAGAACGTCACCGCTTGCTCGCCCTCCGAGATTCGTGATGGGGCGCACCTCCACCCACTTGGAGAACTTGTCGATCGTGACCAACAAGTGGGTGAAGCCCCCGGCGCCTTCCGCGAGGGGCCCGACGATGTCCGGTCCCCCACACGGCGAACGGCCATGTTATGGGGATGGTGTACGGGACGTGAGCGGGGGAGGTTGGACTTGCGGGCGTAAAGCGGCACCCTTCACGGGTGCGTACGATTTCGCCGGCGTTCGCGACTACGGTAGGCCGGGAAAAGCCTTGGCGGAAGGAGTTGCCGACGAGGGTGCGAGACGCGGCGTGATGGCCACAAATCCTCGCGTGGATGTCCGCGGGAGTTCGCGCCCCCTCGGGGATGGGCACGCACCGCGCAAGATGCGGAGGCGGCGCGCTTGTACAGCTCGCCGTCGACGAGGGCAAAGGACTTGGCCATCCTCGCGATGCGCCTGGCCGTGGCCCGGTCCGAGGGGAGCTCTCCTCGAGCTATCCAAGCGATGTATTTGTCACGCCAGTCCGTTTTGACAGGGGCCGGCTCGATGTCCATCACGTCGGCCTCGTGGGAGCCATACCCCTCGAGGAGGGAGAGCACGTACGCCTCGTTCGAGGGGTCCTCATCCATGGGTTCCGCACCCGCTGGATTCGAGGGATCCCCCGAGGGTTCTATGTGGCTCGAGGGGTGAGGCTCGAGGACGACCGAGGGCTGTGCGATGTCGCGGGCGAAAACGTTCGGGGGGACGGTGATCCGCCCGGACGCGATCTTGGCCAGCTCGTCCGCCTCTTCATTGTACCGGCGGGGCACGTGATTGAGCTCGATGCCGTAAAATTTGTCTTCAAGGGCTCGCACGGCCTTGCGGTGGGCCTCCATCTTATCATCATGGCAGCTCGCGTTCTTCATGACTTGATCGATTACGAGCGGCGAGTCCCCCCCGTACGTCGAGGCGCTTGACGCCTAACTCAATGGCGATTTTGAGGCCACAGAGGAGGGCCTCATATTCAGCCATATTGTTAGATGCGGGGAAGTGGAGGCGCACCGCGTACCGCATGTGTTCCCCGAGGGGTGACACGAAGAGCAGGCCCGCGCCCGCCCCTGTTTTCATCACCGAGCCGTCGAAGAACAGAGTCCAGCACTCTGCTTGGATCTGCGGCGGCGGCAGCTGCGTATCCGTCCATTCAGCGACGAAATCCGCCAGGATTTGAGACTTGATGGCCTTGCGCGGGGCGTAGGCAAGCGTCTCGCCCATCAGCTCCACGGACCACTTGGCAATCCTGCCCGCCGCGTCGGGATTGCGGATGATCTCCCCCAGCGGGAAGGAGGAGACCACCGTGACGGGGTGGGCCTCGAAGTAGTGGCGGAGCTTGCACCGCCCCCGGGACTACCGCGTATAGCGACACGGACACGAGGGTAGCGCGTCTTGGTATCAGACAAGACCTCGGTGATGTAATAGACCGGCCGGCCCCCTTTGTACGAGGCAAGGCGTGCCCTTCCTCCGTGCGCTCCACCATGATCACGACGCCGACCACGGGTAGTTGCGGCGACGTGGAGGCGGTAAGGGCTCACCGTCCGCGGCGGCGTGAGGATAGGAGCGTGCGTTAAGGACGCCTTTAGCTTGTCGAGCGCATCCCGGGCCTCGGCGGTCCGGGGAGAAGCGCTCGTGCTTCTTGAGGAGGCGATAGAGGGGTAGGCCTTTTTCGCCGAGCCGCGAGATGAAGCGGCTCAAGGCGGCAAGGCACCCCAGCACCTTGTGCACCCCTTTGAGGTCCCGGATTGGCCCCATTCGTTCGAGGGCCGCGACCTTTTTAGGGTTGGCCTCGATTCCCCGTTGGGAGACGATGTATCCTAAGAGCATGCCTTGCGGCACTCCAAAGACACACTTTTCGGGGTTTAATTTGACCCCATTGGCCCGTAGGCAGCCGAATGCGACGCCAAGGTCGCCAACCATGTCGTCCGCCTTCTCGGTTTTCACGACGATGTCGTCTACGTACGCCTCGACCGTTCGATGTGATCCCCGAAAACGTGCGCATGCAGCGCTGGTATGTTGCACCCGCGTTTCGGAGGCCAAACGGCATCGTGACGTAACAGAACATCCCGAACGGCGTGATGAACGAAGTTGCGAGCTGGTCGGACTCCTTCATCTTTATTTGATGATACCGGAGTAGGCATCAAGGAAGCATAGCAGCTCACACCCGGTAGTTGAGTCAACAATTTGATCAATGCGTGGCAAAGGAAAAGGAACTTTAGGACATGCTTTATTAAGACTAGTGTAGTCTATACACATCCGCCACTTCCCGTTCTTTTTCTTTATAAGTACAGGGTTTGCTAGCCACATTGGGTGGAACACCTCCTTGATGAACCCGGCCTCAAGAAGCTTCCGCAGCTCCGTTCCGATAGCCCGTCGCCGTTCTTCGTCGAAGCGGCGCAGCCGTTGTTGCACGGCGCGGGCGTGAGGCAGGATGTCAAGGGAGTGCTCGGCGACCTCCCTCGGGATGCCTGGCATATCCGAGGGGCTCCACGCGAAGATGTCGGCGTTGGCGCGGAGGAAGTCGACGAGCACCATTTCCTATTTGGGGTCGACGGTGGAGCCGACCCTCAACACCTTGCCCTCGGGGGCGGAAGGGGTCGAGGGGGACCTCCTTGGTCCGTTCCGCGGCCTCGAAGGTGCCGGTGTGCTTGGCGGTGGAGTCGAGGTCCTCGTTGACCATCTTCTCCAAGGTGGTCACCCGGCGCTTCGTCCCGGCGCCGGTGCTTGCGTGCTCTACGCACTCGACGTCGCGATCAAATGCGTGCTCGATGGACGAGCCTACGGTGATGACACCGTTCGGTCCGGCATCTTCATCTTCAAGTAGGTGTAGTTGGGGACCGCCATGAACTTGGCGTAGCAGGGCCGCCCAAGTATGGCGTGGTAGGCGCCCTTGAACCCCACCACCTCGAAGGTGAGCGTTTCCTTGCGGAAATTCTTCGCGGTGCCGAACCAAACTGGCAGATCGATCTGCCCGAGGGGCTGGACCTGCTTGCCGGGCGCGACGCCATGGAATGGCTTCGTGCTGGGCCGCAGCTGGTCCAACCCGATCCCCAGCAAGCGCAGCGTATGCGCGTAGAGGATGTTGAGGCTGCTGCCTCCGTCCATCAAGACCTTTGAGAACCGCGCGTTCCCAATGATGGGGTCGACCACCAGCGGGTACTGGCCCGGGTTGGGGATGCGGTTCGGATGGTCCTCCCGGCTGAAGGTGATGGCGTCCTCCGACCAGTTGAGGAAGGAGGGAGGCGCCTTCTCTGCGGCGAGGACCTCGTGCCGCTCCCGCTTGCGCTGGCGGGTCGACATGTCGACGGTGGGTCCCCCAAAGATGAGGAACACGTTCTCCACGGCGGGGAAGCCGCCGGCGTCGCCATCTCCTCCGTCTTTCTTGGCCTCTGCCTCCTTCGCGGCGGCGCGGCCATAGAACTTCTTGAGCATGTCGCCTTTGCTCAAGGGTGTGGTTCCGGGGTCTTGTGGTAAGGACATGGCTTTTTTAGCATGTCATCAAACATCCCCGGACCTTGAGGGGTCGGTCGAGGGCCCCGTCGATCCGGGTCAACAGGCAAGAGCCTCGGCGTCACCGCCGTCGCGCCCCTGCTCGCGCGCCTCGTGGCGCGGCTTCTTTCCCTTCTTGCCCCGCTTGTCCTTGCGGTGGGGCTCCCAGGAAGTGCTGCCCTCCGCACGGGCGCATCATCCGAGCGCTTGCCTTTCTTGCCGTCGAAGATCGCCCCCACGGCCTCCTCCCCTGAGGCGAAGCTGGTGGCGATGTCGAACAGCTCGTTGGAGTCCGCGGGCGGGCTGCGCCCCAGCTCCCGCACGAGATCCCGGCATGTGGTACCCTCGAGGAAGGCGTGCACAATTTCGGATTGCGCCACGCTGGGGAGCTCTGTACAGCGCTTGGAGAAGCGCCGTATGAAGTCCCGCGGCGACACGCCGGGCTTCACGGGTGCGGGGAGCGCGGGTCCCGGGGAATTTCCGGGGCGCACGTACGTGCCTGGAAGTTGCCAGAACGTGCGAACCGGATCGTCCCAATTGTGGATGCGGGCCGGCGGGCGAGGTGTTCGAGCCATGTTCGGCTGCATCGCCGAGGTGCGGGGGCAAGTTGCGGATGATGACCTCGTCGGCCGGTGGCCCCGCCCGGTTGGCACGCCGGGCGGTAGTCATTGAGCCACACGCGGGGATCTGTCTCCCCGTTGTACTTGACGATAGTCGAGGGTTGGCGGAAGCGTTGGGGGAAGGCCGCCGCCGCACGTTCCCGGCCGAACACACGGGTCCCCGGGGGGCTCGGTGTCGGAGAGCGGTCTTCGTCGCGTCGTAGCGCCCACCCCGTCGAGGGTGGTAGCCCACCGCTGCTCGCGCGTCCGCCTTGCTCGTGCACCCGGCGTTGATGACGTTGCGGGCGTCACCGTCCAGCGTCCTGCGCGTGTCAAGGAGCCGCTCCTTGGCGGCGCGCGTCTCGAGTTGGCGGGACGCCCCACAGCTTCGCTTGCGTGGACCGAGGGTTCGCCCCCCTGAGCAGCCCCGTCTCCTCGCGCATCCCCCTCGCTGGCGGATACGTGAGGCGAGCTTTCGGCCCTACGGGACGGCCGCTTGCTCGATGAGAGCCCCGCACCTCGCGCGTTGCGGGTTCCGCACCCTGCGGGGTTGAGGGTGCGGCATTGCCCGTAGCAGCGTCGCGGCGGCAACGAGCTTCGACTTGCCCGTGGAGGCGCGTCAGGGTTGTCGGCATTGATGCGGTCGCGGGCCTGTCCGCCCGGCTCCCGCGCGCGTTCACCGCGCGCGGAGGCTTCCCCGCCATTGAGGCACGGAAAGCGCCCGCACCGTTCGGTACTTGTCGGGGACAGCCCTAGGGGTCCCCTTTAACAACCGGGGAAATCCCCACTTAAAACCCGCAACAAAGCCAAACACACTTTGCCTAACCATGCGGTATACGGCCCATGCGTGCGGGGACCTCAACGGCCCACCAAGGCGGCCCTCTCAAAGATCCCTCGAGCGGAGCTTCGCCTCGCTCGAGGGATGCGCGCCTCCCTCGGGGCGGGCTCCGCCCGTTCGAGGGGGATGCGCTTCCCTCGAGCGGGCTCCGCCTCGCTCGAGGACCCGCTCCCCTCGAGCGGGCTCCGCCTCACTCGAGGGTCCACCCCGCCCTCGACCGGGGCCCGCCTCGCTCGAGGGCGCCCGCACGCGTGCGCCCGCGCCCGTGCACGGGCATTTAATGCCACGACGGCGGTAGGGCGGCGCCATCATGCGCCCGGGGCTCGCACCCCGGTGCCGCCGCACCAACTCCCCGGAGGAAGCCCATCCCCATCACCTTGTGGGGGGGGGGGGGGCGCGGCCGGCGGTGCCGTCCCGTGACGCCGCCGCCTGCTCCGTACGGCTAACGCGTTGAGCCCCTCTAAGGGGGGCGGCCGCACCCCCGATTTGCTTTCTTGTGACCTTGCGGGGTTAGGGTGGAGGCGCTAGGCCGGTGGGACGCCATCCCCGCCACTGTTGACCCGCATGGCCGCCGCCCCCGCGCGTACGAACCCCACGCCGGCGCCGTGGCCACGCACGGTTCGCGGCGCGCGGAGCGTACGGGAACGGGACGTCGCCCTACCTATCACTGCGCCTCGTACGGACCGACGTCAGCAGCTCCCTCGAGCCTATCAGAAGACATCACAGCCATCCGCCGCCCTTCTACCCTCGAAGCCGCTACTGTTCGGGTACAAGATAGGCCATGATGGCCGGATCGCTGCAAGGATCGTCCGGACGGCCGCCCACTCTACAGCATAGCACGCCACGCCCCTTCACGTAGCTAAATAGCACGGCGCGCATGTGATTCGCTCCCTCCTTGATCTATAAAAGGGGGACGAACCCTCCGAGCCGCGGGGACGAAACGAGACACAACACAACAGGAGACAGGCTGCGCCACGCACTTGCTCTCCAATTCTCCCACAACATCTTCAGCCACTACACCGAGGGACATGGAGGCCACGCTTCCTCTCCCGCCTTGCTTGTAGCAGCCCCACTACAGGCACCCCCGGTGCTGAGCAATATAGTGCCTAGAGCACACCCCTGCTGGACGTACGGCCCCCTCGGCCGGAACCAGGATAAACTCTGTGTCTCTTGTTGCTTAGCATCGACCATTGAGGGATAGACCACGACGCTTATTACTGGTTAGTGTCGGGACCACATTCCGCACCGACAGTTGGCGCCCACCGTGGGGCAATCTAGCGCCTAAGGTCATTCCACCGACTCCCTCCATGGTGATCCGCACTGAGTACCGCGGTACGCGTTACAACATGGGCAGCTCGGACCCCCTCCCCGCCGGGTTCGAAATCCGGTTCGGGGGCCTAAACTTCCAGGCCACGGGGAACGGCTACCTCATGCGCCTCACCAACCGTGAGGAGCTCCGCGCGCGGCGCCAGGCCGGGTCCGCTCCGGTCCCCGGCCGCGCGCACCATCACGGCGCGCGACGCCCGCAAGCGCGGATGCGCGGGCCCGTCGACGCCACAACACCGCCGCCACTCGGTCGGGCGTTCGCGACAGGCGCGGGTCCGAGTGACGGCGGGCCGAGCGCGCCGCCTCTCGGCACGACGCGCCCGCCACCACGGCGGCCACCGCCACCCCCCAACGGGACGGCGCACGGTCTCGGACCGCGTTTTCCCCATTGGGCGCGTGGTGCCACGACGGCCTACAACGCCAACATCAACACCACGATGCGCGGGGTTCCCCAGCCGCCACGTCTTCGTCGCCGGGATCCCGGCGCCTCGGCCCGGGGACGAATCGTCCCTAGGCTCCCTTGACGCGCCGCCACCCGCTAACCTCCACGGGTACGCGGAGTGGGACTTCTCTGGCGTGCCGGACCCAGTCATGTTCCGGCGTTTCCTCGACGCCACGGACCTGCGGGTTCGGCCGCTCCGATGACTCCCAGCACCGGGAGCTACGACCCCGTGCGGGAGTGCTGTGTCGTCATCGCCAACGACCCAGCCAACGCCACCGGCGCGGTGGGCGCCGGCGACGGAGAGGTCACGCCCGCCCTGGGGATCGCTCCGCTCCCCGGCCGCGGGGCCGAGCACTCCCGATGGGGCCGACGCCGATGCACGGCCGGCCCGGGCCCGCGAGCTCGAGGCTAAGCTGGCGGAGGAGTACGGACGGTGCGGCCGCTACGCGCCTCGATGGCGGGGAAGCCTCGCGCGCGGCGAACGCGCGGGAGCCGGGCAGCGTGCCCTCGACCGCATCAACGCCGACAACTCTCGACGCGCCTCCACGGGCAAGTCAAAAGCTCATTGCCGCCACAACGCCGCTGCGAGCTATGCCGGCACCATCAACCCCCGAAGCGCGGAACCTGCGGCGCGAGGTGCGGCGCCTCGACGTACGGGGGGACTCGCGGCTCGTAATCGATCAGGTCATGAAGAACGCGAGCTGCCACGACGACAAGATGGAGGCCTATCGCAAGGCCGTGCGAGCCCTCGAAGACAAGTTCTACGGCATCGAGCTTAACCATGTGCCCCGCCTGTACAACGAGGAGGCGGACAAGTTGGCCAAGATCGCGTCGGGCGGATCACGCGTCCCCCCCAATGTTTTCGACCGCGACGTCGCTCAACCCTCGGTCGTCCTCGAGCCTCACCCCTCGAGTCACGCGGAACCCTCGGGGGCTCCCTCGAATCCACGGGCACGGAACCCATGGATGAGGACCCTCGAACGAGGCGTACGTGCTCTCCCTCATCGAGGAGTATGGCTCCCTCGAGGCCGACGTGATGGACATCGAGCCGCCCCCGTCAGGGCCGACCGGCGCGACAAATATATCGCCCGGATGGCTCGAGGGGGAACTCCCCGCGGACCAGGGCCGCGGCCGCGCGTCGTCGGATGGCCAAGTCATTTGCCCTCTTCGACGGCGAGCCGTACAAGCGCGTCGCCTCCGCATCTTGCGGCGGTGCGTGCCCATCGCCGAGGGGCGCGAGCTCCCGGGGGACATCCACACCGGGATCCTCGCGGCCATCACGCCGCGCCTCGCACCCTCGTCGGCAATGCTTTCCGCCAGGGCTTTTACTGGCCTACCGCGGTCGCGGACGCCAGCGAAATCGTACGCACCTGTGAGGGGTGCCAATTCTTCGCCTGCAAGTCCAACCTTCCCGCTCACGTCCTGCAGACCATCCCCATAACATGGTCGCTCGCCGTGTGGGGATCGGACATCGTCCGGGCCCCCGCGGAAGGCGCCGGGGGCTTCACCCACTTGTTGGTCGCGATCGACAAGTTCTCCAAGTGGGTGGAGGTGCGCCCCATCACGAATCTCGTGGCGAGCAAGCGGTGACATTCTTTACCGATATCGTCCACCGCTTTGGAGTGCCAAACTCCATTATCACCGACAACGGGTCCCGAGCCCACGGGCGAAATTCTTGGAGTTCGCGACAAGTTCCACATCCGTGTGGATTGGGCGGCCGTGGCACACCCGCGACCACCAGCCAAGTAGAGCGTGCCACCGGCATGATCCTACAAGGCCTTAAGCCCGGGATTTTTGACCAGCTAAACAAATCTGGTCGGAAATGGCTCCAAGAGCTACCAGCGGGCCGTGTGGAGCCTAAGGACCACCCCAGGTAGAGCCACCGGTTCACCCCGTTTTTCCTATTCCATGGCGCGGAGGCCGTCCTCCCCCCACGTACTTAGAATACGGATCGCCCGGGGTTCGAGGCTACGACGAGGATGCCATCCGGCCGAGCCCGCGAGGACTCGCGGACCGGGTCGGACGAGGCACGCCTCGTGGCCTTGATGCATTCCGCAAGGTATCGCGAGCCCCTCGAGCGCTACCAAGCACGCAAGATACGCCGACGGACTTCGATTGAAGGGGACTTGGTCCTAAGGCTACGCCAAGACAACCGAGGGCGCCACAAGCTATCGCCCCCATGGGAGGGACCCTACGTCGTGGTGAAAGTACTCAAGCCCGCACGTACAAGCCGGCCAACGAGGACGGTGAAGAACTCACCAACGCTTGGAACATCCAACAGCCTACGTCACTTCTACCCCTAGCTAGGATTTCCAAGTATTTTTTGTTGTAAAAACCATATGACCAACGCCCCGCTTGGTGACAACTATGTAAACGCCTCAAGTCTAATGAAAAGGGCAACTCGACTTTCCCCCCGAAACCCAAGTTACTCCTCGGGGCTACTGCGGGGGCATCCCCCGACCAAAATGGTCCCATTTTCGCGCAAAAACAAAACAACTTACACGCGCTAAGTTTGTTTTCTACTCCGACCCTCGAGCAACGATTCAAACAGGCGCGGGCGCCTAGCGGAAGGAGCACGCGAGCCAGAGATAGCCTACGTCGCGAGGATATGGCCCTTCTCTCTCGCCTCCAACCCAGCAGGCCACCCGCGAAAATCGAACTCCCCTAACTAGAATCTACCCAGGAAGAAGGAGAAACAAAAAAGCGCAATAAACATAAGACTTCACTTCATTTCGTATCAACAAATGCTTATGTCAAAACAAATTGTTTATTTACAAAGGCCGCGTGGCCAGAATACTAATACACAAATAAAAACGGGCCTAGCGCCCGCCTTCGTCAGGCAGGAGGAGCGGCGGCGTCAACAGCGTCCGGGAAGAGGAACTCCTCGAAGGCTTCGCCGAGCGACCCGGCGGCATCGGCGGCGAGCGCGTCCACGCGCTCCATCGCCACCTCGTCCTCGACACCCTCGGGAACGACGTAGCCCTCCGCCGCCCTCGAAGTTGACCTCGTAGTGGGACCGTACCACTCCGAGGGCCTTCTCGGGACGCCAAGACGCGCCGCCCGACGCATCCGTTCGGCGGACGTGGCCGCCAAGGGCGCGCAGCGGCCGGCCGCCGAGCTTCCGCCCGCACTTCGCCCTCCTCCACGACCGGCGGTCTCGAGGGCCGCGGTGCGCAACTCCCGCGCGCTCTTGCTCGGAGGAGTTGTAGGAGGCCCGCGCCGCCCTCGGCCCCGCTCCGCCGCGTGCCCCAAAGAGGTGCCCAAGCCCGGAGTCACCAAGACAAGAAAGAAATCGAGAAAAAGGAGTGCGAATTCCCAAACAGAAAACCAACCAAACGGGGGTCAGACGCCGCTCACCTTCGACTTGCTTCCTCTCCACCTCGAGGGCGCGACGCCGGGCCCCAATCGCCGCCTCGAGGCCCTCGACGGTCTCGCCCCCGCTCCCGGAGGGCTAGCCCTCGGTTCGCGCCCGCGATGCCGAGCACTATCGCTCGCCTTCGACCTTGGAGAACGCGGTGTTCCGCTCCTCCGGCGACTTCTCGCGCCGCTTCGCGCGCCACGCGCTCCCCGCTCTAGCGCCGACCGGCATCGGCGAGGGCGGCTTGCTCCCGCCGGAGTCGCCCTCGCCCCCTTGGCGGGCGGTGCGCTCCGCCGAGAGCCGGTCCTCGCAGGCGGCGAGCGCCGCGACCTTGGCGTCGAGGGCGCCTTCAAGTCGTCGGCCTCCTTTGCCCCTCTCGCTCAAGCGCGAGCGCGCTCCTCGCCCCGGCCCCCCGCCGCGCCCGCACCCCCTCGAGCGACGAGCGGAGCCCCCGGTCTCGCCGCGGACGCCGGCCACCTCCGCCTCCAAGTTGGTCGCCGCCGTGCGCATCCTCTCTCCAAGTCCGAGCGCGCCGCCGCGCCGCCTCATCACGGCCGATGAGGGCCGTGCGGACCCGCCGAGGCTAGAGCGACGCGTCGGGTCTTGCCTCGTGCTCTCGGGGAGTTCATCGCGCAAGACCATGGCCCGCATGCCAACCCACCGTCCGAGTCCCCGAGGGCGTCGGCGAGTGCGTCGAAGGCGCCGCATCGCCTCCCGGACTCCGGTGAAGCCTTGGCGTTCACCCGATCGAAGGCCCCGTACTTGTCGCGGGCACGGCACTCGAGCTCCCGTCACCCACAACTCGAAACCCGTAAGCGTCACGATATTGAGACAGCGCGCAAAGACAAGGGAAAGAGGAAAACAAGCAACGCCCGCCCCTACATGGAAGACGCGCCATGCGGGGCCGCCGTGGACCCTCGGCCGCCTCGTTCGCCGTGCGCCGAGCGGAGCACCGTGGCTGCGGAGCTCTCCCCCACGCGCCTCCCGCTCCTCGGGCGTCGGCGAACGCAAGGAGGGTCGTCGGCGACTCCCTCCACCGGGCGGAGTGGCCGACGCGAGAAGACGAGGCCTCGGCGCCATGTCCCCGCCCCTCGCCACCATGTGGCCGTCGCGGCGCCTCACGAGGGCCCCCCCCGGGACTCCGTGGAGAGCGTGGGGAAGCTCACCCACCGGTCCCACCCGGCGGCGGGGAGTCGTCGTTTGGGACCCTCCACCACCTCCGCCCCCGGAGCCGGCCGGGCGGCGCCGCCCTAGTGCCGCCTCGCCGGCGCCTCCACTTGCGCCTCCGTAGCCGTGAGCGCCCGGCGCGGCCGCGCGGCCACCACCTCCCGCCGTGCCTCCGCAACCACGAGCGCCACCGCGGGCCGCACCCGCTCGCCCCCCTCCGGCAGCCCGGCGCCGCGCATTGCGCCTCCGTCGCGGCAGCCTCCGCGGCCGCGCCTCCGCCACCGCCGCCGCCGGGGGCCGCGCCCGCCACGGCCGGCGCCGCCGCTCCTCGGCGACCGCCGGCTGCGCCATGGCGGGCTGATCCACCGGCCGAGGCCTCGAGGCCCCCGCGCGCCCGCGAGCTCTCGCCCGCCGCCACCACCGTGCTTGGCCCCGCCCGCGGCGCCCTCGACAAGCGCCGCCGGGTGGGAATGGCCGCGTCCGCCCTCAACACCTTGGCCGGTGCGAGGGGAGGTACGCTGGCACCACCCTCGCACAAGCACAAACAAAAAGTCGGGATGCCCGATCGCCAAAAAAGCCAAACCGAGCAGAAGAGCGAGCCCTTACCACGAAGAGGAGAAGGCGCGCTTCCTCTTCCTCGAGGCCTCGGCGGACGAGGCCCGCGTGGCCGACGCGGCCGCCGCGCCCCCGCGGGTGTCTCCGCCACACGCACGGGCCCCCGCGCCCGCGCGCGGGCGCACTTGTTGCGCGTGCCTCCGCGGCGCGCGCGCGCCGCACCCCCGCGGCTCGCGCCGCCCCCGTCGCTGATTGCCGGCGGCGGGCGCCGCCGCGCCCGCCCTAGGCGATGCCGCCCTTGCCGCCGTGAGCCGGCTCCGACGGGGGCGCAGCTCCCACCCATCGAGGGGCCCCCCCCGGCTTCTTCGTCCTCGTCCTCCTCGGAGGACGAGTACTCCCTCGGCCTCCGGCGAGGAGAGCCCCGGGGCCGCTCGCGCCGCGGTACTCCTCGCTCCGCCGCTCGCGGCGCCGCGGTGCCGCCTCACGCGCTCCCCTTGCGCGCCGCCCGCTCCTCGCTCCCGTTGTCGCGCCGCCCCGACCGAGCGCGGGGAGTCGGGGGGGGGTAGGCGGAACGGACTTCGCGGCGGTGAAGTTCACCACCGCATGCGAAAACGTCAAAGGCGCGTCTGGGGCGAGGCAACACCAAGAACTAAAACGGAATCAAGAATCATACTCACCGCCGGGCCGGTGGGGAGCATCTCGGAGCTCCCACGGGACCGGTCCCGGCGCAACATCCGGGTGTCGACGGCATTCCCTCGCCCGCGTGAGCGTGTACGCCCGCCCGAGGGGGTCGGGAGCATCCGCGACCTCGCCAGCAAGTGACGGGATCCGCCTCCTCTATCATCTCGTAGATGCGCAGCGGCCTCTCCATCGAGGCACGACCCGCCGGTGGTGGAGGAAGGCGAGGACGCCCGCCGCGGTCGACCGCGCGTCGCTAGGTTCCTCGGGGCGGCCGGGGAGCGAGTCCCGCCGCCTCCGATGCCGTGGCGTGGACACCCCGTAGCCCCGGGGAGTCGGGCTTCCCCTTGAACACCCGACCGGGTGTAGGGGGGAGGCCGGGCTCGGCGTTGCGCGGTAGAACCACCCCCGCTCCCGCCCGGCGTTGTTCGTCGTCATGGTGCGGGGGGGATGTAGTCGTCCTTGAACCGCCGCCCCGCAGGCGAGCGACATCCCGCCGCGCGCGCACCACGCGGCGGGTCCTCTCGCTCCGTCGTGGGTTGCGTGAAGAGCTCCGCGCGGAAGAGGTGTATCCGCAGCCCCGAGTTGGATCGGGATCCCTAGATACCCCTCGCGTACGCCCACGAACGTGGCCGCCCGTGGAAATCGCGTTCGGCGCGAAGTTATGCAACTCCACGCCGTAGTAGTGGCACGCCGCTCGCATGAAGCGGCTCGCCGGCGCGGCGAAGCCGCGCTTGTTGAAGCGGACGAAGCTCACCACGTAGCCTTCCGGCGGGTTGGGCGCGCGGTCCCCCGCCGGCGGCACTATCCACTCCGCCGGGCGGCCCTCCCCGTTTGCCGCCAACTAGCCGGCGGTGACCGGCTCGCCAAGGGCCGGGTCGGGTCACCGCTCGACCGCTCCCAAGCGTACGGGTCGAGGATCGTGAGGGGCGGAGGCGGCGCCATTAGAAGGGACAAGGAATGCGAGACCGGAAGACAAGGAAAGGAAGAGGAGCTCTAATGGCGAAGGCACGCGATGGCGAGAGCAAATCGAAGGCGAGAGCGCAAGGGGCGAGAACGGCGGAACACTAAGGTAAAAACCGCCGTTTTTCCCTCCCCTCGCATTTATAAAGCCGCCGGCGAGCTCTCGGGCGGACGTCCGCGCGCATTAATCGGCAGGGGAATCTTGCCTTCTCGCCGCGGCGGGCCCCCACCACGACCGCGGCGGCCACGCCACCGCGAAAAGCCATCATCACGGCGGAGAATAGCAGGGACCGTGACGCCGGTCACGTCCGCGCGCGCGCGGCCGCGACGCCCGAAAAAACGCGCCCACGACGCGAAATTAGAGCCCCGACCGCGTAGCATTTAATGGCTCGGCTCCTTGCAAGGTACGGCGAACCCTCGAGCGGCACGAACCCCCGGCTCGGGGAGAGTTCCAACCCTCGAAAGGGTTCAGGTGTGAGAAGGTAGCCTCGGGGCCCGTCTGAAACAAAGCGGGCACCGCAAGCACCCATGCCACGTAGAACCCTCGAGCGGCACGAACCCCGGCTCGGAAGAGTTCCAACCCTCGAAAGGGTTCAAGCGTGAGAAGGTAGCCTCGGGCCCATCTCGAAACAAAGCGGGCACCGCAAGCACCCATGCCACGCAAAACCCTTGAGCGGCACGAGCCCCTGGCTCGAGACGATGTCAACCCTCTAAAGGGCATTGGCGTGAGAAGGTCGCCTCTGGGCCCATTTGAAACAAAGCGGGCATCATGAGCACCCATGCCACGCCTGGGACTAATCACCGCCTCGGGGGCTGGCTCGCCTGTGCCCCTCGATGGTCGCATGCCGTGGGTCGGGAGCGCTTAGCCGCCGCCCGCACGGCCCTATCGATCGAGGTTCAAAGCCCGACCCTCGACGGGTTCGAACAGCGCCCCAGATCGCGGAGTCAGGGACGATGAAGGCACGCGCATTCGACCGTTCCTCGAGCCCGTTGGCTCGAGGGTGCCCGATATGTCGTATTCGAGAGCCGGCGGCGAGGGCGACTCCAGGGCGGGGGATCCCACCGAGGGAGAGCTTCCGCGCCCTCGTCCCTATCGAACGGGACCGAGCCCCACCTAGCAAACCCACGCAAGCGCTTCAATGGACGTGTCTCTGGACCACGCAGCCTACCCTTATCGAACGGGGCATGGGCGTCCACTCGAATCCGCCCAATAGCAGCTCGACGAGGAATCCGCAATTCGCGACCCGCTCGATGGGGGTTGCAGAAACCTCACCCTCCGTCCCGCGGAGGGACGGCGAGGGCGCGTTAAAAAACAAGTCGTAAAGCTCTACCCGATCGCCTCGAACGGGCCCAAGCTCGGGGGCTTGACGCACGGCTACACCTCCTTGGATTGCACCCGCCGGAGAAGGGTCGCCAGCGGGGCGTGCGTCACCGAAGCCGACCGAAACATTGCCGACGCCGCTGAAACATGTACCATGCCCCTCCTCGACCAGCCCCCACGGCCCCCCCCCGCAGAGCATCCACGCCCTCCCGCAGGGCCGGGGCTGGCCCGCGGGCCCGCCGACGCGGCCCCACGGAAAGCGTTCGCAAGACAAGAAGGGAAGAACGTCCTATCGCAGGTTCCGAAGACCGCGGGAGCCTCAATGGCAAACCCACAGATGCTCGGGGGCTGCGGGCGGGGCCAGCCCTAGGGGTCCCCTTTAACAACGCGGGAAATCCCCACTTAAAACCCGCAACAAAGCCAAACACACTTTGCCTAACCATGCGGGGATACGGCCCATGCGTGCGGGAACCTCAACGGCCCACCAAGGCGGCCCTCTCAAAGATCCCCTCCGAGCTGTGCTTCGCCTCGCTCGAGGATGCGCGCGCCTCCCTCGGGCGGGGCTCCGTCCCGTTCGAGGGGATGCGCTTCCCTCGAGCAGCTCCGCCTCGCTCGAGGACCCGCTCCTCCCCTCGAGCGGCTCCGCCTCGCTCGAGGGTCCGCCCCACCCTCGACCGGGGCCCGCCTCGCCGAGGGGCGCCCGCACGCGTGCGCCCGCGCCCGTGCACAGGCATTTAATGCCCCGACAAGCGCGGGGCAACGCCATCATGCGCTTGGGGCTCGCGCCCCGGTGCCTCCGCACCAACTCCCCAGAGGAAGCCCATCCCCATCACCGTGGGGGGGGGGGGGGGCGCGCGGCGCGGCGGTGCCGCCCCGTGACGCCGGCCGCCCGCTCCGCACGGCTAACGCGCCGAGCCCTCGAAGGGGGGGCCGGCCACCCTCGATCCGCTTTCTCTTGTGACCTTGCGGTGGTGGGTGGAGGCGCCAGGCCGGTGGGACGCCATCCCCGCCATCGTTGACGGCATGGCCGCCGCCCCCGCGCGTACGAACCCCACGCGGGCGCCGTGGCAACGGGTCGGGCCGCGGAGAGCGTACGGGAACGGGACGTCGCCTTGCTCGTCACCTTGCGCCTCGTACGGACCGACCGCCGCGGGCCCCTCGAGCCTGGTCGGAAGACATCACGGCCATCCGCCGCCCTTCTACCCTCGAAGCCGGTATCGTTCGGGTACAAGATAGGCCATGATGGCCGGACCGCCGCAAGGATCGTCCGGACGGCCGCCCACTCTGGGGCGCAGCACGCCACGCCCTTCACGTAGCTAAATAGCGCGGCGCGCATGTGATTCGCTCCTCCTTGATCTATAAAAGGGGGACGAACCCCCCGGACCGCGGGGACGAAACGAGACACAACACAACGGTCGAGACCCAGGGCGCGCCACGCACTTGCTCTCCAATTCTCCCACAACATCTTTAGCCACTACACCGAGGGACTTGAAGGCCACACTTCCTCTCGCGCCTTGCTTGTAGCAGCCCCACTTACAGCACCCCCGGTGGCCTGAGCAATATAGTGCCTAGAGCACACCCCCCTCGCTAGACGTACGGCCCCGTCGGCCGGAACCAGGATAAACTTTGTGTCTCTTGTTGCTTAGCATCGACCATTGAAGGATAGACCACGGCGCTTACTACCGGTTGAGTGTCGGGACCACATTCCGCACCGACGGCACCCCCTCGCGCCGGAGCGTCGAGCTCGCGGGCCTAGGCTAGGCGCGCGCGGCGCGGCCCCGGCCGGAGAGTGCTTGGCCTCGCGGCCGGCGCGGAGCGATCCCCGGAGCGGCGTGACCTCCCCGTCTCCGGGACCCACGGCGCGGGGCTTTGGCCGGGTCGTTGGCGACGACGACGTAGCATTCCCGCGCGGGGTCGTAGCTCCGGTGCCGGAGTCGTCGGGAGGCCGAACCCGCAGTCCGTAGCGTCGAGGAAACGGCGCCGGAACATGATCGGGTCCGCACGCCGGTGAGAAGTCTCACTCCGCGTACCGTGGAGGTTAGGCGGGTGGTGGCGCGTCAAGGGAACCTAGGGACGATTCCGGTCCCGTCTGGCCGAGGCGCCGGGATCCCCGGCGACGAAGACGTAACGGCCGGGGGAACCCCGCGCATCGTGGTGTTGATGCTGGCATTGTAGGCCGCCGTGGCACCACGCGCCCCCGTTCGGGAAAACGCGGCCGGAGACCGTGCGGGGCCTCGTCCCGTTGGGGTGGCGGTGGCTGCCGTGGTGGCGGGCGCGCCCGTGCCGAGAGGCGGCGCGCTCGGCCACGCGCCGCCGCTAGGACCTTGCTCGGCGCGAGCGCCGACCCGAGCGGCGGCGGCGTCGTGGCGTCGACGGCCCGCGCACCGCGCCCGCGGGCGTCTCGCGCCGTGGTGGTGCGCGCAGCCGGGGACCGGAGCGGACCCCCGCCCGGCGCCGTGCGCGGAGCTCCTCACGGTTGGTGAGGCGCATGAGGCAGCCGTTCCCCGTGGCCCGGAAGTTTAGGCCCCCAAACCGGATTTCGAACCCGCGCGGGAGGGGGTCCGAGCTGCCCATGCAGATACGCGGCCCCGCGGTACTCGCGTGCGGATCACCATGGAGGGAGTTGGTGGAATGACCTTAGGCGCTCGATTGCCCCACGGTGGGCGCCAACGCGGCCGGTGCGGAATGTGGTCCCGACACTAACCAGCAATAAGCGCCGTGGTCTATCCCTCAATGGTCGATGCTAAGCAACAGAGGCACGAGTTTTATCCTAGTTCCGGCCGGTGGGCCGTACGTCCGTGCGATGGCATGCTCAAGGCACTATATTGCTCGAAGACTGGGGTGCTCGTAGTGGGGGCAGCTACAAGCAAGGTGGGAGAGGAAGCGTAGCTTCTAAGTCCCCGATGTAGTGGCCGAAGATGTTGTGGGAGAATTGGAGAGCAAGTGCGCGGTGCGGCTTGTCTCGTGTTGTGTCCCCCGTGTATGTGTGTGTGTGTTTCGTCTCCGTCTCCCCGCGGCAGGGGGTTCGTCCTCCTTTTTATAGATCAAGGAGTGAGCGAATCACATGCGCGCCGCGCTATTTAGCTATGTGAGGGAGCGTGATGTGCTATACTGCCAGGGATAGGCGGCCGTCCGGCGATCTTCGAGCCGATCGGCCATCATGGCACATCTTGTACCCGAACGTGGGCGGCCTCGAGGGTAGGAGAGCGGTGGACGGCTATAATGTCTTCCGATAGGCTCGAGGGAGTTGTCGACGTCGGTCCGTACAGGTACGGTCGCGGTAAGGCGGCGGCCCCGTTCCCGCACGCTTCACAAGGTCCGGAGTTGTTGTCGCAAGCCGCCCGGCGCGCGCCCCGTACGCGCGGGCGGCAACCCATACGTGGGAAGCGTGGCGGGGATGGCGTCCCACCGGCCTAGCGCCTCCACCTAACCCCCGTAAGGTCACGAGAAAGCCGCGCATCGAGGGTGCGGCCGGCCCCCTTCGAGGGCTCGGCGCGTTAGCCGCACGGAGGGGGGGGCGGCGCGGCGTCACGGGGACCGGCTCGCGCCCGGCCACGCCGCCGGAGTCTCCCCGCAAAGGGGATGGGATCCCTCTTCGGGGAGTTGGTGCGGCGGCACCGGGCGCGAGCCCCGGCGCATGATGGCGCCGCCCCCGCCGTTGTCGGGGCATTAAATGCCCGCGCACGGGTGCGGGCGCACGCGTGCGGGCGCCCCTCGAGCGAGGCGGACCCGTTCGAGGGCGGAGCGGTCCCTCGAGAGAGGCGGAGCTTGCTCGAGGGGGAACGGGCCCTCGAGCGAGGCGGAGCCCCGCGCCGAGGGGTGCGCCCCCCTCGAACGGGGCGGAGCCCGCCCGAGTGGGGCGCGCATCCTCGAGCGAGGCGAAGCCTCGCTCGAGGGGATCTTCAAGAGGGCCACCTTGGTGGGCCGTTGAGGCCCCCGCGGCATGGGCCGTATCCCGCATGGTTAGGCGAAGTGTGTTTGGCTTTGTTGCGGGTTTTAAGTGGGGATTTCCCGCCTTGTTAAAGGGGGACCCCTAGGGCGGTCCCCGACACCTTCCGAGTCCGGCCCCTTGGCACCCCTAATCGCCAAGTCTTCATGGTCGTAAACCGGTGATGCCCCGTAAGGGCCTCATCAAGGGACGGCCCGGGGACTGCATCCCCGGAAGACATCTCCTCCGACGAGCTCTCTCACGCTAATGCTCCACCAAACGAGAACCCTCGCGGGATAGAGATGCTCGACATGAGCGTAACCGGAAGCGCCGACGGCGAACGTCGCCGACGCCTCCACGACAACTTTCCCGTCCGCAATCGGCGGAAGCTCTCGAGGCGGTCAAGAGCAGAGGGGCACACACTACCCCGAGCAATGCCTCATGTCGATCCACAACGATCGCACGCCAAGCTCGTGGGCATACGCGGCGGAGAGGTCATCGCCAAGCTCGTCGAAGATGCCTACTTCATGCGGGTCGACAACGAGTCAACCAACCTCTCCTTCCGGCCCGGGCACCGCGACAACGAAGCCACAAGTCGCCAACAACGATCCCAACCGTACTCGAGCCGAGCTCCCGCCCGAACCCAACCGCACCCGGCCCCAACGCCGGCGGACGTCCACGGCGTGACAACAAGAACCGCGAGGTCGTCCCCCACCGTGCTCCGGCCGGGCGGCGGCGGCCACGACCCCGAGCGGCGGCGGGCGACGGCGGAAGCTCCAACCATGGAGCCAACGGAGGGGGCGGCGGCGGCGGCCGCGGCGGTCGAGGCCACGCGAACGGCCACGCCTCGGCGCCTCACGGCGGGTACGATGCCGCCCCGAAGATTGAGGAGCCGCGCGTAAGAAGTCGACCACCGCGTAGGCGACGCGACGACTTCCCCGCCTTCTCCGTCAACGCAAAATCTGCACCTCACGCCAAGCACACAGCAAGCCGAAAAAGCTGGCTTCACACACGAAGAGATCACAAGACGTGCTAGTCAATTTTCCCTGAAAATTAACAAAAGACAAAGTAGTTAAATTCCAAAGCTTGGAACTTGCCGGGTGGTACCAGACAGTTCCATATTTACGGCTAGGAAGCCAAATGAGATGACACATAGCTATAAAGAGTTATCTGCATAAAAAACCGAAACCATTCGGGGCTTTAAAATCCAAAAAGATAACATAGCCGAATAAGTGACGTGGGCATGACGATAGATCGGTCTTTATTTGGATAAAGTTTACACGCGCGCAAGGTCGTGACCGATCCTCGTGATAAACAACGATAACAAAATGAAGTAAAAACATGGTCATAAATATGTAATAAACAAGCATGCATAGGTCCAAAGCACTAGTCTACCGCATGTCTAGATACCTTAAAACCCGTCAAGCATGATACCAAACAAATCTATCCACCGCATGATACAACTTGCTTGGGATCATGCCACCATCCATAAATAGATCTATCCACCGCATGATACAATCTAAATATGGAAAGCTAAAAACACACGATATTCAAGACATAACATATGAACACGTTTCACTCGTGAGCATAACCGAATACGGGGTGGGACAAGCCTCGAATCGGGGTCCACGAAGAAGGAACGAGCATTACCAAACAAGATAAATCTATCGATTGAATCGAGAAATCTAATCCACTGGATGACTAGCTCCAAAATAACCCAAAAACCCGCATCTACCGCATGATACTCGGCTCTTTCAAGATTTATACAAGATGGGTAAACTTGAACCCACAACACGTAACAACCTAGATCGAATCGGTTTCGGCTATTAAGGAACATGTGATCCATGTGTGATTGAAGCTATGTGTACGAACTTGAGTCGCATAAGGTGTTAACATCGAAATTTGGTCGAGGAGTCGACTTGTGGGTCCAGCCGGAGAAATCCGTCGGCTATGGAAGGAAGGTTTCTTCGTATGCATTTGCGTAAAAATCCGGGGTCGGCTATCCGCATACGGTCGACAAAAGAACTGTTGAGCTGATTTTGCGGGATTGTACGGTGACGTGGCTCAAATAGAAAGGGCGGAATGGATAGATAAGCGATCAAGCTTAGAGATAAATTAGGTATCAAATCCATTCGAGGATGTGCTTGGCGAAAAGGTATAAATATGAACCCTGGATGTATGTAACCGATATACGTAATCATTCTCAATACAAACCGGCTTTACACCAAACCCTAGAGTCCATTTGTCGTGTACGTCAAGTTCTTTGAGAGGGTTCATCGATCGGTCGACCTCCGTGAGTCTTGGAAACCTTGTATCATATCTAGTATCATGCGGTGGATTTATATCCGATGCAAGTAGTCTTCTTACCATGCTTAGTGTCATGCGGTAGATTCAAGCTTGGTTCAAGAGGGTTTCTTGTTAGGTCATGAGCCATGCGGTAGGCTAAGATCTAGCTTGAAGCTAGTTATCGGCTCTATTGAATTTCGTAAGATTCAATAGATTCATTAAGTTACCCAGTGTTGCTTTGAGTTTTTTCTTTATGTTTAAATTCATGCAACACCTTTTTTGCCCAATCTAGATGGGTTTGGATCGGCTTTATCCCTTTTCGATGATCCTTTATGCGGGTCGAGTTGGAAGCTTTAGTTAATTTGGCCAGCGTGGATCACGTGCTTTCAGATAGCGGGCAACCGAATCGATCTAGGTTGCCACATGTTGTGGGTTCATGCTTGCTAAGGTTTGTATAAATCTTGAAAGAAGCTGGGTATCATGCGGAGATGCAGGTTTTCGGGTTGCTTTGGAGCTAATCGTCGGTGGATTAGATTTTCCAAACCAATCAGCAGATTTATTCTTACTTGGTAATGTTAGTTCCTTCTTCATGGATCCCGAATCGATTGTTCAGCGTGTTCATTATGTTCTTCATGAGTAAAACACGTGCATAACTTATGCTTTAAACAATGTATGCTTTTAGCTTTCCATATTTAGATTGTATCATGCGGTGGATAGATCTATTTGTGGAAAGTGGCATGATCTAAGCAAGTTGTATCATGCGGTGGATAGATTCGCTTGGTGTCGTACCCGACGGGTTTTAAAGTAACTAGACACGCGGTAGACTAGTGCTTTGAACCTATGCATGCTTTTCTATTACATACTTATGCTCGCGCTTTAACCTTATTCGTTATTTAATGATGATCACCACAAGGACCGGTCGGGGATCTTGCGCACGTGCATCTTTGTCCAAGCAAAGAACGATCATCGTCATGCTTACGTCATCCATTCGGCTATGTTATTGTTTTCTTCTTTAAACCCCGAATGGTTTCGGTTAACAATGTGAGATAGCTCTCTATAATATATGTCATCTCATTTGGCTTTGTAGCCGTAAATATGGACCCATGCCCGGTACCACCCGGCTAGGATTCCAAGCTTTGGAAATTTAACTACCTTGTCTTTTGTTAATTTTCGGGGAAAATTGACTTGCACGTCGCGGAAGCTCCCGCGCAGGTGTGAAGCCGGAGCGTAGTTTCGGCTGCTTGTGTGCTTGGCGCTAGGTGCATATTTTGCGTCAAAGACACTTTTTGGCTTGCTTCAGGTGGGACCACGTATCGAAAATCAAGATTCGACATCGGGGATATCATGGATGTCAACATCGAAGACCTCTCTCCCCTTGAACAACGGCAACGGAACTCGGCAGATGTCGTGGACCAATTCCAACAAAAGTCTTGCTATCGTTAAGAAGACCAGGAGCGGCGTCAGGTAACTGAAAAATGAGATGCCCGGAGGTGTTGTTGCCGGGGAAAGTGACGCTACAGCCCGACAGAGAGGGAGGGAATGGCATGCAAGCGTTCGAGAGATACCGCGGAGCACGTCCAAGCGGGCACCGCGAGCTTTCCCTGGGTGCGTTCAAACAAATGATGGTGGGTTTGTCTTCGGACTAGGCATGGAGACAGCGTTCAACAAGACTCCCATTCCAAGGGATCACCATGGAGGCGGGTGAGTCCAGGTTCTCAACCGCCATTGGGGATGCCGGCCACCTCCCGCGCGAGGCATTGGGAGCTAAGCCTTTTGGACCTCCTCCACAAGGTGCTTCGGAGGTCGGCCGGTTCTGGCCCCCACTACGAGCCGCGGGGGCGACGGCGGCCGGCCACCACCGCGGGCGGCACGGTCGCCTGTGCACAATTGTCGAACCCGTATCAAGCCCCACATATAGGAGAGCCGGCATTCGGCTCGCCCCTGGAGCCCCGCTTGCTTCACGTTGGGAGATTGCTCTAGCAAACAGCGAAGAAACTGCGGCGAAGGAATTTATACGACGGGAGGCTACCACGGGGTGGGGAACTACGGCAGCCATCGATGCTCTCCCGAATCTGGGTTACGGACCAGTGCGGGCACACGAGAGGATGATATCCTGGCACGACAAGATAGGGTCGACTTGATGCAAGAATCGGTTCGGCCTCAAACCAAAAATGCAAGGACCTATCTACATGCCCCCGTTCCCGGAGTGGTATTACAAGTGATCCCTGCCGCCAAGGGTAAAGCCTCCGACGGAATTTACAAAGTTTTCGGGGCAGATGATACGAGCACGGTGGAGCACATTGCTCGCTACCCGATGCAAGGCTTGAGAGTGCTCATCGAAGAAGCGTTCGAGCGGGGCACTTCCCCCGGCGGCCAGTGACAGTGCGCATTCCAATGGTTTTCATCTTTGCCCCCCCAATCGGCTAGCACGTGGAAGGAGCTGGAACGGAAATTCCCACGCCCACTATTTCGGCGGGCAAGGCTCGGAAAAGAAGGCGATCGAAGCCTCGCTACCCGAAACGAGGAGGGCACATGGTGAAACGCCCTTGGAGTTCCTCGAGAGGTTTAGGGAAGTCAAGGGCATGTGTTTTTCGAACTAAATCTGCCCCGTAGCGACCGGTTGGCACGACATGGCCGTCGCGGGATGCGCTGCCGGTCGTACGCTGAGAAACTGTTCGGCATGGAATTTGACAGCCCGGGTCCACTTGTCCCAAAAGGCCGTCATTGATGAGCAACCAAGCCTACGGTTTCAAGAAAGATGCCGGGGTTCAACAAAACCAGCATGACACCATGCAGATATCTACAACCAAGTGCCTCGGAAAGAGCCGACCAAATGAGGATTCCGATGATGACCGAGGACATGGCTTTGGTCGAAATCATGTGGGGAAAGAAGCCATTGACCATGTGGCATATTTGGGTCAAACAAACCAAAGGCACATACGATTTTGACATCACTAAAGTCGATAAGTTTGTTTGAGCTCTTGGTGAAGGAAGGCCGAATCGATTGCTCGAAGGGCATTCCATGCTTCGGCCCGATGGAGTAAAGGGGAGGAAACGTTCTTGTGGCTTCCATGAAAGGAACTCGCACTCCACCAAGCAGGTAGCGGGTCTTCGTGGATGAGGATCCGGAGAGCCATCCAGAGGGACACCTCCAAGTTTGATAAAAAGATGAAAAACCGGGATGGCCACCCTTTTCCTCGGGCATATGGTAGGCTTTTCCGTCAACATGGTGACGCGCTGAGGAGAAGGGCAAGGTCAAAGTCTTGACCTCGCCGAGGGCAAGGCGGGGTGGAGCAAAGAGTATACCGGAACGTCAAGTGACCTTGGAACAATTGCATGGTGAAGCCCCCCGCATTCTCAAGAGCCATGTCGAGATCGGGGAATCGTCCGGAGCCAAGCCTAGGGTGACCACGCATATCCTCCTCAACAAGTGGCGGCGCCTGGAAAAGGAACACTACCGAGAAACGAGAGGCACGAGGAGGAGAGGCGCGGGCGAGAGAGGAAGCGCGCAGGAGAGATCCGGAGCAATACACGCGCGGCGACAGAGCGCGCGCACGAGGATGTGCGTTCTTCGAGCACCGCTGGAAACGAGAGGGTTGAGGCGCCCACGGCGAGAACCGCACCGAGTGCAACGTGATAGGTATTTTGAGTACGAGCAGAGACTGCCGCCCCAGTCCGCCGATCCGTCCATGAAAGAATTGGAAGGATACATCCTAGCGAGGATCGGCGTCAAAAAATTGAAATCATTGATCATCCCAGGAAGAGGCAAGCTGATTTAAGGTGGGCTGATCAAAAGAAAGAGCCGAGGACGAGTACATACGGAAAAAGGGGCAATGGTGCCCGCCTCCTACTCCGAGACACAGTTAGAAAAGGAGGGTTCAACGCTTGAGGAACCGCAAACCGAGGCCGAGGCAAGATCCGGACAAAGGAGCGGGTGTGGCGTCCAAAGGATAAGCCTCGAAGGATCAAATCGTTCCGGCTCCCGGCGTGCATGGTATATTTTCTGCCGAATGAATTTATGGCTCCCGATAATCAAGTTGTGCGGGAGGAGGCGTCCCCCGGCGATGAAGCGGATGGAGGGACCGTTGGCACAAAGGTCGGGTGCTAGCCAAGCAAGCCGTCTTCGACAAGCAGGCCAAGAATCGACACATGAGGACGCTATACTTGAATGGGATATGTCAATGGCAAGCCATTGACCAAGATGTTTTCGATGGTGGAGCGGCGGTCAATGTAATGCCGTACACCACCTTCGAAACTTGCAGCTGGGCCCTAGCGATCGACACCTACAAGCATAATACCGAACGATTTCGCCAGGGAATCCTTCGGACACCCAGGGATGCGCCCACGTGGATCCGATGATCGGGTCCAAAACGTTGCTCCCACAACCTTCTTTCTTTGTTATCGAAGGTGCAAAGGGGCCTCTGACGCCTACCTTTGCTTGGACGGGAGCGGATTCCACGCCAACCGTTGCGCGTCCCATCTACCATGCATCCAGCGAGCTCATCCAATGGGTGGATGATGATATTGAAGTGGTCCAAGCGAGATGACTCCGTGAGCGTTGCAAATGTAGAACTAACGTTACCGGGAGTATCAAGGCATTGACTATTTCTCGAGGGAAAGACGGGGGAGAAGGTCCTGTTGAGCTGTCGGCGCGAGCGGAACGGGCCGATTCTAGCGGCATCGGCTCTTATAGGGGTAATTTTTAATGGATAACCCCGTCGATGGCACCGATGGCAAATTGGGGTGAGGGTTCATGTCGGCCGACAAATTAGAAGAAGTTGACATTGGAAGCAAGGACAAACCAAGGTCGACATTCATCGCCGCAAACTTGCTGTCCCGTACTTCGAGGGAGGAGTTAATCAAGCTACTCAAGGATATAAAGATTGCCCAATTCGCTGGGATTAGTCTTGAGATGCACCTAGGACCGGACTAGTTCCATTGTTGAGCATCGGTTGCCAATCAAATCTGGTTTCAAACCATACAAGCAACCACCCAGGAAAATCTACAACGATGAGTTATTGGCCGATGTGAAGAAAGAGGTTGAAAGATTACTCTATGCAAACTTCGTTCGGCCATGCAGATATGCGGAGTGGATTTCTAATATTGTCCCTGTCTACAAGAAGAATGGAAAGATGAGGGTTTGCATAGATTTCGGGGATTTGAGCCGAGCTACTCCGATGGATGGGTACCCTATGCTCGTTCTTGATTTCTTTGGTTGGCCGCTCTTGCCGGGACACAAAGTTATCGGTCTCATGGATGGCGATGCGGGATACAACCAAATTTTTTATGGCAATAGAAGATATATCAAAGCCGGCTTTCGGATGTCCTGGTCATATAGGCCCCGTTCGAATGGATAGTCATATATTTGGGTTGAAAAATACCGTGCAACTTATCAAATGAGCCATGGATTATATCTTTCACGAGTTGATCGGCAAAGTTTTTGAAATTTACATTGATGATGTCGTGATCAAGTCCCTAAGTCATGACACACATTTGGAAGACGTAGAAAAGGACCGTAGAGTGCACCGAAAGCCATGGTTCCAAAATGAATCCAAAGCAGTGCGCTTTTGGGGTATCACTCAGTGAGTTCTTGGGATTTTTTAGTCCACGAAGGGGGATTGAAGTTGGCAAAAAGAGCATGAAGGCCATTGATGAAGTTGTCCCTCCAACTAATCTCAAGGAGGCCAGCAATCACTGCTCGGCAAAACTAATTTTGTAAGGAGATTCATTTCAAATCAGTCGCGTAAGGTTTTGCCGTTTTCTCCATTGCTTTGAAACTAAAGAAAGATCGAAGTTCACATGGGGCGACGAACAACAAGAAAGGCTATTGAGGAAATCAAACAATACATGAAGGAGCCACCAGGTCCGGTCCCTCCCTCGGTTGGATAAGCCTTTCAAGGTGTACGTGGCGGTAGATACCCAAACCATTGGATCGGCCCTTATTCAAGAAGTCGAAGGAAGGAGCGGGTAGTAGCATATCTTAGCCGAAAATACTTGATCCCCGAGACCAGGTATTCGCCGCAGAAGTCGTGCCTATGCGTGTACTACTGTGGTACAAAGTTTCGCACTACTTGTTGAATGCCGAAATGTTGTATATTCTAAGTTCATGTAATAAAACACATGTTATCTATGCCAATTTTGAATGGTGATTGGCAAATGGATCTTGGCTTTATCAGAGTTTGAGTTAAAGTTCGAATTGGCAAAAGTCAGTCGGGATTACTGCCGATTTCATAACCGAACATCGTGATCCGTCAATAGATTTGCTTGAAATTACTCCTTGGGCTTTATTTTTTGACAGTCATCATGTGGTAAAGGTGGAGGAGTAGGGATTTTGCCGATTTCGCCTAGAGGTGAGATGTTTGAGTTTGCTATCCCTATGGCTGCCCCCACTCGTTATGTACAATCGTGCTAAGTACGAGGCATTGCCGGGCTTCAATATTTGAGAGGTAGCCAGGGCCATCCTGGTTGAGGTTTATGGAGATCTGTTAGTGATCAAGCAATTGAACGGCCAATACGAATGTAAGAGTGAAGCACCGAGGAGTTACGAAGACGGTGGAGATCTTGAAGAGCTTTCCGTTGGTGACTCTACAAAGATAGTCTTCTAGGGAACATAACGAAGAAGCGAACAAAGTTGGCTCAGAGGCCCTTGCTGTAAAGAGAGTCAAGAAGCATTTGCTACAAACATATGTGCGCTAGGATTGGATCTCATAAGGTGATCGGGAGAAAAGAGATCGTTGACTATTTGAAAGATCCATCCCGGAAGGTCTCTAGGAAGCCTGTGTACAAGGCCATAAAATTCGTTCTTCTGGATGATAATTTGTTTTACAAATCATTAGATGGGGTATTGTTACGATGCCCGGGTCCGCAGGAAGCTAAAAGATGATGAGTGAAGTGTATGATGGGATATGTGGAGCACACCAATCGGCCTACCGCATGAAATGGGATTATCGTGCAAGCCGGGTGCTTTTGGCCGGATGATATTCGCGCGCAGCGCCGGCCGGGTCCGCTCCGTCCCGCCGCGCGCACCATCACGGCGCGCACGCCCGCAAGCGCATGCCGCGGGCCCGTCGACGCCACAACACCGCCGCCACCGCCGCCGTCCGCGACAGGCGCCGGGCCCGAGTGACGGCAGGCCGAGCGCGCCGCCTCCCGCACGACGCGCCGCCACCACGGCGCCACCGCCACCCCCCAACGGAGCCGCCGCACGGTCTCCGACCGCGCTTTCCCATTGGGCCGCGTGGTGCCACGACGGCCTACAACGCCAACATCAACACCACGATGCGCAGGTTCCCCCAGTCGCCACGTCTCGTCGCCCTGGGATCCCGCCGCCGCCCGGGGACGAATCGTCCCTAGGCTCCCTTGACGCGCCACCACCCGCTAACCTCCACGGTACGCCGAGTGGGACTTCTCTCGGCGTGGCGCGACCCGCACATGTTCCGTTTCCTCGACGCCACGCACTCACCGGTTCGGTCGCTCCGATGACCCGGAAGACCAGGAGCTACGACCCCGTGCGGAGTGCCGTGTCGCTATCGCCAACGACCTGCCCAACGCCACCGCCGCGGTGGGCGCCGGCGACGGAGAGGTCACGCCCGCCCTGTGGGATCGCCCGCTCCCCGGCCGCGGGGCCGAGCACTCCGATGGGGCCGACGCCGATGCACACCGGCCCAGCCCGCGAGCTCGAGGCTAAGTCGCGCAGGAGTACGGCACGGTGCGGTCGCTACGCGCTCGATGGCGGGGAAGCTCCGCCGCGGCGGCGCGCGCGGAGCCGGGCAGTGTGCCCTCGACCGCATCAACGCCGACAACTCTCGACGCGCCTCCACCGGCAAGTCAAAAGCTCATTGCCGCCACAACGCCGCCGCGAGCTATGCCGCACCATCAACCCCCGAAGCGCGGAACCTGCAGCGCGAGGTGCAGCGCCGACGTACGGGGGGACTCAGCTCGTAATCGACTGTGTCATGAAGAACGCGAGCTTCACGACGACAAGATGGAGGCCCATCGCAAGGGCCGTGCGAGCTCCTCGAAGACAAGTTCTACCAAGATCGAGCTTAACCATGTGCCCCGCCCGTACAACGAGGAGGCGGACAAGTTGGCCAAGATCGCGTCCGGGCGGATTACGGTCCCTCCAATGTTTTCGACCGCGACGTCGCTCGTCCCTCGAGCGTCCCCGAGCCTCACCCCTCGAGTCACACCTAACCCCGGGGCTCCTCGAATCCAACAGCGCGGAGCCCATGGACGAGGACCCCTCGAACGAGGCGTACGTGCTCTCTCTCCGAGGGTATGGCGCCTACGAAGCCGATGTGATGGATATCGAGCCAACCCCCGCTCAAGGCCGACCGGCGCGACAAGTATGTCGCCCGGATGGCTCGAGGGGAACTCCTCGCGACCGCCGCGCCAGGCGCATCGCCAGATGGCCAAGTCCGTATTTGCTCGTCGACGCGCGAGCCGTACACGCGCGCGCTCCGCATCTTGCGCCGGTGCATCCCCATTCCCAAGGGGCGCGAGCTCCCGTGGGACATCCACGCCGGGATCCGCGGCCATCACGCCGCGCCCGTACCCTCATTGGCAACGCTTTCCGCCAAGGTTTTCCATCGTCTACCGCCGTGGATGCCGCCGAGATCGTGCGCACCGCGAAGGGTGCCGCCGCGCCCGCAAGTCCAACCTTCCCGCTCATGTCCCGCGTACCATCCCCATAACATGGTCATTCGCCGTGTGGGGCCGGACATCGTCTGTGCCCCCGCGAAGGCGCCGTGGGCTTCACCCACTTGTTGGTCGCGATCGACAAGTTCTCCAAGTGGGTGGAGGTGCGCCCCATTACGAACCTCAGCAGGAGCAGTGTGCGGACGTTCACCGATATCATCCACCGCTTTGGAGTGCCCAACTCCATCATCACCGACAACGGGTCCCGCCCACGACGAAGGAAATTCTTGGAGTTCTCGCGACAATTTCCACATCCGTGTGGATTGGGCAGCCGTGGCACACCCGTACCAACAGCCAAGTAGAGCGTGCCAACCCGCATGATCCTACAAGGCCTCAAGCTGTGATTTTTGACCGCCCAACAAATCTGGTCGGAAATGGCTCCAAGAGTTACCAGCGGGCCGTGTGGAGCCCAAGGACCACCCCGAGTAGCCACCGGTTCACCCCATTTTTTCTAGTCCATGGCGCGAGGCCGTCCTCCCCACGCGACCCAGAGTACGGTTCGCCCGGTTCGAGGCTACGACGAGGACGCCAACCGGGGCCGAGCCCGCGAGGACTCACGGGACCAGGGGCCGGACGAAGCACGCCTCGTGGCCTTGATGCATTCCGCAAGGTATCACGTCCCCGTGCGCTACCAAGCACGAAGATACGCCCGCGGGATTTCGAACGAGGGGGACTTGGTCCTAAGGCTACGCCAAGACAACCGAGGGCGCCACAAGCTATCACCTCCATGGGAGGGACCCTACGTCGTGGTGAAAGTGCTCAAGCCCTAAGACGTACAAGTCGGCCAACGAGGACGGTGAAGAACTCACCAACGCTTGGAACATCCAACATGACGTCGCTTCTACCCCTAGCTAGGATTTCCAAGTATTTTTTGTTGTAAAATCACGAAAACGACCCCGCTTGGTGAAAAACTATGTAAAACATCAAGTCTAATAAAAAAGGGCAACTCGACTTTCGAAACCCGAAGTTACCCCGGCTACTACGGGCACCCCCGACCAAAATGGTCCCATTTTCACGCAAAAATGAAACAACTCACGCGTGCTAAGTTTGTTTTCTACTTCCTCCTCGAGCAAAGATTCGAACAGGGCGCAGGCGGCCTAGCGGAAGGAGCGCGCGAGCCAGAGATAGCCTACGCCTCTGCGAGGATACGACCCTTCTCTCTCACCTCCAACCCAGTAGGCCACCCGCGAAAATCGAACTCCCCTAACATGAATCTACACAAAAAGAAGGAGAAACAAAAAAGCGCAATAAACAGAAGACATCACTTCACATTGACAAATGTTTATGGCAAAAGTAATCTGTTTATTTACAAGGCCGCACGGCCAGCATACTGATACGTGAACAAAAAAGGGCCTAGAACCCGCCGTCTTCAAATGCCGAGGAGCGCGGCGTCGCAAAGATCCGGAAAGAGGAACTCCTCAAAGGCCTCGGCAAGCGTCCCGGCGCATCGGCGGCAAGCGCGTCCACGCGCTCCATCGCCACCTCATCCTCGACACCCTCGGGAACGACAGTTCTCCGCGCCGCCTCGAAGTTGACCTCAGTGGGATCGCATAACCCCGAGGCCTTCGGACGCCAAGATGCGCGCCCGGCGCATGCGCTCCGTGAGGTGGCCGCCAAGGGCGCGCAGCGGCCGGCCGAGCTCCCGCCCGCGCCCGGCCCTCCTCCACGACCTCGGCGTCTCGAGGGCCGCGGGCGCAACTCCCCGCGCTCCCTCCCCGGGAGGAGTTGCAGGAGGTCCGCGCCGCCCGCCGCGCCCGCCGCGTGCCCCAAAGCGGTGCGCAAGCCCGGAGTCACCAAGACAGAAAGAACCGCAGGTGCGAACCCTCAAAAGAAAAACCAACCAAAGACAGAGTCGAGCAGCGGTTTACCTTCGACTCTGCTTCCTCTCCACCTCGATGGCGCGCCGCCCGCCCTCGACCGCCGCCCTCGAGGCCCTTGACGGTCTCGCCCGCTCCCCGGAGGGCCGCCCGGCTCGGTTCGTCGGGTGATGCCGAGCACCATTAGCTCGCTCGACTAGCTTGGAGAACGCGGTGTTCCTGGCCTCTCCATCGACCGCGCCGCCTCGCGAGCAACGCGCTCCCGCTCTAGGCCGACCGAGCGGCCGAGGGTGGCTTGCTCCCCGCCGGAGCCGCCCTCGGCCCCCTTCGCGGCGCACGCTCCGCAGCCGGGTCCCTCGCCGGCGACGAGCGCCGCGGTCTCGCGGCCGAGGGCGGCCTTCAAGTCGTCGGCCTCCTTGGCCTTTGCTCAAGCGCGCGCGAGCCGCTCCCCTCGCCCTGGCGCCTGAGCCTCGCGCCCTTGGAGCGACGAGCGGAGCTCCCGTTGTCGCCGCGGACGCCGGCCACCTCCGCCTCCAAGTTGGTCGGCGCGCCGTACACATCTTCTGTGACCGAGCGCGCCGCCGCGCCCTCATCCCGGCCGATGAGGGCTGTGCATACTCGCCGAGGCTCGAGGGGTGCACCGGGTCTTGCCCGCGTTTCCGTGGAGTTGATCGCGCAAGACCATGGCCCGCATGCCAAATCCGGGGCCGTCCGGGTCTTGAGGGCGCGCGAGCGCATCGAACGCGCCGCACCGCTCCCCGAGCCGGTGGAGCCTTGCGGTCACCCGGTCGAAGGCGCCATACTTGTCGCCACGGCGCGTGCTCGAGCCCCCGTCACCCACAAGCCAAAACCCGTAAGCATCATGCTACAAGGATAAGCGCGCAAAACGAGAGAAAAGAAGCAAGCAACAACACCCTCACCTGGAAAGACGCGCCACGCGGGGCCGCCGTGGATCCGCCGCCGTTCAACGCCGTGCTGAGCGCGCGCCGTGGCTATGGAGCTCTCCCCGAGCTCCGCTCCCCCCGGGGCGTCGGCGAACGCGGGCGGGTCGTCGGCCGATCCCTCCACCTCGGGCGGGAGTGGCCGCGCGGAAGACGAAGCCTCGGCGCCGTGCCCGGCCCCCTCGCCACCATGTGGCCCTCGCGCCGCTCACGAGGGCCCCCTCCGGGACTCGGGGAGAGCGTGGGGAAGCTCGCCCACCGGTCCCACCCGGCGGCGGGGAGTCGTCGTCCGGGATCTCCACCACCACCGCCGGGAGCCGCCGGCGGGCGCCGCCCCGCGTCGCCTCCGCCGCGCCTCCATAGCCGCGGCGCCCGACGCGGCGCCGCGGCCACCACCTCCGGCCGTGCCTCCGCACGACCACGGCGCCGACCGCCCTGCACCCGCCCACCGCCGCTCGCCGCGCTCCATCGGCCGCCGCCCTTGCCGCTCCACCGCGGCAGCCTCCGCGCGGGTCGCACCTCCACCACGGCCGTCGCCGCGTGGGCTGCGCCCGCCACGACCGCGCCGCCGCTCCTCAACGACCACCCGCGCGCCATGGCGGGCTGATCCGTCGGCCGAGGCCTCGAGCCCCCTCGCCGCGCCCGCGAGCTCTCGCCCGCCGCCACCGCCGTGCTTGGCTCCCGCCCGCGGCGCCCTCGACAAGCGCCGCCGGGTGGGAATGCGACGCGTCCGCCCTCAACACCTCGGGGCCGGTGCGAGGGGAGGCACGGCCGGCACCACCCTTCGTAAGCACAAACAAAAAATCGAACGCTCGGTCGCCAAAAACCAAACCGAGCAGAAGAGCAAGCCCCTTACCTCGAAGAGGAGAAGGCGTGCTTCCTTCCTCGAGGCCTCAAAGGATGACGCCCGCGTGGCCCGCGCCGCCGCCGCACCTCGGTGTCTCCGCCACGCGCGCGGCCCCGCCCCGTGCCGCGCGCGCGGCGCACCGCGCGCGCGCCCGCCTTAGTGGCGCGCGCCGGCACCTCCTCCGCGGCCGCGCCGCCCCCGTCGTTGATTGCTTGGCGGCGGGCGCCGCCGCGCCCGCCCCAGGCGATGCCGCCTTGCCGCCGGAGCCGCTCCGCGATGGGGGCGCACTCCCACCTATCGAGGGGCCTTGCCCCCCAACTTCTTCTTCTTCATCCTCCTCCGAGGACGAGTACTCCTCGGTCCTCCGGGAGGAGAGCCCCTCGGCCGCGCCGCCCGATACTCCCCGTTCCGCCGGCCGCGGCGCACTCGGCGGCCGCCTCGCGCGCTCCCTTCTTGCGCGCCGACCGCTCCCGCTCCCGGCCGCGCGCCGCCCGACCAAGCGCGCGGAGTCGGGGAGGGCGGAACGGACTTCGCGCGCTCAAGCTCACCATCCGCGAGCGAGGACGTCAAAGGCGCGTCGAAACCCGCAGCATCATCAAAATCAAAAACGGGGCCAAAGAATACGCTTACCGCCGGGCCGGCGGGGAGCATCTCGAGGTCCCACGGGACCGGTCCCGGCGCAAAGATCCGAGTGTCGACGGCGCTCCGCACCCGTGTGAGCGTGTACCCCGCCCGAGGGGGTCGGGAGCATCCGCGACCTCGCCGCCGCGACGGGGTCCGCCTCCTCCGTCATCTCGAAGATGCGCAGTGGCCTCTCCATCGCAGGCACGATCCGCCGTGGTGGAGGAAGGCGAGGACGGCCGCCGCGGTCGACCCGCGCGTCGCTAGGTTCTTAGCGCGGCCAGAGCGAGTCCCCGCCGCCTCCGATGCCGGACCGTGGACACCCCGTGGCCCCGGAGTTGGGCTTCTCCCTTGAGCACCGACCGTGTAGGGGAGGCCGGGCTCGGCGTTGCGAAGGTAGAATCACCCCCCGCTCCCGTGCCCGGCGTTGTTGGTCATCATGGTACAAGGGATGTAGTCGTCCCGGTACTACGTCCGCACGGCGAGCGACATCCCGCGCGCGCACCGCGTGGCGGGTCCTCTCGCTCCGTCGTCGGCCGAGTGAACAACTCCGCGCGGAAGAGGTGTATCCGAGAGATCCGACCACCGGGATCCCTAGGATACCCCTCGCACACCCACGAACGTGGCCGCCCGGGGAAATCGCGTTCGCCGCGAAGTTGTGCAACTCCACGCCGTAGTAGTGGCGAGTGTCCGCATGAAGCGGCCCGCCGGGCGTGGCGGCCGCGTCGGGAAGCGTGTGAAGATCACCACGTAGCCGTCCGCGGGTTGGGCGCGTGGTCCCCGGGCGGCACGATCCACTCCCGCCGGCCGGCCCTCCCTCGTTCGCCGCCACTGCCGGCGGAGACCGGCCGGCTAAGGCCGCCCGGTTCACCGACGACCGCTCCCACGCATACCGGTCGAGGATCATGAGGGGCGGGGCGGCGCCATGAGGAAATGCAAAGGAATGCGAGAACGAAGGACGAGAAGAAGAAGAGCTCTAACGGCGAAGGGGCGTGGTGGCGAGAACGAAACAAAGGCGAGAGCGCGGGGGCAAGAATGGCGGAACGCTAAGGTAAAAACCGCCGTTTGCCCTCTTCTCGCATTTATACGCCCACGTGCGTGCTCTCCTGGCGGACGTCCCGCGCGCACTAACCCAGGGAATCTTGCCTTCTCGCCGACGGGCGGGCCCCACACGACCGCGGCGGCCACGCCACCGCGACAAGCCATCATCACGGCGGAGAATAGCAGTGGACCGTGACAAGCCGGTCACGTCCGCGCGCCCCCCGGCCCGCGCGACGCTCGAAAAACGCGCTCCATGTTCAACGACGCGAAATTAATCGGCGCCTCCGACCGCGCAGCATTTAATGGCCTCGGCCCTCTTGCAAGGTACGCAGCACCCTCGAGCGGGGCACGAACCCCGGCTCTAGAGAGTTCCAACCCTCGAAAGGGTTCATGTGTGAGAAGGTAGCCCCTGGGGCCCGCTCAAAACAAAGCGCCACCGCAAGCACCCATGCCACGCCTGTAGATATGGGCCTCGAGTCCGGCACGAACCCCCGTTCTTTCTCTTACGAAGAGTTCCAACCCTCGAAAGGGTTTTTCCGCTCAGCGTGAGAAGGTAGCCTCCGGCCCAACCGAAAACAAAGTGCACCGCAAGCACCCAAAGCCCCATGCAAGCCACCCACGCAAAACCCCTCGAGCGGCACCTCGCAGCCCCCCTGCCCCTCGATTGACGATGCCTTCAACCCTCTCAAGGGCATTGGCGTGAGAAGGTCGCCGCTAGGGCCCATTTGGAAACAAAAGCTTGCGCATCATGAGCACCCATGCCACGCCTGTACTACTATTACCACTCGGGCCGGCTCGCCAGTCCCCTCGATGCTCGGATGCCAAGCCCGGAGCGCTTAGCCGCCGCCCGCACGGCCCTACCGATCGAGGTTCAAAGCCCGACCCTCGACGGGTTCCGAACAGCGCCCCGCATCACGGCGGTTAGGGGACGATGAAGGCACGCGCATTCGAGCCATTCCTCGAGCCCGTTGGCTCGAGGGTGCCCCATATGTCGTATTCGAGAGCCAGCGAGGGCAGCTAGCCGGGGGATCCCACCGAGGGAGAGCTTCCGCGCCCTCGCGGCCCTATCGAACGGGACCGAGCCCCACCTAGCAAACCCACGCAAGCGCTTCAATGGACGTGTCTCTGGACCACGCAGCCTACCCTTATCGAACGGGGCATGGGCGTCCACTCGAATCGCCCAATAGCGGCTCGACGGGGAATCCGCAATTCACGACCCGCTCGATGGGGGTTGCGGAAAGCCTCACCCTCCGCTCCCGCGGAGGGACGGCGAGGGCGCGTTAAAAAACAAGTCGTAAAGCTCTACCCGATCGCCTCGAACGGGCCTAGGCTCGGGGGGCTTGACGCACGGCTACACCTCCTTGGATTGCACCCGCCGGGAGCAGTGTCGGCGGCGTGCGTCACCGAAGCCGACCGAAACATTGCCGACGCCGGTTGAAACATGTACCATGCCCTCCCGACCAACTCTCACGGTTAACCCCTCTTCGAGAGCATCCACGCTCTGCCGCAGGGCTTCGGGGGGGCTAGACTCCGCGGGTCCGCCGCGCGGCCCCACGGAAAGCGTTCGCAAGACAAGAAGGGGAAGAACGTCCTATCGGTAGGTTCCAAGCACCGCGGGAGCCTCAATGGCAAACCCACGGATGCTCGGGGGCTACGGTCGGGGGACGCCCCTAGGGGTCCCCTTTAACAACCGGGGAAATCCCCACTTAAAACCCGCAACAAAGCCAAACACACTTTGCCTAACCATGCAGAAGGCATAGGCCCATGCGTGCGGGAACCTCAACGGCCCACCAAGGCGGCCCTCTCAAAGATCCCCTCGAGCGGCGCTTCGCCTCGCTCGAGGATGCGCGCCCTCCCTCGGGCGGGCTCCGTCCCGTTCGAGGGGATGCGCCTCCCTCGAGCGGGCTCCGCCCCTCGCTCGAGGGCCCCCCTCCCTCGGCGGGGCTCCGCCTCGCTCGAGGGTCCGCCCCACCCTCGACCGGGGCCCGCCTCGCTCGAGGGCGCCCGCACGCGTGCGCCCGCGCCGTGCACGGGCATTTAATGCCCCGACGGCGGCGGGCAGCGCCATCATGCGCTTGGGGCTCGCGCCCCGGTGCCTCCCGCACCAACTCCCCGAGAGGAAGCCCATCCCCATCACCGTGGGGGGGGGGGGGGGGCGTGCGGCGCGGCCGGTGCCTCCGTGACGCCGGCCGCCCGCTCGGCACGGCTAACGCGCCGAGCCCTCGAAGGGGGGCCGGCTGCACCCTCGATTTGCTTTCTTGTGACCTTGCAGGGTTAGGTGGAGGCGCTAGGCGGGGGGACGCCATCCCCGCCACCGTTGACGGCATGGCTGCCGCCCCCGCGCGTACGAACCCCACGCCGGCGCCGTGGCACGGTTGTTCCGGCGCCGGGAGCGTGCGGGAACGGGACGTCGCCCTTGCCCGTGCCACCGCGCCCTCGTCGTCCCACGCCGCCGGCGGCTCCCTCGAGCCTATCGGAAGACATCACGCCCATCCGCCGCCCCTTCTACCCTCGAGAGCCGCCATCGTTCCGGGTACAAGATAGGCCATGATGGGGCGGATCCGGCAAGGATCGTCGCGACGGCCGCCCACTCGCATAGCACGCCACGCCCCTTCACGTAGCTAAATAGCGCGCGCGCATGTGATTCGCTCCCTCCTTGATCTATAAAACCCAGGGACGACCAACCCACCCGGGACGAAACGAGACACAACACAACGGGAGACGACAGGCTGCGCCACGCACTTGCTCTCCCCCCATTCTCCCACAACATCTTTAGCCACTACACCAGAGGGACTTGAAGGCCACACTTCCTCTCGCGCCTTGCTTGCAGCGCCCCACATGACGCCCCCCCCGTGCCGAGCAATATAGTGCCTAGAGCACACCCCCACCCTGACGTACGGCCCCGTCGCGCCCGGAGACCCGGGGATAAACTCGTGTCTCTTGTTGCTTAGCATCGACCATTGAAAAGGATAGACCACGGCGCTTACTCGTTAGTGTCGGGAGCCTTTGATACTCACATTCCTCAGACAAGTGCTCTCTTCCGCCCGCCGGCTAGCCTCCGAGCTCGCGGCCCTAGGCTAGGGGCGCGCGTCGGCGTCGGCCCCGGCGAGAGTGCTTGGCCTCGCGGCCGGCGCGGAGCGATCCCCGGGAGCGAGCGTGACCTCCCCTCTCCGAGCCCCCCACGGCGCCGGGGTGGCTTTGGTCGGGTCGTTGGCGGCGACGACGTAGCATTCCCCGCGGCGGGGTCGTAGCTCCCGGCGAGTCGTCGGAGCAGCCGCCCCAACCGTAGTCCCGTAGCGTCGAGGAAACGCCGGAACATGGATTCGGGCTCCCGGCACGCCGAGAAGTCTCACTCCGCGTACCCGTGGAGGTTGGCGGGGGTGGTGGCGCGTCAAGGGGAACCTAGGGACGATCTCGTGTCTCCGGCCGCGGCGGCCGGCGGCGCCGCGGATCGGACCCGGCGACGAAGACGTAACGGCCGGGGGAACCCCGCGCATCGTGGTGTTGATGTTGGCATTGTAGGCCGTCGTGGCACCACGCGGCCCACGCAATGGGAAAACGCGGTCCCGAGGGAGCCGTGCGCCGTCCCGTTGGGGTGGCGGTGGCCGCCGCGTGGTGGCGGGCGCGCCGTGCCGAGAGGCGGCGCGCTCGGCCGCCGCCGCTAGGACCTTGCCCACGGCGCGAGCGCCCGGAGCGGCGGCGGCGTCGTGGCGTCGACGGGCCCGCGCACCGCGCCGCGGGCGTCTCGCGCGTGGTGGTGCGCGCGGCGGGGACCGGCAGCGGACCCGGCCGGCGCCGTGCGCGGAGCTCCTCACGGTTGGTGAGGCGCATGAGGTAGCCGTTCCCCGTGGCCTCCCAAGTTTAGGCCCCCAAACCGGATTTCGAACCCCAGCAGGGGGGGGGGTCCGAGCTGCCCATGCGAGCAAACGCGTACCGCGGTACTCGGTGCGGATCACCATGGAGGGAGTTGGTGGAATGACCTTGGGCGCTCGATTGCCCCACCGTGGGCGCCAACCCCGGTGCGGAATGTGGTCCCGACACTAACCGGTAATAAGCGCCGTGGTCTATCCCTCAATGGTCGATGCTAAGCAACAGGGAGACACGAGTTTTATCCTAGTTCCCGGCCGGGCGGGCCGTACGTCCGCCGTGTCCACGGCATGCTCAAGGCACTATATTGCTCAAGCCACGCGGGGTGCCCGTAGTGGGGCGGCTACAAGCAAGGTGGGAGAGGAAGCGTAGCTTCTAAGTCCCCGATGTAGTGGCCCGAAGATGTTGTGGGAGAATTGGAGAGCAAGTGCGCGGTGCGGCTTGTCTCGTGTTGTGTCCGTGTTGTGTGTGTGTGTTTCGTCTCGGTCTCCCCCGCGGCAAGGGGGTTCGTCCTCCTTTTTATAGATCAAGGAGTGAGCGAATCACATGCGCGCCGCGCTATTTAGCTATGTGAGGGAGCGTGATGTGCTATATTGCGGCCAGATAGGCGGCCGTCCGGGCGATCCTTGCGACGATCCGGCCATCATGGCACATCTTGTACCCGAACAATGGCGGCCTCGAGGGTAGGAGAGCGGTGGACGGCTATAATGTCTTCTCGATAGGCTCGAGGGAGTTGCCGACGTCGTCGTCCGTCGAGGACGGGCTCGCAGTAAGGCGGCGTCCCGTTCCCGCACGCTTCAAGGGCATCGGGGAGTTGTTGTCGCAGCTCGCTCGGCGCGCGCCCGTACGCGCGGGGGCGGCAACCATGCACCGTGCGCTCGGGCGGGGATGGGCGTCCCCCCCGGCCTAGCGCCTCCACCTAACCCCCGTAAGGTCACGAGAAAGCGATCGAGGGTGCGGCCGGCCCCCCTTCGAGGGCTCGGCGCGTTAGCCGTCGACCGCAGAGTGGGCGGCGCGGCGTCACGGGAAGCGGCACGCGGCGCCACGCCGCGCCACGCTCCCCACGGTAGGGGATGGGATCCCTCTTGGGGAGTTGGTGCGGCGGCACGGGCGCGAGCCCCGTGCGCATGATGGCGCCGCTCGCCGTTGTCGGGCATTAAATGCCCGCGCAGGGTGCGGGGCGCACGCGTGCGGGCGCGCCCTCGAGCGAGGCGGACCCGTTCGAGGGCGGAGGCGGTCCCTCGAGAGAGGCGGAGCTTGCTCGAGGGGAACGCGGCGCTCGGCGAGGGCGGCCTCGTGCCGAGGTGAAGTGCGCCCCCCCTCGAACGGGCGGAGCCGGCCGCCCCGAGTGGGCGCGCATCCTCGAGCGGGCGGCACGCTCGAGGGGATCTTCAAGAGGGCCACCTTGGTGGGCCGTTGAGGCCCCCCGCGGCATGGGCCGTATCCTCGCATGGTTAGGCGAAGTGTGTTTGGCTTTGTTGCGGGTTTTAAGTGGGGATTTCCCGCCTGTTAAAGGGGACCCCTAGGGGGTCGTCCCCGACACATCTTCCCACGAGTCCCGGGGCCCATGGCACCCCTAATCGCCAAGTCTTCATGGCTGCGCTCGGTGATGCCCCGTGGCCTCCTCGGGACGGCCCCGGTAAACCGTCGGGAAGACATCTCCTCCGACGAGCTCTCCGCTAATGCTCCACCAAACGAGAACCCCGGGGAGATAGAGATGCTCGACATGAGCGTAACCGCGAAGCGCAGCGAACGTCGCCGCGCCTCCACGACAACTTTCCCGTCCGCGTGAACCGGGCTCTCGAGGCGGTCAAGAGCGAAATACACACTACCCCCCGAGCAATGCCTCATGTCGATCCCGGCCGATCGCACGCCGAGGCGCGCGTCGGGGCATACGCGCCTTCGGAGAGGTCATCGCCAAGCTCGCCGAAGATGCCTACTTCATGCGGGTCGACACACGAAGAGTCAACCAACCTCCTCCACCCACGCACCGCGACAACGAAGCCACAAGTGCCGCCCCGCCAACAACGATCCCAACCGTACTCGCCGAGCTCCCCGCCGGGAACCCAACCGCACCCGCTCCAACGCTGCGGCGGACGTCCGACGCCGGCTAGGGACAACAAGTAGCCGACCGCGAGGTCGTCCCCCCCGTGTGCCCTCCCGCGCGGCCCGGCGGCGGCCACGACCCCGACGGCGGGCGCGGCGCCGGCGGAAGCTCCAACCATGGAGCCAACGGCAAAGGAGGGCCGGCGGCGGCGGCGGCCGCGGCGGTCGAGGCCACGCGAACAGCCACGCCTCCGGCGCCTCACGGCGGCTACGATGCCGCCCGAAGATTGAGGAGCCTGCGGGGCGGGAAAAGTCGACCACCGCGAGCGACGGCGACGACTTCCTCGCTCTTCTCTCAACGCAAAATCTGCACCTCACGCCAAGCACACAGCAAGAAGTCGAAAAAGCTAGCTTCACACACGAAGAGATCACAAGACGTGCTAGTCAATTTTCCCCGAAAATTAACAAAAGACAAAGTAGTTAAATTCCAAAACTTGGAACTTCGGTCTTCCAGGTGGTACTTACCCGAAAGTCTCCATATTTACGCTAGGAAGCCAAATGAGATGACACATAGCTATAAAAGAGTTATCCACAAAGAACCGAAACCATTCGGGGCTTTAAAATCCAAAAAGATAACATAGCCAAATAAGTGATGTGAGCATGACGATAGATCGGTCTTTATTTGGATAAAGATTACACGCGCGCAAGGTCGTGACCGATCCTCGTGATAAACAACGATAACAAAATGAAGTAAAAACATGGTCATAAATATGTAATAAACAAGCATGCATAGGTCCAAAGCACTAGTCTACCGCATGTCTAGATACCTTAAAACCCGTCAAGCATGATACCAAACAAATCTATCCACCGCATGATACAACTTGCTTGGGATCATGCCACCATCCATAAATAGATCTATCCACCGCATGATACAATCTAAATATGGAAAGCTAAAAACACACGATATTCAAGACATAACATATGAACACGTTTCACTCGTGAAAGCATAACCGAATACGGCCGCGACAGTCGATCGGGGTCCACGAAGAAGGAACGAGCATTACCAAACAAGATAAATCTATCAGATTGAATCAGAAATCTAATCCACCGGATGACTAGCTCCAAAATAACCCAAAAGCCTGCATCTACCGCATGATACTCAGCTCTTTCAAGATTTATACAAGATCTGGTAAGCTTGAACCCACAACACATAACAACCTAGATCGAATCGGTTTCGATTATTAAGGAACATGTGATCCATGTGTGATTGAAGCTATGTGTACGAACTTGAGTCGCATAAGGTGTTAACACCGAAATTTGGTCGTGGGTCCGACTTGTGGGTCCAACCCGGTGAGAAATCCGTCCGTAGGGAAGGAAGGTTTCTTCGGATGCATTTGGCGAGAAAAATCCGGGGTCGGCTATCCGCCTCCGTTCGGCAAATGAACTGTTGAGCTGATTTTGCGGGATTGTACGGTGACGTGGCTCAAACAGAAAGGGCGAATGGATAGATAAGCGATCGAGCTTAGAGATAAACTAGGTATCAAATCCATTCGAGGTTGTGCTTGGTAGGGTATAAATATGAACCCTGGATGTATGTAACAGATATACGTAATCATTCTCAATACAAACCGGCTTTACGCCAAACCCTAGAGTCCATTTGTCGTGTCGTCGAGTTCTTTGAGAGGGTTCATCGATCCGTCGACCTCCGTAAGTACCGGCAACCTTGTATCATATCTAGTGTCATGCGGTGGATTTAGATCTGATGCAAGTAGTATTGTTACCATGCTTAGTGTCATGCGGTAGATTCAAGCTTGGTTCAAGAGGGTTTCTTGTTAGGTCATGAGCCATGCGGTAGGCTAAGATCTAGCTTGAAGCTAGTTATCGGCTCTATTGAATTCTGGCAAGATTCAATAGATTCATTAAGTTACCCCGTGTTGCTTTGAGTTTTTTTGCTTTATGTTTAAATTCATGTAACACCTTTTTGCCCAATCTAGATGGGTTTGGATCGTCTTTATCCCTTTTGATGATCCTTATGCGGGTCGAGTTGGAAGCTTTAGTTAATTTGACGCGTGGATCACGTGCTTTCCGATAGCCGAAACCGAATCGATCTAGGTTGCCACATGTTGTGGGTTCAAGCTTGCTAAGGTTTGTATAAATCTTGAAAGAACCGGGTATCATGCGGTAGATGCAGGTTTTCGGGTTGCTTTGGAGCTAATCGTCCATGGATTAGATTTTCAAACCAATCGACGATTTATCTTACTTGGTAATGTTCGTTCCTTCTTCATGGATCCCGAATCGATTGTTCGGTGCCCGTGTTCAATTATGTTCTTCATGAGTAAAACACGTGCATAACTTATGCTTTAAACAATGTATGCTTTTAGCTTTCCATATTTAGATTGTATCATGCGGTGGATAGATCTATTTGTGGAAAGTGGCATGATCCCAAGCAAGTTGTATCATGCGGTGGATAGATTCGCTTGGTGTCGTACCCGACGGGTTTTAAAGTAACTAGACACGCGGTAGACTAGTGCTTTGAACCTATGCATGCTTTTCTATTACATACTTATGCTCGCGCTTTAACCTTATTCGTTATTTAATGATGATCACCACAAGGACCGGTCGCGATCTTGCGCACGTGCATCTTTGTCCAAACAAAGACCGATCATCGTCATGCTTACGTCATCCATTCGGCTATGTTATTTTTTCTTCTTTAAAGCCCCGAATGGTTTCGGTTCGGCGCGATAGCTCTCTATAGCTATATGTCATCTCATTTGGCTTTGTAGCCGTAAATATGGAACTGCCCGGTACCACCGAGCAAGTTCCAAGCTTTGGAATTTAACTACCTTGTCTTTTGTTAATTTTCGGGGAAAATTGACTTGCACGTCTTGTGACTTCTGCCCCCCGTGTGAAGCCGCGTGTTCGGCTTGCTGTGTGCTTGGCGCTAGGTGCATATTTTGCGTCAACACACTTTTTGGCACGCTGGTGGGACCACGTAGCCGAAAATCAAGATTCCCGACATCGGGGATATCATGGATGTCAACATCGAAGACCCTCTCTCCCGAACAACGGCAACGGTACCGGATGTCGTGGACCAATTCCAACAAAAGTGCTTGCTATCGTTCAAGAACAGGAGCGGCGTCCCGTACTTGAAAAATGAGATGCCCGGGTGTTGTTGCCGGGGAAAGTGACGCTACAACCCGGCGGGGAGAGGGAGGAATGCATGCAAGCGTTCGAGATACCGCGGAGCACGTCTAAGCGAGCACCACGAGCTTTCCCGGGTGCGTTCAAACAAATGATGGTGGTCGTCCTTCGGACTAGGCATGGAGCAAGCGTTCAACAAGACTCCCATTCAAGGGATCACCATGGAGGCGGGTGAGTCCGGTTCTCAACCGCCATTGCGAGCCGGCCTCCTCCGCGAGCATTGGGAGCCAAGCCTTCCCGCCCTCCTCCACAAGGTGCGGGAGGTCGCCCGCTCGCCCCCACTACGAGCGCGCGAGGGCGACCGGTCCGGCCCACCACCGCAGGGCGGCACGGGTCGGCCGCGTGCAACAGCGCGACCCCGTACCAGCCCCACATATGGAGAACGGCATTCGGCTCGCCCGGAGCCCCGCTTGCTTCGGGCCGCGAGATTGCTCTAGCAAGCAACAGATGCGAGAGGAATTTATACGGCGGAGGCTACCACGAGGTGGGGAACTACGGGCCATCGATGCTCTCCCGAATCGGGTTACGGACCACTGCGGGCACACGGAGGATGATATCCTGGCACGAGAAGATGGTCGACTTGATGCGAGAATCGGTTCGGCCTCAAACCAAAAATGCAAGGACCTATCTACATGCCCCCGTTCCCCGAGTGGTATTACAACGTGATCCCGCCGCCAAGGGTAAAGCCTCCGACGGAATTTACAAAGTTTTCGGGCGGGGATGATACGAGCACGGTGGAGCACATTGCTCGCTACCGATGCGGCTTGGAGAGTGCTCATCCGAAGAAGCGTTCGCAGTCGTACTTCCCCGCGTCACCGACGGTGCGGCATTCCAATGGTTTTCATCTTTGCCCCCTCAATCGGTTAGCACGTGGAAGGAGCTGGAACGGAAATTCCACGCCCACTATTTCGCGGCAGCTCGGAAAGAAGGCGATCGACCTCGCTACTCCGAAACGAGAGGCACAATGAAACGCCCTTGGAGTTCCTCGGGGGAGGTTTAGGGAAGTCAAGGGCATGTGTTTTTCGCTAAATGCGCCGGATGACCGCTTGGCCGACATGGCCGTCGCGGGATGCCTTCGGTCGTACGTGAGAAACCTGTTCGGCATGGAATTTGACAACTGGGTCAATCGTCCCAAAAGCCGTCATTGATGAGCAACCAAGCCTACGGTTTCAAGAAAGATGCCGGGTTCAAGAAACAACGCATGACATAGCAGATATCTACAACCAGTTCTCGGAAAGAGCCGACCAAATAGAGGATTCGATGATGACGAGGACATGGGTCGCGGCCGAAATCATGTGGGGAAAGAAGCCATTGACCATGAATCGTGACTGGGTCAAACAAACCAAAGGCACATACGATTTTGACATCACTAAAGCCGATAAGCCGTTTGAGCTCTTGGTGAAGGAAGGCGAATCGGATTGCTCCGAAGGGCATTCCATGCTTCGCCCGATGGAGTAAAGGAGAAACGTTACCTGTGGCTTCCATGAAAGGAACTCGCACTCCACCAACGACCGCAGGGTCTTCGGGATGAGGATCCGGAGAGCCATCCGGGAGGGACACCTCAAGTTTGATAAAAAGATGAAATCGGATGGCCACCCTTTTCCTCGAGAATATGGTAGGCTTTTCCGTCAACATGGTGACGGCCGAGGAGAAGGGCAAGGTCAAAGTCTTGACCTCGGCCGGGGCAAGGCAAGGGTGGAGCAAGATACCGAACGTCAAGTGACCTTGGAACAATTGCATGGTGAAGCCCCCCGCATTCTCAAGAGCCATGTCGAGATCGGGGAATCGTCCCGCAGCCAAGCCTAGGGTGACCACGCATATCCTCCTCAATAAGTGGCGGCGCCGGACGGAAAAGGAACACTACCGAGAAACGAGGCACGAGGAGGAGAGGCGCGGGGCCGAAGAGGAAGCGCGCGGGGAGAGATCCGGAGCAATACACGCGCGAGCGGAGCGCGCGCACCGAGGGGGTGCGCGTTCTTCGTGCACTGTGCCGGAACGAAGGGTTGAAGCCGCCCACGCCGAGAAACGCCCCGAGTGCGGTGATAGGTATTTTGAGTACAAAGGCGAGAGCGCGCTCACCGATCCGTCCATGAAAGAATTGGAAGGATACATCCTAGCGAGGATCGGCGTCAAAAAATTGAAATCATTGATCATCCCGTGAAGAGGCAAGCTGATTTAAGGTGGGCCGATCAAAAGAAAGACGAGGACGAGTACATCCGGAAAAGGGGCAATGGTGCCCGCCCGCGCCTAAGAAAGAGTTAGAAAAGGAGGGTTCAACGCTTGAGGAACCGCAAACCGAGGCGGGCCAGGATCCGGACAAGGCGGGTGTGGCGTCCAAAGGATAAACCCGAAGGATCAAATCGTTCGGCTCCGGCGTGCATGGTATATTTTCTCGCCGAATGAATTTATGGCTCCCGCTAATCAGGTTGTGCGGAGGAGGGCGTCCCCGGACGATGAGCGGATTGAGGGACTGATGGCGCAGCTGGTGCTAGCCAAGCAAGCCGTCTTCGACAAACCGGCCAAGAATCGACACATGAGGACGCTATACTTGAAGGGATATGTCAATGGCAAGCCATTGACCAAGATGTTTGTCGATGGCGGAGCGGCGGTCAATGTAATGCTGTACACCACCTTCAGAAAACTCGGTATGGGCCCTAGCGATTTGACACCTACAAGCATAATACTGAACGATTTCGCCGGGAATCCTTCAGACACCAAGGGATGCGCCCACGTGGATCTGATGATCGGGTCCAAGACACTGCTCACAACCTTCTTTGTTATCGAAGGTAAAGGGGCCTACAGCCTACTGCTTGGACGGGACTGGATTCACGCCAACTGCTGCGTCCCATCTACCATGCATCAGCAGCTCATCCAATGGGTGGATGATGATATTGAGGTGGTCCAAGCAGATGACTCCGTGAGCGTTGCAAATGTGGAACCAGCTTTCTGGGAGTATCAAGGCATTGACTGTTTCTCAGGGAAAGACTGGGGAGAAGGTCCTGTTGAGCCCTGTCGGCGATCAACGGCCGATTCAAGCGGTCGGCTCTTATAGTAATTTTTAATGGATAACCCCGTCGATGGCACCGATGGCAAATTGGGGTGAGGGTTCATGTCGGCCGACAAATTAGAAGAAGTTGACATTGGAAGCAGTGACAAACCAAGGCCGACATTCATCGGCGCAAACTTGCAATCGGACTTCGGGGAGGAGTTAATCAAGCTACTCAAGGAATATAAAGATTGCTTCGCTCGGGATTATTCGGAGATGCACTGGATGGGACCGTTCCATTGTTGAGCATCGGTTGCCAATCAAATCCGGTTTCAAACCATACAAGCAACCACCCCGGAAAATCTACAACGATGAGTTATTGGCCGATGTGAAGAAAGAGGTTGAAAGATTACTCTATGCAAACTTCGTTCGGCCATGCGGATATGCGGAGTGGATTTCTAATATTGTCCCCTGTCTACAAGAAGAATGGAAAGATGAGGGTTTGCATAGATTTCGTGGGATTTGAACGAGCTACTCCGATGGATGGGTACCCTATGCCCGTTGCCGATTTGTTCGGTTGACGCCGTCCTGGACACAAAGTTATCGGTTTCATGGATGGCAATGCGGGATACAACCAAATTTTTATGGCAATAGAAGATATATCAAAGACGGCTTTCGCATGTCCTGGTCATATAGGCCCGTTCGAATGGATAGTCATGATATTTGGGTTGAAAAATACCGGTGCAACTTATCGGCGAGCCATGAATTATATCTTTCACGAGTTGATCGGCAAAGTTGTTGAAATTTACATTGATGATGTCGTGATCAAGTCCCTAAGTCATGACACACATTTGGAAGACGTGAAAAGGACCTTAGAGTGCACCCGAAAGCATGGTCTGAAGATGAATCCAAACAAGTGCGCTTTTGGGGTATCAATGGAGAGTTCTTGGGATTTTTAGTCCACGAAGGGGGGATTGAAGTTGGCAAAAAGAGCATGAAGGCCATTGATGAAGTTGTCCCTCCAACTAATCTCAAGGAGCTGCAATCACCGCTCGGCAAAACTAATTTTGTAAGGAGATTCATTTCAAATCAGCACAAGGTTTTGCCGTTTTCTCCATTGCTGAAACTAAAGAAAGATCGAAGTTCACATGGGGCGACGAACAACAAAAGGCTATTGAGGAAATCAAACAATACATGAAGGAGCCACCGATCTGGTCCCTCCTCGCTTGGATAAGCCTTTCAAGGTGTACGTGGCGGCCGATACCCAAACCATTGGATCGGCCCTTATTCAAGAATTCGAAGGGAAGGAGCGGGTAGTAGCATATCTTAGCCGAAAATTACTTGATCCCGAGACCAGTATTCGGCTGCAGAGAAGCCGTGCCTCGTGCGTGTACTACTCGTGTACAAAGTTTCGGCACTACTTGTTGAATGCCGAATGCACTGTGTATTCAAAGTTTGATGTAATAAAACATATGTTATCTATGCCAATTTTGAATGGCAGGATTGGAAAATGGATCTTGGCTTTATCGGAGTATGAGTTAAAGTTCGAATCGGCAAAAGCTATCAAAGGTCAGATCATTGCCGATTTTATAACTGAACATCGTGACCCATCGATTGATTCGCTTGAAATTACTCCTTGGGCTTTATTTTTTGATGGGTCATCATGTGGAAAAGGTGGGGGAGTAGGGATTCTGCTGATTTCACCTAGAAGAGAGATGTTTGAGTTTGCCATCCCTATACGCCCCACGTCACCAACAATCGGCCGAGTACGAGGCATTGCTTCGGGGGCTTCAATATTTGAGAGAAGCGGGGGCCGTTTCGGTTGAGGTCTATGGAGATTCGTAGTTGGTGATCAAGCAATTGAACGGCCAATACGAGTGCAAAAGTGAAGCGCCGAGGAGTTATTACGAAGAATGCGGGGAAATCTTGAAGAGATTCCGGTGGTAACTTTACAACATATTCCTAGGGAACATAATGAAGAAGCAAATAGGTTGGCTCGGAGCGCCTCCGGTTACAAAGAGGGTCAAGAAGCATTTGCCGCGTACGTATGCGCACCGGGGAACGGATCTCGCGGAGGATGACCGGAGAAAAGAGATCGTTGACTATCTAAAGGATCCATCCCGAAAGGTCTCTAGGAAGCTCGTGTACAAGGCCATAAAATTCGTTCTTACGTATGACAATTTGTTTTACAAATCATTAGATGGGGTGTTGTTGCGATGCCCGGGTCCCGAAAGAAGCTAAAAGGATGATGAGTGAAGTGCACGATGGGATATGTGGAGCACACCAATCGGCCTACCGTATGAAATGGGTTATCGGGCAAGCCGGGTGCTTTTGGCTAACGATATTGGAGGACCGCTTTGAGTATTACAAGGGATGTCAAGACCGCCAGAGGTTCGGAAATATTCAAAGGGTCCCCGCGTCGGCATTGAATCCCATTATCAAGCCATGGCCATTCGGGGGCGGGGGTATAGACTTGTTTGGCCGGATCAATCCACCATCTAGCAAGGGGCATAAGTTTGTGCTTTTGGCTACGGATTATTTTACTAAATGGGTCGAGGCAATTCCGTCGAAGAAGGTGACGTCGGAAAACATAGTTGAATTTGTCAAGGAACACATCATCTATCGGTTTGGAATCCCTCGTACAATCACAACCGATCAAGGGGCCCAATTCGTGTCCGTGGAGTTCAAGGAGTTTGCCGAAAGCATGGGGATCAAATTATTTAATTCTTCTCCCTATTATGCCCAAGCTAATGGTCGGCAGAGGCTTCTAATAAGATCATGATCAAGCTTATACAAAAGAAGATCGACCAGAAGCCGAGGAGGTGGCATTCGGTACTCGGTGAAGCATTATGGGCTTACCGAATGGCCCCTCATGGAGCTACAATGACCTCTCCTTATGAATTGGTTTATGGACACCATGCGGTTCTACCTTGGGAGATACAATCGGATTCCAAGAGAATTGTGTTACGAAAAGATTTAAGCTCCAAAGATTACGGTGGTCTAATGATGGATGAGCTAGAAGATTTGCACATGATCCGTCTTAGGGCCTTGGAAAACATCAAGAGGAACAAGCCGCGAGTTGCCAAGTATTATAACAAGAAAGTAAAAGTCGAGCAATTTGCGAAGGAGATTTGGTTTGGAAGGCGTTATTGCCGATTGGAACCAAATACGGTGAATTCGGCAAATGGTCCCCTAACCGGGAAGGACCCTTTTGCGTGGTTAGATGCGTCCCCGGTAATGCATACATATTGAAAACTTTACTAGGAGAAGAATTTTCTGCTGCAATAAATGGAAGATATTTGAAGAAATATTATCCTAGTATTGAAATCGATCGGTGATCACCGGCGGTGGGATTACATGCATCGACACGGGAATAGCCGACGCTCGGAACGAGGCCGCCTCTAGAACAAAAAATTCACAAACGGAAGGAACGGCCATGTCGGTGCGGAATATGGTCCCGACACTAACCGGTAGATAGCGCCTAGGTCTACCCCTCAATGGTCGATGCCAAGCAACAAATGACACAAGGTTTTATCCTGGTTCCGGCCGAGGGGGCCGTACGTCCCGACAGGGGCGTGCTCGTGGCACTATATTGCTCGGCACGGGGTGCTTGTAGTGGGGCAAGTACAAGCAAGGCGGGAGAGGAAGCGTGGCTTCCAAGTCCCCGGTGGAGTGGGCGAAGATGCTGTGGGAGAATAAGAGAGTGAGTGCACGGTGTGTTGTGTTGAACTGAACCCGTTCGTCCCCCCGCGGCTGGGGGCTCGCCTCCCCTTTTATAGGCCAAGGGGGCGGCGAGTTACATGCACGCCGCGCTATCCAGCTACGTGGGGGTGCACGTCGTGCTACGCTGTAGAGTGGGCGGCCGTCCGGACGATCTTCGCTGCGGTCCGGCCATGATGGCCTACCCCGTACCCGAACAGTGGCGGTTCGAGGGTAGGAGGGCGGCAGACGGTGGTGCGTCTTCTGATAGGCTTCGAGGGAGGTGCTGATGACGGCTGGTACGGGGCACAGGAGCAGGCAGAACGGCGTTCCTTCCCAATGCGCTCCGCGGTAACGGAGTGGTTGCTACAGCGCCCGGGCGTGCGCCTGCGGTGTCGGGCGTGCGCCCACGCACGCGTGGGTACGGCGGCCGCGCCGTTGCGGTGACCGGGATGGCCATCCACCGGCCTAGCGCCCCCCACCCAACTCCTGTGGGGTCACGGGAAAGTGAAATCGAGGGTGCGCCCGGCCCCCTTTCGAGGGCTCGGGCGCGTTAGCCGTACGAGTGGGCGCTCGGTGTCACGGGACCGACACCGGCCGTACCGCACGGTCCATCTCCACGGTGGCGGGGATGGGCTCCTCCCCGGGGAGTTGGTGCGGCGGCACCGGGGTGCGAGCCCGGGCGCATGATGGCTCGTCTCCGCGGCGTCGGGCGTTAAATGCCCGTGTACGGGACCGGCGCACGCGTGCGGGGGCGCCCGTGAGCGTGGCGGGCCCCCGCCGAGGGCGGGGCGGACCCTCGAGCGAGACGAGACCCGCTCGAGGGGGGGGAGCGACCCTCGAGCGGGGCGGGACCGCTCGAGGGAAGAGTTGCCCCTCGAACGGGCGGAGCCCGCTCGAGGAGGAGGCGCGGCCTCGAGCGAGGGCGGAGCTTGCTCGAGGGGTCTTTTAAGCGGGCCGTCTCGGTGGGCCGCGGAGTCTACCGCCCGGGCCATGTCTGCGCGGTTAGTTACCCGCATGGTTAGTTACCTGCATGGTTAGGCTTAGCGTGTTTCGATGCCGAGGTTTAAGTGAGGGTTTCCCCATTGTTTAAGGGGACCCCTAGGGGCGGTCCCCGACGGTGCCCCCGAGCATCCGCGGGTTTGCCGTTGAGGCTCCCCGCGGATGCTTCGGAACCTACGATAGGACGTTCTTCCCTCCTTGTTTGCGAACGCTTTCCGTGGGGCCGCGTCAGCGGACCCGCGGGTCTAGCCCCCGAAGCCCTGCAGGAGTGTGAGTTCTCCTGTAGGGGTTAACCGCGAGAACTTTGGTCAGAAAGGCGTGGCACATATGCCAACCGGCATCGGCGGTGTTTCAGCCGGCTTCGGGGGTGCACGCTCCCCTGTCACTGTCTCCGGCGGGTGCAATTTCAAGGAGGTGTAGCCGTGCGTCAAGCCCCCGAGCCTTGGCCCGTTCGAGGCGATCGGGTCGAGCCTGACGACTTGTTTTTTAACGCGCCCTCGCCGTCCCTCCGCGGGATGGAGGGTGAGGTCTCCACGACTCCCATCGAGCGGGTCGCGAATCGCGGATTCCTCGTCGAGCCGCTAGCGGGTGGTTCGGGTGGACGCCCATGCCCCGTTCGATAAGGGTAGGCCGCGCGGTCGGAGACGCGTCCATGGAAGCGCTTGCGTGGGTTTGCTAGGTGGGGCTCGGTCCCGTTCGCTAGGGACCGAGGGCGCGGAAGCTCTCCCTCGGTGGGATCCCCCGGCTAGCTGCCCTCGCTGGCTCTCGAACACGACATGTGGGGCACCCTCGAGCCAACGGGCTCGAGGAACGGCTCGAATGCGCGTGCCTTCGTCGTCCCTAACTCTGTGATCTGAGGCGCCTGTTCGAACCCGTCGAGGGTCAGGCTTCGAACCTCTCGATCGCAAGGCCGTGCGGGGCCGTGTCTTGGCCAGCCCCGTCTTTTCACGTTTGCGGCCGTCGAGGGGTCCGGGCGTGCGCGACCCTCGAGGTGCTTCCCAGTTGGTGGCACGGCGTATGTGCCTTCCTTTAAGGGGTTGACATTGTCTCGAGCCAAGGGCTCATGCCGCTCGAGGGTCCGCCGTGGCATGGGTGCCCGCGGTTGCTCGCTCTACATCGAGCGAGGTCCCGGCGACCTTCTCACGTCGATATCCCATCGAGGGTTGACGTCATTTTGAGCCAAGGGTCATGCCGCTCGAGGGTCTGCCGTGGCATGGGTGCCCGCGGTTGCCTGTTCTACATCGAGCAGGTCCCGGGCAACCTTCTCACGTCGATACCCCATCGAGGGTCTCCTTTGCTTCGAGTCGAGGGTCATGCCGCTCGAGGGTTTCGCGTGGCATGGGTGCCCGCGGTTGCCTGCTCTACATCGAGCAGGTCCCGGACGGCCTTCTCACGCTGATATCCCATCGAGGGTCGCCTTTGTTTCGAGCCGGGGGTCCGCCCCGCTCGAGGGTGCTCCTTGCTTGGCAAGGGACCCGGCATTTAAATGCCTTGCGGTCGTGGCCGCGGTTTTGCAGCGCGGGCGCGCCTTTTTAGGCGGCGCACCGCGCGCGCGCGCGTAGTGGGCGGCGCGGCGAGGCGGATGTGACGGTTTTGCCTCGGTTGCCGCCGGTCTTTGCCTGTAATGATGATTACTCGCCCGCAAGGAGTTATAGCCGCCGCGGTCGTGGTGGGGCCCGCCCGTCGACGCGATGGGGAAGATTCCCCGCGCTAATGCTAGTCGGGGGCGTCCGCTCCGAGAGGTCGCCCGTCGCCTATAAAACTGCGGGGAGGAAGGGACGGCGGTTTTTTACCTTAGCTTCTCACCGTTTTCAGTCCCTCGCCCCTTCGCCTTCGTCTTGCTCTTGCCATCGCGCGGGCTCGCTGTTTAGAGCTTTTTCCTCCGCTCCTTGTCCTCCGCCTCTGCTCGCTTTCGTCCTCTTCATGGCGCCACCTCAGCTTCCCGTTAGGATCCTGGAGCCGTACGCCTGGGAAAGGTCGACGGTGACCCGGCTCGCCCTTGGCGAGCTGGTCGCCGCCGGCCAGCTGTCGGCTAACGAAGACGGGCGCCGGCGGAGGGATCGTGCCGCCGGCCGGCGCACCATGAGCCCAACCCGCCGGAGGGCTATGTGGTGAGCTTCCTCCGCTACCACGAGCGTGGCTTCAACGCGCCGGCGGCGAGCACCTTCATGCGGGCGATGTGCCACTACTACGGGGTGGAGCCGCACAACTTCGCCCCCAACGCTATCTCACGGGCGGCCACGTTCGTGGGCGTCCGCGAAGGGTACACCGGGGATCCCGATCAATCGGGATCTCGGGTTCACCTTTTCCGCGGGGAGCTCATCACGCAGCCCACATCGGAGCCGAGGGACCCGCGCGCGGTGCGCGCCGGTGGGATGTCGTTGGCCCGCGGGGGCGGCTCAAGGATTTCTACATCCCCCCGCACCATGACGACGAACAACGCCGGGCCGGGAGCGGGGATGGTTCTACCGCGTAACGCCGAGCCCGGCCTTCCTCCCTACACCGGCCGGGGGTGTTCAAGAAGAGGCCGGACTCCCGGGGCTACGGGGTGTCTACGGCCCAAGCATCGGGCGCGGCAAGAGTCCGTCCTCGCCGCCTGCGGCGGGCCGGGCGAAGCACGGGCTCAACGCGATGGGCGTCCTCGCCTTCCTCCACCACCGGCGGGTCGTGCCTCGATGCGCGAGGCCACTCGCATCTTCGAGATGACGGAGGCGGCCAACCCCGTCGACCTCGGCGAGGTCGCGGATGCTCCCGACGCCGCTGGAGCGGCCGTACGCGCTCACCCGGGCGCGGAACGCCGTCGACACCCGGACGCCGCCACCGCGGGTCGGACCCCCGTGGGACATCGAGATGCTCCCTACGGGCCCGCGGGTGAGTTGGGTTCCTGATTTTGTCTTAGTTTTTGGTCTTGCTTTCGTTTCCTGATTCGCCATTGTCGCTCTTGTGCGCAGGTGGTGGAGTTCAACATCGCCAAGTCCGTTCCACCCACCCCCGACTCCCCGTGCGCTCGGCGGGCGGCGCGGCGGGAGCGACAGAGAGCGGGCGGCGCGCAAGAGGGAGCACGCCGTGCGTCGCCAAGCGCGCCGCGACCGGCGGGCCGCGGAGTACCGGCGGCGCGAGGAGCCGGGGCTCTCCTCCCGGACATCGAGGAGCCCTCGTCCTCGGAGGAAGACGAGGAGGAAGAGGGCGAGGGGGAGGGCCCCTCGCACGGTGGCAGCCGCGCCCCCGTCGCCGAACCCGCGCGCGCGTCGGGGGTGGCTTCATCCGGGGCGGGCGCGCCGGCGCCCGCCGCCGTGCAATCGTCGTCGTGGGCGGCACGTGCCGCGGAGGTGCCGCGCGCGCCGCGGAGGCACGTTGTTGACGGTTAATAATTGTATCAAAGTTCGTTCGTGACTCGCAAGCGTACAAGTCTCCCGTCGTAGTCAAGGGACCCTTCGTCCCTCGAGTGGTGAACCCAAGGTATCGAATCCGTGGAACAAATGTGTGACGCAAGACTTAATCTATTAAAGCCAAATAACCGCAACCTTCAATAAAGAACCGGATACATCTAAGTAAAAGAAACAAAACAGATCTAATCTACTAAAAACCGGAGAAAACAAAGTAAGATTGGGTAGATAAACCGATCTAGAGAGATCGGGGTAAGCCTTTTGTTGAAGTTCCAAGCAAGAGAAGAAGTAGCAAATCGAATCTTAATAAAAGCCTCTTTAAATCGTGGTTTCCCGTCCAAATCCGAAAACATCCGCCTTTCGAGACCCCCGTTCTGTCACAACGTATCCCTATTCATGCGGGGAGCTTAGGGCGAGTCAAAAGACAAGTCGAGATTCTTTCGGAGGATCCGGCGTGTACCTCTAGCCACCGCGGCTACAAGAACACCCTATGTAATCTATCTCGAGAATAGAATTGGAATAAGCAAATCCGATCGAAAAACGAAATCTTCGAGGAAACACTTGATCGCTGAGAAAAGATTCAACTTGATAATTCAACTATAACAATGATACATACACAAGATCACCACCGGGATCCTTCCTTGATCTTGCTTCTAGCTCGGGAACTCCGACGTGGTCTTCCGTGCAAGGTTCCCACGTCGGCTAGGGAAACCCTAGTCAACTAGCTCGACCCTCTCCTCTCCTAGATGGTGTCCCTCTCTTCTCTGCTTCTCGGCGGCCGAAGACGAAATCTTCTCTCGCGTGGCTCTCGGTCGGGGGACTATAAATAGCCCGATTGGCGGCTAGGGCAAAGGGCGTCGGATTTGGGCCCTAAATGGGCACGGGGCCGACCGGATCGGGCCGGCCGGCCCGGGCCCATTTAGGCCCGGCCCGCGGGCTCCTTTGCCCGAGGTCGGTTCCCTTGCTTCCCGGATGCTTCCCCCTTCTGCATACGGGTCCATGTCGTCGGTTTCTCTCCGAATTGGACTCAACTCCTTGTCTTGGAAGATTCGAGCACTTTTCTCGGTCGGGTCCCCGGAGTATGTCGTCTTCTCGGATCAAGTCCCCGCTTCTTGGAGTTAATTTTACTTCATTGCATGACTTGTTCGGGGCTTCAAAGTCTTGTCATGAGGTGCTTGATGAACTTATCCCGAAAGTCTTGCATTCAATACTAAATCCCCGCATAAACATTAAACTCCAAAAACGACATGCACACGTGAACTTGTTATACCACGGGGGTTAGTACCAATGGATAAGGTATAAAACTAATGCCAACACCGAAGGTAAACTCATGGCTAGGTTGACGGATTTTCACCGTCAACATCTCCCCCATGCTTAAACCTTGCTCGTCCTCGAGTAAGCCTTCGATGGATATCATCATTGCTAAACAATGTTTAAACTTTGCACTTGATTACACATGAGTAAACATAATGCTCTCAAAATTTAATTCATTAAAGTTCCATAATGTACTAGCCTTCATCTCTACGGAGGGTAGATTCTTATTAAGCTTATCCCACAAGTATTAATCATGCTCACAAAGTTTTAAACGAGATCTCGAATTTTTGAAATGAAGAACGAGATAAAGAAAAGCTAAACCAAATTCACAAATTTAAATCATCTCGTGTATTGCTCATAAACTCTCATCTCACTTGTCTCTCAAGCCTATATATTCAACTCCTTTCCTTCTCATATATATGTGGTAGGCTTTATATGGAGCTTTGGGAAAGTTTAGTCCTAACAAGAATTTATAAATGAGGTGTTGTCAAAACAAGACAAGCTTCTCATGGTCTTACCGAGACTCGTCAAAAAGGTCATTGGAAAATAATGTTAAATCAAGGAGGGGAAAGAGAAAAATACACACACTTTTAGATGAGTGGACATGTGCAAATGGCAAAGAGTGATCCCGAGGCACAAAGAAAGTCCTCGTTATCGGATTGCACATGGTTGGAAAATTGAGAATGGATCTTTTTATCTTGAAGCCTTGAATGCACTCCTAGAGAACCGGGGAGTTCACTTTACGCACAAATATATTTTTTTTCCTTTCTCATTCTTTTCTTTCTTTCATTCATTCATTTTTTCTTGCCTCGTCATATATAGTCCATGACTTTCACAACGAAGTTTTGATTTTTTATACCTTGAAAGTCATGAATATCACTGGATTTTTTTTTCTTTCATCATTATATATATTTTTTTTAAATACTCCCTTTTGAACTCTAAAACTGCACCGTACCTACCTCCTCCCCCATGCTTAGACGTTGCTCGTCCTCGAGCAAAGAGGCGAAAAATAAGGTAGGTACCGGAGATAATTTTCCTTGGAGAGATACTTGAAATCTTCAACGTTGGCACCGTCTTGCGATCTTCCTTGAATTGATGATCCATCCTCAATGATAGGTTGTGGTCAAGGAGGTAGTCACAAAAAGATGATATTTGGTTTAAGGGTGGATATCCGGCGAAATTTGTGAGATCACCGATGCGGGGATACACAATGCACGGATAAAAGGCTAGCAAAAAGATAGATACGCAAAAACGGAATGACCAGCTTCTTAGTCCCGGGCCGGAGAAATCAAGGCCTGCAAAAACTCACTCAAAAATAAATCTTGTACACTAAGGTTCATGCACTCAAATATATATAAGGCTTTGGATAGGTTGAGCAACACACAAGTGATATTTGTGACAAGGCTAGCAATATTTTTGAGCATAAAAGACATCTTCAATCCATTCATAACTTGAGAGCACATAAAACACTATGGGTCTTTATTTTAATCATAACCTCCGCTGAAAATTAAGCTAGCATTTAAATAAATTCAGATCTGTATTTTTAAGAGAGCACTAGCTTAAACATGCATAAATCAACTACAAAGATGAACAAAGCTGCAATTTTAATCATATATCAACATGGCACGAATTTTGTAACTTTTCCAATGATATAATCAAGGTGGTGACTTTATTAATGGTGATATCAAGTTGAAATACACACTGAAAATAAACATACATGCTTGCTGAAAATTAAATAAAAACAGAAAAATACTACGCAAACACACATAAGCAAAAGCTGAAAATTACAGAGAAATAGAAAAGAAAAGAAAACTAAAGTTCCTAAATCTTCTAGTCCTCCGCCGGTGGTTGATGTTGATAGTCTTGATAATAATACCCTTGCTCATAATATGGTTGGACGCTTCCTCCGTCGAATTGATTTGGCTCCACAAGGTGAAGGCGTCCAAGTTCAAAGGCAATATTTGCGTTGCCTTCACCGAGTTGGGCTGCGTTGGATTGGATGGCTGCGATATTTTGAGCATTTCTTGCAGCATACCCTCCAATAATGGCCATGCTTTGTTGTGGTTGGGGATGATGAGCGTAGGACTCCGCGAAGTTGGCGTTGGGCACAACATAATTTTGTGGGGGTACCGGTGCACCACCCCCCATGCTTGTTGTTGAGACCCTCCGTAATAACTTGGCGGAGGAGGAACCCCGCCGGATGGTTGCACATTGGGTTGTGCTCCACCCTCTTGTGCGGAGGATGTTCCCTCTTCTACGATCCTTCCTCTTTTGTTCTTCCTTGCAGGGACAAGTAGTCCCTCTTCCAACCAATCTTCCCTTCCTTCGGTGAAAAGCCTAAGCCTCTCATCCGGAAGAGGGAGGTTCACAATGGCCAATCGGTAACCTCTTCTCTCATCTCCACTAATGTACTTGCCTTGCCGCAAGTACTCAAAACCGAGAGAGGTACCACGCAAAAGGTGAGCGGGGTTTCTTGCGATCCCCGGTCGCAAGGAAAAAGCCAACATGGAGAGATAACACCCCGAACCAATATCACTAGCCCCCGATGTTGCTTCACAACACCAACGGTTGATCATGAGGTAAGAGGGGTCAATTGGCTGCCTGGCAATTAAAGCCGAGTATAGCCAATTCAACTCCGTGTCGGTCACCTTTGTTTCCCTCATCCTCCCCAATACCCTCTTGCACATCCAAGAGTGAAATATCCGGATAATGGGGTTGCGGATGCTTTTGCGTTGTTGATGGGCATCTCCGGAGATCATGCCCCAAAATTCCGCCAACATGCCGGGAGGCACGTCAACTTTCTCCGAGCGCCCTTGTGGAATCCAAGCAGCTCCCTTACGTGCTCGTAGGGAACCACTTGTTGGATTCCCTCCAAACGGAATGACAAGCTTTGCACCCCATCATCATCAACGATGGGTGCAATAGTCATTAAAATTTCCAAGGTGTAACCCAAGTGGGTGTCCACCGAGATTCCGTTGGAGAACTGAACCCACCCGAGGTGCCCCAACATGTAGTTTATGTCGGTGCGAAAACCCAAGGTGTGGAGTGCTTGGTCGTCGAGCTCGACGTTTGGCACAAGCCTCTTCTCAAGATTGGCGAGCCTATCCTCCTCCGCCGACATGATGATGAAGCCGTACGAAGATTGTGTCGGGGGTGTAAGGAGGTGGTGCGGTTGAGCGAGTCGATCGTCGTGGTGGCGCGGGCTGCTCCTCCGTGTGCCCACGAGGTTCGGTGAACCTCATGGAAGTGCTTCTCGCAGCCCTCATCCCACCAAGGAGGAGAGCGTCGTTCCTCCTCGGTGGTGCCGTGTCCGTCTCCATGCTCCGGGGAGACTCGGAAACCGAGTGCCTCCTCGAAGACGTGGTTGATGACGGCTTGGACGACGACGAACTCTTCTTCTTAGAGAAGAGACTTGTGGTCTTCTTCCACATGCTTGCTGCACTCTCTCTTCAACTAAAAATCCGGGTTGCAACCGGTAAACTAGGCACTTAAACTCTTTGCTTCGGATGTGGACTTTGAGTGGATTAGGGAGGTGGATTTTTTCTTGAGCTCTCAAGCTTGGGTGGTTGGCTAAGTCTACGGAGGTTCTGAGCACACAAACTTGAACACACAAACAAGGGAAGGAGAGGGAAGCTTGCTGCAGAAGACGGGCGCCGGGGGACGCCATTTATAGGGCAGGCCGGCCGGCCTAGGCCGGCCAGCCCGGGGTGCTCCGGCTCCTCCTCGGCGCGTCTTTCTCCCAGCACGATCATTTCGCCTCGCAACTTTCCCGCCCGCGTGCTCCACGAGTTGCACCGCCCAAACGCTCTCGTCCACTCCTTTTCTTGAATTATTGGTCCTCCCACTTGATGCTCCATGCTTTGGGTCATGTCCATGCTCCCTAGCTCCACTTGCTTCACATGCCACCATGAAAATCCTGCAAAGTTGATGCTTGCTGCCCACCATGCTTGTCCTTTGCATGTGGAATTGGTGAAAGTTGATAAAGGGGAATCCAATGGTGCATGCATAATTAATTCAAACTTGATTGCCTACATTTAGGTGTGTTTAAGGTTAAGCACTCCTCTAATTCGAAATTTAAAATATTTTTCAGAGCCATGCAAGAGCTCAAGCATAATTTTGGAGAAGTTTTTAAATCATTAAAAACAAATGTAAGTCGAAAATATTTTTCGACTACGTCGATTTTGGTCTTACCGGAAAAGTTTGCTTTCATCGGTTGAGAGCGAACGTTTTCCGGCTTGATCATGGGGGCATAGGTTTAGTTTCTAATTTTGGCTAAATAAGAAAGATTTTGAACAGAACAAAATTAGAATAGGCTTAGAAAAATTCTAATCCTAGAGAAACCAAAGATAAAAAATTTTTAAAACCAACCAAAAGCTGATTTCTAGGTTCACGCGAGTCCTACCACGTGCTGAATTTTTATAACATGAATATAAATCGTGGCTCTACTCGTGTGGTTTTAGCATGAAAAATAAGCCAACCTCAGCACCATAATGAGGGTGAAAGGTTGAGCTAAGGTTCTGAAATTATTTGGTTGAGGGGTTTCTCGAAAAGAAAAGAATTAAACAAGCACATAGGAGGGTTCATGCAAAGGGTTTATGATAAAGCAAACATTCAATCAAGAATTATGTCTCTAATATTGTTCAACCACTTCTAAGTCTAATATCTTTGCGTAGTAAAACTCAAAAACTAAATTATTAAAAATACTCGAAAAACCTGGAATCGGGTTGTCCTCCCGTAGCTTATTCTTGACTCGACTTGACGAAACGGGTTGCCTCCCGCCTAGCGCTTCGTTTATAGTCTATAGCTAGACTTCTTCACTTGATTACTCCGGATCAACGCCCTTTGCGGGCGTTGCAATCTTGGGTACCCACTTCCGCACCATCTTGGGCACGGGCTTGTCTCTTGGCTTGGCTGTCTTAGTCATTTTTTTGGTCTTCACAGTCTGCTTCTCTTCCTTTTTCTTGACGGATGCAACACCTTCTTTGATTTTCGTTACGTTCATTTTTTTCGGCTCCTTCTTCTTTTTCAGCGCCTCCGTTTGTTTTGGTTCTCCCTTCACTCCAATCATGTTGCATGCCTCAATCCTTGGACGGAACTTGAAGGAACTCCTTTCTCCGTTGATATCGAACATGATCTCCCCCTTGCCAACATCAATAGTTGCTCCCACGGTCTTGAGGAACGGCCTCCCTAGGATGAGCGGCGGCTTCTCCCTCTCTCCCATCTCGAGCACAACGAAGTCGACGGGGATGAAGTGGTGTCCAATCTTCACGGGTACATCTTCAGCAATGCCCAAGGGATAGCGAATGGAGTTGTCACCCAACTCCAAACATATTCCCGTAGGCTCCATCGGCAGGGTAGCTTCTCGAACACATCCCTCGGCATGACACTCACACTAGCTCCAAGGTCGCATAACGCCTTCTCGAAGTTGAAAGAACCAACTGAACATGGAATTGTAGGGCACCCGGGGTCTTTTTGCTTCTCTAGCCCATAAGCAATAGCTGCACTACACTCCTCGGACATCTTGACATGATCTACCCCGAGTGTTGCTATCTCATATTTATTTGCAAGTATGTCTTTAAAGTAACGAGAATATGTAGGTACTTGTAGGGCATCTAGTAATGGCATGTTGATGCTAAGTCTACGCACAACTTCCACAAACTTCTCAAAGTGGTTGTCAAGTTTACCTCGGAAGTAGCGTGGCTTGAGTTGCGGTATCCTCGTGTCATCCTCCGGCATCTCGAATTCGGGTTCCTCGGTGACGATCCCCGTAACCTTCTCTTTAGCGGCTCCTTTCCACCTCGGTGGACGGTTTAAGCTTCCTTGCTCCCGCGGAACGTTCCGGATCTTCGGTCTCCTTCCCCGAACACGTTTGAATGGCCTTCGCCGATTCGGGACATTTGGGTTGTCCCGAAGCTTCCCTTCATCATTAGTGAGGCGCCCCCGCAAGTTGTCCAACTTGCGTCTCGAGCATCTTCATCATGTTGAGCACTTGATGATTGGAACTTCCGACCTCCGTCACTTTGCTATCGATGTTCTCCAACACCTTGTCTATGGTCTTGAACTTGGTGACGGTGTCCTTGTTGATCTTAGCTTGCTCATCCATGAACTCCTTCAATTGTATCCGAAGTGGAACCGCGTTAGGAATAGATGAGCTTGCATTAAATTGAGGCCTACCTTGCCCGTAGCGGAAGTTCGGCAATTCTCCCTTCCTCATGTAGTCGAGCACTTTGGCTTCCTCCTCGACAATCTTTGCGGACATGGCCATACTCTCCACATTCTTCGCATGTGGACCTTGCTTCGGCGGCCTTCAAGTCTTGAGCCTCTTTCTTTTCTATCTCCATCTTCTCCAACCTCCTCATGAGCGAGTCGATCTTGCCTTCAAGTATGTCTTCCTTCTCCACTTGCAAGACTCCTTTGACGTTCCCCATGGGTTGAGCCGGGTGTAGGCGCCCTGATGACGCCCACGTGTCATTATCCGCGACCTTCTTGAATAGCGTGAAAGCTTCCGTCGGTGTAAGCTCGATGATAGATCCTCCCGCCGATGCATCGATGATCGTCCTTGACGCCATGGTGAGTCCTTGATAGAACTTTTGCACGAGGTCTTCTTTCGGGAACTTGTGATGTGGAACCGCCCCGGTGTACTCGTTGAAGCGCTCAAATGCCTCCGAGATAGTTTCGTAGGATATTGAACAAAGGTGGCAATCTTATTACGCAAGCTTTGAGTTTTACCCGTGAGTAGTATTCCTTCATGAAAGCCTTCATCAACGTGTTCCAATTTTGCACCGTCTCCGCCGGTTGAGAGTGGAACCATTGCAACGCCTTCCCGAGTAGTGAAAACGGAAAAAGCCTTGCCCTCATTTGATCTTGAGTCACCCCCTCCATGTTGAAAGTCTGACATAGTTGAATGAATGCTTGGAGGTGAAGGTTCGGATCCTCTTTGCCGGTGAAGGGTGAGTGTTGCACCATGCGGATTGTTGAGGTCTTGATCTCGAACGGTCTTCCGATCTCGTCGAGGTTCAAGATTGGTAGGTCGATGATGTCTGGGGTGCATAGCTCCCCAATCTTGCGTTCTTCCGGTGGTTGGTCACCCATCGGTGGACGTCGGTTCTCCCGCGGACTTTGAGGTGGTGAATTCTCCGGAGATTCCTGCGATCCTTTGTCTTCCGACTCCGAATCTACAAAATCCAGCTTTTTTAGCTTGATGTGCTTCGCGTCTCCTTAGCCTGTAAAGTTTTTCTGGATCATCCACAAAATTATTGGGTTTGTTGGAGAGGTAGCCGTCCATCTCCTCGTTAGGGTTAGCAATAAACAAAGTATGCGAAAAAAACTAGAAAACAAAACAAATCTATAAAGACTAGAGTTAGACAAACTAGATTAGATGTATTTCGGGGATGATCGAAATTTATTAGATGCAAAAATAAAACAAAATCAGTACTGAAAATTACAAAAAAAAGCAATAAAAAATCAAATCTTGATCACTTGTTCCCCGGCAACGGCGCCGTAAAAAGGGGCTTGTTGACGGTTAATAATTGTATCAAAGTTCGTTCGTGACTCGCAAGCGTACAAGTCTCCCGTCGTAGTCAAGGGACCCTTCTTCCCTCGAGTGGTGAACCCAAGGTATCGAATCCGTGGAACAAATGTGTGACGCAAGACTTAATCTATTAAAGCCAAATAACCGCAACCTTCAATAAAGAACCGGATACATCTAAGTAAAAGAAACAAAACAGATCTAATCTACTAAAAACCGGAGAAAACAAAGTAAGATTGGGTAGATAAACCGATCTAGAGAGATCGGGGTAAGCCTTTTGTTGAAGTTCCAAGCAAGAGAAGAAGTAGCAAATCGAATCTTAATAAAAGCCTCTTTAAATCGTGGTTTCCCGTCCAAATCCGAAAACATCCGCCTTTCGAGACCCCCGTTCGTCACAACGTATCCCTATTCATGCGGGGAGCTTAGGGCGAGTCAAAAGACAAGTCGAGATTCTTTCGGAGGATCCGGCGTGTACCTCTAGCCACCGCGGCTACAAGAACACCCTATGTAATCTATCTCGAGAATAGAATTGGAATAAGCAAATCCGATCGAAAAACGAAATCTTCGAGGAAACACTTGATCGGCGAGAAAAGATTCAACTTGATAATTCAACTATAACAATGATACATACACAAGATCACCACCGGGATCCTTCCTTGATCTTGCTTCTAGCTCCGGAACTCCGACGTGGTCTTCCGTGCAAGGTTCCCACGTCGGCTAGGGAAACCCTAGTCAACTAGCTCGACCCTCTCCTCTCCTAGATGGTGTCCCTCTCTTCTGCTTGCTTCGGCGGCCGAAGACGAAATCTTCTCTCGCGTGGCTCTCGGTCGGGGGACTATAAATAGCCCGATTGGCGGCTAGGGCAAAGGGCGTCGGATTTGGGCCCTAAATGGGCTCGGGCCGACCGGACGGGGCCGGCCGCCGGGCCCATTTAGGCCCGCCCCGCGGGCTCCTTTGCCCGAGGACGGTTCCCTTGCTTCCCGGATGCTTCCCCCTTCGCATACGGGTCCATGTCGTCGGTTTCTCTCCGAATTGGACTCAACTCCTTGTCTTGGAAGATTCAAGACTTTTCCGGTCGGTCCCTTGAGTATGTCGTCTTCTCGCATCAAGTCCCCGGCTTCTTGGAGTTAATTTTACTTCATTGCATGACTTGTTCGGGCTTCAAAGTCTTGTCATGAGGTGCTTGATGAACTTATCCCGAAAGTCTTGCATTCAATACTAAATCCCCGCATAAACATTAAACTCCAAAAACGACATGCACACGTGAACTTGTTATACCACGGGGGTTAGTACCAATGGATAAGGTATAAAACTAATGCCAACACCGAAGGTAAACTCATGGCTAGGTTGACGGATTTTCACCGTCAACACACGCGCGGCGGACGCGCCCGGCCGCGCGTCAAGTGTGCCCGCGTGCGGGGGGGAGCGTGCCCGCGCGCGCGGCGTCGTCGTCAAGGGGCACGACGGCGGGCGTGCCTCCGCGCGGGGCGAGCGTGCCCCCGCGCGCGATGGCGCCTTTGGGAGGTGCGGCATCGGGCGCGCCCGCGCATGGGGCGGGCGTGCTCGCGCGCGCGGTGGCGCCGTCGGGAGGCGCTACGGCGGCGCGGCACCGCACCGGCCTCGTCCGCGGAGGCCTCGAGGAAAAGGAAGCGGGCCTTTTCCTCTGCGAGGTAAGGGGCCTGTCCTTCTTCGTTTGGTTTGGTTCGTCGATGACTAAGTGCTCTGACCCTCCGTTCGTGCCTGCGCAGGGCGGTGCCAACCGTTCCTCCTCTTGCACCGGCCAAGGTGTTGAGGACGGACGCATCGATCCCCACCCGGCGGCGCTCGTCGAGGGGGTCGCGCCCGGGGACAAGCACGGCGGCGGGTACGAGCTCGCAAGACCCGGCTGGGGCCTCGAGGCCCCGCCCGGCCGCACCGCCTCGCGCGGCGCGCGCGCGGGAGGCCGCCGGGGACGGCCGGCGCCGGTCGTCACGGAGACACGGGGCGCGGCGGCGGCCACGGTGGAGGTGCGGCCCGCGGTGGGCGCCACCGCGGAGGAGGCGGAGCGGGCGCAACCCGCGGGAGCGCCCGTGGATACGGTGGTACGGCCGCGAGGTGGCGGCCATGGCGGCGCGACGGGCGCCCGCGGCCGCGGAGGCGCGAGGTGGAGGTGCCGGCGGAGGCGGCCGCAAGCGGCCGCGCCCGCCGGCGGTTGCGGGCGGAGGTGGTGGAGCTCTCGGATGACTCCCCGCCTCCCCGGGTGGAATCGCTGAGCCACCGGCCCACGAACTCCCCCCGAGCCCCGGAGGGGGCCCTCGTGAGGCGGCACGAGGGTCACCCGGTGGTGGGGGGCCGAGGGCATGGTGCCGTGGCCTCGTCCTCCCACGCCGGCCGCCCCCGCCCGGGTGGGAGGGGGCCGTCGAGGATCCCCCGGCGTTCTGCCGACGCCCGGGGGAGCAGGAGCTCGGGGGCGAGCTCCGAACCACGGCGCCACACTCAACCGCGCGTTGAACGAGGCGCTGCAAGTCCACGGCGGCCCGGCCTGGCTCGTCTTCCGGTGAGTCATGATTGCTCGTCTCCCTTTTTGTTTCCGTATGTTGCATTCAAGCCTTGGCGCTTACGGGATTTGACGCGTGGATGCCAGGAGCTCGAGCGCCGTGCCCACGACAAATACGACGCGTTCGACCGGGTGAACGCCGAAGCCCAGCGGCTCCGGGAGCAATGCAGCGCTTTCGACGCGCTTGCGGATGCTCTCAGGACACCGGACGGCTGGCTAGCGTACCGGGCGATGGCGTGGTGCGACGAGCTCCCGGGAGAGCTCGGGGCGGTCGCGCGCGCGCCGCTCGAGCCTCGAGCGGATCCGCGCGGCCCTCGTCGATCGTGGACGAGGCGATGTGTAATGCGGACCTAGAGAAGACGCGGACGCCGGCCGCCAACCGGGAGGCGGAGGTGGCCACCGCTCGCGCCGAAACTCCGGGAGCTCCGCACGTCGCCGAGGGGGCGCAGCGCAACAAGGCCGAGCCGAGGAGCCGGCGCGCGGGTTGGAGCGGCGCGCCAAGGAGGCGGACGACCCGAAGGCCGCCCTCGATGCCAAGGCCGCGGCCCTCGTCGTCGCCGAGGAGCGGCTCCCGCAGAGAGCGCCGCCCGCCAAGGGGCTGAGGAGCGGCTGCAGCAGGGGCAGGCCGCCCTCGTCGATGCCCGTGCAGCGCTGGAGCGGGAGCGCGCCGCCCACGAGGGGACGCGGAAGTCGTTGGAGGAGCGGAGCACCGCGCTCTCCAAAGTTGAGGACGAGGCGCTCGTGCTCAGCATCAGCAATGCCAACCAGGAGCTGGCCCTCCGCGAGCAGGGCGAAACCGTCCAGCGCCTCGAGCTGTCGCTCGAGGCCGTGCGCCGGGACTTCGAGATGGAGAGGAAGCAAGTCGAAGGTGAGCCACCGTTTGACTCTTGCTTGTTGGTTTTGTTTGGGAACTCGCATTCCCTTTTTCTGATTTCTTCTTGTCTTGTCGATTCCAGGCTTGCGCACCGCCTTGGGGCACGCGGCTGAGCGGGCCGAGGCGCCGGCGCTTCCTACGACTCCTCTGAGCAGGAGTTGCAGGAATTGCGCGATGCGGCCCTCGAGACCTGCCACGTCGTCGAGGAGGGCGAGGCCCAGGCCGGCAGCTCCCTCTCGGCCGCCGTCTGCGTGCCCTCGGTGGCCATGTCACCGAGCGGATGCGCCGGCCGTTGCGGCCGCGGTGTCCCGAAGGCCCTCGGAGTGGTGCGATCCCACTACGAGGTGAACTTCGAGGCGCTGGCGGAAGGCTACGTCGTGCCCGAGGGCGTCGAGGATGAGGTGGCCATGGAGCGCGCGGATGCGCTCGCCGCCGACGCCGCCGGTCGCTCGCCGAGGCCTTCGAAGAATTCCTCTTCCCGACGCCGCCGATGCCGCTCGCTCCACCCGCCTCGAAAGCATCCGGGCGCTAGGCCCATTTTTTGTTTATGTGTATCGAACGCCCCGGCCTCGTGGCCTTTTGTAAATAAACAATTCGTTTCATGAACATGGGCATTTGATGTAAATGAAATCATTTGCTTATCACGCTTTTTGTTTCTCCTTCTTCCTGAGTAGATTCTAGTTAGGGGAGTTCGATTTTCGTAGGGGGGCCGCTGGGTTGGAGGCGAGAGAGAAGGGCCATAGCCGCGCGGCGTAGGCTATCTCTGGCTCGCACGCTCCTTCCACTGTGCCGCCCGCGCCCGTTCGAATCGTGGCTCGAGGTTGAAGTAAGAAACAAACTTAGCGCGTGTGAGTTGTTTTTTACTTTTTGCGCGAAAAATGGGACCATTTTGGGGGGGGTGCCCCCCCGCGTAGCCCCCGAGGGTAACTTGGGTTTCGGGGGAAAGCCGAGTTGCCCTTTTATTAGACTCGGCGGGCAAGTGTTCGAGCCACCAACGACGAAGTGATCATCCGCAACTTGCCCCCCGCACCCGGGCGACGCGGCCCGACATGGCTCGAACACTTGCCCGCCGGCCCGCATCCATAACCGGGACGATCTAGTCCACACGTTCGTGGGCAACTTCCGGGGCACGTACGTGCACCCCGGGAACTCCCCGGGACCTACGCTCCCCGCACGCGAAGCCCGGCGAGTCGTTGCGGGACTTCATACGGCGCTTCTCCAAGCGCTGTACGGAGCTCCCCAGCGTGGCACAGTCCGAGATCGTGCACGCGTTCCTCGAGGGCACCACGTGCCGGGACCTTGTGCGCGAGCTGGGACGCAGTCCGCCCACGGACTCAAACGAGCTGTTCGACATCGCCACCAGCTTCGCCTCCGGAGAGGAGGCCGTGGGGGCAATCTTCGACGGCAAGAAGGGCAAGCGCTCCGAGGACGCGCCCGCGGAGGCGCGGGCCGGGTCCAAGGAACCGCGCCGCAACGACAAGCGGGGCAAGAAGGGGAAGAAGCCGCGCCGCGAGGCGCGCGAGCAGGGGCGCAACGGCGGCAACGCCGAGGCCCTCGCTATCGACCCGGCTCGACGGGGCCCTCGACCGGCCCCTCGAGGCCCGGGGGTGTTTGACGACATGATGAAAAAGCCATGCCCCTACCACAAGACTCCCGTGAACCACACTCTTGAGCAATGCGACATGCTCGGGAGAAGTTCTATGGCCGTGCCGCCACGAAGGAGGCAAGAGGCCAAGAAGGATGGAGGCGATGGCGACGCGGGTGGTTACCCCCGCCGTCGAAAATGTGTTCCTCATCTTTGGGGGACCTATCGTCGACATGTCGACCCGGCGAGCCGCAAGAAGGAGCGGCATGAAGTCCTCGCCGCAGAGAGGGCGCCTCCGGCCTTCCTCAACTGGTCGAAGGATGCCATCACTTTTAGCCGGGACGACCACCCAAACCGCATCCCGAACCCGGGCCAATACCCGCTGGTGGTCGATCCCATCATTGGGAACGCCCGGTTTTCGAAGGTCCTTATGGACGGAGGCAGTAGCCTCAATATCCTCTTCGCACATACTTTGCGCCTGATGGGGATCGGGCTGGACCAGCTGCGGCCCGAGACGAAGTCGTTTCACCCGCATCGCGCCCGGCAAGCGGTGTTCAACCACTCGGCATCGATCCGCCGGTCCGGTTTGGCACCCCCAAGAATTTCCGCAAGGAAACCCTCACCTTCGAGGTGGTGGGGTTCAAAGGGGCCTACCATGCCATACTTGGGCGACCTTGCTATGCCAAGTTCATGGCGGTCCCCAACTACACGTACCTGAAGATGAAGATGCCGGTCCAAACGGCGTCATCACCGTCGGGTCGTCGATCGAGCACGCATTCGACCGCGACGTCGAGTGCGTGGAACATGCGAGGCACTAGCGCCGGATGAAGCGCTAGTGAACACGCCGGGAGAAGATGGTCAACGACGACCTCGCCCTCCGCCGCCAAGCATGTCGGCACCTTCGAGGCCGCCGAGCAAACCAAAGGGGTCCCCCTCGACCCGTCGGCCCCCGAGGGCAAGGCGTTCGGGGGTCGCCGACCCTCGACCCTAAATAGGAAGCGGTGCTCGTCGACTTCCTCCGCGCCAACGCCGACGTCTTCGCGTGGGAGCCCCTCGGACATGCCGTGCATCCCGAGGGAGGTCGCCGAGCACTCCCTTGATATCCCGCCAAACGCCCGCGCCGTGCGCCCGGCCGCGCCGCTTCGACGAGGAGCGGCGACGGGCGATCGGAGTGGAGGCGCGGAAGCTCCTCGAGGCCGGGTTCATCAAGGAAGTGTTCCACCCTACGTGGCTAGCTAATCCCCGTGCTTGTAAAAAAGAAGAATGGGAAGTGGAGGATGTGTATAGACTACACTAGTCTCAATAAAGCATGTCCAAAAGTCCCTTTTCCTTTGCCACGCATAGATCAAATCGTTGATTCGACAGCCGGGTGTGAACTACTCTGTTTCCTTGATGCCTACTCGGGATATCACCAAATAAAAATGAAGGAGTCCGACCAGCTCGCGACTTCGTTCATCACACCGTTCGGGACGTTCTGTTACGTCACGATGCCTTTGGCCTCAGGAACGCGGGCGCAACATATCGCCGCATGCGCACGTTTTTGGGGATCACATCGGGCGGACGGTCGAAGCCTACGTGGACGACATCGTCGTCAAGACCAGGAAGGCGGACGACCTGGTTAGCGACCTTGGCGTCGCGTTTAGCTGCCTACGGGCCAACGGGGTCAAGCTAAACCCCGAAAAATGCGTCTTCGGAGTGCCGCGGGGCATGCTCCTAGGATACATCGTCTCCCAGCGGGGAATCGAGGCCAACCCTGAAAAGGTCGCGGCCCTCGAGCGAATAGGTCCACCTCGAGACCTCAAAGGGGTGCGAAGGTGTTGGGGGTGCCTCGCCGCCTTAAGCCGCTTTATTTCGAGGCTCGGTGAGAAGGGCCCGCCCCTCTACCGCTGCTCAAGAAGCACGAGCGCTTCTCTTGGACCACCGAGGCCCGTGATGCGCTCGACAAGCCGAAGGCGTCTCCGACGCGCGCCCCCAATCCTCACGCCGCCGCGAGATGGCGAACCCCCGCAGCTCTACGTGGCCGCCACCACCCGGTGGTCGCCGCCTGATCGTCGTGGAGCGCACGGAGGAAGGACACACCTTGCCCGTGCAGAGGCCGCCTACTACATCGGCCGAAGTCCCCGTCGGGACACGAAGACGCGCTACCCCCGCATCCGTGGGGCGTTGTACGCGGTAGTCCTCGCGCGGCGCAAGCTCCGCCACCACTTCGAGGCCCACCCGGTCACGGTGGTCTCTTCCTTCCCGCTAGGAGAGATCATGCGCAACCCCGACGCGGCAGGCAGGATTGCCAAGTGGTCCGTGGAGTTGATGGGCGAGACGCTCGCCTACGCCCCACGCAAGGCCATCAAATCGCAAATCCTAGCCGATTTCGTCGCCGAGTGGACGGACACGTAGCTGCCGCCCCCTCAAATTCAAGCAGAGTGCTGGACTCTGTTCTTCGACGGCTCGGTGATGAAAACAGGAGCAGGCGCGGGCCTGCTCTTCGTGTCACCCCTCGGAGAGCACATGCGCTACGCAAAGGCGCCCTCCACTTCCCCGCGTCCAACAATATGGCCGAGTACGAGGCCCTCCTCTCGCGGCCTCAAAATCGCCATCGAGGCGAGGCGTCAAGCCCCTCGACGTGCGAGGGGACTCGCCGCTCGTGATCGATCAAGTCATGAAGAACGCGAGCTGCCATGATGACAAGATGGAAGCCTACCGCAAGGCCGTGCGGGCCCTCGAAGACAAGTTCTACGGCATCGAGCTTAATCATATACCCCGTCGGTACAACGAGGAAGCGGACGAGCCGGCGAAGATCGCGTCCGGCGGATCACCGTTCCCCCCAAACGCGTTCGCGCGTGACGTCACTCAACCCTCGGTCGTCTTCGAGCCCTACCCCTCGAATCACAACGAACCCTGGGGCTCCCTCGAACCCGCCGGGTGCGGAACCCATGGACGAGGACCCCTCGAACGAGGCGTACGTACTCTCCCTCCTCGAGGGGTACGGCTCCCACGAGGCTGTCGCGATGGACATCGAGCCGGCTCCCGCCCAGGCGGATTGGCGGGAGAAGTATATCGCTTGGATCGATCGAGGGGAACTCCCCGTGGACCGGGCCGCGGCTAGGCGCATCGCCAGGATGGCCAAATCCTTCACCCTCGTCGGCGGCGAGCTGTACAAGCGCGCCGCGTCAGGCATCCTCCAGCGGTGTATACCCATTCCCGAGGGGCGCGAGCTCCTACGGGACATCCACGCAGGGGTCTGTGGCCACCACGCTGCGCCGCGCACCCTCGTCGGCAACGCGTTCCGCCAGGGCTTCTATTGGCCTACCGCGGTCGCGGACGCCAACGAGATCGTGCGCACCTGCGAAGGGTGCCAGTTCTACGCCCGCAAATCCAACCTGCCCGCTCACGTCCTGCAAACCATCCCCGTCACATGGCCGTTCGCCGTGTGGGGGTTGGACATCGTCGGGCCCCTGCGAAAGGCGCCCGGGGGCTTCACCCACCTACTAGTCGCGATCGACAAATTCTCCAAGTGGGTGGAGGTGCGCCCCATCACGAATTTAAGGGCTGAGCAGGCGGTCACGTTCTTCACCGACATCGTCTACCGCTTTGGAGTGCCAAACTCCATCATCACGTACAACGGGTCCCGCTTCACGGCCGGAAGTTCTTGGAGTTCTCGTGATAAGTTCCACATCCGCGTGGATTGGGCGGTCGTGGCACACGCACGGACCAACGGCCAAGTAGAGCGTGCCAACGGCATGATCCTACAGGGCCTCAAGCCCCGAATTTTTGACCAGCTCAACAAATCTGGGCGGAAATGGCTCCAAGAACTACCAGCAGTCGTGTGGAGCCTAAGGACCACCCCAAGCAGAGCCACCGGGTTCACCCCGTTTTTCCTAGTCCATGGCGCGGAGGCCGTCCTCCCCACGGACCTGGAATATGGGTCGCCCAGGGTTCGAGGCTACGACGAGGATGCTAACCAGCGAGCCCGCGAGGACTCGCTGGACCAGCTAGACGAAGTACGCCTCGTGGCGTTGATGCACTCCGCAAGGTATCAGCGCTCCCTACGACGTTACCAAGCACGCAAGATACGTCGGAGGGATTTCAGCGAAGGGGATCTGGTCCTAAGGCTACGCCAAGACAACCGAGGGCGCCACAAGCTATCGCCCCCATGGGAGGGACCCTACGTCGTGGTGAAGGTGCTCAAGCCGGGCACGTACAAGCTGGCCAACGAGGACGGCGAAGAACTCACCAACGCTTGGAACATCCAACAGCTACGTCGCTTTTACCCTTAGCTAGGATTTTCCAAGTATTTTTTGTTGTTGTAAAATCACATGGCCAACGCCCCAGTTGGTGTCAACTATGTAAATACTACAAGTCTAATAAAAGGGCAACTCGGCTTTCCCCTGAAACCCAAGTTACCCTCGGGGGCTACTGCGGGGGGCACCCCCCCCCCCCCAAAATGGTCCCATTTTTCGCGCAAAAGTAAAAAACAACTCACACGCGCTAAGTTTGTTTCTTACTTCAACCTCGAGCCACGATTCGAACAGGCGCGGGCGGCACAGGGAAGGAGCGTGCGAGCCGAGATAGCCTACGCCGCGCGGCTATGGCCCTTCTCTCTCGCCTCCAACCCGGCGGCCCCCTACGAAAATCGAACTCCCCTAACTAGAATCTACTCAGAAGGGAGAAACAAAAAGCGTGATAAGCAAATGATTTCATTTACATCAAATGCCCATGTTCATGAAACGAATTGTTTATTTACAAAAGGCCACGAGGCCGGAGATTCGATACACATAAACAAAAAATGGGCCTAGCGCCCGCATGCTTTCGGGCGGGTGGAGCAAAGAAAGATCGGCGGCGTCCGAGAAGAGGAATTTTTCGAAGGCCTCGGCGAGCGACCCGCGGCGCCGGCGGCCGAGCGCATCCGCGCGTTCCATGGCCACCTCATCCTCGACGCCCTCGGGCACGACGTAGCCTTCCGCCGCGCCTCGAAGTTCACCTCGTAGTGGGATTGCACCACTCCGAGGGCCTTCCGGACACCCACCCGCAACGCCCGGCGCATCCGCTCGGTGACATGGCCACCGAGGGCACGCGACGGCCGGCCGTGAGCCGCCGGCCGGGCCTCGCCCTCCTCGACGACGTGGCGGGTCTCGAGGGCCGCATCGTGCAATTCCCGCAACTCCCCGCTCGCAGGAGTCGTAGGAAGCCCTCGCAGCCGCCTCGCCCGCTCGCCCGCGTGCCCCAAGGCGTGCGCAAGCCCGGAATCGACAAGACAAGAAGAAATCGAAAAAAGGGAACGCGAGTTCCCAAACAAAACCAACAAGCAAGAGTCAAACAATGGCTCACCTTCGACTTGCTTCCTCTCCATCTCGGTCCCGCGCGCACGGCCCCGAGCGACGCTCGAGGCGCCGGACGGCTTCGCCCTCGCTCGCGGAGGGCCGCCTCCGGTTGGCATTGCGGGTGCCGAGCACGAGCGCCTCGTCCTCAACTTTGGAGAGCGCGGTGCTCCGCTCCTCCAACGACTTCCGCGTCCCCCTCGTGGGCGGCGCGCTCCTCGCTCCGGCGCCGCACGGGCATCGACGAGGGCGGCTCCGCCCCCGCCGCGGCCACTCCTCGCCCCTCGGCGGGCGGCGCTCTCCCCCAGAGCCGCTCCTCGCCGACGACGAGGGCCGCGGCCCCTTGGCGTCGAGGGCGGCCTTTAGGTCGTCCGCCTCCTTGGCGCGCCGCTCCAACCCGCGCGCCCGCTCCTCGCCCGGCGCCGTTGCGCCCGCGCCCCCTCGAGCGACGTGCGGAGTTCCCAGAGTTTCGCGCGCGAGCGGTGGCCACCTCCGCCTCCCGCTTGGCGGCCCGTCCGCGTCTTCTCTAGGTCCGCGTGCGCATTCGCGCGCCTCGTCACGATCGACGAGGGCCGGCGCGGATCCACTCGAGGGCTCGAGCGGCGCGCCGCGTCCCCGCCCCCGAGCTCTCCGGGAGCTCGTCGCACCACGCCATCGCCCGGTACGCTAGCCAGCCGTCCGGTGTCCTCAGAGCATCCGCAAGCGCGTCGAAAGCGCTGCATTGCTCCCCCGAGCCGCCGGGCTTCCGGCGTTCACCCGGTCGAACGCGTCGTATTTGTCGTGGGCGCGGCGCTCGAGCTCCTGGCATCCACGCGTCAAATCCCGTAAGCGCCAAGGCTTGAATGCAACATACGGAAACAAAAAGGAGAGACGAGCAATCATGACTCACCCGGAAGACGAGCCGGTGCCGGCCGCCGTGGACTTGCGCGCCTCGTTCAACGCGTGGTTGAGTGTGGCGCCGTGGCTCCGGAGCTCGCCCCGCAGCTCTCCGCTCCCCCCGGCGTCGCAAAACGCCGGGGGGATCCTCGACGGCCCCCTCCACCCGGCGGGCGACCGGCGTGGGAGGACGAGGCCTCGGCACCATGCCCTCGGCCCCCCACCACCAGGTGACCCTCGTGCCGCCTCACGAGGGCCCCCTTCTGGGGCTCGGGGGAGTTCGTGGGCCAGCTGGCCCACTGATTCCAACCAGGAGGCGGGGAGTCATCCGAGAGCTCCACCACCTCCGCCTGCAAACTGCCGGCGGGCGCAGCCGCTTGCGCTGCCTCCGCCGGCACCTCCACCTCCGCGCTCCGCGCCGCGGGCGCCCGTCGCGCCGCCATGGCCGCCACCTCCGGCCGTACCACCGCATCCACGGGCGCTCCCGCGGGGCTGCGCCCGCTCCGCCTCCTCCGCGGTGGCGCCACCGCGGGGCCGCACCTCCACCGTGGCCGCCGCCGCGGCCCGTGTCTCCGTGACGACCGGCGCCGGCCGTCCGCCGGCGGCCTCCCGGCCGCACCGCGGCGGCCGCTGATCCGCCGACCGGGGGCCTCGAGGCCCCGGCCGGTCTTGCGAGCTAGTACCCGCCGCCGTGCTTGTCCCCGGGCGCGACCCCCTCGACGAGCGCCGCCGGGTGGGGATCGATGCGTCCGTCCTCAACACCTTGGCCGGTGCAAGAGGAGGAATGGTTGGCACCGCCCTGCGCAGGCACGAACGGAGGGTCAGAGCACTTAGTCATCGACGAACCAAACCAAACGAAGAAGGACAGGCTCCTTACCTCGCAGAGGAAAAGGCACGCCTCCTTTTCCTCGAGGCCTCCGCGGACGAGGCCGGTGCAGCCGTCGCGCCCGCCGTAGCGCCTCCCGACGGCGCCACCGCGAGCGCACGAGCACGCCCGCCCCATGCGCGGGCGCGCCCGATGCCGCACCTCACCCAAAGGCGCCACCGCGCGCGGGGGGCATGCTCGCCCCGCGCGCGGGCACGCCCCCGCCGGCCGTGCCCCTTGACGATGACGCCGCGCGCGCGCACGCTCCCCCGCGCGCGGGCACACTTGACGCGTGGCCGGGCGCGTCCGCCGCGCGTGCCCCGCGCGCGCGCGCCGGCACCTCCGCGCGCACGTGCCGCCCCCGACGACGATAGCGCGGCGGGCGGCGCCGCGCGCCCGCCCCGCATGAAGCCACCCCCGACGCCGCGCGGTTCCGGCGACGGGGCGCGGCCGCCACCGTCCGAGGGGCCCTCCCCTCGCCCTCTTCCTCCTCGTCCTCCTCCGAGGACGAGGGCTCCTCGATGTCCGGGGGGGAGGAGAGCCCCGCCCCTCGCGCCGCCGGCACTCGCGGCCCGGCCGGCCGCGCGCGCTTGGCGACGCCCCCGGCGTGCTCCCTCTTGCGCGCCGCCCGCTCCCGTCGCTCCCGCCGCGCCGCCCGGCCGAGCGCACGGGAGTCGGGGGTGGGTGGAACGGACTTGGCGATGTTGAACTCCACCACCGTGCACAAGAGCGACAATGGCGAATCGGGAAACGAAAGCGAGACCAAAAACTAAGACAAAGTCGTGAACCCAACTCACCCGCGGGCCCGTAGGGAGCATCTCGATGTCCCACGGGGGTCCGACCCGCGAGTGGCGGCGTCCGGGTGTCGACGGCGTTCCGCGCCCGGTGAGCGCATACGGCCGCTCCGGCCGGCGTCGGGAGCATCCGCGACCTCGCCAGACGACGGGGTTGGCCGCCTCCGTCATCTCGAAGATGCGCAGTGGCCTCCGCATCGGAGGCACGACCTGTCGGTGTTTTGGACCGGCAACCTACTACGGGGAGTACCCGAAGTAGATGAATGTGACTCGCCGAGATCGGTAACTCGAAGGAAGAGGCACGTGGCACACAATTTAGACAAAGTTCGGGCCGCGAGGTGCGTAATACCCTACGTCCCGTATGCCGCGTAGCTCGGGATTGATAGGGCACGGTTACAAGATGGTGCAACAAGTGCGCCGTGAGTTGAGATTGGATGAGGTGATCCCGAGATCGGTCCCCGCCTCGCCTTATATAGTCCGGGAGCGTGGTTACAAGTCGGAGTAAGGAAGGAGTACTAGTCGAGTACGTCTAGGAGACCTCTACACGCGTGCGGAACATGTACGCAGTCCCTATCCGAGCACCGCTCCCGTGTCGTCCTTGTGCTCCACGCCTTCGTGTGCCGTGTAGCGCAAGTCGGGTAGTCCCAGGGGCCCACCGAGTAGTCGGTCCTGGTACCCACCGAGGTAGTGGGCCCAGGGAGGTCCATACGACAAGCCCCCGAGTACTTTGTAGTCGAGAAGGATAGCTTCCAGTAGTCTTGACGGCCTTAACGAGTAGTCCTCAAGCGTCCCTGAGTGCTACAAGTCAAAAGTCCTCAAGAGTAGTCGAAGCATCCCGAGGCTGGAATGTACTCCAGCTGATGTTTGAGCAATCTTGAAGTCTTCTCGAGTAGTCCCAAGCGTCCTTGAAATCTGCCTTCGAAGGTCTTCAAAAATGCCTGCCTTGTCTTGAAGCCGGAGCCGTCAAGAAAATGCGATTTGCAGAACCGCAATCCACGTGGAGTAGCCCCCGAGCCTCGAGCCGCGGGCTCTGGCTGAGGATCTATCCGAAGTCTTGGCGAGAAAATCCCGAAAAATCCGGAGAGAAAAAACCGAAGGACACGTGGCACGGAGCCCCCGAGCCTTGAGTCGAGTACTTCCTCTCGAATTGAAGGGTCTTCTTGAAGAATGTGTCCTGAGATGCTCTTGAGACTAGCCGCGTCCCAGGTAGTCGAGTAGAAGTAGCCGAACCCCCGAAGTGAGGCGCGTCGACTAGTAGAATACGAAGAGTCACGCGCGGCCCGCCGAGTCGCCCACGCGCGGACTTATCCGGCCGCCCGTTACGGAGGCGATTTGGCTTATAAATTCAAGCCGAAACCCTTAGGGTTTTTCACCCAAGTGAGCCGCAGTCATTCGCCACTTGAATCTTGAAGTAGATCCACTCCAACGAGCACTGCCGCCGCAAGAGATCCAAGCGCATCGCCACCCGAAAGCCGTAGGGTAGCCCCCGAGCGGATGCGAGTGAAGACCCCCCTTGTTCTTGGAGGATGAAGCCGTCCCCGTCGAAGACGTTGAAGGCCGGCGGGAAGAAGAGGAGCCATGCGTAGGCCGCCGCGGCCGGTGCACGGAGCGGCGCCGCCCACGTCTCCACCGCGCGCCGACCCAAGCCGCGAGTGGAAAAGGTCGAAGGTGAAGACCGAGGGACTCGCCGACCCCGTTGAACTCCGGTTCATCGGGGAGAAAGAGATCGATATGTGGAGATGCCGCCGCGGAGATCCCTATCCAATGGAGAAGGCGCAAGACGAGATCCCGATGTTCTCGCGCTTCGTGGAGCGCGGGCTTGCGCTCCCGCCGAGCGATTTCTTCAAAGGGCTTCTCGTGTACTATGGCATCGAGTACCTCAACTTGAACCCCAACGGAATCTTCCACACTTCTCGTCTTCGTCCATTTCTCGCGAAGCGTTCTTGGGGATCAAGCCGCATTGGATTCTCTTCCGGAAATTCTTCCGCGTGAAGCCGCGGCCCGCGCCTCCAACCCCAGCAGTAGTCGGCGGGGGCGGGATCCGCTTGAGGGAAGATGCCGCCGAGCGCACTCGGCGTACAAGCTCGTGGACTCCAACACGGATTGGAAGACGAGGTGGTTCTATACCACGAACCACCATCCCGAGCCGCCGAAGCCGAGCGGACGGCAGCCCAAGCACCAAGAGTGGTGGAACACGGAACCCACCATGCAAGAGGGGATCCAGCTCCCGGAGTTGCTGGGACGAATCAAGGCCCTCGCGTGATGCGGGACCGAGGGCCGAGCATGTGGCCTTCGGTTTCATGAAGCGTCGGATCCGGCGCCGCCGCCGGCGCGGGATACGATGGGCTTCGAGTACACCGGCGACGACGACACGTCGCGGATGCGGGGGCGAAATTGAAGACAACGACATCGTCGAGAGGTTGTCGAGGATCTTCAAGGACATGCGGAGTACACGGCGTGCCCCGTCGAGGAGTTCTCCGCCGCGCGCCCGCCCAACGAGGTAAGTAGCCGTACCCGCCTCGTCGAGTAGTAGGCACTTGTAGCGAGTTGCTAACGCCTTTTGTGTCCGTTGCGCGGATGATGTGAAGCGGTTTGTCTCCGAGCCGCAGCCACCACCGAGCGGAATTGAGATTCCGGCGGTGGAGAAGGTGAAGGAGCGCCGAGTAGTCGAAGACGACGACGATCCCGTCATCGTGGAGGATACCTCCGATGACGAAGAGGACGAGGAGACGCTGCGGATCGCTTCCGGTTTCGCGGTCGAGGTTTCGCCGTCCGGGCTTGCCTCATGTGCCTCTCATCCAAGACCCTCCGGCTAGCCTGGAGGCTAGCCTTGCTGCGCCGCCGAGGAAGCCGCGCAACCCCGCCAAGAAGCGGGTAACCAAGAAGATGAAGGTCTCGCAGACCACGCCTCCCGAGGTAAGTCATCTTGAGCGAAGTAGTCGAGTACCCAAGGGATCGAGTACGGTGCCGACGAGTAGTCATCCCCGTGTGCGGGAGAGGCCGCCGCGAGCCGTGGAGGAGGGCGATGAGGGCACGTGGCCCACGGTGGGGGGAACCGGCCGGAAGCCGAAGTCCGCCTCCCACCGTCGAAGAGCTTCCGGCGCAGCCGGGAGCGCCGGCCCCCGCCCCGCGAAGGGAGCAGAGTACCCGCGGCCGCCGCCGCCGAAGAGGTGGAAGCCGCGGGGCGCGAGAACGTCTGCGCCGGCCGCCGCCGCCGTGGAAGAGGCGGTAGTCGGAGAGGCGGAGGAAGAAACGCCCGCCGAGGGTGGACTGGTCGATATCGCCAGCATCCTCGGTGCTCGGCCGTGACTATCGTCCTGGCCGAGCTTGTAAGTACCACACTTTCTTCGCTGGTACTCATTAGAGTAGTCGATCTTGTCCGATGATCCTCTGTGGATACTCGTGCAGAAAATCCACGGACTTGAGCTGGGACGGAGAGGAGCCCACGGCAGCGGAGGCAGAGAAGGCCGCGCCGCCCGTCGAGGAACCCGCTCTAGGAGCCCAAGCCACGACCGAGCCCCCGCCGCCGAAGCGGCGGCCGCCGGAGGCGGTCATAGTCGAAGGTGAGTACTCTTCCCGAAGCCGTGGAGCCCAAGAAGAGTAGTCGTAGATGCCGATGCGCGTGCTCTTTGCCGACAAAGGGCGGCGAAGGGGTGGACATCCTGCGGGGGTGCCCGTGCGGAGTTGACACCGTGAGCCCCGCAGGCCGCGTAGGGGAGCCCCCGAGCCCATGGGGGAAACCGTCGAGAAGTCCGCCGAGGAGGAGGCGGCCGCCACGTCGCCGGGGTTGCCCCGGAGGTGGCGATCCGGGCCCCGGAGATCCAAGACGCGGAGCCTATCCGCTCGGCGCCAATGACGGAGGCTACGACAAGTAGCCGTGGCGGGATCGAGTTGCTTGCCGTCGATCTCGTCGAGCCGGCGGTGCCGGCGCGGCATCCGGAGGCGATGCGGCGAGCCGAACGATGGATGAAGGTACGTAGCCGTTGCCTCCCGAGTAGTCAATCCTTTTCGTTGAGTACTCGCTGACTTGAATTGGTTTTGTGCGGGACGTCGCGGAGCGATCCCGCGAGAAGTCAAATCCGCCGGGCAGGGGCTACGGCGACACGGTCTTGCGAGCCGAAGCCTTGGAGGAGCAGCTCATGAAGTCGAAGAAGCACGCGGCCGCCATGCGATCGAAGCTTGACGCCGCCTTCGCCAAGTACCACAACGACGTGATGGGCTTGCGGGCGAAGAGCGACGATCCGGTGCGGAAGAACAAAGGCCTCCGCAACAAGAATAAAGGTATGTCTCTTGACTTGTCGGGTACTTGTTGGGAGTCATCGAGCTCGACCCGTTGTGTGTGTTCCAATGTTGCGAACTCGAAGACCGAGGGGAGCGTCCGAAGGGCTCGGAGATCGGCATGAAGAATCTCTTCTACCGGAGCAAGAAGCCCGCCGTGTACTTGAACTCGACTACAAGGAGCCGGCCTTCGAGTGCGAGAAGCACATGGAGTTGAGAATTGCATCCGATCGGGGATCTCGTCAATCGCTACAAATCCTTGCGAAGTTGAACGAGGATCGTGAGGCGCTCCGGCCCGTGCCCGAAGGACCTTGAAGAGGCCGCCCTCCCGATCGCGAGGCTCCCGGTGCCGCACCCGGCGGCCCCAAGATTGCTCCGTTGGCGGATCGACTTCGTGAGGCGCCAAGCCGGGCCGGCCGCCTACGTGAAGCACATGGCCAAGTCAATCCCGAAGCAGGGCCGGCCTTCATGAAGTCGTACTTCCCGAAGGCCCCGGTGGAGGTAGTTGTCGGCGGAGTAGCCGCCAACCTGGCCGGACGAGCAAGATGCGCAGTTGCCGGAGCGAGATGGCTCCCATCGCGGAGCGAGTGTAGCCGATAAGTTGAATCTCCGGTAGCTCGCATAGATAGCTAGTAGCCATGGTTGTATAGGAAACAGCTTGTAATGAACTATCTCTTATATCAATGAAATGTGAAGTTCCATCAATGAGTACTCGTAACCGCGATCTCGGAGTGCGGAGCGCCCATCGTGGAGTAGGTGCGAGTAGTAGTACTCGGCTTAGTAGTCCCGTCGCAGGGAGTAGGCGGAAAGAAGTTGATGAACAATCGAACTTTATTACCGAAGAAGTGCACTCGGGTGGCCGGGGCCGTAGTTACAAGTAGTCGCCCGGACCGTGAGGCCGCTTACGGTCGAGTAGTACCGGGAGCGGGTAGCCGCTTACGGTGAGTGATCCGTAGGTAGCCGTGTAGGCCGGATCGCGCATCCGTAAGTAGCCGCGCGGGTCCGGATCTTGGAGTGTGGTCTTCTTGGTAGACCGCCGCTAGAGTCCTTGACGCTCATTGCGGCCCGGGGTCCGTAGGTAGCCGCACGGGCGGACTCGGAGTAGAATAGTCCGAGACTTGAAGCCGTGGACCCGAGGGTCGCATGCGGCTAGGGGGTGTTGATGCGGTCGTGTGGACTTGAACCCGGAGTAGTCGAGTAGACTAGGCGTAGAATCGACGTAGCCGGTCGACGTTCCACGAGTTGTTGACTTCTTCGCCTTCAAGTGTTTGGAGGCGGTAGGAGCCTCGGCCCGGTCACCTTAGCCACGGTGAAGGGCCCTTCCCGTGGGGAGCCGAGTTTGTGAAGTCCTTCCGTGTTCGGATACGGCGGAGGACAAGATCGCCAACGTTGAAGGAGCGTTCCTTGACGTTGCGATCGTGGTAGCGTCGGATACCCTCCGGTACCTTGCTCGATTGGACGAGGGCGGCACGGCCGAGCTTCTTCGAGGCCGTCGATATCAACTCGTCTGCGTTGTCTTCCGAGACGCCTTCGTCGTAGTGCTCCACCGCCGGCGAGTTCCATATGACATCGGCAGGGGAGGATGGCTTCGCAGCCGTAGACCAGGAAGTAGGGGGGATTGCCCCCGTTGGCTTGGATGGTTGAGTCCGCAGCCCCCGCAGTGCGTTGGGTAGTTCCTTGATCCACTTGCCCCCTTTTGAGTTAGCGGCGTCGTGTAGCCGCTTCTTGAGGGCGTCGAGCACCATCCCGTTGGCGCGCTCGACTTGTCCGTTGGCCCGTGGATGGGCGACGGAGACGTATCCGACGTCGATTCCGCCGTTCTCGCGGTACTCCCGTAACCGGTGGTTGTTGAAGTTGGACCCCGTGTCCGTGATGATGCGGTGGGGTAGCCCGTAGCGGTGTACGAGTTCATCCAGGAAGTCGAGTACTCCGTCGACCTTGGGACATGTGACCGGCTTGACCTCGATCCACTTGGTGAACTTGTCGATAGCCACCGGTAGCACTCGTTGGAATCCTCCCGGCGCAGCTTGGCGGTGGCCCAATCATGTCGAGCCCCCGGCGGGCAAAAGGCCGGGTGGTGGTATGGTGACCGGCCTTGTAGGCGAGGACGTGTTGCCGCTTGGCGAAGAACCGACATCCTTGGCACCTTCTCGACGAGTTCTTCGGCATCGCCCGTGGCCGTGGGCCGCAGAAGGCTCGCCGGAAGGCCTTGCCGACCGCCGTGCGGGAGGACGCGTGGTTGCCGCGTACACCCTTGTGGATCTCCTCCAAGATGTCCTTGCCTTCTTCGCGAGGAACGCATTTCATAAGTACTCCGGAAGATGCGCCTCGCTTGTAGAGTTTGTCGCCGACGAGGACGTAAGACTTGGCGCGGCGGACGAGTTGTTCACCGCGTTCTTGTCGGAGGGGACCTTCTCGCTCGCCGAGGTAGTCGATGAAGGGTTGCCTCCAGTCCACGTCGATCATCATGACCTCCCCGCCCACCTGGTTGGTTAGCCGGGACAAGGGTCGGTGGCGCCGGCTCCGGGATGGATGGCGCGTGAAGCTCATGGACGAAGACGCCCGCGGTACTTGGGCGCGGGTGGATCCGAGCTCGAGAGGACGTCCGCCGCAACGTTGTTGTCGCGAACGATGTGATGGAACTCGAGACCGTAGAATTTGTTCTCGAGCTTGCGGACTTCTAGTGCGCAGGCGTCCATGTTCTCCTTGTTGCGGTCCCGGGACTTGTTGACTTGATTGATGACCATCGCGGAGTCGCCGTAGACTAGTAGCCGCTTGATGCCAAGTGAAGCCGCGAGGCGGAGCCCGTGTAGGAGGGCTTCGTATTCGGCTTCGTTGTTTGAGACCTTCCGTAAGATCCGCAGGACGTACTTGAGTTGTTCGCCCGTTGGAGAGATCGGGAGTACCCCCGCGCCCTCGCGCCCCTCGAGGTTGAGTGAGCCGTCGAAGTACATCACCCAATGCTCGGTCGCGCGGTGGGAGTAGGTAGCCGGTTCTCCCGCCCACTCGCCATGAAGTCGACTAGAGCTTGCGACTTGATGGTCGTGCGTGGCTTGAAGTCGATGGTGAGGGCGCCGAGCTCGACGGCCCCATTTGGAGATCCTTCCGGTGGCGTGCGGGTTCCTCGTGATGTCGCCGAGCGGGTAGTCGGTGACGACGGAGACCGAGTACTCCCGGAAGTAGTGTCGTAGCTTCCGCGAGGTGATGAGTAGAGCGTACGTGCTTCCGCACGGCTGGTAGCGAGCCTTGGACTCCGATAGAACCTCGCCGACGAAGTAGACCGGGCGCCGGACCGGTAGGCGTGGCCGTCTTCCCCGCCGCTCGACAACGATGGCGATGACCGACCACGTGAGTAGTCGCGGCCGAGATAGAGCGAGGGGCCGCTCGCCTTTGTATGGAGCCGTGAGGACCGGGGGCTTCGACAGAAGTCCTTGAGCCGGGCAAGGGCTTGGTCCGCCTCTCAGCTCCACACGAACTTCTCGTGGTGCTTGAGTAGTTTGAAGAAGGGGAGACCCCGTTCTCCTAGCTTCGAGATGAATCTGTTCAATGCCGCCATGCACCCCGTCGGCCTTTCCGGACGTCCTTGATGCTCGTGGGAGCTTTCATGCTGGTGATGGCGGAGATCTTCTCGGGGTTGGCTTCGATGCCACGTTGGCTGATGATGAAGCCGAGTAGTTTGCTCCGAAGGTACGCCGAAGACGCACTTGTTCGGGTTGAGCTTCCGGCGCCGTACTCGCGCGCCGATGCGAAGGTCTCTTCAAGGTCGCCGATGAGGGTACCGGAGTCCTCGGTTTTGACAACCACGTCATCCACGTAGGCCTCGACGTTCTTGTTGAGTTGCCGCTTGAAGCGAGCTCCGGATGGCCCGTTGGTAGGTAGCGCCGGCGTTCTTCAACCCGAAGGACATGGTCGTGTAGCGAGACGCGCCAAACGGGGTGATGAACGCGGTCTTCTCCCGGTCTTCCTCCTTGATTGCGATCCGGTGGTACCCGTGAGTAGCGCTCGAGGAAGCAGAGCAGGTCGCAGCCCCCGCCGTGGAGTCGATGACTTGATCAATCCGTGGCAACCCGAAGGGGTCCTTGGGGCGTGCTTGTTGAGGTCGGTGTAGTCGACGCACATCCTCCACTCGTTCGAGTTCTTCTTGCGACGAGGACGGGGTTGGCGAGCCACTCGGGATGGAAGACTTCTCCGATGAAGCCGCGGCGAGTAGCTTGGCGAGTTCCTTCTTGATGGCGTCCCGTCCGTCGTCGGCGAAGCGTCGGAGATGTTGTCGCTTGGGGGTAGCCTTTGGGTCGACGTTGAGGCGGTGCTCGATCGGCTCCCCGGGCACTCCCGGCATGTCCGTCGGCCTCCACGCGAAGATGTCGCGGTTAGCCCGAAGGAAGCCGATGAGCGCGTCTTCCTATTTGGGGTCGAGGCCGGCCCCGATGGTGGTAGTCTTGGTGGGGTCGCCCGTTCCGAGGTCGACCGACTTGGTGAGCACCTCCTCGGGTGGCCGAGGCTTGTTGGCGCCGTCGGACTTCTCGGGATGTCGAGTTCGCTTGTGGCAAGCTTCTTCGACGCGGCGTAGACCTCCATCATTGGGGTGGGTACTTGATTTGTCGAAGCAATCACCACGGCCTCCGTATCGCGGTCGTGAGAGATCTTCAAGTCCCCTTGGAGGGAGAGTACGCCACCGGACTTGGCATTTTGAGTACCAAGTATGTGTAGTGGGGCACCGCCATGAACTTGGCGATGGCCGGTCCGCCGAGGATGGCATGGTAGGAAGTCTCGATATCCGCGACCTCGAACTTGATGTATTCGGTGCGGTAGTTGTCGCGAGACGCCCCGAAGGTAACGGCGCACCACCGAACCTAGTGGGATAGCCGCGTTGCCCGGGACAATGCCGTAGAAAGGCATGCTTTGCTCTTGTCGAGCATGGGGGGGTGACGTCAAGGTTCATCTTCCCGAGAGTCTTGGTGAAGAGGACGTTGAGCCCGCTTCCGCCGTCGATGAGCACCTTGTTGAGCTTAGAGCCCGCCATCGTTGGTTTCGGGACGAGAGGGAAGCGTCCCGGGTTCGGAGAAGCCGGTCCATTGGTCCGCGCGGAGAAGGTGATGGGCGTCTCGACCACCCGAGAGGGGTCATAACCGGGCCGGTTCAATGGACATCACTTCACGGCGGGTAGCCTTCGCTCCCGCCCGCGGTGGTAGTCCGCCGAAGAGGACGTTGACGGTCTTCTCGGGTTCTTGGAAGTCGTCGCCGTCCTTCTTCTTGTTCTTCCGATCGTGAGGGTGCGGTGGCTCGGCGTATCCTTGAGCGCATGCCCGAGCCGGTAGCACCGCTCGGTGGTGTGGTTGCCGTTCGGGTGCCACGGGCACTTCTCCTTCGCAGGTCTTTGAACCCGCCGGAATTCTTCTTCGAGTTCCCTTTTGGAGGGCGCCGGATAGCCGCGACGCATCGTGTCCGCTTGCGCTTGCGGTTGGAAACCGAGAAGTTGTTGTTGTTGTTGTTGTTGTTGTTGCGGCCGCCTTGGTTTGGATTGTTCTTCTTGCCGCCGCCACCTTGGTTCCCGCTTGGACTTGCCGCGGATGGCGTCGTACTTGGCGTTGGCCTTGTCCTCTTCGTCCGCCCGGACGTGATCATGTCCTTGAGGTGGGGAATGGACTTGGGGCGGCGTCGGCCGAAGTCTTCGAAGGTGCGGCGATGGTAGAGCCCGTCCCGGAAGAGGTCGATGACCTCCTTGTCGGTGACGTCCACGACGGTAGCGCGCTTGTCGAAAAAGCGGCGCATGTACTTGCGGAGGGTCTCGCCTTGTTCTCGCTTGATCATGGCAAGGTCCATGCGAGTACCCGAGCGGCCCATGGCGCCCGCGAAGTTGCTTGTGAATTGCTCCTTCGGTCGGTCCCACTTGTCGATTGAGTGCTTGTCCGGCGACTCGAGCCACGTGAGTGGGGCTTGGTCCGGGCGAAGGGGAAGTAGAGGCACTTGGTGTCGCCGTTGCCGCCGCCGTTCTCGATGGAGAGAGCGTAGCATCGGAGCCACCGGATGGGATCTGCTTCGCGTCGTATTTGGTGATCCCCCAAAGGCTTGAACTTGTCGGGGAGGAGCAGGGTTGCGGCCGGGGTGAGAAGAGCGGGGGAAGCCGTCGCCTTCGGCGACGGTCGTCGACTTCTTCTCGCCGCAACTCTTCGATTCTCTCGGCGAGCATCGTACCCGCCGTGAGAGGCGCGTGAGGCGTGGCTATGCGCGTGGCCGCGGCCGCCGCGGGCGCCGCCGCCTCCGGCCTTTCTTGTTGGCCCCGTGGTTGGAGCCGCCGCCGCGCCGCCGCCGCCGTCGGGGGTCGTTGCCGCCACCACCGGCCGAGGCACGGTGGGGGACGACTTCTCGGTTGACGTTGTCTTGTCGTGAGGGTCCGCCGGCCGGTGGAGCGTCGACGGTTTGGTTCGCCGGGATGTCGCCCGAGTACGGTTAGGACCGGGGTCAACACTCGCGACTAGTAGCCTCGTTGTCGCGAGGCTTGGCCGGGAGAGGTTGGGCCGACTCTCTTGTCGACCCGCATGAAGTAAGCTTCCTCGCCGAGCTTGGCGATGACTTCTCCGGCCCGTATGCCCCGAGCTCGCCGTGCGATCGCCGTGATCGACATGAGGCACTTTGCTCGGGAGTGGTGTGGACTCTGCTCTCAACCTGCCGAGAGCTTCCGCAAGGTTGCGGATGGGGAGGTTGTCTCCGAGCCGCCGGCGTCGTTCGTTGCGCTTCCCGTTACGTTCGCGCCGGCGTCCCTGCCGGCGTCGGGTCTCGTCCGTAGGGGCATCGGCGGACGCCTCGTCCGCGGAGATGTCCTCCAAGTACTTGTCCGCGGCCGTGCTCGAGGTTCCGCGGGTGTCGCCGGCAGCCATGAAGACTTGACGGTCAGGCGTACCCAAGCTTGGCTCGGAGGGCGCCACCTCAGTTGGTGTGCTTGAGTCAGCTTGGGCTAGTGGTGTTCCCTCCTGGAACGGTAGCGAGTCGATGTAGGCGACGTAGCGTGAGTCCTTTGTCAGCTCAGCAGGTTTGCGGTCTGGCCAGTAGACGTATCTTCCGGCCGGTGTCGATCTTATAACCAGCCCGGAGGCCGGCCCTGACAAGGGAAGCTCAGAGGAGTTGTCTTCGGACTCAGGCTCCTCAGGGTCCGACCCGAAGTCGAACTCGTAGTCCGGGTTCGAGAAGAACTCGGAGAGAGGGCTGGAGTCCGAGACGCGGTTGGGGGCGGCGTCGGAGTCCGAGTTGTACTCGATTACGGGCTCCTTGCCGGCCCGCGTGGTGTAGAAGCCTCCGTGCGGGCCCGGCCGGGAGCGCGAGGGCCACGCACGGAGCGCCGACGTGGAGAGGGGACCGCTCGCGATGGGCGAGAAGGCGGCTCGCATGCGATGGCCCATGGCGACGTCGGGTTCGAGTTGGAGACGCGACTCGAGCTCGAAGTCGGCGTGGATGTTGGAGAGCGAAATTTCGCCGAACTTGCCGGCGAGCTTGCCCGTGACAACTTCGGGAAGCGTCACAAGGCGTGTCCTCGAGTCGGGTTGCATGATCAAGCGGCGCCGGAAAGAGCCCGCACCATCGGCGGTGCGGACCCAAGCCCCGAAGACGAAGGTGTCGCCACGGTTGAAGGCGACGGTTGGCTTGATGTGAACGGAAGCCGTCGAGTTCGCCATGTGATCTCGAGCGAGAGCCCCTACCGGCGCGCCGACCGTCGGTGTTTTGGACCGGCAACCTACTACGGGGAGTACCCGAAGTAGATGAATGTGACTCGCCGAGATCGGTAACTCGAAGGAAGAGGCACGTGGCACACAATTTAGACGAGGTTCGGGCCGCGAGGTGCGTAATACCCTACGTCTCGTATGCTTTGCGTAGCTCGGATTGATAGGGCACGGTTACAAGATGGTGCAACGGTGCGCCGTGAGTTGAGATTGGATGAGGTGATCCCGAGATCGGTCCCCGCCTCGCCTTATATAGTCGGGAGGCGGGGTTACAAGTCGGAGTAAGGAAGGAGTACTAGTCGAGTACGTCTAGGAGACCTCTACACGGTGCGGAACATGTACGAGTCCTATCCGAGCATCGCTCTGTGTCGTCCTTGTGCTCCACGCCTTCGGGTGCCGTGTAGCGCAAGTCGGGTAGTCCCGGGGGCCCACCGAGTAGTCGGTCTCGGTACCCACCGAGGTAGTGGGCCCGGGGAGGTCCATACGACACGACCCGCCGGTGGTGGAGGAAGGCGAGGACGCCCATCGCGTTGAGCCCGTGCTTCGCCAGCCGCTGCAGGGCGGCGAGGACGGACTCTTGCCGCGCCCGATGCTGGGCCGTAGACACCCCGTAGCCCCAGGAGTCCGGCCTCTTCTTGAACACCCGGCCGGTGTAGGGAGGAAGGCCGGGCTCGGCGTTACGCAGGTAGAACCATCCCCGCTCCCAGCCGGCGTTGTTCGTCGTCATGGTGCAGGGGATGTAGAAATCCTTGAGCTGCCCCCGCAGGGCCCGGCGACATCCCGCCGCGCGCACCGCGCGCGGGGTCCCCGGCTCCGATGTGGGGCTGCGTGATGAGCTCCCCGCGGAAAAGGTGAACCCGCAGATCCCGGTTATGCGGGGATCCCCGGGTACCCTTCGCAGACGCCCACGAACGTGGCCGCCTGTGAGATAGCGTTGGGGGCGAAGTTGTGCAGCTCCACCCCGTAGTAGTGGCACATCGCCCGCATGAAGGTGCTCGCCGGCGCGTTGAAGCCACGCTCGTGGTAGCGGAGGAAGCTCACCACATAGCCCTCCGGCGGGTTGGGCTCATGGTGCGCCGCCGGCGGCACGATCCACTCCGCCGGCGCCCGTCTTCGTTAGCCGACGGTGGCGGCGGCGACCGGCTCGCCAAGGGCGAGCCGGGTCCACCGTCGACCTTTCCCGGGCGTACGGCTCCGGGATCCTAACGGGAAGCCGAGGTGGCGCCATGAAGAGGACGAAAGAGAGCGAGAGGCGGAGGACAAGGAGCGGAGGAAAAAGCTCTAAACAACGAGCCCGCGCGATGGCAAGAGCAAGACGAAGGCGAAGGGGCGAGGGACCGAAAACGGTGAGAAGCTAAGGTAAAAAACCGCCGTCCCTTCCTCCCCCCCGCCGGTTTATAGGCGACGGGCGAGCTCTCGGAGCGGACGCCCCGACTAGCATTAACGGCAGGAATCTTCCCATCGCGTCGACGGGCGGGCCCCACCACGACCGCGGCGGCTATAACACTTGCGGGCGAGTAATCATCATTACGGCAAAGACCGGCGGCAACCGAGGCAAAACCGTCACGTCCGCCGCCGCGCCGCCCACTACGCGCGCGCGCGCGGCGCCGCGCGCCTAAAAGGCGCGCCCGCGGCTGCAAAACCGCGGCCACGACCGCGAGGCATTTAAATGCCCGGTCCCTTGCCAAGCAAGGAGCACCCTCGAGCGGGGCGGACCCCCGCTCGAAACAAAGGCGACCCTCGATGGGATATCGGCGTGAGAAGGCCGCCGGGACTCGCTCGATGTAGAGCAGGCAACCGCGGGCACCCATGCCACGCGAAACCCTCGAGCGGCATGACCCTCGACTCGAAGCAAAGGAGACCCTCGATGGGGTATCGACGTGAGAAGGTTGCCCGGGACCTGCTCGATGTAGAACAGGCAACCGCGGGCACCCATGCCACGGCAGACCCTCGAGCGGCATGACCCTTGGCTCAAAATGACGTCAACCCTCGATGGGATATCGACGTGAGAAGGTCGCCCGGGACCTGCTCGATGTAGAGCAGGCAACCGCGGGCACCCATGCCACGGCAGACCCTCGAGCGGCATGAGCCCTTGGCTCGAGACAATGTCAACCCCCTAAAGGAAGGCACATACGCCGTGCCACCAACCCGCACCTCGAGGGTCGGCACGCCCGGACCCCTCGACGGCCGCAAACGTGAAAAGACGGGGCGGCCAAGACACGGCCCCGCACGGCCTTGCGATCGAGGTTCGAAGCCTGACCCTTGACGGGTTCGAACAGGCGCCTCAGATCACAGAGTTAGGGACGACGAAGGCACGCGCATTCGAGCCGTTCCTCGAGCCCGTTGGCTCGAGGGTGCCCCACATGTCGTGTTCGAGAGCCAGCGAGGGCAGCTAGCCGGGGGGATCCCACCGAGGGAGAGCTTCCGCGCCCTCGGTCCCTAGCGAACGGGACCGAGCCCCACCTAGCAAACCCACGCAAGCGCTTCCATGGACGCGTCTCCGGACCGCGCAGCCTACCCTTATCGAACGGGGCATGGGCGTCCACTTGAACCACCCGCTAGCAGCTCGACGAGGAATCCGCGATTCGCGACCCGCCTCGATGGGAGTCGTGGAGACCTCACCCTCCGTCCCGCGGAGGGACGGCGAGGGCGCGTTAAAAAACAAGTCGTCAGGCTCGACCCGATCGCCTCGAACGGGCCAAGGCTCGGGGGCTTGACGCACGGCTACACCTCCTTGAAATTGCACCCGCCGGGAGACAAGTGACGGGGGAGCGTGCACCCCCGAAGCCGGCCGAAACACCGCCGATGCCGGTTGGCATATGTGCCACGCCTTTCGACCAAAGTTCTCGCGGTTAACCCCTACGGGGGAGAACTCACACTCTGCGGGGCTTCGGGGGCTAGACCCGCGGGTCGGCCGACGCGGCCCCACGGAAAGCGTTCGCAAACAAGGAGGGAAGAACGTCCTATCGCAGGTTCCGGCATCCGCGGGAGCCTCAACGGCAAACCCGCGGATGCTCGGGGGCTGCGCGTCGGGGACCGCCCTAGGGGTCCCCTTAAACAATGGGGAAACCCTCACTTAAACCTCGGCATCGAAACACGCTAAGCCTAACCATGCAGGTAACTAACCATGCAGGTAACTAACCATGCAGGTAACTAACCGCGCAGGACATGGCCCGCGCGGTAGACTCCGGCGGCCCACCGAGACGGCCCGCTTAAAAGACCCCTCGAGCAAGCTCCGCCTCGCTCGAGGGCGCGCTCCTCCTCGAGCGGGCTCCGCCCCGTTCGAGGGGCAACTCTTCCCTCGAGCGGTCCCGCCCCGCTCGAGGGCTCGCTCCCCCTCGAGCGGGTCTCGTCTCGCTCGAGGGTCCGCCCCGCCCTCGGCCGGGGTCCGCCACGCTCACGGGCGCCCCGCACGCGTGCGCCGGTCCCGTACACGGGCATTTAACGCCCGACGCCGCGGGGACGGAGCCATCATGCGCCGGGGCTCGCACCCCGGTGCCGCCGCACCAACTCCCCGGGGAGGAGCCCATCCCCGCCCCCGTGGAGATGGACTGTGCGGTACGGCCGGTGTCAGTCCCGTGACACCGAGCGCCCACTACGTACGGCTAACGTGCCCGACCCTCGAAAGGGGGCCGGGCGCACCCTCGATTTCACTTTCCCGTGACCCTACGGAGTTAGGTGGGGGGCGCTAGGCCGGTGGATGGCCATCCCGGTCAACGCAACGGCGCGGCCGCCGTACCCACGCGTGCAGGCGCACGCCCGACACCGCGGGCGCACGCCGGGCACCGTAGCATATCTTAGCCGAAAATTACTTGATCCCGAGACCGGGTATTCGGCCGCGAGAAGCCGTGCTCGTGCGTGTACTACTCGTGTACAAAGTTTCGGCACTACTTGTTGAATGCCGAATGCACCTTGTATATTCCAAGTTTGATGTAATATAACATATGTTATCCATGCCAATTTTGAATGGCGGGATTGGCAAATGGATCTTGGCTTTCTCGAATTTGAGTTAAAGTTCGAATCGGCAAAAGCTATCAAAGGTCGGATCATTGCCGATTTTATAACCGAACATCGCGACCCATCGATTGATTTGCTTGAAATTACTCCTTGGGCTTTGTTTTTTGATGGGTCATCATGTGGAAAAGGTGGGGGAGTAGGGATTACGTTAATTTCACCTAGGGGTGAGATGTTTGAGTTTGCCATCCCTATACGGACCCCACTCGTCACCAACAATCGAGCCGAGTACGAGGCATTGCTTCGGGGGCTTCAATATTTGAGAGAAGCGGGGCCGTTTCGGTTGAGGTCTATGGAGATTCGAGTTGGTGATCAAGCAATTGAACGGCCAATACGAGTGCAAAAGTGAAGCGCCGAGGAGTTATTACGAAGAATGCGGGGAAATCTTGAAGAGATTCCGGTGGTAACTTTACAAAGATATTCCTAGGGAACATAATGAAGAAGCAAATAGGTTGGCTCGGAGCGCCTCCGGTTACAAAGAGGGTCAAGAAGCATTTGCTTTGCGGACGTATGCGCACCGGGAACGGATCTCGCGGAGGATGACCGGAGAAAAGAGATCGTTGACTATCTAAAGGATCCATCCCGAAAGGTCTCTAGGAAGCTCGGGTACAAGGCCATAAAATTCGTTCTTCTGTATGACAATTTGTTTTATAAATCATTAGATGGGGTGTTGTTGCGATGCCTGGGTCTAGAAGAAGCTAAAAGGATGATGAGTGAAGTGCGCGATGGGATATGTGGAGCACACCAATCGGCCTACCGTATGAAATGGGTTATCGAGCAAGCCGGGTGCTTTTGGCTAACGATATTGGAGGACCGCTTTGAGTATTACAAGGGATGTCAAGACCGCCGAGAGGTTCGGAAATATTCAAAGGGTCCCCGCGTCGGCATTGAATCCCATTATCAAGCCATGGCCATTCGGGGGCGGGGGTATAGACTTGTTTGGCCAGATCAATCCACCATCTAGCAAGGGGCATAAGTTTGTGCTTTTGGCTACAGATTATTTTACTAAATGGGTCGAGGCAATTCCACTGAAGAAGGTGACGTCGGAAAACATGGTTGAATTTGTCAAGGAGCACATCATCTATCGGTTTGGAATCCCTCAGGCAATCACAACTGATCAAGGGGCCCAATTCGTGTCCGTGGAGTTCAAGGAGTTTGCCGAAAGCATGGGGATCAAATTATTTAATTCTTCTCCCTATTATGCCCAAGCTAATGGTCAGGCAGAGGCTTCTAATAAGATCATGATCAAGCTTATACAAAAGAAGATCGACCAGAAGCCGAGGAGGTGGCATTCGGTACTCAGTGAAGCATTATGGGCTTACCGAATGGCCCCTCATGGAGCTACAAAGACCTCTCCTTATGAATTGGTTTATGGACACCATGCGGTTCTACCTTGGGAGATACAATCAGATTCCAGGAGAATTGTGTTACAGAAAGTTTTAAGCTCCAAAGATTACGGTGGTCTAATGATGGATGAGCTAGAAGATTTGCACATGATCCGTCTTAGGGCCTTGGAAAACATCAAGAGGAACAAGCCGCGAGTTGCCAAGTATTATAACAAGAAAGTAAAAGTCAGGCAATTTGCGAAGGGGATTTGGTTTGGAAAGCGTTATTGCCGATTGGAACCAAATACAGTGAATTCGGCAAATGGTCCCCTAACTGGGAAGGACCCTTTCGCGTGGTCAGATGCGTCCCTGGTAATGCATACATATTGAAAACTTTACTAGGAGAAGAATTTTCCGCTGCAATAAATGGAAGATATTTGAAGAAATATTATCCTAGTATTGAAATCGATCGGTGATCACCAGCAGTGGGATTACATGCATCTGACACAGGAATAGCCGGCGCTCAGGAACGAGGTCGCCTCTAGAACAAAAAATTCGCAAACAGATTGAACGGCCATTGCCTAGATGCATTGCCCTTAGCACAGAACTACATTACAACTGCTTCTTGCAGGTTTACATCCAACAACCCTGGTGATCAAGACTTCGAGGAGGTAGGCGGCGAGAGGTGTGGAGGAAGAAGCGAAAGTATGATTCAATTTTTTCTTTGCTTCTTCGGTCGATCCCTCTTCGGTTGCTCCGGGACCACCGTGACGGCAACTTGGAATGCATGGGGATGACCGTGATTAGCTGCCTCCACCAAGTTGTCCCAAGCCGCTTTCGGTTGTTGTACCTATCGGAGACATCCGCGCAGGAGTGGTTATTGGGGGCAAGACTCCGGATGTGAATGCGAAGTCAAGAAAGAACTAGAAACATTTACCTCCCACTAATACCTCCAAAGCCAAATGACGCTCACTTTCGGCTCGGCAACGAGTAGTGATGTCCCCGAGGTCATGCTCCGAGTCCTGAACGCGGCGGCGCAATTGATGGCCGGCTCTCGTTCGGGCGTAGCATCCTCTCGCTTTGAGGGAGGAATCGGAGGAGATGTACTCGGGCATGTCTTCGGTCCCAACGATTTCTTTAGGAAGCAGATCGAGGCTAAAGAAGAAGAGAGGAGGTAAAACACGAGATCATATGGGAAAACAAAAAGGAAATCAAGGAAAAAACTCACTCTCAAATCGTGCGTTTCTTCGAGATGCTGCTCTCCTGGGGTTGCTTGCCTTTGTCCATGGCCTTGGGGTTTTTTCCTCTAGGGACAGTGGGGAAATGAGAAGTGATGGATGAGTGTGCGAGTGGATTTGCAGGGCATCTCGGCGGGCTATTTTATTGACCGGGCGGTGCATTGGGAGTGATGACCGGCCGGCGTGCACTATTGGAATACCAAGCGGCGGGGTTTTCTTCCCAAATGCGAAGGGTTTTCGTTTGAACAAGTACTTACGGATTGCCGATTCGAGGATCCTCTCGCGGATTTTGTGCCAAGGTGCATCCGTTCTCTCGTGTTCGGCTCAAGCAAGTTCCCGAGTACGCTTAATAAAAAACAAGGTTCACGAGATGCAAACATGGTGGAAAAATCATCGCAGTACAAGCGCGAGAAATCAAAAAGTTCTTTATTTATTGCCGATATCAAACATCCCTAATACAATCTAGTCAAAGAGCCTGTTCAACACAGATTGGGGATGAGTGAGTTCGGCAATGGCGTCGCCGTGGCCATCGAGGCGCTCCAAGATGATCTCGATATCCTCGATGTCTTCTGGCGCGCCGCCCCGGAAGCCACGCGGCCTGATGGAGTAGTCGACGTTAGTGTGCGTCGCCATGGCGGCCAGGCCCAAAGTGGTGCCCAAACGGAGGCCATGGGTGGCCACTTCGTCCACGCGATGCTCCACCGCAGCAAGGCGCTCCGCCGGCGTATCTCCGCGAGCGTTCACCTTGTCGGCCAATTGCTCCACCAGCATCTTAAGCTGGTTGAGCTCAGCGTCACGGGCTGCAAAGTGCAAGAAAAGGGTGATTAGCATCAAGGGCCGAATTGGATCAAAGAGCGGTTTCAGAGCCGTACCGTCGATGGTCTCCGACGGTACCGCTTGCGCCGGTCTTCCCACTCCACCCGGCTATGCCAGCCTTTTTGGAGACGTCTTCCAGCTCGCGTTGGGCCGCTTCCAGCTCCTCCTTGAAGCAGAGGGCGTCGAGCTCACCGTAGGGCACGGGGGAGTGATGGTCGGACTCCGAGGAGTCGTCCGGTAGGGGCTGACCGGCCGGCGCGGAAGGAGGATTCCATTGAATCAGCCTGAAACAAGGATGATCATCAAAAACAAAAGGGGATCGAAGATGAATCGTGAAAAAGGAATTGACGATCATTGCCTCCGGCGCGCACTGGCGCGGCTCCCCTCTGCCTCATCAGAGGCGCGACGCCGGTTGAGGCTGCGCACCATGCTTCTGGGATTTGTGCTGTTTGGAAGGGAAAAGAAGACTTGAGATTGGCAAAGATTTGGGAGCTAAAGGCTTTGTGGAGAGCTAGGGACCTACAGTTTTCATTTATAGGCCTGGCGAGACAGATCGTGGCCTCGGGTCGTGGCTCGGATCGTGGCGCATATCCCAAGAAAATCGGAAGGTGGAGGGGTTTCCTTGACCAATCCCGCCGGCGGGTCGTTTGGAGTTCTAGGTCGAGTCATATTCGGTTGATGGGCTCGGCTAAAAGGAGTCAAAGTGCCGTTCGGGTAATGGCATCTCTTTACCGAATAAGTCGTTCGGGATGCGCGAAGAAAAGAGGAACAAAATTGCGAGAACAAATGTTACAAGAGCGACCAATTCGGTTACACATCAATTGAAACATATAGATGTTCAAATATTTCGCAATTACATTGCGGACATTCGATGTTGCTTGGTGAAAGTTCTCCATCCGCTCTTGATAATCTTTACGGGCGTCGACGGGGTGGTAAGTTCCGCATCACATTGATTCACCTCGGCTATGGCCGATATTGCTTCCTATTTGGTCTTTTCTATCAATCCGGGGAGCTCGGCTATTTTCTTGTCATCGGCCTCTATTTCGGTTGACGGACTTCTCGCCTACGCCTCCAAAGCGGCTTTTACGGCGATCTTCAATTCACGAGAAGCTTGTAGATTGGCCAATGTGTCTTTGTGGCTCTCGGTCCGAGATTGTGCCCCTTTCACGGCTTGCTCGGCTACGGCCCTCTTCTCGTTCAACAGTGGGCGGGAGGATACCTTTCTCGAGCTTGTATTATGGGTACATAATGGATTTCCCGGACCGGAGATGGATTCAAGTGAGGCCTTGATGTCTTCGGGGAGTTCTTGGCCGATGGGTTCAAGCATTTCTTCAAAGCGATCAAGATCTTTGAATTGATCTCGCGCATCCTTTTGCGGCCGAGCAAAAATCTCCTTGAGCTTTTCTCGTACTTCCTCCGACAAGGTGTGAGGTACCCTTTCCCTCGTCTCGGCGATTGGATTGTTCAACATTGGTGGGACCGATGGTGACCGAGCCTGGTCCTAAAAGAGTAACATTGCCGAGTTAGGGGTGTCGAGAACCGAAAGATAGCAGGATTAAATGCAAATAAGTATCTCATGTACGATTTCTTGAGCTGGAGCGGGGTTTTGTTCGGGGGTGGCCTCTAGAATCACTAGTGAAGGAGATGTTCCGGCAAAGTCGAAGCTTCGTGTGAGAGGGCAATGATGCGGTCTCCGGTGACCCGAAGCTTCGGCTGGAGAGAAGTTGGATTCACCTCTCGTCGGGGTTGATGTTTCTGCCGGCCGGAGGTGATTGAGCCCTTGGAGGACTTGGAGGGCCCGGTTGAAAGGGAGAATTCATCTCCGGTGAGTTTGGTATTTACGTACGAGCGGGGAGTTGATTGGGTCCCCGATGAAGATGAGATCTCCACGTGGACGGATGATTCGGCCACGGGTGGACTTGCTTGTTGAGACACCGGGACATCCACTAGTTGATCCTCCATTGTTTCCTCTCCGCAAATCTTTGGATTAAGAATGAATGCCGGTATTCATCCTTATGAAAAAGACAAGAAAGGTCATACCGGTGGATGGAGTATTGGCGGTGTTCGAAGCCGAGGATTGCTGAGTTCTAGTCTGAAAATGCATAAGATATGATTTATCAGAAAAAGGAGTAATCCTGTGATCAAGAAAGGAAGAAATTTTACCTCAACAAGGACCTTTTTGATGGTTCTTCTCCTTTTAGCATTTGGAAGAGCAATTAGAGAAAAGCCTTGCCTCCTGTCATCAGTAATGCTGGACAGAGTTGGGTCTGTTGTGGCATACCAAGCCATTAACTGAGCCAGGGTTGGTGATCTGAATCCCAATGCTGAGATTGGGCCTAATGCATTATAAGCAATCTCCCTGGCTAGAGAGGCAGGCATTGTGTTCTGTGGGTAAAGAAACAAAAATCCGGATCATGGCTAGAGGAGGAAATGTCGATTTGAGGATTAATCGTACTACCTCTCGAGGTCGGTTGGAAATCGGGCATCGGTTCTATACGAACAAATGCACGGGCTCACCGAAGATGTGGTCATGGAATTCTTGCCACCGGGAGTTAAAGGTGGGGTGAGCTACCGTTGTAGGTGTGAAGGGCCGTGTAAACGGTTAGATCGCACACATACCGAAAGACCCCGCTGGGTATGGGTAAGATCTTTGATCTCCTCCCCGGGCTTGAGGAATTCATGCGAAACGATCTCGGGGGCATCCGGCCACACCCAAGTTGCCAAGCCATCATGTTGGGTTGATAGTATTCATAAGTACCGTGGTTCGACCTCCCTCCACCGAATTCAGTGGCAAAATGCATGGGTGGATGATGATGTTAAAGATTTTCGAAATCTCCCATCTTGGCGATCGGTTTCAAAGGAGAATTCACAAGGGAGAGTTAAATTGTCATTATCCAAGTAAGGGAGCCAAAGAGGGAAGAAGAGCTCAAAGAGCCGGGCGACATTCCCCCCGATGAGAACAATTGAGGCGACTTCTCCATAAGTATGGCATCCTCTCGGTAACTTGGGGTTCCCCTTCACGATGGTGGATGAAGGGAAAAATTGGGTGTTCGGGTCAACACCAACAATCCGGTGCATGTGCGATTGCGGCCATATCCGCACAAACCACCAAGGACCATTGACACGGGCTATCCTCTCGGTCGGTGTACATTTGAGTGACGAGTTTGATGAAGCATATGATACACACTGCCCAGGAGGTATTTCCCAAGAGGAAGGCGATTACCATTGGCTAGATGTGAAGCCATTGCGATGTGGTTCAGGGTCGGCTCGTTGGCTTTACCGCGAGAAGATGAACTCCGCACGGCCACATGTTCGAAACGCCTCGTATTCGATTTCACCAAGGGGGCCATCCTTCATATGGTTCTAGATATAATTTTTGTATCCACTCCCCGGTTTTACTCTCGTTTGTCTTGTGGAACTTTTGAAATCCCGGGGCGAATAGATCTGTAATGTCAAGGCCGGTAATCATGTATACATCGGCCAGAGTTGGGGACATTGGGCCGTGACCAAAGAGGAAGGCGTTGACGCCATTTGACCAGAAGTGGCAAGCCGCTATCAAGAGGTCTTCGTTCTTTGGGGTCTCGGCCAAAGACAACTCCAAGCATTGAGCAATGCGGAGGGTGTCCCAGTTCTAGGTTCTGGCACTCTTATCTGCGAGGATTCTCTGGTACCAATTTTTCCAGCTTGCGATTGGGGGCAAGGGCCAGTTCTTGAAAGCATCTTGCCATTGAGAAGGTTTGGTTAGAGCCGCTTTGAAGGGGATCCTTTTGCATTCAGCTGCGATAAATTCTCGAGGATCGGAGGTTCCCGCAGGACCAAGGAAGTAAGATCTTGAATTGGCCTCAGTACGGATCAGAAGCTCGGTGGAAAGCTCCTGAGGGGAAACGGAGAAGAAATTTCAGGTAAAAATTGAAAATCTAAATGCCGAATGAAGCTTATGGTGGGGGAATTTACCTGAGCAGCTTGGTGTTGCGCCGCCATTGGGGATTTGAGTTCAAGGGAAGTGATCTAGGGTTTGGATCTAGACGAAGACTCCGGCGGATTGCGAAGAGAGAGAACGGGTGTTGAACAGATTCGATTTGAAGACGTTGGTGGCTAGAGTAAATTCCGAAATAAAATCACTTTTATCCCGTAATTGAAGGGGCATGTGTTAGCACCGAAATTTGGTCGGGGGTCGACTTGTGGGTCCGGCCCCGGTGAGAAATCCGTCGGTGGAAGGAAGGTTTCTTCGGATGCATTCGGCGAGAAAAATCCGCGGTCGGCTATCTACCTCTTTCGGCAAAGGAACCGTTGAGCTGATTTTGCGGGATTGTACGGTGACGTGGCTCAAACGAAAGGGCGAAAGGATAGATAAGCGATCAAGCTTAGAGATAAATTAGGTATCAAATCTATTCGAGGTTGTGCTTGGTAGGGTATAAATATGAACCCTGGATGTATGTAACAGATATACGTAATCATTCTCAATAAAAACCGGCTTTACGCCAAACCCTAGAGTCCATTTGTTGTGTCGTCGAGTTCTTCGAGAGGGTTCATCGATTCGTCGACCTTCGTGAGTACCGGCAACCTTGTATCATATCTAGTATCATGCGGTGGATTTAGATCTGATGCAAGTAGTCTTGTTACCATGCTTAGTGTCATGCGGTAGATTCAAGCTTGGTTCAAGAGGGTTTCTTGTTAGGTCATGAGCCATGCGGTAGGCTAAGATCTAGCTTGAAGCTAGTTATCGGCTCTATTGAATTTTGGCAAGATTCAATGGATTCATTAAGTTACCCCGTGTTGCTTTGAGTTTTTGCTTTATGTCTAAATTCATGTAACACCTTTTTGCCCAATCTAGATTGGTTTGGATCGGCTTTATCCTTTCGATGATCCTTATGCGGGTCGAGTTGGAAGCTTTAGTTAATTTGACGCGTGGATCACGTGCTTTCCGATAGCCGGAACCGAATCGATCTAGGTTGCCACATGTTGCGGGTTCAAGCTTGCTAAGGTTTGTATAAATCTTGAAAGAACCGGGTATCATGCGGTAGATGCGAGTTTTCGGGTTGCTTTGGAGCTAATCATCGGTGGATTAGATTTTCAAACCAATCCGATAGATTTATCTTACTTGGTAATGTTCGTTCCTTCTTCATGGATCCCGAATCGGTGCATTCGGCCGTGTTCGGTTATGTTCTTCATGAGTAAAACACGTGCATAATTTATGCTTTAAACAATGTATGCTTTTAGCTTTCCATATTTAGATTGTGTCATGCGGTGGATAGATCTATTTGTGGAAAGTGGCACGATCCCAAGCAAGTTGTATCATGCGGTGGATAGATTCGCTTGGTGTCGTACCCGACGGGTTTTAAAGTAACTAGACACGCGGTAGACTAGTGCTTTGAACCTATGCATGCTTGTCTATTACATACTTATGCTCGCGCTTTTACCTTATTCATTATTTAACGATGATCACCACAAGGACCGGTCGCGATGTTGCGCACGTGCATCTTTGTCCAAACAAAGACCGATCATCGTCATGCTTACGTCATCCATTCGGCTATGTTATTTTTTCTTCTTTAAAGCCCCGAATGGTTTCGGTTCGACGCGAGATAGCTCTCTATAGCTATATGTCATCTCATTTGGCTTTGTAGTCGTAAATATGGAACCTGCGGTACCACCCGGCAAGTTCCAAGCTTTGGAATTTAACTACCTTGTCTTTTGTTAATTTTCGGGGAAAATTGATTGGCACGTCTTGTGACTTCGCCCGTGTGAAGCCGGCTTGTTCGGCTTGCCGTGTGCTTGGCGCTAGGTGCATATTTCGCGTCAACATAAGGATCACCCAAGGGGATAAAGCCGATCCAAACCAATCTAGATTGGGCAAAAAAGGGTGTTACACGAATTTAAACATAAAGTAAGAACTCGAAGTAACACGGGGTAACTTAATGAATCTATTGAATCTTGCCAAAACTCAATAGAGCCGATAACTAGCCTCAAGCTAGATCTTAGCCTACCGCATGGCTCATGATCTAACAAGAAACCTTCTTGAACCAAGCTTGAATCTACCGCGTGACACTAAGCATGGTAACAAGACTACTTGCATCAGATCTAAATCCACCGCATGATACTAGACATGATACAAGATTGTCGGTACTCACGGAGGTCGACGGATAGATGAACCCTCTCGAAGAACTCGATGACACGACAAAGGACTCAAGGGTTTGGCGTAAAGCCGGGTTGTATTGAAAATGTTTCAAATATCTGTTACATACATTCAGGGTTCATATTTATACCCTGTTAAGCATGACCTCGAATGGATTCGATACCTAATTTATCTCCAAATGTGATCACTTATCCATTCACCTATCCTTTCCGCTCGGGCCACGTCACCACGCAATCCCGCAAAATCGCCGCAACGAGTCTCCTTGCCGAACGGAAGCAAATTGCCGACCGCGGACTCTTCGCCGAATTCATCCGAAGAAACCTTCCTTCCACCGAACGGATTCTTCACCGGGTTGGACCCACAAGTCAGACTCCTTACCAAATTCGGTGTTAACACATGCCCCTTCAATTACGGGATAAATGTGATTTTATCCTGGAATTGACTCCGACCATCGGCATCTTCAAATCATATCTGTTCAACACCCGTTCTCTCTCTTCGCAATCCGTCGGAGTCTTCGCCCAGATCCAAACCCTAGATCCCCTTTTTCTGAGCTCAAATCCTCAATGGCAGGTCAAAATCAAGCTGCTCAGGTAAATTCCTCCACCGAAGCTTCATTCGGCACTTAGATTTTCAATTTTTACCTGAGATTTCTTCTCCGCTTTTCCTCAGGTGCTCTCCATCGTACTTTTGATTCGCACCGAGGCCAATTCGACATCCTACTTCCTTGGTCTCGTGGGAGTTTCGATCCTCGCGAATTCATCGCGGCCGAATCCCAAAGGATCCCCTTTAAAGCGACTTTAACTAAGCCTCCCCCGTGGAAGGACGCCTTCAAGAACGGCCTCTGCCCCCAATTGCGGGGCCGGAGGAATTGGTATAAAAGAATTCTTGCGGATAAGAGTATCAGGACCCAAAACTGGGATACCCTCCGTATTGCTCAATGCTTGGAGCTGTCTTTGGCCGAGACCCCCAAAAACGAAGATCTTTTGATAGCGGCTTGCCACTTCTGGTCAAATGGCGTCAACGCCTTCCTTTTTGGTCACGGCCCAATGTCCCCAACTCTGGCCGATGTATACATGATTACCGGCCTTGACATTAAAGGATCTGTCTACCCCGAGATTTCAAAGGTTCCACAAGACAGACAGGAGTGAAACCAGGGAGCGGATATAAAAATTATATCCGAATCACATGAAAGATGGCCCCCTTGGTGAAGTTGAATACAGGGCATTCCTGAATATGTGGCTATGCAGGTTCATCTTCCGTGGTAAAGCCAACGAGCCTACTTTGAATCATATTGTAATGGCTGCCCGGTTGGCTAGTGGTAAGCGCCTTCCCCTCGGAAAATACCTTTTGGGCGGTGTATACCACATGCTTCATCGGATTGTCACACAAATGTACACCGACCAGAGGATAGCATGTGTCAATGGCCCTTGGTGCTTTGTACAAATGTGGCTTAAACTCGCACATGCACCGCATTGTTGGTGTTGACCTCAACACCCCGTTTTTTCCTTCATCCAACTATCATGAAGGGGAAATTCAAATTACCAGAGGATGTCACACCTACGGAGAAGCTGCTTCCACTGTTTCCATCAATCAGAATATCAGCCAGCTCTTTGAGCTTTTCTTCAAAGGATTCCCAAATCCTCTCTGGCTTCCTTATCTGGACAATGATAATTTAACTCTCCCCTGTGAATTCTCCTTTGAAGCTGGACACCAAGATGGAAGATTTCTGGAAATCCTCAATATCCTCATCCATCCATGCATTCTGCCAGCTGAATTTAGTGGGGGGAGGCTAAACCACAGTACTACCAGCCCAGCATGATGGCTCGACAACTTGGATGTGGCCAGATGCCCCCAAGGCTATTTCTGCACGAATTTCTCAAGCCCAGAGAGAAAATCAAAGAACTTACCCAAACCAGCAGGGTTTTTCAGTATGTATGCGGTTCAACCGTTTACACACGCCCTTCACACCTACAACAGTAGCTCACCCCACCTTTAACTCTTGGTGGCAAGAATTCCATGATCACATTTTCAGTGAGCCTGTACACTTATTTTGTATAGAGCTGATGCCTGATTTTCAGCCAACTTCAGAGGTAACATGATTATCCCTTTCCTCAAATCGGACACTTCTTCCTCTAACCATGATCTTAATCTTTGGCCCACGAACACGGTGCTCGCCCCTATAGCCGGGGAGATTGCTTACAATGCGAGTAGGGCCCAATCTCGGCATTGGGATTTAAATCACCAACCCCGGCTCAACCGATGGCTAGATATGCTACAACAAACCCGGTTACGTCGGTATTACGTGAGACAAGTGGCAAGGCATGTCTCGGATCGTGTCGGGGACAGCCCTAGGGGTCCCCTTAAGCAACGGGGAAATCCTCACTTAAATCCCGGCGTCGAAACACGCTAAGCCTAAACCATGCAGGTAACTAACCGTGCAGGACATGGCCTACGCGGCGGGACTCCGGCGGCCCACCAAGACAGCCCGCTTAGAGGACCCCTCGAGCAGGCTCCGCCTCGCTCGAGGGCGCGCTCCTCCTCGAGCGGCTCCGCGCCGTTCGAGGGGCAACTCTTCCCTCGAGCGGTCCCGCCCCGCTCGAGGGCTCGCTCCCCCTCGAGCGGGTCTCGTCTCGCTCGAGGGTTTGCTCCGCCCTCGGCGGGGCCCGCCACGCTCACGGGCGCCCCGCACGCGTGCGCCGGTCCCGTACACGGGCATTTAACGCCCCCGACGCCGCGCCGGAGACGGCGCCATCATGCGCCGGGGCTCGCACCCGGTGCCGCCGCACCAACTCCCCGGGGAGGAGCCCATCCCCGCCACTATGGAGATGGACCGTGCGGTACGGCCGGTGTCGGTCCCGTGACACCGCGCGCCCACTACGGTACGGCTAACGCGCCCGACCCTCGAAGGGGGCCGGCGCACCCTCGATTTTGCTTTCCCGTGACCCTACGGGTTGGGTGGGGGGCGCTAGACCGGTGGATGGCTATCCCGGTCAACGCGCGGCGCGGCCGCCGTACCCACGCGTGCGGGCGCACGCCGGCACCGCGAGGGCGCACGCCGGGCGGCGTAGCAACCACTCCGCTACCGCGGAGCGCGTTGGGAAGGAACGCCGTTCTGCCTGCTCCTGTGCCCCGTACCAGCCATCATCAGCACCTCCCTCGAAGCCTATCGGAGGACGCCACCGCCATCTGCCGCCCTCCTACCCTCGAACCGCCACTGTTCGGGTACGGGGTAGGCCATCATGGCCGGATCGCAGCGAAGATCGTCCGGACGGCCGCCCACTCTACGGCGTAGCACGACGTGCACCCCCACGTAGCTAGATAGCGCGGCGTGCATGTAACCCGCCGCCCCCTTGGCCTATAAAAGGGGAGGCGAGCCCCCAGCCCGCGGGGGGGACGGACGAGTTCAACACAACACACCGTGCACTCACTCTCTTATTCTCCCACAACACCTTCGACCCATCGCTCTAGGGACTTGGAAGCCACACTTCCTCTCCCGCCTTGCTTGTACTTGCCCCACTACGGGCACACCGGTCTTGAGCAATATAGTGCCACGAGCACAACCTCGTTGGACGTACGGCCCCCTCGGCGGAACCGGGATAAAACCTTGTGTCATTTGTTGCTTAGCATCGACCATTGAGGGATAGACCTAGGCGCTATCTGCGGTCGGTGTCGGGACCATATTCCGCACCGACAGTTGGCGCCCACCGTGGGGCACACGAGCGCCTGAGGTCATTTCGCCAACTCCCTCCATGGTGATCCGCACTGAGTACCGTGCTACGCGCTACAACATGGGTAGCTTGGACCCCCTCCCAGCCGGGTTCGAAATCCGCTTCGGGGACCTGAACTTTCAGGCCACGGGGAATGGCTATCTCATGCGCCTCACTAACCGTGAGGAGCTTCACGCGCAGCGCCAGGCCAGGTCCGCCCTGGTCTCTGCCGCACGCACGACACGGCGCGGGCGCCCGCGGGCACGGATGCGCGGGTCCGTCGACGCCGCGACGCCGCCGGTCGCTGCGGGCTACGCTCGCGTCGGGCGCGATCCGAGCGGCGGCGGGGCGAGCGCGCCGCCGCCCAACGCGGTGCGCCCTCGCGTCACGACGGCCACCACCGCCCGGCGGGACCGCGTGCGGTCTCGGACCACGCGTCCCCATCGGGCTGCGTGGCGCCACGACGGCCTACAACGCCAACGTCAACACGACGATGCACGGGGTTCCGCCTGGCCGCCACGTCTTCGTCGCCGGGGACCCCGGCACCTCGGCCAGCAGATGAGTCATCCCCCGGGCTCCGTCGACACGATGCCACCGGCCAACCGCCATGGGTATGCGGAGTGGGGACTTCTCCGGCATGCGGGACCCGGTCGCGTTCGGGCGCTTCCTCGACGCCACGGACTCTGCGGTTTGGGCTGCTCCGACGACTCCCGGCACGGGAGCTACGACCCCACGCGGGAGTGTTGCGCCGTCATCACCAACGACCACCAACGCCGCCGGCGCGCGGCTGCGGGAGACGGGGAAGTCACGCCGCCCCGGCGATCGGCGCCGCGCGCCCGGCCGCGGGGCCGAGCGCTCTCGCCGGGGCCGACGTCGACGCACGGTGGGCCCAAGCCCGCGAGCTCGAGGCCAAGCCGGCGGAGTAATACGGACGATGCGGCTACTCCGTGCCTCGATGGCGGGGGGAGGCCTCCGCGCGCGGCGAACGCGCGCGGGAGGCGGGCCGACAAGTCCGCGACCGCCTCAACACCGCCCCCCAACGCGGACAACGCGGACGTCCCGCCGCGAGCAAGCCGAGCTCGTCGCCGCCGCGGCGCCCGCTACGGGCTATGCCGACACCGTCGACCCCCGAGGCTCGAGACATGCACCGCGAGGTGCGGACTCTCATCGAGCAAGCGGCCGTCCGGCGGGCGAAAGCTCGGCCTCACGCATCCGCCAACGGGGGGATGCGCGGGGTGACGAAGCCGCACCGGAGGCGAACCCTCGGTGCACGCGGGGGGGGACCGGCGGGGGCATCCCACCGGGCAAGGACGCACGCCGGTCAAGGAACGACTCCTCGACGTGCGCGGGCACCGGATGGCGACGCTCGCAACGTCATCAACGCCGGCGTACCGATGGGCGGACGCGCAAGCGACAAGGGGTTACCACCCTCGACGGGGTGGGCGCTACGGCGGCGGTGAGGATCACTCCCCGACACCGGAGCCCCGTGGCACCCGTGTGTTCAACCGGGAGATCCGCACGGCGGCGTTCCCCCCGGCGCTTCCGTCGGCCCTCGACAATCGTCAAATACAACGGGGAGACGGACCCTCGCGTCCGGCTCAACGACTACCGCCTAGCACGTCGGTGGGCGGGGCCACCAACGACGAAGTGATCATCCGCAACTTGCCCCCGCATCCGGGCGACGCGGCCCGACATGGCTCGAGCACTTGCCCGCCGGCCCGGATCCATAACTCGGGACGATCTAGTCCACACGTTCGTGGGCAACTTCCGGGGCACGTACGTGCGCCCCGAGAACTCCGGGGACTCGCGCTCCCCGCACGCGAAGCCGGCGAGTCGGCCGCGGGACTTCATACGGCGCTTCTCCAAGCGTTGCACGGAGCTCCCCGGCGTGGCACGATCCGAGATCGTGCACGCGTTCCTCGAGGGCACCACGTGCGGGACCTTGTGCGCGAGCTGGGATGCAGCCCGCCTACGGACTCAAACGAGCTGTTCGACATCGCCACCAGCTTCGCCTCCGGAGAGGAGGCCGTGGGGGCAATCTTCGACGGCAAGAAGGGCAAGCGCTCCGAGGACACGCCCGCGAGAGGGCGGCGGGTCCAAAGAGCCGCGCCGCAACGACAAGCGGGGCAAGAAGGGGAAGAAGCCGCGCCGCGAGGCGCGCGAGCAGGGACGCAACGGCGGCAACGCTGAGGCCCTCGCCGTCGACCCGGCTCGACGGGGCCCTCGACCCGGCCCCTCGAGGCCCGGGGGTGTTTGACGACATGATGAAAAAGCCATGCCCCTACCACAAGAGTCCCCGTGAACCACACTCTCGAGCAAGTGCGACATGCTCAAGAAGTTCTATGGCCGTGCCGCCGCGAAGGAAGCGAGAGGCCAAGAAAGATGGGGGCGATGGCGACGCGGGTGGCTTCCCGCCGTCGAAAATGTGTTCCTCATCTTTGGGGGGACCTACCGTCGACATGTCGACCGGCGGTGCAAGAAGGAGCGGCATGAAGTCCTCGCCGCAGAGAGGGCGCCTCCGGCCTTTCTCAACCGGGTCGAAGGATGCCATCACCTTTAGCGGGACGACCACCCAAACCGCATCCCGAACCCGGGCCGGTACCGGCGGTGGTCGATCCCATCATTGGGAACGCCGGTTTTCGAAGGTCCTTATGGACGGAGGCAGTAGCCTCAATATCCTCTTCGCGCATACTTTGCGCCTGATGGGGATCGGCCTGGACCCGCCGCGGCCCGAGCACGAAGCCGTTTCACGGCATCGCGCCCGCAAGCGAAGGTTCAACCACTCGGGCGGATCGACCGCCGTCCGGTTTGGGACCCCCAAGAATTTCCGCAAGGAAACCCTCACCTTCGAGGTGGTGGGGTTCAAAGGGGCCTACCATGCCATACTTGGGCGACCTTGCTATGCCAAATTCATGGCGGTCCCCAACTACACGTACCTGAAGATGAAGATGCCGGGTCCAAATGGCGTCATCACCGTCGGGTCGTCGATCGAGCACGCATTCGACTGCGACGTCGAGTGCGTGGAACATGCAGAGGCACTAGCGCTGGATGAAGCGCTGGTGAACACGCTGGAGAAGATGGTCAACGACGACCTCAGCTCCGCCGCCAAGCACGTCGGCACCTTCGAGGCCGCCGAGCAAACCAAAGGGGTCCCCCTCGACCCGTCGGCCCCCGAGGGAAAGGCGTTGAGGGTCAGCTCGACCCTCGACCCTAAATAGGAAGCAGTGCTCGTCGACTTCCTCCGCGCCAATGCCGACGTCTTCGCGTGGAGCCCCTCGGACATGCCAGGCATCCCGAGGGAGGTCGCCGAGCACTCCCTTGATATCCTCGCCAAACGCCCGCGCCGTACGGCGGCCGGGGCCGCGCCGCTTCGACAAGGAGCGGCGACGGGTGATCGGAGCGGAGCTGCGGAAGCTCCTCGAGGCCGGATTCATCAAGGAAGTGTTCCACCCTACGTGGCTAGCTAATCCCGTGCTTGTAAAAAAGAAAAATGGGAAGTGGAGGATGTGTATAGACTACACTAGTCTCAATAAAGCATGTCCAAAAGTTCCTTTTCCTTTGCCACGTATAGATCAAATCGTTGATTCAACGAAGGGTGTGAACTACTCGTTTCCTTGATGCCTATTCGGGATATCACCAAATAAAAATGAAGGAGTCCGACCAGCTCGCGACTTCGTTCATCACACCGTTCGGGACGTTCGTTACGTCACGATGCCTTTTGGCCTCGGGAACGCGGGCGCAACATATCGGCGCCGCATGCGGCACGTTTTTGGGGATCACATCGGGCGGACGGTCGAAGCCTACGTGGACGACATCGTCGTCAAAACCGGAAGGCGGACGACCCGGTTAGCGACCTTGGCGTCGCGTTCAACCGCCTACGGGCCAACGGGGGTCAAGCTAAACCCCGAAAAATGTATCTTTGGAGTGCCGCGGGGCATGCTCCTAGGATACATCGTCTCCCGACGGGGAATCGAGGCCAACCACGAAAAGGTTGCGGCCCTCGAACGGATGGGTCCAATCCGGGACCTCAAAGGGGTGCGAAGGTGTTGGGGTGCCTTGCCGCCTTAAGCCGCTTCATCTCGAGGCTCGGTGAGAAGGGCCTGCCCTCTACCGCCGCTCAAGAAGCACGAGCGCTTCTCTTGGACCGCCGAGGCCCGGGAAGCGCTCGACAAGCCGGGGGCGTCTCCGACGCACGCCCCCAATCCTCACGCCGCCGCGAGACGGCGAACCCCCTACGGCTCTACGTAGCCGCAACCACCCGTGTGGTCGGCGCCATGATCGTCGTAGAGCGCACGAAGAGGGGCACGCCTTGCCGTGCGAGAGGCCGGTCTACTACATCGGCGAAGTCCTGTTGGACACGAAGACGCGCTACCCCCGAGGTCCGAAAGGCCGTTGTACGCGGTAGTCCTCGCTCGGCGCAAGCTCCGCCACTACTTCGAGGCCCACCCGGTCACGGTGGTCTCTTCCTTCCCGCTAGGAGAGATCATTCGCAACCCCGACGCGGCGGGCGGGGATTGCCAAGTGGTCCGTGGAGTTGATGGGCGAGACGCTCGCCTACGCCCCGCGTAAGGCCATCAAATCGCAAATCTTAGCCGATTTCGTCGGCCCCGAGTGGACGGACACGCGACCGCCGCCCCCACAAATCCCAGCGCAGTGCCGGACTGCGTTCTTCGACGGCTCGGTGATGAAAACGGAGCGGGCGCGGGCCTACTATTCGTGTCACCCCTCGGAGAGCACATGCGCTACGCGGTGCGCCTCCACTTCCCCGCATCCAACAATATGGCGAATACGAGGCCCTCCTCTGCGCGGCCTCAAAATCGCCATTGAGTTGGGCGTCAAGCGCCTCGACGTGCGAGGGGACTCGCAGCTCGTGATCGATCAAGTCATGAAGAACGCGAGCCGCCACGACGACAAGATGGAGGCCTACCGTAAAGCCGTGCGGGCCCTCGAAGACAAGTTCTACGGCATCGAGCTTAATCACGTACCCCGCCGCTACAACAAGGAAGCAGACGAGCTGGCGAAGATCGCGTCCGGGCGGATCACCGTTCCCCCCGAATGTTTTCGCGCGCGACATCGCGCGGCCCTCGGTCGCCCTCGAGCCCCACCCATCGAGCGACGGTGGACCATCGGGGGCTCCCTCGAATCCGGCGGGTGCGGAACCCATGGATGAGGACCCCTCGAACGAGGCGTACGTGCTCTCCCTTCTCGAGGGGTACGGCTCCGTCGAGGTCGATGCGATGGACATAGAGCCGGCTCCTGTCCGAGCGGATTGGCGGGAAAAATACATCGCCCGGATCGATCGAGGGGAACTCCCCGTGGACTAGGCCGCGCCCGGGCGCATCGCCAGGATGGCCAAATCTTTCACCCTCGTCGACGGCGAGCTGTACAAGCGCGCCGCGTCAGGCATCCTCCAGCGGTGTATACCCATTCCCGAGGGGCACGAGCTCTCGCGGGACATCCACGCGAGGATCCGTGGCCACCACGCTTGCGCCGCGCGCCCTTGTCGGCAACGCGTTCCGCCGGGGCTTCTATTGGCCTACCGCGGTCGCGGGCGCCAACGAAATCGTACGCACCGCGAAGGGTGCCGGTTCTACGCCCGCAAGTCCAACTTGCCCGCTCATGCCCCGCAAACGATCCCCATGACATGGCCGTTCGCCGTGTGGGGGTTGGACATCGTCGGGCCCCCGCGGAAGGCGCCGGGGGCTTCACCCATCCGCTTGTCGCGATCGACAAATTCTCCAAGTGGGTGGAGGTGCGTCCCCATCACGAATTTAAGGGCGGAGCGGCGGTCACGTTCTTCACCGACCTCGTATACCGCTTTGGAGTGCCAAACTCCATTATCACGGACAATGGGTCCCGCTTCACGGGCGGAAGTTCTTGGAGTTCTGCGACAAGTTCCACATCCGCGTGGATTGGGCAGCTGTGGCACACCCACAGACCAACGGCCAAGTGGAGCGTGCCAACGGCATGATTCTACAGGGCCTCAAGCCCAGAATTTTCGACCAGCTCAACAAATCTGGCCGAAAATGGCTCCAAGAACTACCAGCAGTCGTGTGGAGCCTAAGGACCACCCCAAGCAGAGCCACCGGGTTCACCCCGTTTTTCCTAGTCCATGGCGCGGAGGCCGTCCTCCCCACGGACCTGGAATATGGGTCGCCCAGGGTTCGAGGCTACGACGAGGATGCTAACCAGCGAGCCCGCGAGGACTCGGCCGGACCGCCTAGACGAAGTACGCCTCGTGGCGTTGATGCACTCCGCAAGGTATCAACGGTCCCCTACGACGTTACGAAGCACGCAAGATACGTCGGAGGGATTTCGAGCGAAGGGGATGCGGTCCTAAGGCTACGCCAAGACAACCGAGGGCGCCACAAGCTATCGCCCCCATGGGAGGGACCCTACGTCGTGGTGAAGGTGCTCAAGCCGGCACGTACAAGCCGGCCAACGAGGACGGCGAAGAACTCACCAACGCTTGGAACATCCAACGGCTACGTCGCTTCTACCCTTAGCTAGGATTTCCAAGTACTTTTCGTTGTAAAAACACATGGCCAACACCCCAGTTGGTGTCAACTATGTAAATACTCCAAGTCTAATAAAAGGGCAACTCGGCTTTCCCCTGAAACCCAAGTTACCCTCGGGGGCTACTGCGGGGGGGCACCCCCCCCAAAATGGTCCCATTTTTCGCGCAAAAGTAAAAAACAACTCACACGCGCTAAGTTTGTTTCTTACTTCAACCTCGAGCCACGATTCGAACAGGGCGCAGGCGGCACAGCGGAAGGAGCGTGCGAGCCGAGATAGCCTACGCCGCGTGGCTATGGCCCTTCTCTCTCGCCTCCAACCCGGCGGGCCCCCCGCAAAAATCGAACTCCCCTAACTAGAATCTACTCGGAAGAAGGAGAAACAAAAGCGTGATAAACAAACGATTTCATTTACAAGCAAATGCCCATGTTCATGAAACGACTTGTTTATTTACAAAAGGCCACGAGGCCGAGTACGATACACGGAAAAAACGGGCCTAGCGCCCGGACCACTTTCGAGCGGGAGAAGCGAAGAGCGGCGTCGCGACGTCGGGGAAGAGGAACTCCTCGAAGGCCTCGGCGAGCGATCCGGCGGCGTCGGCGGCCAGCGCGTCTACACGCTCCATGGCCACCTCGTCCTCGACGCCCTCGGGAACGACGTAGCCTTCCGCCAGCGCCTCGAAGTTGACCTCGTAGTGGGATCGCACCACTCCGAGGGGCCTTCGGGACGCCTAGGTGCAACGCCGGCCGCATCCGCTCCGTGACGTGGCCGCCGAGGGCGCGTAGACGGCCGGCCGGCCGAGGCGCCGGCTTGGGCCTCGCCCTCCTCAACGACGCGGCGGGTCTCGAGGGCCGCATCGCGCGGCTCCCGCGCGGCTCTGCTCGGAGGGTTGTAGGAATCTGCGCAGCCTCGGCCCGCCCGCATGCGTGCCCCGTGGCGGTGCGCAAGCCCGGAATCGACAAGACGAAAAGAAATCGAAAGGGGGAAGCGAACCCTCCAAAGCAAAAACCAACAAGCGAGAGTCAAACGGTGGCTCACCCTCGACTTGCTTCCTCTCCAAATCGAAGTCACGGCGCGCGAACTCGATCGCCAACTCGAGGTGCTTCCGGACGGTTTCGCCTTGCTCGCGGAGAGCCGGCTCTCTCGGTTGGCGTGGGCGATGCGCGGCGCGAGCGCCTCGTCCTCAACCTCGGAGAATGCGGCGTTCCGCTCCTCCGGCGACTTCTCCGCCGCCTCGCGAGCGACGCGCTCCCCGCTCCAACGCCGTCGGGGCGTCGCCAAGGGCAACTGCTCTCGCCGGAGCCGCCCCTCGGCCCCCCGGCGGGCGATGCGCTCTTGCTGGAGCTGCTCCTCGGCGGCGACGAGGGCCGCGGCCTTGGCGTCGAGGGCGGCCCTCGTGGTCGTCGGCCTCCTTGGCACGCTGCTCCAACCCGCGCGCCCGCTCCTCGGCCACGGCGGCGCCGTTGCGCTGCGCCCCCTCGAGCGACGTGCGGAGCTCCCGGGCTTCGGCGCGAGCGGTGGCCACCCCCGCCTCCCGGTTGGCGAGCCGGCGTCCGCGTCTTCTCCAGATCCGCGCGCGCGTTCCACGAGCGCCTCGTCGCGATCGAAGAGGGCTGCCCGGACCCGCTCGAGGCTCGAGCGACGCGCGCGTGCCTGCCTCGAGCTCTCGGGGAGCTCATCGGGCCGGGCCGGGGGCCGGTATGCCAACCGGTGTCCCGGCGTCCTAAGAGCTTCTACAAGCGCGTCGAAAGCGCCGCATTGCTCCCGGAGCCGGCGGGGCTTCGGCGTTCACCGGTCGAACGCGTCGTACTTGTCGTGGGCGCGGCGCTCGAGCTCTCCGGCATCCACACGTCAAATCCCGTAAGCGCCAAGGCTTGAATGCAACATACGAAAACGAAAAGGGAAGAGGGACGAGCAACCATGGCTCACCGGAAGACGAGCCAGGCCGGCCGCCGTGGACTTGCAGCGCCTCGTTCAACGCGCGGTTGAGCGTGGCGCCGTGGTTCCGAGCTCGCCCCGCAGCTCTGCTCCCCCGGGGCGTCGATGGCGCCGGGGGGATCATCGACGGCCCCCTCCACACCGGGCGGGGCGGCCGGCATGGGAGGGCGAGGCCTCGGCACCATGTCCTCGGCCCCCCACCACCATGTGACCCTCGTGCCGCCTCACGAGGGCCCCCCCTCCGGGGCTCGGGGGAGTTCGAGGGCCGGGCCGGCCCACGATTCCACCCGGGCGGCGGGGAGTCGTCCGAGACCTCCACCACCTCCGCCGGGGGCGGCCGGCGGACGCCGCCGCGCTGCGCGCCTCCGCCCGCCGCACCTCCACCGCGCCTCCGCGGCCACGGGCGCCCGTCGTGCCGCCGTGGCCGCCACCTCCGGCCGTGCCGCCACATCCGCGGGCGCTCCCGCGGTTGCGCCCGCTCCACCTCCCCTCCGCGGTGGCGGCCACCGCGGGCTGCACCTCCACCGTCGCCGCCGCCGCGGCCCGCGTCTCCGTGACGACCGGCGCCGGCCGTCCCCCCGCGGCCTCGGGCGCGCCGCGGCGGGGGCTGATCTGCCGGCCGGGGCCTCGAGGCCCCCGGCGGGGTCTTGCGAGCTCGTGCCCGCCGCCGTGCTTGTCCCCGGGCGCGACCCCCTCGACGAGCGCCGCCGGGTGGGGATCGATGCGTCCGTCCTCAACACCTTGGCTGGTGCAAGAGGAGGAACGGTTGGCACCGCCCTGCGCAGGCACGAACGGAGGGTTAGAGCACTTAGTCATCGACGAGCCAAACCAAACGAAGAAGGACAGGCTCCTTACCTCGCAGAGGAAAAGGCCCGCTTCCTTTTCCTCGAGGCCTCTGCGAACGAGGCCGGTGCGGTGTCGCGCGCCGCCGTAGCGCCTCCCGACGGCGCCACCGCGCGCGCGGGCACGCCCGCCCCCATGCTCGGGCGCGCCCGTGCCGCACCTCCCGAAGGCGCCACCGCGCGCGGGGGCACGCTCGCCCGCGCGCGGGCACGCCCGCCGGTCGCGCCCCTCGACGATGACGCGCGCGCGCGCGCACGCTCCCCGCGCGCGCGCGAGCACGCTTGACGCACGCCCGGGCGCGTGCGCCGCGCGTACCTCCCGCGCGCGCGCCGGCACCTCCGCGGCGCGTGCCGCCCCCGATGACGATTGCACGGCGGCGGGCGCCGGTGCGCCCGCCCCAGACGAAGCCGCCCCTGACGCCGGCGTGGGTTCCGGTGACGGGGGCGCAGGCTGCCACCTGTCGGAGGGGCCCTCCCCCTCAGCCTCTTCCTCCTCGTCCTCGTCCGAAGACGAGGGCTCCTCGATATCCGGGGAGGAGAGCCCCAGCTCCTCGCGCCGCCGGTACTCCGCGGCCCGCCGGTCGCGGCGAGCTTGACGTCGCCTCGCGTGCTCCCTCTTGCGCGCCGCCCGCTCCCCGTCGCTCCCGGCGCACCGCCCGGCCGAGCGCACGGGAGTCGGGGGGTGGGTGGAACGGACTTGGCGATGTTGAACTCCACCGGTGCGCACGGGAGCGACAATGGCGCATCGGGGAAACAAAAGCAAGACCAAGAACTAAAACAAAATCGGAACCCAACTCACCCCGCGGGCCCGTGGGGAGCATCTCAAGGTCCCATGGGGTCCGACCCGCGGTGGCGGCGTCGGGGTGTCGACGGCGTTCCGCGCCGGGTGAGCGCATACGGCCGCTCAAGGAGCGTCGGGAGCATCCGCGACCTCGCCGGGTCGACGGGGTTGGCCGCCTCGTCATCTCGAAGATGCGGGAGCGACCTCTCCATCGAGGCACGACCCGCCGGTGGTGGAGGAAGGCGAGGACGCCCATCGCGTTGAGCCCGTGCTTCGCCAGCCGCTGCAGGGGCGGCGAGGACGGACTCTTGCCGCGCCCCGATGCCGGGCCGTAGACACCCCGTAGCCCCGGGAGTCCGGCCTCTTCTTGAACACCCGGCCGGTGTAGGGAGGAAGGCCGGGCTCGGCGTTGCGCGAGGTAGAACCATCCCCGCTCCCCGGCCCGGCGTTGTTCGTCGTCATGGTGCGGGGGATGTAGAAATCCTTGAGCTGCCCCCGCGGGGAAAGCGACATCCCGCCGCGCGCACCGCGCGGCGAGTCCTCGGCTTTCCGACGTGGGGCTGCGTGATGAGCTCCCCGCGGAAAAGGTGAACCCAGAGATCCCAGTTGACTGGGATCCCCAGGTACCCTTCGCAGACGCCCACGAATGTGGCCGCCCGCGAGATCGCGTTGGGGGCGAAGTTGTGCAACTCCACCCCCGTAGTAGTAGCACATCGCCCGCATGAAGGTGCTCGCTCGACGCGTTGAAGCCACGCTCGTGGTAGCGGAGGAAGCTCACCACGTAGCCCTCCGGCGGGTTGGGCTCGTGGTGCGCCGCCGGCGGCACGATCCACTCCGCCGGCGCCCTTCTTCGTTAGCCGCCGGGGGCCGGCGGCGACCGGCTCGCCAAGGGCAAGACGGGTCACCGTCGACCTCTCCCGTGCGTACGGCTCCGGGATCCTAACGGGAAGGCGAGGCGGCGCCATGAGGGGGGACGAAGGAGTGCGAAGGCGGAGGACAAGGAAACGGAAGAAAGAGCTCTAACGGTGAAGCCGCGCGGTGGCAAGAGCGAGACGAAGGCGAAGGGACGGGGGACTGAAAGTGGTGAGATGCCAAGGTAAAAAACCGCCGTCCCCTCCTCCCCGCAGTTTTATAGGCCGACGGGCGAGCTCTCCGGAGCGGACGCCCCGCCAGCATTAACTGCAGGAATCTTTCCATCGCGTCGACGAATGGGCCCCACCACGACCGCAGCGGCTATAACACTGCAGGCGGGTCATCATTACGGCAAAGACCGGCGACAACCGAGGCAAAACCGTCACGTCCGCCCTCGCCGCGCCGCCCACTACGCGCGCGCGCGCGGCGCGCGCCCTAAAAAGACGCGCCCGCGCTGCAAAACCGCGGCCACGACCGCAAGGCACTTAAATGCCCGGGTCCCTTGCTAAGCAAGGGGAACCCTCGAGCGGGGCGAACCCCCGGCTCGAAGCAGAGGCGACCCTCGATGGGATACCAGCGTGAGAAGGTCGCCGGGACCTCGCTCGATGTAGAGCGAGCAACCGCGGGCACCCATGCCACGTAAAACCCTCGAGCGGCATGACCCTCGACTCGATACGAAGGCGACCCCCCGATGGGATACCGGCGTGAGAAGGTCGCCCGGACCTCGCTCGATGTAGAGCGAGCAACCGCGGGCACCCATGCCACGTAAAACCCTCGAGCGGCATGACCCTCAGCTCGAGACAATGTCAACCCTCTAAAACAAAGCACATACGGCGTGCTACCAACCGAGCACCTCGAGGACCGGCTCGCCCAGACCCCTCGACGGCCGCAAACGAGAAAAGACGGGGCCGGCCCGGGCACGGCCCCGCACGGCCTTGCGATCGGAGGTTCGAAGCCCGACCCTCGGCGGGTTCGAACGGCGCCCCGATCACGAGTTAGGGACGACGAGGGCACGCGCGGTCGAGCCGTTCCTCGAGCCCGTTGGCTCGAGGGTGCCCCACATGTCGTGTTCGAGAGCCGGCGAGGGCGGCTAGCGGGGGATCCCACCGAGGGGAGAGCTTCCGCGCCCTCGGTCCCTAGCGAACGGGACCGAGCCCCACCTAGCAAACCCACGCAAGCGCTTCCATGGACGTGTCTCCGGACCGCGCAGCCTACCCTTATCGAACGGGGCATGGGCGTCCACTTGAACCACCCGCCACCAGCTCGAAGAGGAATCCGCAATTCGCGACCCGCTCGATGGGAGTTGCAGAAACCTCACCCTCCGTCCCGCGGAGGGACGGCGAGGGCGCGTTAAAAAGCAAGTCGTCAGGCTCGACCCGATCGCCTCGAATTAACCAAGGCTCGGGGGCTTGACGCGCGGTTACACCTCCTTGAAATTGTACCCGCCGGAGACAGTGACAGGGGAGCGTGCACCCCCGAAGCCGGCTGAAATACCGCCGATGCCGGTTGGCATATGTGCCACGCCTTTCTGACCAAAATTCTCGCGGTTAACCCCCCCCCCAGGGAGAGCCCACACTCTGCGGGGGCTTCGAGGGCTAGACCCGCGGGTCCGCCGACGCGGCCCCACGGAAAGCGTTCGCAAACAAGGAGGGAAGAACGTCCTATCGGTAGGTTCCGGCATCCGCGGGAGCCTCAATGGCAAACCCGCGGATGCTCGGGGGCTGCTGTCGGGGACGGCCCCTAGGGGTCCCCTTAAGCAACGGGGAAATCCTCACTTAAATCCCGGCGTCGAAACACGCTAAGCCTAAACCATGCGAGGTAACTAACCGTGCGGGACATGGCCTACGCGGCGGGACTCCGGCGGCCCACCAAGACGGCTCGCTTGAGGGCCCCTCGAGCGAGGCTCCGCCTCGCTCGAGGGCGCGCTCCTCCTCGAGCGGCTCCGCCCCGTTCGAGGGGCAACTCTTCCCTCGAGCTGTCCCGCCCCGCTCGAGGGCTCGCTCCCCTCGAGCGGGTCTCGTCTCGCTCGAGGGTTTGCTCCGCCCCTCGGCCGGGGCCCGCCACGCTCACGGGCGCCCCGCACGCGTGCGCCGGTCCCGTACACGGGCATTTAACGCCCTGACGCCGCAGGATGGCGCCATCATGCGCCGGGGCTCGCACCCCGGTGCCGCCGCACCAACTCCCCGGGGAGGAGCCCATCCCCGCCCCTGTGGAGATGGACTGTGCGGTACGGCCGGTGTCAGTCCCGTGACACCGCGCGCCCACTACGATACGGCTAACGCGCCCCGACCCTCGAAGGGGGCCGGCGCACCCTCTATTTCGCTTTCCCGTGACCCTACGGTGTTAGGTGGGGGGCGCTAGGGCGGTGGATGGCCATCCCGGTCACCGCGCGCGGCGCGGCCGCCGTACCCACGCGTGCGGGCGCACGCCCGGCACCGCGGCGCACGCCGGCGGCGCAGCAACCACTCCGCTACCGCGGAGCGCGTTGGGAAGGAACGCCGTTCTGCCTGCTCCTGTGCCCCGTACCAGCCATCATCAGCACCTCCCTCGAAGCCTATCGGAGGACGCCACCGCCATCTGCCGCCCTCCTACCCTCGAACCGCCACTGTTCGGGTACGGGGTAGGCCATCATGGCCGGATCGCAGCGAAGATCGTCCGGACGGCCGCCCACTCTACGGCGTAGCACGACGTGCACCCCCACGTAGCTAGATAGCGCGGCGTGCATGTAACCCGCCGCCCCCCTTGGCCTATAAAAAGGGAGGCGAGCCCCCGGCCGCGGGGGGATGGACGAGTTCAACACGACACACCGTGCACTCACTCTCTTATTCTCCCACAACACCTTCGGCCCATGCTCTAGGGACTTGGAAGCCACACTTCCTCTCCCGCCTTGCTTGTACTTGCCCCACTACGAGGCACACCCGGTGCCGAGCAATATAGTGCCACGAGCACAACCTGTCCGGACGTACGGCCCCCTCGGCGGGAACCAGGATAAAACCTTGTGTCATTTGTTGCTTAGCATCGACCATTGAGGGATAGACCTAGGCGCTATCTGCTGGTTAGTGTCGGGACCATATTCCGCACCGACAGTTAGACCCGCGGGTCCGGCCGACGCGGCCCCACGGAAAGCGTTCGCAAACAAGGAGGGAAGAACGTCCTATCGGTAGGTTCCGGCATGCGGGAGCCTCAATGGCAAACCCGCGGATGCTCGGGGGCTGCGTCGGGGACGGCCCCTAGGGGTCCCCTTAAGCAACGGGGAAATCCTCACTTAAATCCCGGCGTCGAAACACGCTAAGCCTAAACCATGCGGGTAACTAACCGTGCAGGACATGGCCTACGCGGCGGGACTCCGGCGGCCCACCAAGACAGCCCGCTTAGAGGACCCCTCGAGCAGGCTCCGCCCTCGCTCGAGGGCGCGCTCCTCCTCGAGCGGCTCCGCCCCGTTCGAGGGGCAACTCTTCCCTCGAGCGGTCCCGCCCCGCTCGAGGGCTCGCTCCCCCTCGAGCGGGTCTCGTCTCGCTCGAGGGTTTGCTCCGCCCTCGGCCGGGGCCCGCCACGCTCACGGGCGCCCCGCACGCGTGCGCCGGTCCCGTACACGGGCATTTAACGCCCGACGCCGCGGGGACGGCGCCATCATGCGCCGGGGCTCGCACCCCGTGCCGCCGCACCAACTCCCCGGGGAGGAGCCCATCCCCGCCACCTGTGGAGATGGAATGTGCGGTACGGCCGGTGTCGGTCCCGTGACACCGTGCGCCCACTACGGTACGGCTAACGCGGCCGACCCTCGAAAGGGGGCCGGGCGCACCCTCGATTTCGCTTTCCCGTGACCCTACGGTGTTAGGGTGGGGGCGCTAGGCCGGTGGATGGCCATCCCGGTCAACGCGTAACGGCGCGCGCCGCCGTACCCACGCGTGCGAGCGCACGCCCGGCACCGCGAGCGCACGCCGGGCGGCCCGCAGCAACCACTCCGCTACCGCGGAGCGCGTTGGGAAGGAACGCCGTTCGCCCGCTCCCCGTGCCCCGTACCCGCCATCATCGGCACCTCCCCTCGAAGCCTATCGGAGGACGCCACCGCCATCCGCCGCCCTCCCCTACCCCTCAAACCGCCACTTGTTCGGGTACGGGGTAGGCCATCATGGCCGGATCGCGGCGAAGATCGTCCGGACGGCCGCCCACTCTACAGCGTAGCACGACGTGCACCCCCACGTAGCTAGATAGCGCGGCGTGCATGTAACCCGCCGCCCCCTTGGCCTATAAAAGGGTAGGCGAGCCCCCGGCCGCGGGGGGACGGACGAGTTCAACACAACACACCGTGCACTCACTCTCTTATTCTCCCACAACACCTTCGACCCACTTGCTCTAGGGACTTGGAAGCCACACTTCCTCTCCCGCCTTGCTTGTACTTGCCCCACTACGGGCACACCCGGTCTTGAGCAATATAGTGCCACGAGCACAACCCTCGCTCGGACGTACGGCCCCCTCGGCGGGAACCGGGATAAAACCTTGTGTCATTTGTTGCTTAGCATCGACCATTGAGGGATAGACCTAGGCGCTATCTGCGGTTAGTGTCGGGACCATATTCCGCACCGACGGATCGCGCCTCCAACTCGCAAGAGGAGAAGAACCATCAAGAAAGTCCTTATTGAGGTAAAATTCTCTCTTTCTTGATCACGGGACTACTCTTTTTCGATAAATTTCGTCTTGTATGATTTCGGACTAGAACTCGGCGGCCTTCGACTTCGAACACTGCCAATGCTCCATCCACCGCTATGACCTTTACCGTCCTACCTTAAAGATGAACAACGGCATTCATTCTTAATACGGCATTTGCGGAGGAAACAATGGAGGATCAACTTGTGGATTTCCCCGTCTCTCAACATACAAGTCCACCCCAGGCCGAGCCATCCGCTCAAGTAGAGATCTCATCTTCCTCGGGGACTCAATCACCCGGCCCCCCCTGCTCGGGACGAAACATCAACCTTTCCCGAGAGGTGAATTTCCCCATCCAACCGGAACCGTCAAGTCCTTCAAGGGTTCAATCACCCATTGGCCGAGGCGAAAACATCGACCTCGGCGAGAGGTGAATCCATTTCCTTTCCAGCCCGAAGCCTCCGAGTTGCCGTAAATCGCATCGGCACCCTCTCACACGAAGCTTCGGCTTTGCCTAGAACATCCCCTTCATCGGTGGTTCCCGAGAGGTCACCCCCGAAACCGAACAAAATCTCGCTCCCGTTCGGGAAGTTAGGCATGAGGTAAACATTTGCACCTAATCTTGTTATTCTTCATTTCCAATACTCTCGATTCGGCAATATTCTTGTCTCGGGATCGGGCTCCACCATCATCAAACCCATCAATGGGGGACAACCCAGTTGCCGAGACAAGGGAAGGAGTGCCTCAAACCTTGTCAGAGGTAGTGCAAGAAAAACTTAAGGAAATTTTTGCCTGGCTGCAAAGAGATGCACGAGATCAATTGAAAGACCTTGATCATTTTGAAGAGATGCTTGAACCCATCAGCCGAGAGCTCCCTGAGGACATCAATGCCTCACTTGAACCCATCTCCGGTCTGGATATTCATTATGTGGCAATAAGACGAGCTCGAAAATATGTCTTCTGCCGCCCGTTTGTTGAACAAAAGAAGGCCAAAGCCGAACAAACCATGAAGGGAGCACAATCTCAAACTGAGAGTCACAAAGAGACATTAGCCAATCTGCTAGCTGCTCGTGAATTGAAGATCACCGTAAAGGCCGCATTGGAGGCGGAATCGAGAAGTTTGTCGAGGACCTGAAATAGAAGCCGACGACAAGAAAATAGCCGAACTTCCCGGACTCGATAGAGAAGATCTAAGAGGAATCGACATCGGCCGTAGCCGAGGTGAATCAATGTAATGCGAACTCACCATCCGTCCGACGCCCGTAAAGATTATCAAGAACGGATGGAGAACTTTCACAAAGCAAAATCGAACGCCTCCAATGTAATTGCAAAGTATTTAAACATTTAGATGTATTGACCGATGTATAACCGAACCGGTTGTCCTTGCAACATTTACTTCGTAAATTTATTTTTCCCTTTCTTTGCACGTCCTTAATCGCAATGTGTCACACCCAATTTTCCGTAGAAAACCGAATGCATCTCATATGTGTGCCAGGATCACAATTTCACACATATGATAGACTCATGAGTGTAATATCACAAGACATTGCTCAAAACGTACAGAAAAGGTTTATTAACTTTTATTACACTCACGATAGAAGACACAAAGGTCTTTACACGAACATCGATAACTATGAAGACGCGACTCCATCTTCATCTTCCACGGAGCATCCGACCGGTTGATCGCATCCTCGAACTCCTCGTAGTCGGTGAAGTGCTCCACTCCGGGGTTCTTCTCTCGAACAACCGTAAGCAAGGATGAGTACACTTATGGTTGGTACTCGGCAAGGCCACGAAATAACCGGAATGCAATATTAATCCATCTTTAAGTTCAATTAATCATGTGAGGGTCCGGGCCGCTCTTGACCGTGAGCACGGCCGATCGATCGGTTTAACACTCGCAGAGGTTGCACACTTTTCCCACGGTTCGCGTAAAAGTTCCAAAGAACTTTGAACCCAACCACGCATGTGCCGATCGAGCACAATACCACACTTCCGAGGTGTGATTGCATAGGGACGCTACGAAGCCTTTACAAAGATATGCAAAAGACTAACGACCCGCATAGTTACGGATCGGGGCGGACCATAACCCTCCCTAGTGGTCGGCACCTTAGCAAAGGCTGCTACCCCAAAAGGACCGGGCTATACCCCCGCAACCCGGATCCCCCTCTCGCTCCTTTCGGAAAAGGGCCATCGGATCAATCGCACACCTAATTAATTGGCTAAGCCGCAGCCATATGGACTGTGGTTGCCTTGTTTTCCCGGGTGGTTCTCCATGTTCCGATTAATTTATAGTGTTCTTGATTAAAGCATAGGTAGAAGGGTGGTTAGGGTCACTTGCCTTTCTCCAACGATAAGCTACTTTCCTTATCTGCAAAGCTCTGCACTTGAACTTCCTCGAACGGCGTGTTGGCTACGATCATGCAAGAAAAACATACAATAAATAAAACAATACATCAAACATTACCAAAAGACTAAAACAAGCTTTTAGAAATGACGGGCTCGGAGAGACGATCGCATGGACATCAAGAACGCGTAAAACGGAGCTAGGATGGAAAAGTTATGGCTGAAACAAGGTTCAGGGACTAAATTGTAAAAGAACTGGAAGTTTAGGGGGTTTTTCGGAAGATTTCGGGGACCTAAACATAAATATGTGTGAAACTAGGAGGTCTAACATGTAAAAGGTTAAGGATAGGCTATTAAACATGAAATCTAAGGATTGCGGGGGCCTAAGTGTAAGGAAAAGGACCCGATTGAAAGGCTTTTATATAGGTGGAAGGGTTTATTTGTAAATTCCGAAACATCGGGGTTCTTTTCGCAAAACCGCCAAAGCGGCCGGCGGGTGGACCGTGGTGGCGACACGTGGCGGCTCGCGGTAGGCGGTGGCCGACGCAAGCGATGACGTGGTGATGACGTCGGCGTGTGGACCGCGCCCTGTGGACTCGGTCCACCGGTCCACCGTGGACCGGCGAAGGGGTATACGGCCCTTTTAATCCGGGCCGTCCGCCGGATCGGGCGGCGCGCGCGCGGCGGCGGGCGTCGGGCGGCGGCGGCGGCCGGTTGGCGGCGGCGGCGCGGCGCGCGGCGGCGGGGCTCGCGGAGGAGGCCAACGTGGGGCCTCCCGGCACCAAAACGCGCGGGAAAAACTCCGAGAAGAAAGAGGAGGAGGCGGGGAACTCACCGGCGGCCTTGGAAGGGAGCTAGGGGCGCCGGCGGAGGAGATCGACGGCGAGGGGCGGGGCTCGGCGACCTTCACGGGGGTGGCGGTCTTGCGCGCGGGGGAAAAGGAGGGGGAAGTGGTGCGGGTGGTGCGGGGATGGTCTTTGTCCCTTTTATAGCCCGGAGAGGGGAGGTAGAAAGGCGCGGAGGCGGTGGATTGGGAGCTCGCCGGCCGGCCATTAATGGCGGCGGCGGTTCGGCTCGGTGCGGGCAGTTACGGTAGGGGAAAGGGTGAGTGCGGTGGGGGAGGTGGAGCGGCGCATTGATGGCGAAGGCGGACGGGCGCGGGGCGGGGAAGGCGGCGCCGGAGGGAGGGAATGCGGCGGCGGCGCGGGGAGAGAAGGGGGCGCGGCGCGGAGGAAGAAGAAGGCGGCCCCGACGGGGGCGGGCCCCCCGTCGGTGGCGAGAGAGAGAGGAGAGGGAGGGAGGCGGCGGGGTGGGCCGTTGGGCCGAAAAGGGAAGTTGGGCCGCGGGGTTAGGTTAGATTTGTTTTTTTTTTTTTTTTTTTCTTTTCCTTTTCTTTTCAAATCCTTTTCAAACCAAATTCAAAACCTTTTTAAATTCAAAACTTTTTCAAACACAAATTTTAACACAAATTTACTCAACTATTTTAAGACTTTTTTTCACAAATATTTTCTTTTTAAGACTTTTAAAATCACACCACAACAAAAACTCATGCATTTCAATTATGATGCACAAACACTTGGGTGATTCTAATTATTAATGATGTTTAATTTAATTAAAAGCAAATTTATTTATTCAAATTTATTAAATCCTTAGAAAATAAAACTAAACCATGTTGCTAACAATATTTTATTGTGATGGAATTTTCGGGTGTTACAAATCCTACCCCCTTAAAAAGAATCTCGTCCCGAGATTCGGAGGGATCGGGAAACAAGAGGAGTTACAAGATGTCTTGAAAGATGACGGTTTACTATCACAGAGCTTGTTCACTTCTCCTTCTTCTTCGGGCTTGTAGCGGCAAACTCAATCCTATCTCCTTGCGGGGTAGTTAAGAGCACCGACTTCTTGGCACACAAAATGATTCCATCATGCTTGCTTAACCAATCCATACCAAGGATCACATCTATTCCACCGGATGTTAGGATCACTAAGTCTCGCTTCAAAATCTATCTCTTCGATCTTAAGATTGACTCGTGGGCATACATAGGTGGATTTCATTTCACCGTTTGGGGAACTCGATTAGCAAATGTGTCTTCATGGAACTCTTGGGTACATCATGCTTTGTCACGAATCGTTCGGTAATAAATGAATGCGATGCCCCGGAATCAAATAAAGCTTTGCGGTACGAGTTGATAAGAAACGTACCAAGCACAACATCTTTGTCTCCTTGAGCTTCTTCGACCGTCACATGGTTCACCCTACCATGCATATTGTTCTCGTTGTCCTCTATTATCTCTCCGGGGTGTCCGCATATTGCGCCGAGGGCAAATCGGCATAGTGTCCTAATTCTCCGCGCTTGAAGCATCCACCGGGGTGAACCGGAGTAGTGTTCCTTACTGGTGCACCTGAGCGATTCTGATGAGGATTTGGAGCCTGAGGTGTCATTGGGTTGGATTCTTCGGGTTCATCAAACGAACGATACCGCCGACTCGTCCATGGCCTCTGCCTGGTGTGCTAGAACGAAACTGAGAGTCTTGCGATGAGTTGTAACGAGGGCGGGTGTTACTGCTGGATTGACCTTGAGGTTGAAACTTGCGCTTCTGTTCACGAAGTTCCTTGCGTTTATTCTCCAAGCCTATAGCCTTATTGAGTAACATCTGAAAGTTAAGAAATGTGTGGCTCTGCAACTGATAATTAAGTGGCCCTATCAAACCATCGAGAAAGCGTTCTTGTCTCTTTGCATCCGTGTTGACTTCATCTGGTGCATAGCGGGACAAATGAGTAACCGATCCGGATACTCACTAACGGTCATGTTGCCTTGCTTTAGAGCTAGAAATTCCTTCTTCTTCGACTTCTTCACACCAAACTCGGGATGTGATGTGTACGAAAACTCTCCCGGAACTCCTGCCCGGGTAATGGTGTCGGCAGCGGCATGTGCGACGGTGTAAGCATCCCACCAATCGGCGGCCGCACCTTCCGGACGTCCCGAGGCATACAAAACCTTCTCACGATCATTGCATTGGGTGATATTCGGCATCTTGTTGATGGTCTTGAGCCAATCATCGGCATCGAGGGGATCTACGAATGAGAGTAAGTGGGCGGGTTGTGGCTCATGAATTCTCTATGCTTGTTCACCGGTGGTGGAGGTGGTGGAGGTCCTTGTGGTGGTGGTCGGTTCTGCCGTGCTTGTAGATTCTCGGGACGGTGGCGGTGAGGTTACGAATCAACCGCATCCGTTCCGTAAAGAACCGCCGCATCGCGGGATCCATTGCTAATTCTTGTGAAGGAGGGAACTTGATTCAGTCGATTGATGACGAACGGAATATCCCGTCCAGCCTCCCGACTCGACGTTTACCATTTGATTGTTAGAGAGAAAAGTTTTCCGACAGAAGATAAAGGTGAATCAGAGAGAAGGGGCTAAGATTCAAATTTTAACTTTAATTATTTTATTGATGTATTTGTGGCCATCACTCCACAAAAACATTTCAATCAAGTCAAAGATCCAAATCATGCATGTTTACAATCAACAAGCATTAACATCGCACGTCCTCACAAGAACGGCTCTATCGAAACGAAACTCGGTAGAAGGGTAGGCAACCTAAGAATCTATCCCGTAAAACACGTGTGGTAGTTCAAGGTGGAAGAACAAGAATCGGACTCGGCATAGAAGAAAACAAAAGATTTGATTTTGTTAAAGAATAAAGAATAATATATTTTTTTTTAAGCGTAAATAAGATATTTTGAATGTTAGAAGGGCTTCCTAGAAAGAGAGACCTTAATATCGACCATTTCTATCCGAGGTCGCGTCCCACGCTCGCAATGCTCGATACCACTCTGTCACACCCAATTTTCCGTAGAAAACCGAATGCATCTCATATGTGTGCCGGGATCACAATTTCACACATATGATAGACTCATGAGTGTAATATCACAAGACATTGCTCAAAACGTACGTAAAAGGTTTATTAACTTTTATTACACTCACGATAGAAGACACAAAGGTCTTTACACGAACATCGATAACTATGAAGACGCGACTCCATCTTCATCTTCCACGAAGCATCCGATCGGTTGATCGCATCCTCAGAACTCCTCGTAGTCGGTGAAGTGCTCCACTCCAGGGTTCTTCTCTGAACAGCGTAAGCAAGGATGAGTACACTTATGGTTGGTACTCAGCAAGGCCACAGAAATAACCGGAATGCAATATTAATCCATCTTTAAGTTCAATTAATCATGTGAGGGTCCGGCCGCTCTTGACCGTGAGCACGGCCGATCGATCGCTTTAACACTGCGCAGAGGTTGCACACTTTTCCCACGGTTCGCGTAAAAGTTCCAAAGAACTTTGAACCCAACCACGCATGTGCCGATCGTGCACAATACCACACTTCCGAGGTGTGATTGCATAGGGACGCTACGAAGCCTTTACAAAGATATGCAAAAGACTAACGACCCGCATAGTTACGGATCGGGGCGGACCATAACCCTCCCTAGTGGTCGCACCTTAGCAAAGGCTGCTACCCCAAAAGGACCGGGCTATACCCCCGCAACCCGGATCCCCCTCCGCTCCTTTCGGAAAAGGGCCATCGCATCAATCGCACACCTAATTAATTGGCTAAGCCGAGCCATATGGACCGTGGTTGCCCTTGTTTTCCGGGTGGTTCTCCATGTTCCGATTAATTTATAGTGTTCTTGATTAAAGCATAGGTAGAAGGGTGGTTAGGGTCACTTGCCTTTCTCCAACGATAAGCTACTTTCCTTATCTGCAAAGCTCTGCACTTGAACTTCCTCGAACGGCGTGTTGGCTACGATCATGCAAGAAAAACATACAATAAATAAAACAATACATCAAACATTACCAAAAGACTAAAACAAGCTTTTAGAAATGACGGGCTCGGAGAGACGATCGCATGGACATCAAGAACGCGTAAAACGGAGCTAGGATGGAAAAGTTATGGGCGAAACAAGGTTCGGGGACTAAATTGTAAAAGAACCGGAAGTTTAGGGGGTTTTCTCGGAAGATTTCGGGGACCTAAACATAAATATGTGTGAAACTAGGAGGTCTAACATGTAAAAGGTTAAGGATAGGCTATTAAACATGAAATCTAAGGACTTCAGGGGCCTAAGTGTAAGGAAAAGGACTCGATTGAAAGGCTTTTATATAGGTGGAAGGGTTTATTTGTAAATTCCGAAACATCGGGGTTCTTTTCGCAAAACCGCCAAAGCAGGCCGGCGGGTGGACCGTGGTGGCGACACGTGGCGGCTCGCGGTAGGCTGTGCTGACGCAAGCGATGACGTGGTGATGACGTCGGCGTGTGGACCGCGCCCTCGGTGGACCCGGTCCACCGGTCCACCGTGGACCGGGCGAAGGGGTATACGGCCCTTTTAATCCGGGCCGTCCGCCGGATCGGGCGGCCGCCGTGGCACGCGGGCGTCGGGCGGCGGCGGCGGCCGGTTGGCGGCGGCGGTGCGGCGGCGCCGGCGGCGGGGGCTCGCCGGAGGAGGCCAACAGGGGCCTCCCGGGCACCAAAACGCGCGGGAAAAACTCCAGAAGAAAGAGGAGGAGGCAGGGAACTCACCGGCGGCCTTGGAAGGGAGCTAGGGGCGCCGGCGGAGGAGATCGACGGCGAGGGGCGGGGCTCTGGCGACCTTCACGGGGGTGGCGGTGCTGCGCGCGGGGAAAAGGAGGGGGAAGTGGTGCGGGTGGTGCGGGGATGGTGCTGTCCCTTTTATAGCCCGGAGAGGGGAGGTAGAAAGGCGCGGAGGCGGTGGATTGGGAGCTCGCCGGCCGGCCATTAATGGCGGCGGCGGCTCGGCTCGGTGCGGGCCGTTACGGTAGGGGAAAGGGTGAGTGCGGTGGGGGAGGTGGAGCGGCGCATTGATGGCGAAGGCGGACGGGCGCGGGGGCGGGGGAAGGCGGCGCCGGAGGGAGGGAATGCGGCGGCGGCGGCGGGGAGAGAAGGGGCGCGGCGCGGAGGAAGAAGAAGGCGGCCCCGACGGGGCGGGCCCACCCGTCGGTGGGCGAGAGAGAGAGGAGAGGGAGGGAGGCGGCGGGGTGGGCCGTTGGGCCGAAAAGGGAAGTTGGGCCGCGGGGGTTAGGTTAGATTTGTTTTTTTTTCTTTTTTTTTCTTTTCCTTTTCTTTTCAAATCCTTTTCAAACCAAATTCAAAACCTTTTTAAATTCAAAACTTTTTGAAACACAAATTTTAACACAAATTTACTCAACTATTTTAAGACTTTTTTTCACAAATATTTTCTTTTTAAGACTTTTAAAATCACACCACAACAAAAACTCATGCATTTCAATTATGATGCACAAACACTTGGGTGATTCTAATTATTAATGATGTTTAATTTAATTAAAAGCAAATTTATTTATTCAAATTTATTAAATCCTTAGAAAATAAAACTAAACCATGTTGCTAACAATATTTTATTGTGATGGAATTTTCGGGTGTTACACAATGTCGAACGACCCATTCGGTAATCAATAGCCAAAAAATGCCATATCCGAACGGTACCTTGACTTCCATTTAGCCGATCCAATCAACCGAATATGACTCGGCCTTGGACTCCGAACGACCCGACGGCGGATCGGTCAAGGACACCTCTCCACCTTCCAAGTTTCTTGGGATATGCGCCACGATCTAAAGCCACGACCCGAGGCCACGATCTATTTTGCCGTGCCTATAAATGAAAACCGTAGGTGCCCCCCGGCTCTTCATCAAGCCTTTAGCCCTCAAATCTTCGCCAACCTCAAGTCTTCTTCCCCTAATTAGCGCAAATCCCGAAGCATGGCGAGTAGCAACAACAGGCGCCGCGCCGCCGACGAGGCGGAGGGGAGTCGCGCCGGTGCGCGTCGGAGGCAATAATCGTCAACTTTTCTCTTTACGATTCGACTACGATTCCTTTTGTTTTTGACGATCATCTCTCGTTTCGAGGCTTATTCAATGGAATCCATCCTCTCGCGCCGCCGGTCGGCCCCTGCCGGATGACTCCTCGGAGTCGGACCACTACTCCCCCCATTCCCTATGGGGAACTTGATGCTCTCGGCTTCAAGGCGGGGCCGGTGGTGGCCCGGCGCGAGCCGGAGGATGTCTCCAAAAGGCCGGCGTAGCCGACCCGGAGTGGGAAGACCGGCGCAAGCGACCGCCGGCGACCATCGACGGTACGGCCCATGGAACCGCTCCTCAATCCAATCCGGCTTTTGATACTAATCACCTTCATCTTGCATTCTCGCAGCCCGTGACGCCGAGCTCAACCGGCTAAAAATGCTGGTGAATCAACGGGGCGACAAGGTGAACGCTCACGGGGACACGCCGGCGGAGCGCCTTGCCGCGGTGGAACACCGCGTAGACGAAGTGGCCACCCACGGCATCCGCTTGGGCACCACTTTGGGCTCGGCCGCCATGGCGACGTACACACCGACGTCGACTACTCCACCAGCCGCGCGGCTTCCGGGCGGTGCACCGCAGGACATCGATGAGATCGAGATCATCCCGGAGCGCCTCGATGGCCACGGTGACACCATGGCCGAACTCACCCATCCCCGCGTCCGTGTTAAATAGGCTCTTTGATTAGACCGTATCGGGGATGTTTGACATCGACAATAAATAAAGTACTTTTAATTCCCGTGCTTGTCCTGTGATGATTTTTTCCGTGTTTGCATCCGTGAATCTCGTTTTTCCTTAAACGTATTCGGGAACTCGCCAGAGCCGAACACGCGAAAACAGACTTTCCTTGATGCAAAATCCGTAGAAAATCCTTGATTCGGCAATCCGCAGGCACCGTTTCGAACGACACCTCTTTGCATCCGGGAAGAAAACCCTGCCGTTTGGTATTCCAATAATGCACACCGGCCGGTCATCACTCCCAACGCACTCTCTCGGTCAATAAAATAGTCCGTCGAGATGCCCCCGCAAATCCACTCGCACACTCATCCATCACTTCTCATCTCCTCCCCCCGACTTCGCAGGAAAAAAACCCCAAGGCCATGGACAAAGGCAAGCAGCCCCGGGAAGGCGGCATCCCAAAGAAACACGCGATTCGAGAGTGAGTTTTCCTTTGATCTTGCTTCTTGTTTCCTATTGTGGTCTCGTGTTTTAACTCCTCTCTCCGCTTTTCCTATTTCGGCCTTGATCTCGCTCCCTGAGGAAATCATCGGGGCCGAAGACGTACCTGAGTACATCTCCTCTGATTCTTCCCTTGAAGCAGAGGATGCTACGCCCGAGTAGAGAACCAGCCATCAACTGCGCCGCCACGTTCGGCACCTGGAGCATGACCTCCGAGACATAACCGCTCGTTGCCAGGACGAGCGCGAGCGTCGCATGGCTTTGGAGGCGTTAGTAGGAGGTAAACATCCCCAACTCCTTCTTGACTCCGTGCTCACATCTGAGTCTCTTGCCCCTAATGACCACTCCTTTGTTCCAGATGTCTCCGATAGGTACAATAACTTGAAAGTGGCTTGGGACAGCTTGGTGGATGCAGCAAACCGTGGTCACCCTCACGCATTCCAAGTTGCCGTCACGGTGGTCCTGGAGCAACTGAAGAGGGAGCAGCCGAAGAAGCAAAGAAAAGATTGAATCATACTTTCGCTTCTTTCACCAGGCCTTTTGCTTCCCGCCTCCCCGAAGTCCTGATCACTAGGGTTGTTGGATGTAAACCTGCAAGCAGCATTTGTAATGTAGTTTTGTGCTAAGGGCAATGCATCTAGGCATTGGCCATTCCCTCTGTTTGGGGATTTTGTTCTGAAGGCGGCCTCGTTCTTGAGCGCCGGCTATTCTCGTATCGGATGCATGTAATCTCAATGCTTGTGATCACCGATCGATTTCAATACTAGGATAATATTTCTTCAAATATAAATTCCATTTATTGCAGCGGAAAATTCTTCTCCTAGCAAAGTTTTCAACATGTAGGCATTGCCGAGCACGCATCCGACCACTCGAAAGGGTCCTTCCCAGTTAGGGGACCATTTGCCGAATTCACTGTATTTGGTTCCAATCGGCAGTAACGCTTTCCAAACCAAATCTCCTTCTGCAAATTGCCTAACCTTTACTTTCTTGTTATAATACTTGGCAACCCGCATCTTGTTCTTTTCGATATTCTCCAGGGCCCTAAGACGGATCATGTGTAAATCTTCTAACTCATCCATCATTAAGCCACCTGTAATTTTTGGAACTTAAATCTTTCTCGCAAGACCACTCTCCTAGAATCTCGATTGTACCTCCCATGGCAAAACCGCATGGTGTCCATAAACCAATTCATAAGGATATGTTTTTGTAGCTCCATGAGGGGCCATTCGGCAAGCCCATAATGCTTCACCGAGTACCGAATGCCCCCTCCTTGGCTTCGGTCGATCTTCTTTTGTATAAGCTTGATCATGATCTTATTAGAAGCCTCTACCCGACCATTAGCTTGGGCATAATAGGGAGAAGAATTAGGCTCCACCGATCGGACTGTGATTGTTTGAGGGATTCCAAACCGATAGATGATGTGTTCCTTGACAAATTCAACCATGTTTTCTGACGTCACCTTCTTCAGTGGGATTGCCTCAACCTATTTGGTAAAGTAATCTGTAGCCAAAAGCACAAACTTATGCCCCTTGCTAGATGGTGGATTAATCTGGCCAATCAAGTCTATACCCCAACCCCTGAATGGCCATGGCTTGATGATGGGATTTAATGCTGATGCAGGAACTCTTTGAATATTTCCAAACCTCTCGGCGGTCTTGACATCCCTTGTAATACTCAAAGTAGTCTTCCGGTATTGTTGGCCAAAACCACCCGGCTTCCGCTCGATAACCCATTTCATGCGGTAGGCCGATTGGTGTGCTCCGCATATCCCATCATGCACTTCACTCATCATCCTTTTATCTTCTTCTCGGACCCGGGCATCGTAGCAACACCCCATCCAATGATTTATAAAATAAATTATCATCCAGAAGAACAAATTTTATGGCCTTGTACCTGAGCTTCCTAGAGACCTTTCGGGATGGATCCCTCAAATAGTCAACGATCTCTTTTCTCCAATCATCCGCTGCAAGATCCATCCCCATCGTACATATCTCTGCGGCAAACGCTTCTTGATTTTCTTTATAACTGGAAGCGCTTTGAGCCAACCTGTTCGCTTCTTCGTTATGTTCCCTAGGAATATGCTGTAGAGTTACCAACGGAAAGCCCTTCAAGATTTCTCTGCATTCTTCGTAGTAACTTCTCAGCGCATCACTTTTACATTTGTATTGGCCGTTCAACCGCTTTATCACCAACTCGAATCTCCATAAACCTCAATCGAAACGGCCCCGCTACTCTCAAATATTGAAGCCCCCCGAAGCAATGCCTCATACTCAGCTTGATTGTTTGTAACGATGGGTTGAATAGGGATGGCAAATTCAAACATCTCACCCCCGGGTGAAATTAACAAAATCCCTACTCCTCCACCTTTGCTACACGATGATCCATCAAAAAACAAAGCACAAGTAGTAATTTCAAGCAAATCAATTGATGGATCACGATGTTCAGTTATAAAATCGGCAATGATCTGACCTTTTATAGCCTTTGCCTATTCGAACTTCAATTCAAACTCCGATAAAGCCAAGATCCACTTGCCAATCCTGCCATTCAAAATTGGCATATATAACATATGTTTTGTTACATCAAACTTGGAGTATACAATGCATTCGGCATTCAACAAGTAGTGCCAAAATTTTGTACACGAGTAGTACACGCATAGGCACAGTTTCTCTACAGCCGAATACCAGGTCTCAGGATCAAGTAACTTTCTGCTAAGGTACGCTACTACCCGCTCCTTTCCTTAGAACTCTTGAATAAGGGCCGATCCAATGGTTTGGGTATCGGCTGCCACGTACAACTTGAAAGGCTTGTCCAACTGCGGAGGGACCAGATCGGTGGCTCCTTCAAATACTGCTTGATCTCGTCAAAAGCCTTTTGTAGTTCGTCACCTCACGTGACCTTCCGATCTTTCTTAAGCTTCAAGCAATGGAGAAAACGGCAAAACCTTCTGTGACAGATTTGAGATGAATCTCCTTACGAAATTGATCTTGCCGAGCAGTGATTGCAATTCCTTGAGATTAGTTGGAGGGACAACTTCATCAATGGCCTTCATGCTTTTCTTGCCAACTTCAATCCCCCGTTCGTGGACCAAGAATCCCAAGAACTCTCCACGTCGATACCCCAAAAGCGCATTTGTTTGGGTTCATCTTCAAACCATGCTTTCGGGTGCACTCCAAGGTTCTCTTCACGTCTTGCAAATGCGTGTCATGATTCAAGGACTTGATCACGACATCATCAATGTAAATTTCAACAACTTTGCCGATCAACTCGTGAAAGATGTAATTCATGGCACGCCGATAAGTTGCACCGGCGTTCTTCAACCCAAATGTCATGAATATCCATTCAAACGAGGCCTATATGACCAGGACATCTGAAGGCTGTCTGATATATCCTCTATTGCCATAAAAATTTGGTTGTATCCCGCATTACCATCCATGAAACTGATAACTTTGTGCCCAGCAGCGGCGTCAACCAACAAATCGGCAACAGGCATGGGGTAACCATCCATCGGAGTAGCTCTGTTTAAATCCCTGAAATCTATGCAGACCCTCATCTTTCCATTCTTCTTGTAGACAGGGACAATATTAGAGATCCACTCGAGCATATCCGCATGGCCGAACGAAGTTTGCATCAAGTAATCTTTCCACTTCTTTCTTCACATCGGCCAATACTTCATCTTTGTAGATTTTCCGGGGAGGTTGCTTGTATGGTTTAAAACCAGATTTGATTGGCAACGATGCTCAACAATGGAACGGTCCAGTCCGGGCATCTCCGAATAATCCCAAGCGAAGAAATATTTATATTCCTTAAGCAACTTGACTAATTCCTCCCCGAAGTCCGATTGCAAGTTTGCGCCGATGAATGTCGGCCTTGGTTTGTCACCGCTTCCAATGTCAACTTCCTCTAATTTATCGGCCCAAAGATGAATCCTTGCCCCAACTTGCCATCAGTACCATCGACGGGGTTATCCATTAAAAATTGCTATAAGAGCCGATCGCTTGAATCGGCCGTTGATCGCTCGCCGACGTCTCAACAGGACCTTCTCCCCAGTCTTTTCCCGAGAAACAGTCAATACCTTAGTAATCCCATAAAGCTGGTTCCACATTTGCAACGCTCACGAAGTCATCCGCCTGGACCACCTCGATATCGTCATCTACCCATTGGATGAGCTGCTGATGCATGGTAGATGGGACGCAGCAGTTGGCATGAATCCAGTCCCGTCCAAGCAGTAGGTTGTAGGCTCCTTTACCTTCGATGACGAAGAAGGTTGTGAGCAGTGTTTTAGACCCGATCATCAGATCCACATGAGCGCACCCTTTGGTATCTGAAGGTTTCCCAGCGAAATCATTCAGAATTATGCTTGTGGGTGTCAAGTCGCCAGGGCCCATGCCAAGTTTTCTGAAAGTGGTATACGGCATTACGTTGACTGCCGCTCCACCGTCGACAAACATCTTGGTCAATGGCTTGCCATTGACATATCCTTTCAAGTACAGCGGCCTCATGTGTCGATTTTTGGCCGGTTTGTCGAAGACGGCTTGCTTGGCTAGCACCGCCGCGCCATCGGTCCCTCGAGCCGCTCATCGTCCGGGACGCTTCTTCCTGCACGACCTGATTAGCAGGAGCCATAAATTCATTCGGCAGAAAATATACCATACATGCCGGCGCCGAACGGTTTGATCCTTCAGGTCTATCCTTCGGACGCCACACCTGTCTTGTCTGGATTCCTGCCTCGCCTCGCTTCGCGGTTCCTCAAGCGTTGAACCCTCCTTTTCTGGCTTTTTCTTAGGCCAGGCGGGCACCATTGCCCCTTTTGCCAGATGTATTCGTCCTCGTCTTCTTCTCCGATCGGCCCACTTCAAATCAGCTTGTCTCTTGCGGGATGATCAATGATTTCAATTTTTTGACGCCGATCCTCACTAGGATGTATCCTTCCAATTCTTTCATGGACGGATCGGCGACCGCGCTCTCCTCGTCTATATTCAAACTATCCGTCGCCGCATTCGGGACGGTTTCTCGGCATGGGAAGTTTCAACCCTTCGTTCCGGCGGTGCACGAAGAATGCGCACCCCCGGTGCGCGCGCTCGCTTGCGCGTATATTGCTCTAGATCTCTCTCCGCGTGCTTCTTCTTCGGCCCCCGCGCTTCTCCTCCTCGTGCTTTCGTTTCCGGTAGCACTCTCTCTCTCCACTCGGTGCTGCCACTTGTTGAGGAGGATGCGCGTAGTCACCCTGGGTTTGGCCCTGGACGATTCCCCGATCTCGATATGGCTCTTGAGAACGCGGGGGGCTTCACCGTGCACCTGTTCCAGGGTCACTTGACGTTCCGGGTCTATAGCTCCATCCTGCCTTGCCCTGGCTGAGGTCAAGACCTTGACCTTGCCCTTCTCCTCGGTTGTCACCATGTTGACGGAAAAGCTTATCATGTTCTGGGGAAAAGGGTGGCCGTCCAGTTTCATCTTGTTATCAAACTTGAGATGTCCCTCCTGGATAGCTCTCTGGATCCTCATCCTGAAGACCCCGCGAGTCATTGATGGAGTGAGAATTCCTGTCATGGAAGCCGCAGTAACGTTTCTCCTTTACTCCATCGGGCCGAAGCATGGAATGCCCCTCGTGCAACTTGATTCGGCCTTCCTTCACTAGGAACTCAAACGACTTATCGGCTTTAGTGACGTCGAAGTCGTAGGTGCCCTTGGCTCTGTTTGACCCGGCGATTCATGGTCAACGGTTCCTCCCCCACATGATTTCGGCGGCCGCCACTTCCCGATCGTCGTCGAATCCTCTATTTGATCGGCCCTCTCCGAGAACCGATTGTAGATATCAGCTACATCGTGTTGCTTGCCGAATCTGGTGTCTTTCTTAAAGCCGTAGGCCTGGTTGCTCGTTAACGACGGCTTTTTGGACAGTTGACCTAGGTTATCGAACTCCATACCGAAAAGCTTTTCTCGTACGGCCGGCAGCATCCCTGCAACGGCCATGTCGGCCAACTGATCATCCGGTAGGTTTAACGAAAAGCGCATGCCTTTGACTTCCCCCGAACCTCCCGAGGAATTCAAAGGGCGTTTCACCGTGTCTCGCTTCGCAGTGGCGAGGTCGATGAGCTTCTTTTCCGTGGAGCCGCTGAAGTAGTGGGCGTGGAATTTCCGTTCCAGCTCCCTCCATGTGCCAACTGATTGGGGCGGTAAAGATGAGAACCACTGGAACGCTGCGCCCGTCAGCGACATGGGAAAGTACCTGGCCCTGAACGCCTCTTCAGATGAGCACTCTCCGAGCTGCATCAGGTAGCGAGCAATGTGCTCCACCGTGCTCGTGTCATCCTGTCCCGAAAACTTTGTGAATTCCGTCGGAGCTTTTACTCTTGGTGGCAGGATCACATTGTAGTACCACTCCGAGAACGGAGGTGTGTAGGTAGGTCCCTGCATTTTAGGTTTGAGGCCGAATTGATTCTGCATCAAGTCGGCCATCTTCTGAGCCAAGATATCATCCTCCTGTACGCCTGTAGCTGGGCCATAGCCCAGATTAGGGAGAGCGTCGATGGTGCCATAGTTCATCATCTCGTGATAGCGTCCACCGTACGGATTCTTCGCGACCTCGTTGCTAGGCCGGGGCGATCCCGTAGCCGGAAGCAAGCGGAGCCCTTGACGATCCAAATGCCAACTCCCCCATACGTGAGCCGATACGGATTCGGCTGTTGTATAGGTTGCCCCCGTGCGCCCCGCGCAGGTGGGCCGGATTGGTTGCCCTCTTGCGGCCCCGCAGGGGGTCGAACTGGCTGACCTCCAGCACCTTGTGGAGGAGGCCGGGCCCCGCCCGGCTTCCAACGCTCTGCGGGGGAGGGCCGGATTGGCGGCTTCGCAACGGCGGCTGAGAACTGGACTCTCCAATCTCCAAAGTGCCTCCCTGAAGGGGAGCTCGAGTGAATACTTGCTCCATGCCTGGGCCGAAAATAGCCACCATCATCTGTTTGAATGCAGCCAGGAAAGCTCTATGATGCCTGCTCAATATGTCATCCGCGGCGTCTCGGAACGCCTGCATGCATTCCTCTTTCTCTTGCTGAGTTGTAGCGTCGCTCTCCCCTGGCAATAGAACCCTAGGCATATCATTCTTGAGGTATGGGACGCCACTCCCCGTTCTTTTTAAATGATAGCGAGCACTACTCGTTGGAACCGGTCCGCGGCATCCTTTAGCCGCTGGCTGCTTGTTCCGGAGAGGGTCTTCGATGTTGACATCCATAATGTCACCGATGTCGGGCATCTTGAATTTCGGCTATGGTCCTACTAGGTGTGCCAAAAAGTGTGTTGACGCAAAATCGCACCTCACGCCAAGCACACAGCAAGCGAAAAAGCCGGCTTCACACGCGAATAGATCACAAGACGTGCCGATCAATTTTCCCCGAAAATTAACAAAAGTCAAAGTAGTTAAATTCCACAACTTGGAACTTGCCGGGTGGTACCGCACGGTTCCATATTTACGGCTAGGAAGCCAAATGAGATGACACATAGCTATAAAGAGCTATCTCGCAAAGAACCGAAACCATTCGGGGCTTTAAAATGCAAAAAGATAACATAGCCGAATAAGTGACGTGGGCATGACGATAGATCGGTCTTTATTTGGATAAAGTTTACACGCGCGCAAGGTCGTGACCGATCCTCGTGATAAACAACGATAACAAAATGAAGTAAAAGCATGATCATAAATACGTAATAAACAAGCATGCATAGGTCCAAAGCACTAATCTACCGCATGTCTAGATACTTTAAAACCCGTCAAGCGTGATGCCAAACAAATCTATCCACCGCATGATACAACTTGCTTGGGATCATGCCACCATCCATAAATAGATCTATCCACCGCATGATACAATCTAAATATGGAAAGCTAAAAGCACACGATATTCAAGACATAACTTATGAACACGTTTCACTCGTGAAAGCATAACCGAATACGGCTGGACAGCCGAATCGGGGTCCATGAAGAAGGAACGAGCATTACCAAACAAGATAAATCTATCAGGTTGAATCAGAAATCTAAACCACCGGATGACTAGCTCCAAAACAACCCAAAACCTGCATCTACCGCATGATACTTAGCTCTTTCAAGATTTATACAAGATCTGGTAAGCTTGAACCCACAACACATAACAACCTAGATCAAATCAGTTTCGGCTGTTAAGGAACATGCGATCCACGTGCGATTGAAGCTATGTGTACGAACTTGAGTCGCATAAGGATCATCCAAGGGGGTAAAGCCGATCCAAACCAATCTAGATTGGGAAAAAGGTGTTACGCGAATTTAAACATAAAGTAAGAACTCGAAGTAACACGGGATAACTTAATGAATCTATTGAATCTTGCCAAAACTCAATAGAGCCAATAACTAGCCTCAAGCTAGATCTTAGCCTACCGCATGGCTCATGATCTTACAAGAAACCTTCTTGAACCAAGCTTGAATCTACCGCGTGACACTAAGCATGGTAACAAGACTACTTGCATCAGATCTAAATCCACCGCATGATACTAGACATGATACAAGGTTGCCGGTACTCACGGAGGTCGACGGATCGATGAACCCTCTCGAAGAACTCGATGACACGACAAGGGACTCAAGGGTTTGGCGTAAAGCCGGGTTGTATTGAAAATGTTTCGAATATCTGTTACATACATTTAGGGTTCATATTTATACCCTGTTAAGCATGACCTCGAATGGATTCGATACCTAATTTATCTCTAAATGTGATCGCTTATCCATTCATCCGTCCTTTCCGCCGGGCCACATCACCACGCAATCCCGCAAAATCGGCGCAACGGCCTCTCCTTGCCGAACGGAAGCAAATTGCCGACCACGGACTCTTCTCGCCGAATTCATCCGAAGAAACCTTCCTTCGCCGAACGGATTCTTCACCGGGTTGGACCCACAAGTCGGACTCCTTACCAAATTCTCGGTGTTAACATTCTCACCTCGACTTCGTAACTTGCTCCTCCCCGACAAGTTCAAGCCTTTGGGGATCACCAAGTACGATGCGAAGCAGGACCCCATCCGGTGGCTCGGGTGCTACGCCCTCTCCATCGAGAACGGCGGCGGCAACAACGACACCAAGTGCCTCTACTTCCCCTTCTCGCCCGGACCAAGCTCCACTCACATGGCTCGAGTCTCCGGACAAGCACTCGATCGACAAGTGGGACCACCGAAGAAGCGGTTCACCAAAGAACTTCGCGGGCGCCATGGGCCGATCAGGTACTCGCATGGACCTGGCCATGGTCAAGCAAGAACAAGGCGAGACCCTCCGCAAGTACATGCGTCGCTTCTTCGACAAGCGCGCTACCGTCGTCGATGTCACCGACAAGGAGGTCATTGACCTCTTCCAAGACGGCCTCTACCACCGCCGCACCTTCGAGGACATCGGTCTTCGCCGCCCCAGGTCCATCCCCCACCTCAAGGACATGATCACGTCCTGGGCGGATGAAGAGGACAAGGCCAACGCTCGTAGCGAACATGGCCTCATATGCCATTTGTTCGGAGTTTGATTTTGGTGATTCATGACAACATGATCATTGGGACTAACCCTATTGCTTTAGCATGTCTTTGTAGACACTTCTAGGTCCCAAGGATGCAAGAAAACCATATGCCAAATTGAGAAGATAGTCTATTTTTCTAGGGTCAAAACCGAGCAAGAAAAGGAAAAGACAAGACACCGTCGGATGAACCGACGGTCCCTCATTTACAAGCGTCGGTGCAATCGTCGGACGAGTTGGTGCACGGGGTCAAACCCTAGGTACGCTCGGATGAACCGACGGTCCGTTTTTTAGTAGCGTCGGACGAGTTGCGAGAGGAAGAGCAAGGAAGGCCGTAGCACCGATGATCCGACGGTCCGAGTGAGGACCCCATCGGTCTATCCGACGCTCGCCTTGAATTCATACGAGAGACGCGCCAAGACGAAGCCTTCGGCACCGGATGATCCAACGCCTTGGTCAAGGCATAGCGTCGGTCTATCCGACGGTCCGTTGGAAGCTAACGATGCACCGACACCGGACGCGAGGCCTTCGACCGGATGATCCATCGTAGCGTCGGAGCATAGCGTCGGAGCGGTTGTGTCGGATAACCTCAACGACTACGTGACGTGGGAGAGGCACCGGATGAACCGACGCCCGGAAAAGCATAGCGTCGGATCATCCGACGGTACCTTTTTCGGTGGACGTTAGCCAACGGCTAGTTTGATGCCTTGGGCTATTTATACCCCCTCCACTCACTCATTTGAGGTTGCCGGATTATGTGGAAGTGCGAGAGGAGTTCAAGACACATTCAAGATCATATCCAATCCATCCAAGTGCTTAATTGCTCATCCTTAGACTAGTGCATGCTTTGTGTATGTGCTTAGTGCTAGGCTTAGCTTAGAGCTAAGTGAGTGCAAGGTTGTGCCAACCTTGTGAGGTGATTCTTGAGTGAATCCAGTTGTACAAGGTTCGCCGGAAGCCTTGGGGCCTAAGTGGCTCACCGGCAATCGTCATCGACCCTCCGGCTTGGTGTGGAGCGGCGAGGACACTTCGTGCGGGGGACGTGGAGACCCCCTTCCTTGGTGGAGAAGCTCCTTAGTGGAGGCGGCATCAAGGTGACCAAGAGAGCTTGACAAGTGCCTAAGTGGCTAGCCTTTGTGGCAAGTCAAGTTGGTGCTCTTGGGAGAGACTTGGTGACCGGGAAGCAATACTCTTGTGTGAGTGCTTCAACAACGTGGACTAGGGGGTGGCTTAGTGCCTACCGATACCACGGGATAAATCGCGTGTCAAGAGTTTGCTTCCTCTCATCCCCTTTACGTTTCCGCATTTACTCTCTTGCAATCTTTGCTTGCCTCTACATTCCTAGAGTAGTATCATGCTAGGATTGGCTATAGGTTGCAAACATTCTTTTGGGATGGGAGTTTCACACTAGAACAACCGTAGTTGCACATATAGATAGTATGTTCTAGTTTACCTTTGCGCAAAATTAGTGAAGCCATAGGTTAAGGTTTTTAGTTGCCTAATTCACCCCCTCCCCCTCTTAGGCTAACAGCATCCGATTCCTTACAAACGCCTAGTACGACGCCATTAGTGGCAAGACCAAGCGAGAACCGGGCGGTGGCGGTGGCAGGCAACGCGAACCAAGGCGGTCGCAACAACAACTACTACTACTACTACTCGGGTCCCAACGGCAAGCGCGGGCCGGACAACACCGTCGCGGCTATCCGGCGCCTGCGCGAAAGGGAACTCGAAGAAGAACTCCGGCGGTTTCAAAGACCCGCCGAAGGAGAAGTGCCCATGGCATCCAAACGGCAACCACACCACCGAGCAAGTGCTACCAACTCAGGCATGCACTCAAGGATACGCCGAGCCACCGCACCCTCACGACCAAAAGGGAAAGAAGACGGACGGCGACAACAACGACTTCCGGGAGCCTGACAAGACCGTCAACGTCCTCTTCGGCGGGCTACCCAGCAGGCGGGAGCAGAAGGCTACCCGTCGTGAAGTCATGTCCATTGAACCAGTGGTCCCGACCCCTCTCGGGTAGTCGGAGGTACCCATCACCTTCTCCCGCGTGGATCAATGGACCAGCTTCTCCGAACCGGGACGTTTCCCCCTCGTCCTGAAGCCAGTGGTCGTGGGCTCCAAGCTCAACAAGGTGCTCATCGACGGTGGAAGCGGGCTCAACGTCCTTTTCACCAAGACCATGGAGAAAATGAAGCTCGACATCACTCACATGCTCACCAAGAGCAACACACCCTTTTACGGCATCGTCCTCGGCAACGCGGCTATCCCACTGGGCTTAGTGGTCCTGCCAGTTACCTTCGGGGAATCTCGGGACAACTACCGTACCGAGTACATCAAGTTCGAGGTCACGGACTTCGAGACTTCCTACCACGCCATCCTCGGCAGACCGGCCATCGCCAAGTTCATGGCGGTGCCCCACTACACCTACTTGGTACTCAAGATGCCAAGCCCGGCGGGTGTACTCTCTCTCCAAGGGGACTTGAAGATCTCCCACGACCGCGACACGAGGCGTGGATATCGCTTCTATGAATCAAGTACCCAACGCGATGATGGAGGTCTAGGTTGCGTCGAAGAAGCTTGCTACAAGTGAACTCGACATCACCGAGAAGTCCGACGGCGCCAACAAGCCTCGGCCACCCGAGGAGGTACTCGTCAAGACGATCGACCTTGGTACGGGCGACCCCGAAGCAAGACCACCACCATCGGGCCGGCCTCGACCCCAAATAGGAAGATGCGCTCATCGCCTTCCTTAGGGCCAACCGCGACATCTTCGCGTGGAAGCCGGCGGACATGCCGGGAGTGCCCAGGGAGCTGATCGAGCACTGCCTCAACGTCGATCCTAAGGCCACCCCCAAACGACAACACCTCCGACGCTTCGCCGATGACGGACGGGACGCCATCAACAAGGAACTCGCCAAACTACTCGCGGTCGGCTTCATCGGAGAAGTCTTCCATCCCGAGTGGCTCGCCAACCCCGTCATCGTCCGCAAGAAGAACTCAAACGAGTGGAGGATGTGCGTCGACTACACCGACCTCAACAAGCACGCCCCCAAGGACCCCTTCGGGTTGCCACGGATTGATCAAGTCATCGACTCCACGGCGGCCGCGACTGCTTTGCTTCCTTGAGCGCTACTGCGGGTACCACCGGATCGCGATCAAGGAAGAAGACCGAGAGAAGACCACGTTCATCACCCCGTTTGGCGCGTCTTGCTACACGGCCATGTCCTTCGCGTTGAAGAACGCCGCGCCACATATCAACGAGCTATCCAGGCCTGCTTCAAGAGGCAACTCAACAAGAACGTCGAAGCCTACGTGGATGACGTGGTCGTCAAGACCAGAGACTCCAGTACCCTCATCGACGACCTTGAAGAGACTTTCGCATCCCTGTGCGAGTACCGATGGAAGCTCAACCCGAACAAGTGCGTCTTCGGCGTACCTTCGGGCAAACTACTCGGCTTCATCATCGACGGTGCGGCATCGAAGCCAACCCCGAGAAGATCTCCGCCATCACCGACGCATGAAAGCTCCCACGAGCATCAAAGACGTCCGTAAGCCGACCGGGTGCATGGCGGCACTAAACGCATTTCATCTCGAAACTTGGAGAACGGGGGCTCCCCTTCTTCAAACTACTCAAGCATCAAGAGAAGTTCGTGTGGACTCCAGAGGTGGATCAAGCCCTTGCCCAGCTCAAGGACTTCCTATCGAAGCCGCCGATCCTCACGGCTCCTCACAAGGGCGAGCGCCTCGCTCTACCTCGCCGCGACTACTCATGTGGTCGGTCATCGCCATCGTTGTCGAGCGGCGGGGAAGACGGACACGCCTATCCGGTCCGGGCCGCCCGGTCTACTTCGTCAGCGAGGTTCTATCGAGTCCAAGGCACGCTATCGGCCGTACGAAGCTCCTATATGCGGTACTCATCACCTCGCGGAAGCTACGACACTACTTCCCGGCGGTACTCGATCTCCGTTGTCACCGACTACCCGCTCGGCGACATCTGCGGAACCAAGACGCTACCGGAAGAATCTCCAAGTGGGCGGTCGAGCTCGGCACCCTCACCATCGACTTCAAGCCACGCACGGCCATCAAGTCGCGGGCGCTAGTCGACTTCATGGCGGAGTGGCGCGAGAACCGACTACCAACTCCAACCGTGCGACCGCAGCATTGGGTGATGTACTTCGACGGCTCACTCAACCTCGAGGGCGCGGTGCGGGGGTGCTGCCGATCTCCCCAACGGCGAACAACTCAAGTACGTCCCGCAGATCTTCCGGAAGGTCTCAAACAACGAAGTCGAGTACGAAGCCCTCCTACACGTGCTCGCCTCGCGGCTTCGCCGGGCATCAAGCGGCTTCTAGTCTACGGCGACTCCGCGGTGGTCATCAACCAAGTCAACAAGTCCCGGGACCGCAACAAGGAGAACATGGACGCCATCGCCTAGAAGTCCGCAAGCTCGAGAACAAGTTCTATGGTCTCGAGTTCCACCACATCGTCCACGACAACAACGTTGCGGCGGACGTCCTCTCGAAGCTTGGATCCACCCGCGCTCAAGTACCAATGGGCGTCTTCATTCATGAGCTTCACGCGCCATCCATCCCGGAGCCGGCGCCACCGACCACTATCCGAGGACCATGTGTGGTTCGAGGACCGGTGGATGGTCGCTTCCTTGTGTGATGAGTGATTGACAACGTTGTGTGGACCGATTCTTGGCTAAGTATTGCGAGGTGCGGGTTGCGGCTTGACCGGTGTTGGTGCGGGTGAAGAACAAGCGCGAAAGGTCGTTGTCGGTGAGGCCTCTAGGTGTGGAGAAGGCAAGTAGGCTTCGTTCGAGGGACCCGAGTGGCCGGCGGGGTCAAGTGCGGGCCGCATGGTGACATGAACGAGCAAGATGAAGTCGTGGACGGTTTCTTGGTTGAGCCTCAAAACCAAGGTCGAGCCGGGACTACGTGGGAGCCAAGTCATGAGTGGAGATTGGCGGAGGCTACACCGAGTTCGCGGGGGTTTCCGGTGGTTCACCGAGAAAATCACCGGGTTCCTTGGTTGATCCACAAAGCCAAGACCGGAGAACCGAAGACGGAGCCGCAACGGCGCCGCACCGGTTTTGCGGTGGGTCCGACCGGTCGACCGGTGGGAACCGGTCGGCCGGTGAGGAGCACCGGTCCGACCGGTGTGCGACGACGCGGTCTGGATACTTCGAAGCGGAGGACACACATCGGGATCGCATGGCTTGAATCGAGGCTACGCGAGGTGCGGTCGCCGGGCATCCGTCCGATGGTGAAGACATCAAGAATTCCAAATCCGCCCTTGAGGGGCTTGTATCCCTAGTTAGTAGAGAAGGGCGTTTTAGACATTCGGTTGCCTCCATATAACCCAAGAGGTGAGAGGATGGCAGCCAACTCTTGGAACCCTAGGTCATTAGTTTTCCTATTTTCCACCTATTTTCCTTAGGTTTTCTTTAGGACTAGCAAGAGAGCTTCATGGAGAGATCTTGTTGAGAGGGATGGATGATCGGGCGGCTTGCTAGACCTTGTACGAACCTTTGTTTCATGTATATATGATTCGGCATGGTTCCTCAAGGTTTGGATGTGTTTTCCCCGGTTGTTCTTGGTGGTGATTTTCGGAGCCCTCTCTCGGTGATTTCTTTGGGTTGTTTTTGGGACTTTTCTCTTGGGGATTTGATGGGGGAAATTTGTGGGAACCCTTCGTGGATCTTTGGGCTATGATTCCCCTCCCAAATGCGTGAGTAGAAGTGCTCGATTTTGGGGTTTCTTGAGTTCTTGGGTTGGAAGTGCTTTCGGCGTGATTTCTTCGATTCCTCCTTTTTGGACGAGATTTGGTGGGATTAAACTTGGCTATGGACTCCTCATGAGGTGTTCTCGATATCCCCAAAGTCTTGTTCAAGTCGGTGGAGTGATTCGGGAGATCGAGATTTGGATTTGGGGGAGTTGACCGCGGGTCTTTGTTCATCCCGAGTCGCCCGTGCTACACCGGTCGACCGGTGCTCTTGACCGGTCCGACCGGTGCGAGCCCTTGTGGGATTTTGCTCGGGGTAACGTCTTGGTGTGTTCGTTGTTGTCCCGTGTTGGTCTTGTTTCAAGTTTGGGTCTCCGTTTGGTGGTTGTTTGGCCTTTGTTTGGTGCCTTGGGGGCTTTCGGTCGCCATCGGTCCGACCGGTGCGTCTCACCGGTCGACCTAAGCGAGCCACTTAGTGGAAGTTGCTCGGTTACACCGGCGAGGGACCGGTCGGCCGGTGGTGCTCACCGGTCCGACCGGTGTGGGTCTGTAGACTCGAGGTTTGGTGTTCCGTCGCGTTCTCGGGTCGAAAGGTTGTGTGTTGGTTCCTAGGTCCGGTGGCACTCCGGTGGCTACGTGGGCTTGGCCAACTTGGGTAGTAAGTCGGAGACGTGTGTTGGAAGCCTTGTTCATCTTGTTGGAGTTTCTATCTCCTTCGAGAAGAATTTTTATCGGCTCCCATTCACTCCCCCCTCCCCTCTCGTTCGCCGTATCGGTCCTTCAAGTGGTATCGAGCCGGTTCGGGTCTTTGTTGACTCTTACCGATCCCAAGATCCAAGGATGGCGTACCGAGAACGGGGTTCGGCTCCTCCACACTTCGATGGCAAGAACTACCGGATGTGGAGCAAGCGGATGGGTGCGTTTCTTCGCGGAAAGGGTCGGATCCTTTGGGATGTCACGGTGGATACGGGCTATGTCCGGCCGATGGACTTCCTCGCTCCGGGATCGAGGGACGGATTCGACACCAACAATAAGGCGGTCGACTACTTGTTTCGTGCTTTGTGTCGGCCGAGTTTGATCGGGTCCACACCGAGCACTTGGCTTGTAGGATTTGGGCGGTGTTGAAGGAGGCTCATGTTGGGAACGCCCGAGGTTCGAGCACGGATGTATGCGACCTATCGGAGAGAGTACGAGAACTTCACTCATCTCCCCGGTGAGTCCATCGATGCCTTGTTTCAGAGGTTCACGGTGGTTGTGAACAACATGAGGGCCAATGTGGATGTGCTCCCGTACGATGATCATGATAGAGCGGTCAAGCTCTTATACTCTTCGGATCGTACGATTTGGGGCGGAAAGTTCGAGGCCATAGTGGAGTCGGAGAAGTATGACAACGACGGTGAACGAGTCTGTTCTCGAAGCTCAAGTCGGCCGAGGTGGATAGGGGCATGATCGCCAAGCTCGAGGGACCGACCGACTCCCATAGTCTTGCCCTCGTTGGTGGTTCCAAAGGAAAGGCTAACTCTAACCCATCCACCGGGATGTTCTCTTTTTCCTCTTTGATGTCCATGCCGGATGAGGAGTTTGATGACCTTGGGGAGGACGAGCCGGCGCTTCGACAAGGCGGTTTGAGAGGCCGCACGAGAACCGCGTGAACATGAGGAGGAACACGAGGACTTGCTTCCGGTGCGGCAAGCGGGACACTTCGTCGCCGACCGTCCGAGAAGGCCGAGAACAAGGATAGCTACAAGCACAAGCCGAGGATGGACGGCAAGTACCGTTCGAGGCGTGACCACAAGAGCAAGCACAAGAACAAGTACAAGGACGAGCGACGATCGAGGAAGAAGGAGAGCCGAGGCAAGGCTCGAGCGATGGTGGGAGCGAGCGACGTCGACTCCGGGCCCGCGTACTCCACCTCGAGCTCGAGCGGCAGTGAAGACGAGGGAGATCGTCGCAAGAACAAGAAGTCGTCCAAGAACCCGACGGGCCGAGGCGCTTCGCGAGAGATGGCTTCGCACCATGGCGCCGAGCTCCGGCGAGAAGAAGAGCACACGGAGCGACTCGGACTCTGAGTCCGACGACGAGGTGGGAGACTTGAAGAACATTTGGTTGATTGACTCCGGTTGCTCGAGGCATATGACCGGAGACAGGGGGTGGTTCTCAAGTCTCGTCCCGGTGGTGACGAAGAGGTACATCACCTTTGGGGACAATGGGCATGGGCGTGTGCTTTCAGAAGGTGAGATCAAAGTGAGTGACAAGATCACTCTGAGGCGTGTTGCTCTTGTTCAATCGCTGGGGTACAATTTGCTTTCTGTGTCCCAGTTGTTGGATGAGGGCTTTGAGGTGTTGTTTCGGCCAGGTGGTTCTCGGATTTTGGACTCTCGAGGGGACCTTGTCCGTATGGTCGTTCCCGAGGTTCAAGTGTTTCGTGCTTGATTTTTCTCGGTCTTCGGGTGTGGAGCGTTGTTTCTTGGCTGGTTCTTCGAGTGAGTTGTGGAAGTGTGAGGAACCAAGTTGAGAAGTACCTTGGTTCGTGTGTGATGAGTGATTGACCTGGATGGTTTGAAGCTTTGTGTGTGTAGTGTTGAGTTGTGTTGTGTGTGTTTTATTTTGTGTATTTACCTTATTGTTTATGTGGTGTGTTGTCAATGCACTCGTGAGGAGTGGTTGACAACGTTGTGTGGACCGACTCTTGGCCTAGTATTGCGGTGTTGGTTGCGGCTTGGTTTGCGTTGGTGCGAGGTGAAGAACGAGCGCGAAAGGTCTTAGCCTTGCGGGGCCTCCGAGGAGTGGAGAGACAAGTAGGCTTGGTTCGAGGGACCGGTGGCCGACGGGATCAAGTGCGAGCCGCATGGTGCAAGAAGAGCAAGACGAAGTCGTGGACATGGAGCCGGTGCATCGGTGGTGGCCAAGTCAAGGAACGAGGCAAGACCGAGTAGACGGTCCGGCGCCGGAGGTGAAAGGCTTGGCGGGCTCGACGCTTGGCGTGGTGAGGCCGGGCCGTGTACGCGGGGGTTTGGTGGTTTGGCCACAAAACCATCGGAGGAGGGTTTCTCGGTTTGGGCCTCAAAACCGAGCCCGAGGGCCTGGCGTGACGGAGACGGTATCCGGGTGCGTCGGGAAGCTTCGAGGCGGGCGACACGCGGCATGATCGAGGTGCTTGCGTCGGGAGGACGTGAAGGCCTGATGGATGCGCGGCCGTCCGATGGTGAACTTCATGTGTTGACCAAAATGCCCCTGTGAGGGCTTGTGTTGTACTCCTAGTGTAGGGGCACTTCGGTCTTTTCCGGAGGGCCTATATATAGGAGGAGGGGGCTGAATTTTCAGCCAACTCTTGGGCTAGAGGTCTGTTGTACTCTTTCATTTTGGAGTGCTTTGGGAGAGAGGGAGAGAGGGGAGAGTGGCTCTTTGATTGGAGCTTTTTGCCATCTTAGATTTGGTTTCTAGGAGTGGCTTGTAATCGATTGGACAAGATATTCATAGTGATTTCATCCTCTAAATCTTGTGCCAATTTTTCTTTTCCCGAATTTCTTTGCTTGCTTTTTCGGAGCTCTTTTTGTGCTATTTTCGTGCTTGTTTTTGGTGCCTTTGTTCCCGGTGTGATTCCGCGGATTTGAGTGGGTTTCTCCCCGGATTTCTTTGAGGGAAACATGGATGGATGTCTAGTGCATCTTTGTGATTGATCTTGTGCCCTCAAACGCCGGGAAACCACTTCGATTCGTGAGTTTTCGTTCGGTGCTCTAGCTTTTGGTGGTGCTCAAAGGATTCGCGATTCCCGGTGATTTAGGAAGTTAGGAGGCAAGATTTTTGGGCTATAGCCTCCTTGTGTGACGCTTTTCAAGTCCCCAAACCCTTGTCTCCATAGCTTCAACCGTTTGAGAAATCCGATGATGATTTGGGGGAGTTGACTTTCGGGGTCGGGCGTTTTCTGCTCTGTCCGCATCCGGCGGATGGTCCGCGAGGACCGGGCGGACGGTCCGCGCGGCTAGGGTTCGTCCCGTGTTTTTCGTGTTCTTGCTCGTCTTTCGTTTCGATCCGTCGCGATTTTGGTTTTCGGTTGGACGAAGTTTCGGACGGTCCGCGGTGTTAGGCGGACGGCCCGCGGGTGCTTGGCGGACGGTCCGCGTGCTCCCCGCGGACGGTCCGTGGTTCGAGGTGTGCCACCGGTGGTTCCGTTGGCTTTAACGGACGGTCCGCGGCTCGGGCGGACGGTCCGCGGCTCGGGTGCGGACGGTCCGCGGTACCCCCGGCCGGACGGTCCGCGCGGCCCTTTGCGGACGGTCCGCCCCCGTCCGGCCGGACGGTCCGCCCGAGGCCGAGCGCTTTGCTTCTTGGTTCGATTCCTTCCTCCCTTCTTTCGTGCTTCCGCGTGTGCTTCAAGGAATCGTTCCTAGGACTAGAGGTTGATCCATAACCTCGTGGTCTTGGCGATTGGTGCGTGTTTCGATCCATCGCTTGTGTGTGACCGGGATTTGAGTAGGACATAGGCGGGTTCTTCGGGAAGAATTTTTACCGCTCCTATTCACTCCCCCCTCTCTAGTCGCCATCCGATCCTTCAATTGGTATCGAGCCGGTTGTGGATTCTTTTGGCTCTAACAAGTCTTGAATCCATAGGGTGACTAGAGGAAAGAGGTGCTTTTGCTTGCGACCTTGGTTTGCACGTTTTGAGTCCGACGATTTGGAGTTGTGCCCTTGGAAAACCATAACTTGAGGTACCTTCGATAAAACGGGCATAACTTTTCGCTCGGTGCTCCGTTTTGGCTCAAATTTTTACAGTGGTTTCGTGACTCCATTTTTAGGTGATCCAAAATAATCCAAAGATCATTTTGGGGTCTTCAAAAATTCAGAAAAAATCAACAAGATAATTGAAAAATCCTCATTTATGTCTCTTGCGGCTTTGTCTTGTTTCTTCGGATTTTCTCTAGACTTCATTTCACCTTATCTTGAGCTGAAATTTTTTGTGCCTCAATCTTTGGTGCTCCTTGTTCAGTGGTAAAATTTTGGGAAAAAGATAAGATCTTTTGCTATTGAACTCGTCGGTAGTTGTTAGAGAATTGAGGCTTTTTGAGTGCTTTCTTTGCATCGTTGCTTGTTCCTCGAGTTTACTTTCGGCTAATCCTAACCGGTACCTTGATTATGGCACCAAGTTCTTCTCCTTGTGGTTCTTTGAGCAGGGAGGAGTATGGCGGTTGAGGCGGAAGCCGGAGTGGAGGAGATGATATCTCTCATCGAGGACTATCGAGATGGTGACATCAAGAAAGGCGAGCTCTACCACAACCTAGGATGCATGAACCAAGGTACACTTGCCAAAGCTATCTTGATCCTATGCAATAGGTTGGATATTTGTGAGCGTGATTGTGGAGACTTGCATAGGAGAAACATAGATTTGTGTGATGCCTTGCGTAGGAAGAATGAGAAGATTAAATGCTCTCTTACTAGGTTGAAATGTGGTATGGCTCATTGGAGGTCTCGTGCTTTGAATTCTTGCACTTCTTGTAACACCATGCATGCTGAAAATGATGCTTTGATTGCTTCCATTGCATGCTTGAAATCCGAAATCAAGGTGTTAAATTTCAAAGCTTCTTTGCCTTGCAAATCTTGCGATGCCTTGTGTCTTGAAAGTGAGAAATTAAAAGATGAAGTTAGTTGGCGCAAAATGCATGTTGAAGCTTTTAGAAGAGCATGCGACAATCTTGATTTTGAGAATGATGAATTGAGATCATCTCTTGCTAACTTGCAATCCGAAATTGACTTGTTGAAATCAAATGCTTCTATGCCTTGCAACTCTTGTGTTGTTTTGAATGATGAGCTTGATATGGCTAGGAGTAAGATTGCTTTGTTAGAGTCAAGTGCTTCTTTACCATGTGTTTCTTGTGAGTCTTTGCATGCTGAAATTAATGAATTAAAATTGACTCACACCACATGTGTAGATAAACTTGAGCATGCTAGGGCTGAAATTTGTGATATGAAATCCATGCCTTTTAGCAAGTGCTCTTTGTTGCTGGTTGAGGATGCTTGCCATACTTCTTGCAATGATGATAATGCTTTGCGAGATGTAAATGATGTTGCTTGTTCATGTGATTTCGTTTGCACCTCATGCATTGATTTGGAAAGTGAAGTTATGGCTTTGAAAAAGATGAGCGAGGATATGAGCGCTAAGTTGGTTGAGCATGATGAGATGAGTGCCAACCTTGAGAAAGAAAATGAACTCTTGCGTACCACATTTGCTAAATGCATTGAAGAAGAAATCAATAATTTGAGAAATATGACATGTGGTACTTGTGAGCGCCTCAAGTCTCAAAATGAGGTTTTGCGCACAAGGTGCAAGAGTCTTTGTGCCAAGGGTTTGGATTCTCACTTCTCTTGTCACTCCGATGTTGATGCTTCTAAATTTGCTTCTTCTAAACCGGAGTCGACTTCTTCTCTTGAGTGTGAGTCTTTGGATGGTGGTAAGTGTGCTAGTGCCATGGATAGCTCTCTCATAGCTACTCCTAAGCTTGTTGCTTCTTCCGTATTGCCCAAGGTGATTTGAATGGAAAGGGTGCCTCCCACATATTTGGAACTCATACTCCCAAGCCGAGGTTCCAATGCACCTTTTGCAAGAAGGATGGGCATACCATTGAGTTTTGCTTTCGCCGTGTCAAGCACGAGCGACGTGTGCGTGCTAAAGCTTTTAAGAAGCCACGTAGCCTTTCTCATGGCACGTGTGATTCTAATGTGGACACCAAGTTGGATGTTGGGGTTGATGCTTCATGCTCTAAGTCCCAAGGGACTTCCCACTTACAAGAGAATGGTAATTCATCAACTCGGACCGTGCCTCTCGATAGGCCTTTGTACCATTGCTCTCCTTTGTGGGAAGGATGGGCATCAAGAGAGTTTTTGCTACCGCCGGGAAAGGAGAATACGGCGAGGAGGTGCCTCTAGGCCTTTGGTTGTTCATAGCCCTTCTCATGGCATGAACACTTGTGAGCCTAAGAAGGCGCGATTTGTGGATGGGTCTTATGACACTCTTTCTAGTGAGTTAGGCCATGCTCGTGGACATGCTTCTAGTGTTTCTTGTGTTGGTCCGCGACATGCTTCCCGTGGTGCTTGTGTTGGTTCTTCTCCTACGACCCCGAAGGATCTTTGCCTTTTTGCTTGTGGTAGCACTCGTCTTTCCTCGCGAGTGACTTCTTTGAGGCATTGTTCCAAGGGTGTTCGAAAGACTTTTCATTCCAACCGGCATTTGCATCATGCTAACCCACATGATAGGTTGTGTGCACCACTTACCCGTGTGACCAAATCTTGGATTCCCAAGTACGTGCTTGCTAACCCTTTGGGATCCAAGGCTCGGTCTTTCTTGTCTCCTTGTGTGTAGGTATGGAGACGCGGTTGGAGAACATGAGCTCAATGGAGACATGATAGTTCTCCACACCATTTCGGATGGCTCTTGAAAGCCTTTGTACACATGTATAGTGAGTTTTCTTTTCCCCTCGTACTCTCTTGTATATACTTCTGTCTTGCTTGTGTGAAAACCATGGTAGGCTAGCCACCTTGTTCATGATAGCTTTGTGATCTTGTATCATGCCTTTGTTTAGTTCTTGTATATTGTTTGGTATGTTGTTCTTTGGTATCATATTGGTTTAGTGTTGTACCTTGTTGACATACTTGCTTGCCCATGCTTATTCATATTTGTGGAATCATGTTACAATGCTCTATTTATGTTAATTGATATTATCAATGCATTGTGTAGCATGTTGTGAGCTTTCCTTGGAGTTTTGGGCTTGTCTTGTATTCGAGTTGTGTTGTTGTTCCTCTTTTCGGTTGTTTTTAGAGTTTTTCCTTGCTCTTCCTTTTCTTAGCTTTTGCTTTGTTAGTTGCCCTTGGTTGAGGGGGAGCTTGGCTTCTTTTGATAGGGAATTTGATTCCAAGAAGGGTTGTAGCTTTCTGGGTAGTCTTTGTGATCCTTAAATTGATATTTCTTCTATGGTATTCAATTGGGATCTTTGCGGTTTTGCAATTGGTACTTTTTCTATGGTACTCAATTGGGACCTTTGGTGGCTCTTCTCTCGCTTGGAGCGATTCTTGGTTGGTGTGTTCCCTCGTGAGCTTTATTGGTGTTAAGTCAAGTTCCTTGTCTCCCTATGCATTCTGCATTGCATTTGTATCATATATCATGATGTATAGACTTTGGTAGGTTTGACATTTGTGTCTCGCATTTTGTCATATATCATGTTCCTTTTGATGTACATATCTACCTATGTTGCATTTGTATCATATTGCATTTTAGGATGATGAGCTTCTTCCATATGCCTCATTTGAGTTTCTTTGGCTACTTGTGAGATATTGGTCATGTGTGTGGAGAAATAGCTATGTGAGGCTATGCTCTTGGAATATTTGAGATATATGTGTTGTGAGATAGCCTTTTTGAATCAAATGCTAATCATGACTAAATTTGATGAAATGTGCTCCACTCATGTGTAGTAGTATATCCATGTCACTTTTTGGTCTAAATGTGCCTTTCTTGCTTAGACTGTGCTTGGATGTCTCTTTCTTGCATTTGGGCCAAAGGCCGATATCATTGTGAATGTTTAGCCTATGTTGCATTCATGGAGGAGCATAAGCTTCTTTTTGCCGCAAAGGCACTTCATGTACCATGAAATAAATTAATCTTGAAAAGAAGTGTGTATGCTTGAAAAATGCTCCCTCCATCATGTTTATGCTTAAAATGTTCTATCTTTCACACATGGGTGCAAAACATGTTGCATGATGTTCACCAGTGGAGAAGTCTCCCCGAAGTGGACACATGGCTCATGAGCTTTAACATGACATGCTTTGCTTTATGGGTGTTTGCAATGATCTTTTGTTGAGAATTGGATATCCTTGTATGATCTTTGAATGGTATGCATGTTTGTGGCTCAAGTGTGACATGGATAGGCCTTTACATTTGAAGTGAGCCATCTTTTGATATAATTATTCAAATCTGAAAATTTGCTTTGTCACATGCCTATATTTCCATATATTACTTGTGGCAATGCTTTGACTATGTTATGATCCATATATGTGCTCTTTGTCTCATTTCTAGCCTTTGTCACTAAATTTGGCCTATTTGAGAAGCTCATGTAGATGTTTATATGCTTTGTTTTGCATTTCTGCATTTTCACCTTGCTTCATACATTGTCAACAAGGGGGAGAAGAGGTGAGCTTAATGAAAAATTCAGAAAACTGCATTTAAAATTTGGGAGTTTGCTCCACTTGTTCAGGGGGAGCTTGCATTTGTGGAGGGGGAGCTTTGGTGAGTCCCCTTTGTTTGCCTGAGTTGTGCTTTGGTGGTTGCTTTTTGCTCTATCACGTGTGTTTAGGGTGAGCTTTGTATGCTCTTTGTCCCTAGTGCATGTGTTTAGGGGGAGCTTGTGAGCTTGGTGTGCTCTTTTCTCTATCTCATGAGTTTAGGGTGAGCTTTGTATGCTCTTTTGTCCTAGTTCATGTGTTTAGGGGGAGCTTGTGAGTTTTGTGCTCTTGTGCGGTGGTGTTGAGCCCCTTTGCCTCTTCTTGAGGAGCCGGCGGTTGACTTATGTTTTCGATTATTCCATGATCGGTGTTGAGCCCTTTGTGCCTCTTCTTGAGGGATCATGCATTCTTGTCTCGGTTGTGTCGAGCCGTTGCCCATGTCTTTGGGGACCGAGACATTGAGTTGGCCTTTGTGGTTTCTCTCATGCCAAGTGACCTTGTTCTTTGCTCTTGTGTGGTTTTCTTTCACTTGGATGAGGTGTTCGGTCTTTGCCCTCTCAAACCTTTTCTTTGTGATCAATATTGTCAATCCGCTCCTCAAGGGGGAGAAATTTGGAAAATCAAGTTGATATGAACCTTGATTTGATGGTGATGAGCGGTTGACAAGTGTTCTGGTAAGAGTTTCATGGTACTTTGGGTTGAGCATTTTGGTTTGATGGCTTTTAGGGGTTGCATGTTGGTAGTGTGTCTCTTCGTTTGCGTTTAGCCTTTGTGCTTGCTTTGGTTTCGAGAGGACAAGTGTTCGGTAAGAGTTTTATGGTACTTTGGGTTGAGCATTTTGGTTTGATGGCTTTTAGGGGTTGCATGTTGGTAGTCCGTCTCTTCGTTTGCGTTTAGCCTTTGTGCTTGCTTTGGTTTCGAGAGGAATTTGTCGGAGCATGCTTTTATCCCTTCTCACTTCAAGTGGCCTTTTGTTTGCTTTTTATAGGCTTTGTGGCGCTTGAATGAGTTCTTATTTGCTTTTTGACCTTCTTTTGTCAATGCACTCATCAAGGGGGAGATTGAGGAACCAAGTTGAGAAGTACCTTGGTTCGTGTGTGATGAGTGATTGACCGGATGGTTTGAAGCTTTGTGTGTGTAGTGTTGAGTTGTGTTGTGTGTGTTTTATTTTGTGTATTTACCTTATTGTTTATGTGGTGTGTTGTCAATGCACTCGTGAGGAGTGGTTGACAACGTTGTGTGGACCGACTCTTGGCCTAGTATTGCGGGTGTTGGTTGCGGCTTGGTTTGCGTTGGTGCGGTGAAGAACGAGCGCGAAAGGTCTTAGCCTTGCGGGGCCTCCGAGGAGTGGAGAGACAAGTAGGCTTGGTTCGAGGGACCGGTGGCCGACGGGATCAAGTGCGAGCCGCATGGTGCAAGAAGAGCAAGACGAAGTCGTGGACATGGAGCCGGTGCATCGGTGGTGGCCAAGTCAAGGAACGAGGCAAGGCCGAGTAGACGGTCGGGCGCCGGAGGTGAAAGGCTTGGCGGGCTCGACGCTTGGCGTGGTGAGGCCGGGCCGTGTACGCGGGGGTTTGGTGGTTTGGCCACAAAACCATCGGAGGAGGGTTTCTCGGTTTGGGCCTCAAAACCGAGCCCGAGGGCTCGGCGTGACGGAGACGGTATCCGGGTGCGTCGGGAAGCTTCGAGGCGGGCGACACGCGGCATGATCGAGGTGCTTGCGTCGGGAGGACGTGAAGGCCCGATGGATGCGCGGCCGTCCGATGGTGAACTTCATGTGTTGACCAAAATGCCCCCGTGAGGGCTTGTGTTGTACTCCTAGTGTAGGGGCACTTCGGTCTTTTCCGGAGGGCCAATATATAGGAGGAGGGGGCTGAATTTTCAGCCAACTCTTGGGCTAGAGGTCTGTTGTACTCTTTCATTTTGGAGTGCTTTGGGAGAGAGGGAGAGAGGGGAGAGTGGCTCTTTGATTGGAGCTTTTTGCCATCTTAGATTTGGTTTCTAGGAGTGGCTTGTAATCGATTGGACAAGATATTCATAGTGATTTCATCCTCTAAATCTTGTGCCAATTTTTCTTTTCCCGAATTTCTTTGCTTGCTTTTTCGGAGCTCTTTTGTGCTATTTTCGTGCTTGTTTTTGGTGCCTTTGTTCCCGGTGTGATTCCGCGGATTTGAGTGGGTTTCAACCCGGATTTCTTTGAGGGAAACATGGATGGATGTCTAGTGCATCTTTGTGATTGATCTTGTCCCCTCAAACGCCGGAAACCACTTCGATTCGTGAGTTTTCGTTCGGTGCTCTAGTTTTTGGTGGTGCTCAAAGGATTCGCGATTCCCGGTGATTTAGGGACTTAGGAGGCAAGATTTTTGGGCTATAACATCCTTGTGTGACGCTTTTCAAGTCCCCAAACCCTTGTCTTCATAGCTTCAATCGTTTGGGAAATCCGATGATGATTTGGGGAAGTTGACTTTCGGGGTCGGGCGTTTTCTGCTCTGTCCGCACCTGGCGGACGGTCCGCGAGGACCTGGCGGACGGTCCGCGCGGCTAGGGTTCGTCCTGTGTTTTTCGTGTTCTTGCTCGTCTTTCGTTTCGATCCGTCGCGATTTTGGTTTTCGGTTGGACGAAGTTTCGGACGGTCCGCGGTGTTAGGCGGACGGCCGCGGGTGCTTGGCGGACGGTCCGCGTGCTCCCCGCGGACGGTCCGTGGTTCGAGGTGTGCCACCGGTGGTTCGTTGGCTATAACGGACGGTCCGCGGCTCGGGCCGGCCGGTCCACGGCTCGAGTGAGGACGGTCCGCGGTACCGGCCGGACGGTCCGCGCGGCCCTTTGCGGACGGTCCGCCCTGTCTGGCCGGACGGTCCGCCTGAGGCTGAGCGCTTTGCTTCTTGGTTCGATTCCTTCCTCCCTTCTTTCGTGCTTCCGCGTGTGCTTCAAGGAATCGTTCCTAGGACTAGAGGTTGATCCATAACCTCGTGGTCTTGGCGATTGGTGCGTGTTTCGATCCATCGCTTGTGTGTGACCGGGATTTGAGTAGGACATAGGCCGGGTTCTTTGGGAAGAATTTTTACCGGCTCCTATTCACTCCCCCCTCTCTAGTCGCCATCCGATCCTTCAAAGTGGCATAGGAAGTTGGGTCACTTGAGCTTTGACCTTTTGTCTCGCTTGAGTAAACTCAATTTGGTCCGAGGATTGCCACGGTTGAGGCTTGAGAAAGAGTTGGTTTGTGCGCCGTGTAGGCATGCCAAGATGGTGGCCTCTTCTCACCCGCCTCTCACGATGTGATGACCGAGCGTCCATGCGAGCTGCTCCATATGGACCTTGTTGGCCCGGCTCGTGTGCGATCCGCGGGTGGGAAGTGGTATGTCCTTGTTGTGGTGGACGACTATTCTCGGTATGCGTGGGTGTTCTTTACGGAGGATAAGGGGGAGACGTTTGGTTTTGTTCGAGATCTAGTCTTGAGGTTGAGGAACGAGAGGCACGGAGATGCCATACGAGCTATCCGTAGTGATAATGGCTCGGAATTCGGGAACTCTAGTTTTGAAACCTTTTGCCATGACTTGGGTCTTGAGCACCGGTTTTCGAGTCCGTATACGCCTCCCCGGAATGGTGTTGTGGAAAGGAAGAACGGGACCTTGTGTGAGATGGCTCGGACGATGCTTGATGAGCATAGGACTGCGAGGAGGTATTGGGGTGAGGCGGTGAATACCGCGTGCTATGTGTCGAACGGGATATACCTCGGAGTGCACAAGAAGAAGACATGCTATGAGCCGATGCATGGTCGCACACCCAAGGTGAGTCACTTCCATGTCTTTGGTTGCAAGTGTTTCATTCGAAGAAAGGCGGGGAAGTTGGATAAGTTTGAGGCTAGGTCTCGTCGATGGCATTTTCTTTGGTTAGGCATCCCATTCTAGAGCATTTCGTGTGCTCAATCTTGAAACTAACCAAATCATGGAGACTTGCGAGGTAACCTTCGACGAGACGAGCCACGTAGTCGGCTTGTCTTTGAGTGTGCGGTGATGATGAGCTTGGCGAGGAGATCTTTCGGGGAGGAGGAGCATGAACATGGTGATGATGAGGATGGCGGTGCGGTGCCCCCGGGTGAACATGTACCCACTACTTCGACTACGATGATGGATGGACCCTCTGCTACACCTACGACGACAAGTCAAGAACGAGGAGAAGCTGATGTTGAGGGGGAGGTAGCATTGAGGCGAGAACCTCCCCGGCGAGTACAAGTGGATCACCCAGCTTCGAGGATCATCGGCGACATGAATGGACGCACTACACGGTCGAGGGTTCGGAACAATTCTCATTTCACTCATGCTGCATTTGTTGCTTCTTTTGAGCCCAAAGACATTGGACACGCACTATCTGATCACAATTGGGTTAACTCGATGCATGAGGAGTTGGAGAACTTTGAGAGGAATCAGGTGTGGGAGTTGGTGGACCCTCCCCCAGGGTGTAAGCCGATTGGTACAAAGTGGGTGTGGAAAAAAAAAGAGGGAGAGAAGGGTGAGGTTGTGAGGAACAAGTCGAGACTTGTTGCTCAAGGGTTCAGTCAGAAGGAGGGGATCGACTACGAGGAGACCTTTGCTCCCGTAGCCCATTTGGAGGTGATTAGGATCCTTCTAGCATTTTCGTGGCTAAAGAGTTCAAGTTGCACCAAATGGATGTGAAGAGTGCTTTCCTGAATGGTGTGTTGGAGGAAGAAGTGTATGTGAGGCAGCATCCGAGGTTTGAGAGCGAGAAGTACCCCCAGCGGGTGTACAAGTTGAGGAAGGTGCTGTATGGGTTGAAGCAGGCGCCTAGAGCTTGGTAAGGCAGGTTGAGGGGAGTCTTGTTTGAGAGAGGTTTTGAGATGGGGAAGGTCGATCGACCTTGTTTTTGCTAAGGCGGGCGAGAGATATCCCGATTGTGCGGGTGTACGTGGATGATATTGTCTTTGGTGGCTCGTCTAACTCTCTTGTTGCAAGGTTTGCGGATGATATGAGCGGGGAATTTGAGATGAGCATGATGGGCGAATTGCGGTTCTTCCTCGGGCTACAAATCAAGCAATCAAAGGAAGGGACATTTGTGCACCGGGCTAAGTACACCAAGGACATTGTGAGGAAGTTCAAGATGGAGGACTCCAAGGCTATGACGACGCCGATGAGTACGACTACGGCTCTTGATGCGGACGAGGAAGGTGAACACATGGACCGGAAGGAGTACCGGAGCATGATCGGGTCACTCCTCTACCCGACGGCGACGAGGCCGGACATACAGTTCTCGGTGTGTCTGTGCGCTCGTTTTCAAGCGTCTCCGAGGACTTCGCATCGGCAAGCAGTGAAGAGAATTTTCGGTACTTGCGTCACACTCCCGACTTCGGCCTTTGGTACTCCACGTCCTCTTCTTTGGCGCTTCATGGCTTTTCAGACGCGGATTTTGCCGGGTGTCGGTTGGATAGGAAGTCCACTTCGGGACTTGCCGAGCTTTTGGGTTCTTCTTTGGTGTGTTGGTCTTCCCGCAAGCGGTCGAGTGTTGCTCAATCCACGACCGAGGCCGAGTATGTTGTCGCTCGCTAGTTGTTGCTCTCGGCTCCTTTGGATCACCTACACCATGAGTGACTTTGGTGAGGAGTATACCCATGTCCCACTTCAATGTGATAGCACTAGTGCCATAAGCGTTGCAAAGAATCCAGTGCTCCATTCCAAAACCAAGCACATAGAAGTGAGGTACCATTTTCTGAGAGACAACGTCGAGAAAGGAAAGATAGCTTTGATCCATGTACCCACACATGACCAACTAGCCGATATTTTCACCAAACCCCTAGATCAAGCAACTTTCACTCGTTTGCGGGGGGATCTTGGTGTGTGTTTGGTTTCTTGAGTTGGGTGTGTGGGAGCACTCTTTTGCCGGTGGTGTCGAGCCCGTTTTGCCTCCCCTCGAGGAGCCGGTGGTAGCTTATGTATAGCTTTCCTTTGTGCATTTCTTGCATTTGGCATGGCATATGTAACATGATGTATAGGCATCCTTGTATCTTAGATTGCATGCATTTTGTATCATATGCATTGGTTAGGAAAAGCTTCTCTCATATACATTGTTCACCATGGAATGAGATATATGTCTTTGTGAGCTTGTTTGGTATGCTACGGTTAGTTTGGCTTAGCTCTTGATGATCTTGATGAATAATCCATGGTTGATAGCTATGCTTTTGAAAAATGTCACATGTATGCTCTCTCATGTGTAAATGCCTTTACATGCTCTTGACATGTTTGTGTGGCCTTGCTATGCTTAATTTGTGGTTGGATAGCTAGTTTATTGATCATATGGGACCAAAGGCTCATTTGCCATCATGAATGTTTAGCCCTCTTGATTTATCTTGTGGAGGAGCATAAGTTCCTTTTTGTCGCAAAGACATTTCATGTACCATTTACAAATCTGAAAATGAAATGAAAAATGCTTGGAAAATATGCTCCCATGTCATATGTGCTGAATTTAATTTGCTTTGGGTGCTAAACCGTTGCATGATGCCTACCAATGAGAAGTCTCATACATAGAAGTAGGCACATGGCTCGGTGGCTTTGACATGACATGAGGTGCTTGTGGGTGTTTGTGCTTTGGTCTTATGATTAGAATGGTTGTCCTAGCATGAAGTTTGTGTGGCTTTGCCATTTTGATATGCTTTGATCATGTTTAGGACTTTGCTCATGAGAGGCAAGTTTTTCGCAAAATTGCCAAAATCCATCTTAGCTTCGTCCAATGGTTGTGAAACTTGGTGATCATGTAGTTGAGATCAATACGAAGCCGTAGAGTATCTAACTTGCTCAATTGGACATGTGTAGCATTCTTTGTTGATTTTTGTCTATTTGAGAAGCTCTAGGTTGAAAGTTTTGCATTTTTGGCTTGATTTGCATTGCCAACAAGGGGGAGAAGTTTGAGCTTGAAATGGCTTGCTTTGGACGTATTTAGAAGGTTTTCGGTGGTTTCGAGCCATTTACGGGTTTCTGTTGCACACCGGTCTAACCGGTGAAGAGCACCGGTCCGACCGGTGTGAGTGCTGGTCCCGTACACATGTTAGGCACCGGTCGACCGGTGGTGATGACCGGTCCGACCGGTGTGAGCCGAAAGTCTTTGCGGCTGTCCCGTTTTCAAGTGGTTTGCATGCATTCGTCCGGGGGAGGTGCATTGGTTCGGGGGGAGCTTGCATGTGTGCGGGGGGAGCTCTTTGTGGTTGTTCGAGCTTTGCTTTGGTGGTTTGTACTCTTTGCTTGAGCTTTGTTTTGTCTCGGATGTGTCGAGTCGTTGCCTTTGCCTAAGGGGTCCGAGACTTGTCTTCTTCAAGTGATCTTGCTCTTTGCCTTCGGTTGGCTTTCGATCGCTTGTTGGAGTTTCTTTTTGTTCGTTTCTTTTCTTTTTCTTTTCTCTCTCGTTACTTTCGTGTGGGTGTTGTCAATGCACTCATCAAGGGGGAGATTGAGGACCATGTGTGGTTCGAGGACCGGTGGATGGTCGCTTCCTTGTGTGATGAGTGATTGACAACGTTGTGTGGGCCGATTCTTGGCTAAGTATTGCGGGTGCGGGTTGCGGCTTGACTCGTGTTGGTGCGGGTGAAGAACAAGCGCGAAAGGTCGTCGCGGTGAGGCCTCCGGGTGTGGAGAAGACAAGTAGGCTTCGTTCGAGGGACCCGGTGGCCGGCGGGGGTCAAGTGCGGGCCGCATGGTGGCATGAACAGCAATATGAAGTCGTGGACGGTTTCTTGGTTGAGCCTCAAAACCAAGGTCGAGCCGGGACTACGTGGGAGCCAAGTCATGAGTGGAGATTGGCGGAGGCTACACCGAGTTCGCGGGGTTTCCGGTGGTTCACCAGAAAACCACTGGGTTCCTTGGTTGATCCACCAAGCCAAGACCGGCAAACCGAAGACGGAGGTGCGGCGGCACCGACCGGTCTAACCGGTGGGTCCGACCGGTCGACCGGTGGGGACCGGTCGGCCGGTGAGGAGCACCGGTCGGCCGGTGTGCGACGACGCGGTCCGGAGTCTTCGAAGTGGAGGACACGCGTCGGGATCGCATGGCTTGCGTCGAGGCTACGCGGGTGCGGTCGCCGGGCATCCGTCCGATGGTGAAGACATCAAGAATTCCATATCCGCCCTTGAGGAGCTTGTATCCCTAGTTAGTAGAGAAGGGCATTTTAGACTTTCGGTTGCCTCCATATAACCCAAGAGGTGAGAGGATGGCAGCCAACTCTTGGAACCCTAGCTCATTAGTTTTCCTATTTTCCACCTATTTTCCTTAGGTTTTCTCTAGGACTAGCAAGAGAGCTTCACGGAGAAATCTTGTAGAGAGGGATGGATGATCGGGCGGCTTGCTAGACCTTGTACGAACCTTTGTTTCATGTATAGATGATTCGGCGTGGTTCCTCAAGGTTTGGATGTGTTTTCCCCGGTTGTTCTTGGTGGTGATTTTCGGAGCCCTCTCTCGGTGATTTCTTTGGGGTGTTTTCGGGGATTTTCTCTTGGGGATTTGATGGGGGAAATTTGTGGGAACCCTTCGTGGTTCTTTGGGTTGTGATTCCCCTCCCAAATCCGTGAAGAAAAGTGCTCGATTTCGGGGTTTCTTGAGTTCTTGGGTTGGAAGTGCTTTCGACGGGATTTCTTCGATTCCTCCTTTTTGGACGAGATTTGGTGGGATTAAACTTGGCCATGGACTCCTCATGAGGTGTTCCCGATATCCCCAAAGTCTTGTTCAAGTCCGTGGAGCGATTCGGGAGATCGAAATTTGGATTTGGGGGAGTTGACCCGCGGTCTTGTTCATCTCGAGTCGCCCGAGCTACACCGGTCGACCGGTGCTCTTGACCGGTCCGACCGGTGCAAGCCCTTGATTTTGCTCGGGTGAACGTCTTGGTGTGTTCGTTGTTGTCCCGTGTTGCTGCTTGTTTCGAGTTTGGGTCCGTTTGGTGGTCGGTTGGCTCGTTTGGTGCCTTGGGGGCTTTCGGTCGCCATCGGTCCGACCGGTGTGTCTCACCGGTCCGACCGGTGTAGAGCCACTTAGTGGAAGTTGCTCGGTTTCACCGGCGGGGACCGGTCCGACCGGTGGTGCTCACCGGTCCGACCGGTGTGGGTCGATAGACTCGAGGTTTGGTTTTTCCGCCGCGTTTCTCGGGTCGGAAGGTTGTGTGTTGGTTCCTAGGTCCGGTGGCACTCCGGTGGCTACGTGGGCTTGACCAACCTTGGTAGTGAGTCGGAGACGTGTGTTGGAAGCCGCGTTCGTCTTGTTGGAGTTTTCATCTCCTTCGAGAAGAATTTTTATCGGCTCCCATTCACTCCCCCCCCCCCTCTCGGTTCGCCGTATCGGTCCTTCAATGTTGGATGCAGTACGAACGAGGGGAAAGATGGAACCACGATACGGCGTACCCGGCCTCGGTCGTCTCGTCCCGAGATGAAGGTAAAACATCGGGGTCCGCACCTTTGTCCACGTCGACGCGTGCTTCATCGTCGCCCGAAGGTGATGATTACCCAAAGAGAGCCCCCCGTCGCCCTAGGCACCGGGGGCCATGGTGGCGGTAGGTTCACCAATCGCCGCACCGGGGGTTGTGAACATTTCTAGGTAGCATGGCCGACGACGGTGTGCGCCGCGCTTCGAGGGACGTAGGGGTCACCCTTGCCGGCTCCCTCGACGACGGCATCCTCGTGTACGCGCGGCGAGAAGCAGCTTGGCGGCGGCGGTGGTAGTCGTATCGTCTACCCGGCCCCTAACTGACCGAGTTGTAGATTTGTTTTGCGAGGGGATTCAGGAGGGAAAGTAAAGACGCGCGACTTTTTACTCTTGTAACCCGGCGTGGTGGCCCCAGTCATGGTTGCGCGGTAGTTTGGGCGAAAGTTAAATAATTCGGATGGGAAAAAACTGGCGCCACATTCCAAATCGCTGGCTACCCATTTTTCTGAACGTTTGGCGTATTTGAGGGATGCGTTTTGGTGTGGCCACCGACGGGTGGGTCCCACAAAGTTAACTTCTTGTTTACCACAAAGTTATTGTATATTGGTTACACATTTTTTGATGTGGTCGAGTAAATTTACGAATGTCATATTTGTATAAACTTTAGCGAGACTACCATAAACCCTTTATCGATTTGTACCGGAGTAATATGCATCACACAAATATGTGTAACAAACATAAAGATCGGGTAGCAATCGGTAAGATTTATGACAACCGAGTCTACACAAGCTAGCTACCCGAGTCACGTTGACACCACACCAACTAAGGATCATCAAAAACATGCTCTACAAGGACACAAATTGTAAAGACACATACATAGTCGAAAGACACAACTTGAGAGACATGCTTTGTGTTTATTAGCCGGATTTCTTCAAAGATTTGACTCAAATGACGCCGAGCCTCTCCGCAAGGTCCCTCGTCGATGCGGATAAATTTCCCGAAAATGAAGAAAGCATTAAACGAACTCGTCGAACAAATGATAACCGAAATCCCGTGCACCTTGAAACAATGTTTAGCAATCGACCGAACTTGTAAAACACAAGAAAGAACGCAAACATGTACACCGAAATCTAGAATGTCTTTTAGGGTGCATCATGTGTGGAACAAATTTATCAAGAAATATCAGCAATCACAACTTTTATACCTTCTTTCGGATCATTAACGCTTCCTTGAGTGTGTAGAAGAACCAATCACACTCGTTTCGGATCCTTCAAATGAACTTTTATACTTCAAATGAGAATCCAACCAATATAAAGATTGTGCACTTTGAAACAATGTTTAGCAATCAACTTGAACTTGTAAAACACAAGAAAGAACACAAACATGTACACCGAAATCCAGAATGTCTTTTAGGGTGCATCATGTGTGGAACAAATTTATCAAGAAATATCGGCAATCACAACTTTTATACCTTCTTTCGGATCATTAACGCTTTCTTGAGTGTGTAGAAGAACCAATCACACTCGTTTCGGATCCTTCAAATGAACTTTTATACTTCAAATGAGAATCCAACCAATATAAAGATTGTTCATCTCGACGAGCTATGAAACTTTGGTATTCATCTCATTTCAAATTGACATCGTCTCCGATTGAAAATCTTGAATCTAGTTATGAAATGTTCTATTTTTAAATTATTATTGCTCGTACGCCGTGACACGATATGGAGTGGACACCATGATCTAGATTATGTTGTCATAAGAATGTAGGAAAAAGAATTTCCCGATTTGGAGGTCATTTGACAAATATAAACAACTTTGAAGTTATGATTAAACGATACAAATGATCAAGTTCATTATGAACATGAACAACTCAAGAAGACATCCCAATGCGGTGCCGACAGGTGGGGCCCACAACTCGTCCAATGGGGAAATCTCTCGCGGGTTCGGGCCGACGGTTTGGCGCAACAATCCTACCGACGGTGGGTCCCGCAACTCCGTCCACGGATGGGGTCACCCGCAGTCAAATTTCCGTTAAAGACCGATTTGTGGGCCAACAAGTGCCCGGGTAGACCCGTCATTGACCCTTGGTAACCGCCCCACCCCCGCCGAGTTAGTGGGGTCGCGTCCCTGCAATGGGATATTCCCGCCTTTTAGTCATTGATCCGTCGGCCCCACACGGCGGTGGTACGAATGCGGTTGCCCCGACGTGAGTTATATAACCGCGGGGCCTCGCCGTGTTTTCCAATCCCACTCCTTTGCACCGCGCCGCTCTCGTCGATCTTGAGTAGCCGCTCGTCTCCCCCCTCGACTCCCCGTGCGCATCTATGTCCGGAGAGAAGCGCCCCGCGAAGAGGCCCCCGGGGGTTCGTCGCCGTCGGTCCCGCCGCGTCTTCGTCGGTTGATTTCTTGCCGGGGGTGAGTGTCTTCCTCGTCTCCATAATTTCCTCGTGCTCGCCGAGGATCCGATGCTTGTCATTCTTCTTCCCGTTTCCTAGTGCGACTTATGGCCCGGTCCTTCAGCCGGCGCGGCGCCTCCGTCCGGTGGATCTTCGTCGTCGGAATCCTGGAGCTTGTCTTCTTCCTCGTCTCGGGGCGACGCCCCCGTTCGTCAGGAGGCCCGGGACTCGGCAGAGGAACTGGCGAGGACGCGGCGTCGTCTAGACGTCGCGCTGCGCAAGGTACGGGACCTGGAGGGGACCCGGGATGCGATGCATACCGCCCTTCAGGCGGCTGAGACAGAGACAGCCGAAGTTCGCAGCGCCAAGGCCGATGTGGAGGCCCGCTGCTTTGGTGAGTTCCTGTATTCCGTCAGTGCACGCCGCCCACTGGGCTCTTGTTTGACTCCTCGCCATTGTTTCTTGCCTCAGCCGAGGAGGCGGAGGCGTCTTTCCGCCGCGAGCAGGCGGAGGAGCTGCGCCGCCGCCTGAACGATCTGGAGGATCGCCACGATGTACTTACGCGCGCGGCGGAGGTCGCCGTCGCGGTGGTCGGCCCGGGGCTCCGGCCGGCCGCCCGACCGTCTTCGCGCGCTCCCAAGGCGTGTCAAGGAGGCGGTGCGTGCCGGTGCGCACCGGGGAGCCGCCCGCGCGCTCGCGACGGCGGACATTCAAGTCGACTTTCCCTTGGGCCGATCTGCGGTCGGAGTGGACGTTACCGCCGGATCGACGCGGCACTACGCTCGCACTTCCCCATTGCGGCCGATGCCGCCGCCGCGGGGGTTGACATCGACGGCGTGCTTCGCGACGGCGCCGCCGCCGACATTGGCGCCTGTAACTCACCTTTCTAAGATTAATCTGTACCGGCCCCTCATGGCCGAGGAAATCGAACTTCGCATTGTTCCTTGTTTGTGCCATTGCGATTTTTGTTCACCGCTCGGGGGGGGGGGGGCGTGGTCGGGTGTACGAAGCAAACTACTCCGCCCCCCGTGCCGTCTTGTCACCCGTCACGCACACGACGCGTGCTCGGTAGGAGGCTAGGAGCTTCGTTGAACGGGCGTCCGGGGTACTCGAGTAGTGTACGTAGGACCGAACGCGTGGGAGATCGCGAGGCGCGGCGGCTGCGTTCCTTCTTCCGTTCGCATCTAAATAAAATTAGCCCCAAGAATCTTTCATAAATGGAACACTAAATATAATTTATTTGTAAAACCTTTTCACGTGTAAGCGTAACTTTGTGTGACGAATCTAATGAACCTACTTAATCCATATTTAGCTACGGATTTTGAAAGTAGTTTTGAAAATAACTTACTTTAATACTTGTAATTAATGGTGCACCTTCATGGAGTAGTAAATAGATGAAATCTAAAACTAAATACATAGTTTGGATCTACTTTGCGATACGAGCTTTTCGCAAACCTTTTCGGACATCAAACCCTTAGTGTGATTTTGCATGCAACTATCCGGTGCGGGTGAAGCGTTGCGGCCGGACCACAACTCCCCGGGCGCGCGTGCGTGTAGCAGTTAATTAGGAACCGCCGCCCCTTCGTCTTGCCGGTTGTCTTCAAATCTTGCCATGCCCATTGCTTTGGCAATCACCACGTCGATTTGACCCGTATATGAAGCCGAAATGACAAGCATAGAATATACTAGTTTAGCCTCTTCCCTACCCCGCCCCACCCCCTCGCTCCCACTGTCGCATCGAAGGAGAAGGGGTTTTCTTGCTCGCCGCCGCCATTGCCGGCGACCCCCCCCGAAGCTTGCAATCTCTGCAACCGCCATCGCAAGCGACCTCCAAACGGCGGCGATGACCCGCGGTGACGCATCGGGTGACGGCGGCGCCCCACAAATGAAGGGGGATGCCGTAGAGGCCACCGCCGCCGCCGGCCTCTACGGAACCTAGGTGATGCGGGCGGAGCAATCCCGGCCGCGTCGGCGAGAGCGTCGCTTCGAAGGTTAGTCCCGCAAGGCACAATGAGTTTCTAGCTAGTCGTGGATTTTTCACGAGGTTGAAGATTCGGAACTTTGTTTTCTTGGTTTGGGACTGCGGGGTGGCAAGCGTGTCGCCCTCAACCCGTGGGAGGCCGCCGTTGATCCGGCCGACGTTCGAGATCACGGCGGGCCGGGAGTGGGACGAATGGCGCCCCGCCGTTGTCCGTCCACGACTTTCGGAGGAGCGAGGGACCGCCCCCAACTACGATGCACGAGGTTGAATTCTTCAAGGAGCGGTACCCGAGCATCAAGACCATCGTCACTTGCGACGCCGGAGTAGTGGCGGAGTACATCAACGAAATCAAAGGTAGCCCACCTCCCGAACGTTTGCTCGTTGGATTGGACACCGAGTGGATTCGGCTTCGCGATGGCGGTACAAGCTCGCATTGCCGCAATTGTGTGTCGGTTCGAGCCGCCTTATTTACCGGGTGCACCATGCCGGCTACAAGCTTCTTGATGTTCGAGCAAGTTTCTCGGCGAGGAAGGCCACATCTTTGTCGGAGCGCATATCACCAATGATGTTGAACGCCTACGGGAGGACCGCGGCGTCAAGATTTCGTTGACGCAAAAAGTGCACCCGGCGCCAAACACACGGCAAGCCGAACAAAGGCGGCTTCACACGCGCAAAGAGTAACAAGACGTGCCGCTCAATTTTTCCCGAAAATTAACAAAAGATAAAGCAATTAAATACCAAAGCTTGGAACTTGCCGGGTGGTACCGCATGCGGTTCCATATTTACGTCTAAGAAGCCAAACGAGGTGACACATAGCTATGGAAAGCTATCCGCAATGAACCGAAACCATTCGGGAATTTATAAAAGGAAAAGCAATACCGCCGAACGGATGACGTAAGCATGACAGTAATCGGTCTTTGTTTGGACAAAGATACACATGCACGAGGCCATGACCGATTCCCATGACGATTAACATTAAATAAATGAATAAAGTAAAGCACGAACATAATCATGTAATAAACAAGCATGCATAGATCCAAAGCACTAGTCTACCGCATGTCTAGGTACTTTGAAACCCGTCGGGTACGATGTCAAGCAAATCTATCCACCGCATGATACAACTTGCATAAAAATCGTACCACTTTCCACAAATAGATCTATCCACCGCATGATACAATCTAAATATGGAAAGCCAAAAGCATACATTATTTAAAGCATGAATCACGCACGTGTTCTACTCGTGAAGAAACATAACCGAATACGGCCGAACAGTACCGATTCGGGGTCCATGAAGAAGGAACGAACATTACCAAGTGAAAAAATCTATCGATTGATTTGAGATCTAATCCACCGATGACTAGCTCCAAAGCAACCCAAAAACCTGCATTTACCGCATGATACTCGGTTCTTTTAAGATTTATGCCAACATTGGTAAGCTTGAACCCGCGACACGTAACAATCTAGATCGATTCGGTTTCGGCTATCGGAAAGCACAAGATCCACGTGTTAAAACATGAAATCTACTCGAACAAGGATCATAAAAGAGGTAAAGCCGATCCAAATCTATCTAGATTGGGCAAAAGTGTTACGTGAATTTAAACATAACGTAAAAACTCAAAGTAACACGGGATAACTTAATGAATCTATTGAATCTTGCCAAAATCCAATAGAGCCGATAACTAGCTTCAAGCTAGATCTTAGCCTACCGCATGGCTCATGACCTAACAAGAAACCTTCTTGAACCAAGCTTGAATCTACCGCATGACACGAAGCATGGTAACAAGACTACTTGCATCGGATCTAAATCCACGCATGATACTAGACATGATACAAGGTTGCCGGTACTCACGGAGGTCGACGGATCGATGAACCCTCTCGAAGAACTCGACGACACGACAAAAGGACTCTAGGGTTTGGCGTAAGGCCGGTTTGTATTGAAGAATGATTGTTGTTTTTACATACATTCGGGGCTCATATTTATACCTGCGAAGTACAATCTCGAATGGATTTGCTGCCTAACTTATCTCTAAGTTTTGATTGCCTATCTATCCATTCGCCCTTCCTCGCTTGAGCCACGTCACCATCCAATCCCGCAAAATCGGTGTCTTGTTCCTTTGCCGAACGGGAGCGGATAGCCGACCGCGATCTCTTTACCGAATATATCCGAGAAGTCCTTCCCTTCCACCGGACGGACTCCTCGTCGAGCCGGACCCACGAGTCGACTCCTTACCAAATTTTGGTGTTAACAATTTCTAATTGGAAAGACCTTCAACTGATTGTTGCTGACGTTGATGAGAAGTATAGCCATCTGTACCGAAATGGTTACAGGTCGTCACTGGAGAAGATTGGAAATCGAGTACTGGAGCTACCTCTGTACAAGGACAGAAATGTGAACCACAGGCTTTGGGGTTTGAGGGTGTTGCACGAATGGCAGGTGAAATACGCCGCCAAGGATGCATTTCTGTCTTTTGAGATTGCTAATCAGCTTGAGATCAAGCATGGTTACCGATTTACGCCGGATGCTAATTTGTAGAATCATGTAAATAATGTACTAACCAAAAGTAGCAAGTAGAATTTCTTGGTTTACGGAACAAGTATATGTGTACATATTAGTAGTAATTCGGTGATGGATTGAAACTAGGAGGCCTTGTTTATTTGGGCAATTTTGACAGATAATTTCCATATTACTCTAATTATTTGTTGATTTACTAAAGATTAATTTGTATCATTTGTTAGTCAATTTTTTATTTTCTATATCAACATATTAAAAGCAACAAGACATATGCAAATTATCAATGTGCCCTTTTGTTAGAAAAGGATTGCGAGTCCGAGATTGGGCCGGCCCATTTGTCCTTATTACTTCCCGGTGTGTGCGAAGCGGCCGCACGGCGAAGACATCGAGCATAATCTTTAGTGCCACACCGCTACCTCAAGCGGGCGTACCACAACTTAAAAGGCGAGGCGTGCTTGCCATCCCGAACTCCTCTGAACACTGCTTCCTCTCTACTAACCTCCGGGCTTGTTGGGCTGGCCGGCCCTTCGGGCTCCCGCTCGCTGGGCTTCACGCTCGCCGGTAGAGCCCATTGGTGACTCCGGCTCGCCTACGGCCCCCTATTTTTGTTTGTCATACCAATTTTTAGATTCATATTTTAAATATTAAGATTTATGCAAAAGTCTTCCAGAAGTAGTAAATAATGGCAACATAGAAGTCATGACTACGGTCGAGTAAGTATCAATTGAAAAACTCATCATCTTGGGCATCTTGAACTATTGGTGCAACAATTCCATCATCAATGTACGTGTCATCTGCATCATGTTCATCATCAACATCAAATACTTCATCGTCTGGTTCGTCAACCGCCTCGGCCCGAACCTGATTAATAACTGAGACATCGCCGGTTGTGCCTTCCTTGTCCGATCTAGACCAATTTGTCAAAACCTCGGTGTTCACCGAGCAAATTAATACCTTCGATACCCACAACAAGTGAGTCCTCGAGATCTAATTCGAGCATGGCAAACAAGTTCCATGGTTTCATTGAAATAACACTTGCTCCGGCCGGGTTTGTTCACCGATTCACATAAAACACCGCTTCTGCTCGTGTTGCCGAATATAGGGTTCATTGCTAAACTTGTGTCGAGTAGTATCGATGTCAATGACCCCATATTTATCTTTACTTGTATCCTTTGCCTCTGTTGGTACTTGTGACAAGAGGCACATCAAACCGATCACACTGGAACGAATAACTTCTTTTTGTCCGGGGAATTCCGGTGAGATCATTCTTTTAATCACCCCATACCAATTTGTGTCTTCCGCCTCACCCTTGACAAGCACACCACCGTTTTGTGTCACAAGGGTTCTCTCGATGTTAACGGTACGAAACAGCCAATTGTTGATATGACATCTATTCAATGTACGAGGTCGGGGATCCGGTCCTTGAGCAAGTGCAAACAAATCCGAACTTACTTCCCCTCTAGCATGTAAACCCGTGATCTTGCTTTCAAACCATCTTGCGAGTTGAGCCTCATGTCGCTTATCAAGATTTTTGGATCCATGTGCCCTCGCTCTTCCAAATGCTCGCCGCACACAAAAGAATATTACCGTTAGTTTGATATTTAAAATTAAAAGCAATAATGATGTTCGGTAGTGCATCTTACTCGACATATGGTCTAGCTTCATCACAATTGCAAATTATGTAGTGCCTCATCTTCCGAAACTCATTTGGTGGTATTTCTTCAACCGTCCGTCCTCTCCTCTTGTAATCCATTTCCGAAAAAATGCTCAAACCGGATGGTGGCTCATTAACGATGAACCGTTTCATGTCGATCAACACGATTGTCTTTGGTGTCCACGTCCAAGAATCTTGAGCGAGAATGTAAGACACTCCTCGAGTATGTATCCCTCAGCAATTGAACCTTCGGGGGTGAGCCTTGTTCTTCACATATCCTTTCACAGTGCGTAGGTACCGTTCCACCGGGTACATCCATCCGTAACACACTGGCCCCCCAAGTTTAGCTTCTTCGGCTAGATGAACAGCAAATGGATCATGATATCAAAAAATGCGGGTGGGAATATCATCTCAAGTCGACAAACAACCTCCCTAATTGAACAAGCTAAGCTTTGTCCAATTCGATGCCACCAACTCCTTTGAACATAGTGCATCGAAGAAATTACTAAGCCGAATCAATCCAATGACAACGATTTCACGGCAAAATCCTACGCACCACTAAGGGTAAAAGTTTCGTAGAATTAGATGGTAGTCATGCGTTTTCAAGCCCGACACCTTACGTGACTTTACATCAACACATCTTCTTATATTCGAGGAAACCCCATCGGCATCTTCACTCCATATAGAAATTCACACAAATTTTCCCCGGCATCCTTATCTAACTCGTACAAGGCCGATGGCAAGGTATACTTATCATCTTTAATCACGGGGTGCTGATCCGGTCGTATCCGTAGATGCTCCATGTCAAGCCGAGCATTCTCCCCGTCCTTACATTTGCCATCCAACTTAAGCGAGTGCCTAGTATGCTCTCGCATATATTTTTCTCAATGTGCATCACGTCCAAATTATGCCTGATGAGCAAAGAAGACCAGTAAGGGAGCTCAAAAAAATACTCTTCTTCCTCCAGTTGTGCCATCTGTTGTCTTCGTCACGCTTCCTTTTTTTGATAACAATGTCTTTCCAAATTCTACTTATTCAAAAGTAGAATACTGCTCAAGTACCTGTGCACCAGATAGTGGTTCTGGTGCCTCCCTGGTTTCGACCTTGTTGTTGAAGCTGACCGCATTGTTGCGCCATGGATGGTCGGGGCCAAAAAACGTCGATGTGCCATGTAGTAGTGCTTCCGCCCATGTTTCAACCACAAATACTCGGTATGTTTGTGGCGGAATGGACATGCAAACTTTCCTTTAGTGCTCCAACCGGACAACATAGCATAGGCCGGAAGTCATTAATTGTCCAAAGAAGTATAGCACGCAATCTAAAATTCTTCTTAGTCCCCGCATCTCTTGTTTTAACAGAGATTATTCCAAAGCTCCTTGAGCTCCGCATCGTGGGCCTCAAATATACATCAATATCCATTCCGGGAGATTTTGGACCAGGAATCAACATTGACAAAATCCGGTTAGATTGTTTCGACACATCCATGGAGGCAAATTGTAAGGAACCGGATGACGGTCCAAATGGAATACGTAAGACTTTGCATGCCAAAGAGATTGAACCCATCGAAGCAAGACCCACCCTAACGTTACGACCTCCTCCTTCGAAAACCATTTAAACTCTGAATCCACGTGCTTCCATGCCTTTGAGTCAGCAGGGTGATGCATTTTCCCATCATTCATCAATTCATTCTTGTGCCACTGCATATCCTTTGACATTTGCTTTGACATATACATTATTTGAAGCCGAGGAATAAGAGGAAAGTAGCGTAGGATCTTAACTGGTAACCGCTTCTTAACAGAAGTAGCACCCACCGCACCGCAATTATTATCAAAGGTTTTATCTACAACTTTCCACCTTGACTCCTTACAAATGGGACATGTTTCCCGCATTTGCGAATTTATCAAAAAAATAACACACAATCATTTTGGCATGCGTGTATCTTGACATAGTCCAATCCCGTGTCTCGAATCACCCTTTGCACTTTATCCAAGGAGTCGGGAATACAATGCCGGTCGGGGAGAACCTTTCCAAAGAGCTTAAGTATGGCCTCCAATGACGCGTTACTTAAGCCACACATGTACTTTATCCGAAAAAGCTCCACAATAAAAGAGACCTTCGTTGCATTTTTGCATCTTGGATACAATTCCTTCTTTGCTTCCTGCTCGAAACGACCGGATTTCCGCGAACGGATCCCCGAATCTTAGCACCTCGGTGGTAGTCCCAGGAGGGCTACCACGTGCAATCCCTGTCTCAGCGATTCCAAAAATCCATACAGAAAGATAAAAAAACAGTGAAGTAGAGTACAACATTTATTTTATTACATTAATCAGAGTACATCTCTTCGGCACATGCCGGGTACAAGTCCATCAGGACTGAATCAAACATAAATAAAACGTCTAGCACGCGGCGGCTCCATGTAAGCGCGGGAGACTCCATATCCGCAGTGCGGCTCAAGTGTAGGAAGAGCTCTAGTCCACCCAACCGTCGTTGTCGAAGTCGTAGTCCCGGCTCGCGTCGAGTCACCGGGGTCTACCCGATAAGCGGGTAGGTCATGTCAGCTTCCCAACAAAGAGGCAAAAGCGGTGTATATTCTACTATGCATGAGATAACCCTAATCTGGCTGTAGAAAGCTTAAGCAAAGCAGCAGTGCAACATACAAGGTAAGCAGAACAAAGCAAGGAGGTCCACACCTCGGGGAAGCATCCGCTTCCGAGGTCCACACCTCTGGGGTCCACACCCCGCTCAAGGAACACCACACCAAAGCACCGGATCTCAACCACGATCCAGAACCCAACTCTCTTCTGCGATGTGGGGCCCGCCGGCTCCTATCCCCACATCTCAACGGCCGAAGCCGGGCTCACACACTCGGGGGAGAGAAGAAGCACAAGAGAAGTGTAGCTAGTCGGTGAGAGATCGAAAGACCGTCCATAACCAAGTGGACATGGACTATAGCTATAGGTTTAACACTGCGCAGGTTGTACAACCGTACCCGCCCGAATAGGTCCGGAACCGGCCATCACCGTGTCCGACTCTACCATACGGCTCGAAGCCCAAGTAAGTGGATAGTACCCTTCGCATCTCCGAGCCCGGCCCCGGCCTCCGCGGCGAGCTCATACTACCCGCGAGAGGTCCCTCGAAGCCGTGGAACCCTTCCCCCGGCCTCGCCAGGCGCAAAGTCTACTAAGGAGGGAAAGACCACTCCCGACACGATCACACCGATCCTCCGGCGGAGGGGTGCTATCCACTACAAGTCTCACCCCGCACCCCCGCCCAAAACAAGGTGGGCGGTCCGTACGAAAGTAGTCATTCGAAACAAGGTCAACTGACGATCGGTCCTTAAGGGGCCGAGAGCGAGCACTCAACATCTCCATCCCACACGACACGACCCTCGGGTAAGAGGCCAGATCGCATCTTCCCTCGGCAGCCGTTCACAAGTAACCAAGCGGCTCGCTCCCGCCAAAACACAGCAAGGAGATACACACCCAGAACGCACGCTAGAATCTTACCGAGATACCCACATCTCAGCCCAATCCCAGAGCACCATCCATAATCAAGCAACAAAAGTATGGATAGTTGAGGTAAGGGACTAGCTAGGGGTCTGTAGCTAGTCCCGCAGGTAGTAGTACAAGGATCAGGATATATCAAAACATCAAGGCATGGCTAGTAAACGGGTTATGCAATTCACCAGATCAATGCATTAAAGTAAAGCACTAGCAGCTACAAAGCAACATAGGATCTATATGGTTGGGAGTGACATGACACCTTCGTTGCCGTTGAAGCAGTCGCTGTCCGGAGCAGTGTACTCGGGGTCCTCCACGTCCTCCTGGTCGAAGCTCGGGTCTGCGGCACGAGATTCGACGCGGAAATAAGATAACGGTGCACATCTAAGCAATAACTCCAAATAAGAATCAATTTAGAAGATCCAAATGAACCCAAACTACCTACAATCAGCAAGGTTTCGCAAATACGGATTTATAGAAATTAGTTTTGTATTTTTCTGAGCTTCCTAGAATTTATTACTAATTTTTAAAGGTCAAAAACATTTTCCGGAATTTTTAATCAGAGAGGAAAAGGGATTTTCGGAAAAGAGCTGGCGACGTCGGCATGACGTCGGCCTTCTAGGGTTTAACGGCCGAAAAAGGCCGAAGAGGTGGCTGGGCCGTGGGCGGCCCGGCGGATGCATTTCGCCGCGCGGTTAGTTTCGGCCCAAACGGCCCGCACAACTCGGCCCACAAGAGGAGCCGTTTGAAGTCCGTAAAACCCCCTCCTCGCTCTTAACCCGTGCGGGCCGGCGGCCTGCGGCCGATAGGCGGGCCTAGGGCCCAAGTCTCGGCCGCCGGCCCGCTTCTCCCTTAATCCGGCGCGGCTCACTCGCCCAACAAAAGGTGTTCGACGAAAGGCCCGGCGGCGCGCGACCGCGCGGTGCGCGCGCCGGCGTTCGGCTCGTGTGCCTCACGCCCCGGGTTCAACACCCCCCGGCAGCAACACACGGCTCGGCTCGCACCGGGGGTGTGCTTGCCGCCCGGCAGTTCCCGCACCCGTGCTCTCCGCGCGCGCGGGCGCGCGCGTCGTTCCGTGGCCGGACACGACGCCGCCGCCGCCGCGTGTCACGGCGTGGACGGCTCCCGTATTCCCCCCCCACCCCCGCACAAGCCACGGGTCGAAGCCCGATCACACTCACGACCGCGCGCGCCCGCCCGACGCCGGCGCGCGGCCGCCCGGTCACCGCGCGCGCGCGCGCGCCGCGACACGGCGTCGCCTACGATCCCGCACGCGAAGTCCGCGCGAAGGCCGCCGGGTTCACGGGGTCCTCGTGTGGCGCCGGCGGGCCCGGGGCATGGGAGGCCCGAGAGCACCACGCGCGCGCAACACGGCGCCCGCGCACGAAGGCCGGCACCCGGGCATGGCGGCTCGACGGTGCTCCCCAACGCCGTCGGCAAAACAGAGGGAAGATTCAAGGAGGAGAAGAGAAGAGGAAGGCCGCGGTGCTCACGGTGGGGGGCGACGGTGTAGTCGTGGCCGGCCCGTCGATGGCGTGTCGTTGGTGCTCCGGCGTGTAGGCGTTCCGGCCGAGGTAGACGCTCCCCGGTGATGCAGGTGTTCACGTCGGCCTCACGCTCCTCCCCTGGCTCAACGTCGTGGTCCGTGCTCCCGCCGCTCCCGGTCCGGTCTTCGGGTCCTCCCCTCGCCGGCGCAACGCAGCCGCCCGGCCGCCCTCCGCTCCTTCCCCCAACGGCGCGCGCGCGGCGGTGGCGCGCCCGCCCTCTCCTTCAACCTTGGCACACGGTCGCGCGCGGAGGATTGGAAACCCCCGGGGGGGTGGTTAGCCTTGCCTCCGCTCCACACCGCCTCCTCCCCTTTTGAATCCGCGCCGCGCGGGCTCGAGGGGGAAAGGTCCTCCGTGCCCTTGGCACCGCCGCCGGCGGGGCGGTGGCGCGCCGTGGCTGCGGCCCGAGGCGCCTTGGATGCCCGCGGGCGGGCAAAGTTGCCCTTCACCTTTTTCCCGGCCGCCTCCCCGACCCGCGCGCGCCGCCCTTGGCGTGCGTGCCGCCCGGCGGCCCCGCCGCGCCCCCCCGCGCGCGCCGGCCTAGCCGGGACCGCGCGGCGCGCCTGGGCGGCTCGGTTTGACCGGCGCAGGGGGGGTCAAGCGGAGAGAGGAGAAGAGGATAAGAGGTGGAAGCTGGCGAGTGGGACCCGCTCGGCAGAGAAAGAGAAGGGGGAAGGGGGGTGCTATGCGGGTTGATGGGCCGTAAGGCACCTTGGGTTGGGCCACTGCAACGCAAGGGAAGACGAGTTACGGCCCAAGGTTCCTAGCTGCCCTTTACCTTTTAACACAGATTTGTTTGGTCTAGGGTTTGAAACATAGTTTGAATTTGACCCCCTTTCAAATTCAAACTTCACTCATTTGAAATCCAAGTAAACCAATGAAAAACCAACTCACAAATTATACCACATTTTAAACATAGGTTTTATAAATAGGATAATCTAGTGGAGAATTTAGTGAGAGGCTAGCAATTTTGGCTCAAAAATTGATAGCTCTCCAATGCAAAAAAAAAAGTTTTAAACTTTCGCAAAATTCACACACCTAGATTCCCGGGTTGTTACATTCTCCCCCACCACCGAGAATCTCGTCCTCGAGATTTAGTCCTCTACCTCCTCCATGAACAAGTGAGGGTATTCTTTCCCCGAGATCACCTTCCTTCTCCCATGTTGCCTCTCGCTCCGTATGGTTGCTCCACAAAGACTTTACGTAAAGGAATGGTAGTTCTCCTTGTTTCCTTGACAGCTCCGTCCACGATTTTCTCGGGATATTCTCGTATACTCCATGTTATCTTGCAAGTCAAGCAACTCCATGGGCACTTGCTTTGCCTCCATCGCCTTCTCGCTCTTCTTCGACTGTGACACGTGAAACACCGGGTGAACTCCCGCCATTGTTTCGGGTAGTGCAAGCCGGTAGGCCAAACTCCCAATCCCCCGGGTGATAGGGTACGGTCCCACGTATCTCGGTACAAGCTTTCCCTTCACTAAGAACCTCTTAGTTCCTCGGAGCGTGAGACTTTCGGTACACTCGTCGCCAACCGCAAAGGTCAACTCTCTCCTTCTCTTGTCGGCATAGCTCTTCCGACGGCTTTGAGCGATCTTCGATGTTCTCACGAACTTTCTCAACTTTCTCCTCTCGCTTCCTCAATGATTGCCGGCCCAAACGAGCTCGCTCTCCAACCTCCGACCAAGCTAGCGGGGTCCTCGCACTTTCGACCGTAGAGTGCCTCAAAGGGTGCCATCCGGAGACTTGCTTGAAAGCCGTTGTTGTACGAGAACTCGCAAACGGCAACCGCTCTCCCAATCGGTACCATAGGTGAGTGCACAAGCTCGTAGCATGTCCTCCAGACCTGGTTAACCCTCTCCGTCCGACCATCCGTCCGCGGGTGGAAAGTCGTGGCCGTAGCCGAGTGTGGTGCCCATAAGCTTGTGGAAGCTCGCCAAAACTTGGAGACAAACGTGGCCCTCGATCGGATACAATACTTCGGGTGCCCCATGCACCGAGTATGTGCTCTATGTACGCCTACGCCAACTTCTCGGTTGCATACCGGGTCTTCACCGCACAAAGTGAGCCACTTTGGTCGACCGTCCTCTATGACCCAAACCGAGTCGTTTCCTTTTGGTGTTCTAGGGAGCCCCACCACAAAGTCCATGGAAATGTCCTCCCACTTCCACACCGGAATATCCAACGGCTTCAACAAACCAGCAGGTTTCTGATGTTCAATCTTTACTCTGCTACAGGTGTCACAACAGGCCACGTAATGTGCTATATCCTTCTTCATGTCCTTCCTCCAATACTTGATTTTCGCATCCCCGTACATCTTGGTGCCGCCGGTGAATCGAGTACCTCGAGTCGTGAGCTTCTCTCATGATCCGATCCCGGAGTGCCTTGTCTTGTGGTACACGCATCCGTTCTTTCAACCACACGGTTCCTCGTTCATCTACCCGGTAGTCCTCCGCTTTGCCCTGCTTCATTAGTTCTCGCAGCACTTTGATTTCTGCACACTCTTTCTGGGCTGTACGGATTCGCTCCTCCAGGTCATAGGTCACTTGCATCACATTGGCTTGTCCTTGGTCTACAATTTCGATTCTCAGCTTCTCTAGCTCTTCATGCAGGGCAGGTTGCTCTTCTTTTACCATGAGGTTGTTGCAATATGTTTTCCGGCTCAGTGCATCTGCCACGACGTTAGCTTTGCCTGGGTGGTAGTTGATCTCGACGTCGTAGTCCTTGATCAGCTCTAGCCACCGTCTCTGCCTCATGTTCAACTCTGTCTGTGTAAAGAAGTACTTCAGGCTCTTGTGGTCGCAAAACAATTCACACTTGTTCCCTATTAGGTAGTGTCTCCAGATCTTGAGCGCATGCACAACAGCTGCCAGCTCCAAGTCGTGGGTCGGGTAGTTTTCCTCGTGTTTCTTCAGCTGTCTGGAAGCATAAGCCACAACTTTCCCTTCCTGCATCAGCACACAACCAAGTCCTTGCTTTGAAGCGTCACAGGTAGACCACAAAGTCTTTCTTGATATCCGCAAGGTAAGCACCGGGCCGTGGTGAGTCTCTTCTTCGGCTCCCGGAAGCTCTTCTCACACGCTTCGACCACTCGAACCTTGTGTTGTTCTTGAGCAATTCTCGTCATTGGCTTTGCGATCTTGGAAAAGTTCTCAATGAACCTCCGTAGTAACCCTCGCCAACCCAAGGAAGCTTCGACATCCGTCATGTTTAATGGCTGCTCCCACTTGGTCACCGACTCAACTTTGGACGCGATCCACAGCTATTCCCTCTCGCCGACAACACGTGTCCCAAGAACGCGACCTTCTCCATCCGTAACTCGCACTTGCCGAACTTAGCGTACGCTTCGCCGCCTCGGCCCTCTCTAGCACGACTCTCGTGTGCTCCTCGTGTTCCTCGCTGGTCTCGCAGTAGATCAAGATGTCATCGATAAACACCACTACAAACCCGTCCAACTCTTCCATGAAGACCTTGTTCATCAAGTTCATGAAGTAAGCGGGGGCGTTAGTCGGCCCGAAAGAAACCACCACGAACTCGTACAAGCCGTAGCGTGTGGTGAAGGCCGTCTTGGGTATATCCCGCTCTCTCGATCTTCATCCGGTGGTAGCCCGACCTCAAGTCGATCTTGGAGAAGAACCTTGCCTTTTTGAGCCTATCCAGCGGATCCTCGATTCTCGGGTAGTGGGTACTTGTTCTTGATTGTCATCGAGTTGAGCGTGCGGTAGTCAATGCACATCCTCTTTGTGCCGTCTTTCTTCTCCACGAAGAGCACCGGTGAACCCCACGGTGAGGCACTCGGCCGAACAAACCCTTGCTCGAGCAACTTCTTGAGCCGTTTCTTCAACTCGTCCGGCCTCGTCGGACGACATCCCGTACGGACTCTTTGCAACGGGCCCCGCCCCCGGCATCGCCTCAATCACGAACTCCACGTCCCGGCTCGGGGGTAACTCCGTAAGCTCCTTCCGGGAACACGTCCGGAAACTCACGGACCACTGGGATCTCTTCAATCTCTTTCCCACTCATGTTGCACATCATCGTAGCAACCTTCGGACTCTGTGGCTCGATCCGCACTGTAGTTCCGCTGGGGTGTTCAAGCTGTATCACTCTGGGGTTGCAAGAGACTATCCCGTTGTGCTTTGCCAACCAATCCATCCCTAGGATCACGTCTATCCCGGTGGACTCCAAAACTGTCAAGTCTGCCGAGAACTGTAGCCCCTCAAACACCATCCTCACTCCCCTGCACTCTAACGTACTCCTCTTCTCTCCTAGCGGAGAGCTAGTCAAGATAGGCCTTGGTCGAGGCTTAGTTGGTAAAGACCTTTCTTTAGCAAACTTGGTAGAAATATACGAAAATTGAGCTCCGAAGATCGAACAAAACGGTTGCCAAAACAGAGTCAACAAGAAACTCACCAAGTGTGACGTCGGGTGCGAGCCGCCGCATCCTCGGCGGTGAGGTGGTTCGCACGGCCTCGGGTAGCCGGCGGCCGAGCGCTCCTCTCGCCGTGTACGAGGTGGCCGTCCTCCCGGTGCCGGTGGCTTGGCCGGGGTCTAGAACCGAGAGCCGCGGTTCCGACTCCCCCCGGTGGCGCCCGCCGCGGACACTCAAACGACTTGTGCCCAACCCCGACGGCGCTGAAGCAAGTCACCTTGGATCCGTCCGCCGACCGCGGTGGTGGCCTCGGCTTTCCGACCGTTCGACCTCCACTCCCGCCCTCGGGTTGGCTCTCGCTCGCGGGCCGAGACCGAGAGGCGTGGTGCCTCTCGCCGTGATCGGTGGCCCCGAGTGTAACCCCGTCCTCTCGCCTCGAGGTGGTCCCGTGCGTCCCGCCCGGTCCGAGCGCTTGGACTTGCTTCCACGAACCTCCATGTACTCAAGCCTTGACCTCTCCACGATCGCGTCTTGTCAATAATGGAGCGAAGTGTCGGGCGGCCGTGCGCGGACAAGTGGTGTGCCATCCCCTTTTGCGTCCCTTTCGAACCGCAGACCTTCTTCTTCTCTCGTGTCGGTGTCTTCGGCATGTACCTCATCGCCTCCCGGTAGCGGTTGGCGTACTCCCCGCACCGACATGTTTCCCATCTTGAGGTGCCCGAACTCGTCCGCCTTCCCCGTCCATCACCGCATCCGGAATGTGGTGACTCCCCGAAGGCCTCCACGAACTCGTCCCACCCGATGTGCAACGGGTCCCGTGCGAGTCACGTAGTCGTCCCACCACGCACCGGCCGTGCCGATCAGCCGGTGCGCCGCCACGGTCACACACTCCTCCTCGGTAAGCTCCTGGTCGGTCCGGGGCCTTCTTCTCGATCTCACGTAGCCGCTTGTCCGCGTCCATCGGGTCTGCTGAGTGGTCGAAGGTAGGTGGTCGCAGCTTGTTGAAGTTCTCAACCTTCTTCTGGAAACCCTCCGGCGCGTAGCGGTTCTGACCCCTGGGGTTGTTGTTGTTGTTGTTCTGCGCTAGCATCTGGGTGATCGTCTGCATCAGCTGAGTCTGTACTGCCATCACATCGGCCAAGTTCGGGGGAGGTGGCGGTGGTGGCACCTCGTGTCCCCTCGCGCCCGGCCTCGCTCCTCCCTCGGGCCGGGGTACCCGCTCGTGCTCGAGCTCCTCGCTCCCCGAGCTCCCCTCGTCGTCGTGCGCGGCTCCTCGACCGCCAACTCGGCCTCCTCGGCCTCCGCGGCCCGCCGGGCCCCCGCGAAGCCCGCCTCGTGGCGCGTGACCTCCACGGCGTCCACGGCCTCTCGCCCCAGCTGGGTTAGGGGCATCCTCCCCTCCGTCGTCCCCAGCGACCTCCTCGAAACGGGCCAGGAGTCGCCCGGACCTCCTTGCTCCCGACATCTGTTCCAGTTGCAAGAGTTAGTAGCGGTAGGGAGAATGTATCTATTAAGGTTATTAACTATAAAGGAGTATTCCTGCTAACAGTCAAAGAATTTCAGACAGTCATAAAGAAGCATGAAATCCAAAAGAAACCATGAAGATCCATGTCACTCAATCAATGCCACCATACAAAAGGGGTGCACCTCGAGGTTTACTCCAACGACCTTCGAGGGTGCACGGAAACACGTCACGCTAACGCATGGTACATCATGGGGGTAGCTGCTAAGGTCATGACAATAGAGTGACAGCATCACATCTAACTTATTACAACGACTCAGAATCTACAGCGAAGTCTCTACTCCCGTCACGGAGTACACTGAGGTGCCTCGGGGCTGGCATCTGGTGGAACTGAGTAGAACGGCGGTGAGTGTGCCCCTGGGTATCCCGGCACCCTGATCGCCGGTCCTCCGTAGTAGTCACGGGTATCCCGGAGAGCACGGTCCATCTCTCGTCGTGTCCCGGGAACCACTCGGGTACGGGCGTACTCGTGGTAGGTGCGTCGGCGGAAGCTCGAAAGTCTCCGTCCTCGGTCCCGGGGCCTCTTCTTGGGTGGTAGCCGTGTGGAGAGCGCCTCCGGGCTCGCCACCTCTCGCCGGCTCGGAACGCTCCCGTGCCGCGCGGGTCCCGTCCGCTCGGTCTCTCTCCTCGTAGACCAGTCCACCAAGGTAACACATGTGGTGGTAGTTATGTCGACTCGCCTCCCCGCATCCCACACCTTAACCTCGATAGTCCCGGCCGCGGCTCCGATCGACTCCACCCGATCTCTCGCCTCTCGCCGCCTCACCCCCGTCCTCCCGCGAGGCCTCCACGAAGCCCGGCGTGCGCCCTCCCGCTCCGCCCTCAACCGCGCCTCCCTAGTAGCGATCCTCCGGCGTCCCTCTAAGTGCCGGCCGCGGCCGCCGCGACTCCAAGCCGCACTAGCTCCCCGTTCCTCACGTGCGACGCCTCCAACTCGTCCAAAGATGTCCTCTCTCTCCGCCTCCAAGTCCCGAACTCGCCGCATGGCATCGTCACACCTCCACCGAAGGTACGCGGTCTCTCCGTCCGCCCGGCGCGCGCGCCCGGTCCCGAGCCAGATGCACCGCCCGGCGCCGAGCATCCTCTCGGTCCTCCTCCACCGAAGTCACCTCCAGTACCGCGCCTGGTCGCCCGAGTCCCAGCGGCTCGGGTCGTAGATCTCGTCGGAAGCACACCGAACGAGTGTCCTTAAGTCTCTCCCTGAGCCGAGCACACACCTTCTTGAGAGCCCTGCGTGCGCCAGTCTGGTGTGCCTCCGTGACCGAACTCTCGAAACAGTGCATCACAATCTCCTTGAACTCTGGCACCCGTGGGTCTGCCGGCACCGTGACGGCCAGGAAGGTGGGAGTCTGCTCCAAGTGCCCCATGGCCCTCCCCTTGTAGCTGACTCCGTCGGTCTCCACTCCAGCTGCCTCCAGGCACTCTCTCAGCAAGTGGCAGAAGCCTCCGTAGCTCTTGCCGTCCGACTCCAAAGAAACCCACGTCGTCTCCGTCATCTGCACCACGTTGTTAGAGCGTAGTTAGTAAGGTAGTTAGTGAAAGTTAATCAAAGTAATGCATATATATAAGTATAGTTATATACATACGGAAGCCAAGGGGTTTATATAAAGTTTCAAGGTTCAGATACGGCTTCCTATACTATCGACCATTCCCCGGGGCTCGTCCTACGGTCAAGAATGGCTCTGGTACCAACTGAAACGACCCGGATTTCCGCGAACGGAATCCCGAATCTTAGCACCTCGGTGGTAGTCCCAGGAGGGCTACCACGTGCAATCCCTGTCTCAGCGATTCCAAAATCCATACAGAAAGGAAAAAAAAAACAATGAAGTAGAGTACAACATTTATTTTATTACATTAATCAGAGTACATCTCTTCGGCACATGCCGGGTACAAGTCCATCAGGACTGAATCAAACAGAAATAAAACGTCTAGCAGCGGCTCCATGAAAGCGCGGGAGACTCCATATCCGCGAGCGGCTCAAGTGTAGGAAGAGCTCTAGTCCACCCAACCGTCGTTGTCGAAGTCGTAGTCCGGCTCGCGTTAGAGTCACCGTGGTCTACCCGATAAGCGGGTAGGTCATGTCGCCTTCCCAACAAAGAGGCAAAAGCGGTGTATATTCTACTATGCATGAGACATCCCTAGTCCGGGCGTAGAAAGCTTAAGCAAAGCAAAGAATGCAACATACAAGGTAAGCGAGAATATAGCGAGGAGGTCCACACCTCGGGGAAGCATCCGCTTCCGAGGTCCACACCTCAGGGGTCCACACCCCGCTCAAGGAACACCACACCAAAGCACCGGATCTCAACCACGATCCAGGACCCAACTCCCATCCGCGATGTGGGGCCCACCGGCTCCTATCCCCACATCTCAACGGCCGAAGCCGGCTCACACACTCGGGGGAGAGAAGAAGCACAAGAGAAGTGTAGCTAGTCGGGTGAGAGATCGAAAGACCGTCCATAACCGGGGGACACGGACTATAGCTATAGGTTTAACACTCGCAGAGGTTGTACAACCGTACCCGCCCGAATAGGTCCGGAACCGGCCGTCACCGGTGTCCGACTCTACCATACGGTCCGAAGCCCAAGTAAGTGGATAGTACCCTTCCCGCATCTCCGAGCTCCGGGCCCAGCCTCCGCGCAGCTCATACTACCCGCGAGAGGTCCCTCGAAGCTGTGGAACCCTTCCCTGGCCTCGCCAGGGCAAAGTCTACTAAGGAGGGAAAGACCACTCCCGACACGATCACACCGATCCTCCCGCAGAGGGGTGCTATCCACTACAAGTCTCACCCGCACCCCCGCCCAAAACAAGGCGGGCGGTCTGTACGAAAGTAGTCATTCGAAACAAGGTCAACTGACGATCGGTCCTTAAGGGGCCGAGAGCGAGCACTCAACATCTCCATCCCACACGACACGACCCTCGGGTAAGAGGCCGATCGCATCTTCCCTCGGCAGCCGTTCTCAAGTAACCAGCGGCTCGCTCCCGCCAAAACACAGCAAGGAGATACGCACCCAGAACGCACGCTAGAATCTCACCGAGATACCCACATCTCAGCCCAATCCCAGAGCACCATCCATAATCAAGCAACAAAAGTATGAATAGTTGAGGTAAGGGACTAGCTAGGGGTATGTAGCTAGTCCCGCAGGTAGTAGTACAAGGATCAGGATATATCAAAACATCAAGGCATGGCTAGTAAACGGGTTATGCAATTCACCAGATCAATGCATTAAAGTAAAGCACTAGCGACTACAAAGCAACATAGGATCTATATGGTTTGGAGTGACATGACACCTTCGTTGCCGTTGAAGCGATCGGTCGTCCGGAGCAAGTGTACTCGGGGTCCTCCACGTCCTCTTGGTCGAAGCTCGGGTGCAAGACGAGATTCGACACTGAAATAAGATAACGAGTGCACTTCTAAGCAATAACTCCAAATAAGAATCAATTTAGAAGATCCAAATGAACCCAAACTACCTACAATTAGCACGGTTTCGCAAATACGGATTTATAGAAATTAGTTTTGTATTTTTCTGAGCTTTCTAAAATTTATTACTAATTTTTAAAGGTCAAAAACATTTTCTGGAATTTTTAAACGAGAGAGGAAAAGGGATTTTCGTAAAAGAGGCTGGCGACGTCGGCATGACGTCAGCCTTCTAGGGTTTAACGGGCTGAAAAAGGCCAGAAGAGGTGCTGGGCCGTGGGCGGCCCAGCGGATGCATTTCTGCCCGCGGGTTAGTTTCGGCCCAAACGGCCTGCACAACTCAGCCCACAAGAGGAGCCGTTTGAAGTCCAGAAAACCCCCTCCTGCTCTTAACCCGTGCCGGGCCGGCGGCCTGCCAGCCGATAGCTGGGCCTAGGGCCCAAGTCTGGCCAGCGGCCCGCTTCTCCCTTAATCCGGCGCAGCCTCACTCGCCCAACAGGTGTTCGACGAAAGGCCGCGGCGCCGCGACCGCGCGGTGCACCGCCGGGCGTTCGGCTCGTGTGCCTCACGCCCCGGTTCAACACCCCCCCCGGCGGCAACACACGGGGTGTGCTTGCCGCCCGTGTTCCCGCACCCGTGCTCCCGCGCGCGGCGGGCGCGCGCGTCGTTCCGGTAGCCGGACACGACGCCGCCGCCGCCGGCGTGTCACGGCGTGACGGCTCCCGTATTCCCCCCACCCGCACAAGCCACGGGTCGAAGCCCGGATCACACTCACGACCCGCGCCCCCCCGGCCCCGATCGCCCGGCGCGGCCGCCTGGTAACCGGCGCGCGTCGCGCGCGCGACACGGCGGCGCCTACGATCCCCGCACGGAAAGTCCGGCGCGAAGGCGCGGCAGGTTCACGGGGTCCTCGTGTGGCGCCGGCGGGCCCGGGGGCATGGGAGGCCCGAGAGCACCGCGCGCGCGCAACACGGCGGGGCTTCCGCGGCACGAAGGCCGGCACCCGAGCATGGCGGCTCGACGGCGCTCCCCAACGCCGTCGGCGCAAAACGGAGGGAAGATTCAAGGAGGAGAAGAGAAGAGGAAGGCCGCGGTGCTCACGGTGGGGGGCGACGGTGTAGTCGTGGCCGGCCCGTCGATGGCGTGTCGTTGGTGCTCGGCGTGTAGGCGTTCGGCGAGGTAGACGCTCCCCCGGTGATGCGGTGTTCACGACGGCGTCACGCTCCTCCCCCGGCTCAACGTCGTGGTCCGTGCTCCCGCCGCTCCCGGTCCGGTCTTCGGCTCCTCCCTCGCCGGCGCAACGCGGCGGCACGGCCGCCTTGCTCCTTCCCCCAACGGCGCGGCGCGGCGGTGGCGCGCCCGCCCTCTCCTTCAACCTTGGCACACGGTCGCGCAGGAGGATTGGAAACCCCGAGGGGGTGGTTAGCCTTGCCTCCGGTCCACACCGCCTCCTCCCCTTTTGAATCCGCGCCGTGGGGCTCGAGGGGGAAAGGTCCTCCGTGCCCTTGGCACCGCCGCCGGCGGGGGCGGGTGGCGCGCCGGGGTTGCGGCCCGAGGCGCCTTGGATGCCCGCGGGCGGGGGCAAAGTTGCCCTTCACCTTTTTCCCGGCCGCCTCCCGACCCGCGCGCGCGCCCCTTGGCGTGCGTGCCGGCCCGGCGGCCGGCCGCGCCCCGTCTCGCGCGCGCGGCCCGGGCGGGCCCGGCGGCGCGCTCGGGCGGCTCGGTTTGACCGGCGCGGGGGGGTCAAGCGGAGAGAAGAGAAGAGGATAAGAGGTGGAAGCCGACGAGTGGGACTTTGTTAACACCAAAATTTGGTAAGGAGTATGACATGTGGGTCCAATTCGGAAAAGAGTCCGTCCGGTGGAAGGAAAGGCATCTTCGGAGATTTTCGGCGGAAGGATCCGCGGTCGGCTATCCGCTCCCGGTTCGGCAAAGGAACAAGAGAGCTGATTTTGCGGGATTGGACGGTGACGTGGCTCGATCGAGGGAGCGAATGGATGGACGGGCGATCAAGCTTAGTTAGGCAATGTATCCATTCGCGATTGTAATCGGCGGGGTATAAATACGACCCCCGGATGTATGTAAAAAACACGTTCATTCCTCAATACACACCGGCCTTACGCCAAACCCTAGAGTCCCTTGTCGTGTCGTCGAGTTCTTCGAGAGGGCCAATCGATCCGTCGACCTCCGTGAGTACCGGCAACCTTGTATCATGTCTAGTATCATGGGGTGGATTTAGATCTGATGCAAGTAGTCTTGTTACCATGCTTCGTGTCATGCGGTAGATTCAAGCTTGGTTCAAGAGGGTTTCTTGTTAGATCATGAGCCATGCGGTGGGCTAAGGTCTGGCTCGAAGCTAGTTATCGGCTCTATTGGATTTTGGCAAGATCCAATAGATTCATTAAGTTACCCCGTGTTATCATGAGTTTTGCTTTATGTTTTGATTCATGTAACACACTTTTGCCCAATCTAGGTGGGTTTGGATCGGCTCTTTTCCTTTTAAGATTCGTGCAAAAGCGGTTTCGTGTTTTGACGCGTGGATCTCGTGCTCTCCGATAGCCGAAACCGAACCGATCTAGGTTGTTACGTGTTGCGGGTTCAAGCTTGCTTTGTTAGTATAAATCTTGAAAGAGCCGGGTATCATGCGGTAGATGCGAGGTTTTTGGGTTGCTTTGGAGCTAGTCATCGGTGGATTAGATTTCCAATTCGGCTTGATAGATTTATTCACGTGGTAATGTTTGTTCCTTCTTCATGGACCCCGAATCGGTTGTTCGGCCGCGTTCGGTTATATCTTCACGAGTAGATCACGTGCGTTATTTATGTTTTAAAAGACGTGTGCTTCTAGCTTTCCATATTTGGGTTGTATCATGCGGTGGATAGATCTATTTATGGAAAGTGGTGCGTTCTTTCATGCAAGTTGTATCATGCGGTGGATAGATTTGCTTGATGTCGTGCCCGACGGATCTTAAAGTGATTAGACATGCGGTAGACTAATGCTTTGGATCTATGCATGCTTATTTTAATACATGATCATGTTCGTGCTTTGCTTTATTTAATGTTAATCTTCATTGAGGATCGGTCATGGCTTTGCACATGCATCCATGTTTATTCAAAGATCGATCGTTGTCATGCTTACGTCATCCATTCGGCAATGTTCTTTTTTCCTTTGCGTTTACCCGAATCGTCGTGGTTCTTTGACGGTAGCTTCGCATAGCTACATGTCGTCTTGCTTGGCTTCTTAGCCGTAAATATGGAACCGCACTGGTACCACCGTAGGTTCCAAGTTTTGGTATTTAACTTGTTTTCCCTTTTGTTAATTTTCGGGAAAAATTGATCGCACGTCACTTTCTCTCTGCGCGTGCGAAGCTAAGCTTTTCGGCTTGCTGTGTGATTGGCGCTGAGTGCATATTTTGCGTCAACACACTTTTTGGCACGCTCGGTGGGACCAACAGCCGAATTGGTTCAGGATGCCTGAGATCACAGACCTCCTGGATGTCAGCATTGAGGAGCTTTCTCCAGAGCAGCATCAGCAGCTCGTAGACGCCGTAAATCAGTTTCAACGAAGTGTCTCATGTCATTCAAGAAGAATCGAAGTGGTGTACCATATTTGAAGAATGGCCCGCCCGTGAGTGCTGTTGCCGGGAGAAACCGACGCAACGACCCAACAAGAAAAGGAAGAATGCGCGCGGATCTTCCAAGAGTCAATGGACGACGTGCTCACCAAGCACAACCAAGCTTTCCTTGGGTCGCTCCAACAGATGATGGTGGCCCTCTTCGGCCGGGCGCGGGGCGGGCGTTCGGAAAGGCGTACGCCGGAAGAGCACCGTGGAGCCGGGTGAATCAAGCTCTCGGCCGCCACCACGGGGCCGGTGCGGCGGCCCCCTCCTCGTAGCTCCGGGAGCCAAGCGTTCCAATCTCCTCCACGGGCGCCGGGGGGCGGCCGATTCGGCCTCCGCTACGGGCCTCGGAAGTCAACCAATCCTCGCCGCCACCACGGAGCGGCACGGGTCGGCCGCGCAACGGCCCGAATCCGTACCGGCCTACGTACGGAGACTTAGCGTTCGGCTCATCCGGGGGCCCCACTCGATCCCGGTCGAAGAATAGCTCCGTCCACCAACGGCTCCCGAGCAGGAATTTATACGGCGGCGGCTATCATGAAGTGGGGAATTACGGAGCGTTCGATGCCTTCCCGCACCCGGGGTACGCGCGCGGCGCGGCGCTCGGGAGGAAGACGCCCTAGCTCGCAAGATGGCCGAATTGATGCGAGACTCGGTTCGGCCTCAAGCCAAGGATGCAGGGCCCCACCTACGAGCCACCGTTCCGGAGTGGTACTATAACGTGCTCCTGCCGCCAAGGGTAAAACCACCGACGGAATTCACAAAGTTCTCTGGGCAGGACGAGACAAGCACGGTCGAGCATATCGCTCGTTATCTCATGCAGCTGGGGGAATGTTCAGCCGAAGAGACGTTCAGGGTTCGCTACTTCCCCGCCTCGCTGACGGGTCCAGCTTTTCAGTGGTTCTCGTCCTTGCCGCCTGAGTCAGTGGCCGGTGGAAAGATTTGGAGCGTAAATTCCACGCTCACTACTTCGAGCGGCGATTACGAGAAAAAGTTGATCGATCTCGCCACCCCGAAGCAAAGGCACGATGAAACACCGCCGGGAGTTTCGAGAAGATTCGAGAGAAGTCAAGGGCATGTGCTTCTCATTGAACTTGCCGGACGATCGGCTAGCCGATATGGCCGTCGCCGGGATGTTACCGGCCGGTGCGCGAAAAGCTCTTTGGGATGGAGTTTGAAAACTTGGGCCAAGCTCGTCACGAAATTATCCTTGATGAGCAATCGAGGCATATGGCCTCAAGAAGGACCCCAAGTTTGGCAAGCGGCACGACATCGCCGATATCTACAATCAATTCTTGGACAAAGCGGATTTGTTCGAGGATTCGACGACGAGCCGGAGATAGGCTGCGGCGAAATCATGTGGGGTAAAGAGCCTCTCACAATGAATCGGCGTTGGGTCGGACGGACCAAAGGAACCTATGACTTCGACATCACAAAGGTCCGACAAGTTGTTTGAGCTCTTGGTAAAAGAAGGCCGAATCAAGCCGCCCGAAGGGCACTCTATGCTTCGGCCCCGATGGAGTCAAAGCGAAACGTTACTGCGGCTTTCATGACGGGGACTCCCATTCCATCAACGGCTGCCCGGGGTCTTCGGGATGAGGATCCAAAGGCTATCCGGGAAGGGCACCTCAAATTCGATAACAAGATGAAGCTTGGATGGCCACCCCTTCCCGCGAGAACATGCTCGGCTTTTCCGTCAATGCGATAACGGCCGAAGAGAAAGGGAAAGTCAAGGTCCCGACCTCGACGGTCCAAGCAAGATGGATCGGTTGACCGAAGCGCCGGGTGACCATAGAGCAAGTCCGGGCGACGCCCCCGCGTTCTCAAGAGCCACATCGAGATCGGGGAGTCGTCCAAGCCCAAACCCAAGGTGACGTCGCGCATCCTCCTTAATAAATGGCAGGCGCCAGATGGAGAAGGAACGCTACCGGGAGCGTCGTCACGAGGAGGAGCAACGCGGGGGCGAGGGAGGAAGCGCGCGGATGGAATCGGGGAACGATGCGCGCGCGGCGGAGCGCGCCCCCTGGGGGTGCGCCTTTTCGAGCAGCTGCCTTGGAACGAAGGCCCGAAACTACCCACATTAAGGAGCCGTCCCGAATGCGGCGACGGATATGCGAGTACGGGCGAGGAAGCGCCAATCGCCGATCCGTCCATGAAAGACTTGGAAGGATCCACCCGAATGGGGATCGGCGGCAAAAAATTGAAATCATTGATCATCCCGGGAAGCGCCGAGCTGATCTCAGGTGGGCTGACCACGAGGAGGACGAGGAGGTCTACGTACGGCGAAGGGGCAATGGTGCCCACCCGGTCTACGCAAGAGCCAGAAGAGGCGGGTCCAACACTTGAGGAACCGCGAGATGAAGCAAGCGGGGTCCGGACGAGACGAGAAGTGGCGCCCCCAAGGACCAGCCGGAAGGATCAAAGCGTCAAGCCCCTGCATGCATGGTATACTTCCTGCCAAACGAGTTCATGGCTCCCGCTAACCGGTGATGCGGAGGAAGCTTCCTTTGACGACGAGCGACCGAGGAGATGATGGCGCGGCGGTGCTTGCCAAGCGGGCCATCTTCGACAAGCCGGCCAAGAATCGCCACATGAGGCCGGCGCACTTGAGGGGGTACGTCAATGGCAAGCCATTGACCAAGATGTTCGTCGACGGTGGCGCGGCGGTTAACGTGATGCCGTACACCACCTTCGGGAAGCTTGGCATGACCCCCGAGCGATTTGACACCAACAAGCATCATCACGAACGACTTCGCCGGGAACCCCTCGGATACCAAAGGATGCGCTCACGTGGACTTGATGATCGGGTCCAAGACGCTGCTCACCACCTTCTTCGTCATCGAAGGGAAGGGAGCCTACAGCTGTCGCATGGGCGGGAGGCCCGGATCCACGCCAAGCTGCTGCGTCCCATCCACTATGCATCAACGACGATCCAAGTGGGTGGACGATGAAATTGAGGTCGTGCAGGCGGACGACTCCGTGAGCGTGGCTAACATGGAACCAGCCTTCTGGGAATACCAAGGCATCGATTGCTTCTCAGGGAAGGACTGGGGAGAAGGTCCTGTTGAACTGTCAGCAGTGACCAACAACGATTCAAGCAGTCGGCTCTTACAGTAATTTTTAATGGAGAACCCCGTGGATGGCACGATGGCAAGCTGGGACGAGGATTCATGTCGGCCGATAAGCTGGAGGAAGTTGACATTGGAAACGGTGATAAACCAAGGCCGACGTTCATCAGTGCAGGTTTGCAACCAGACTTCAGGGGGAACTTAATCAAGCTTCTCAAAGAATATAAAGATTGCTTCGCCTGGGATTACTCGGAGATGCCGGATTGGATCGATCCATCGTCGAGCACCGGTTGCCAATCAAGCCCGGTTTCAAGCCATATAAGCAACCGCCCGGAAAATCTACAAGGATGAAGTATTGGCCGATGTGAAGAAGGAAATCGAAAGATTACTTGACGCAAACTTCGTTCGGCCTCTGAGATATGCGGAGTGGATTTCCAACATCGTCCCCGTGTACAAGAAAAATGGAAAAATGAGAGTTTGCATAGACTTCGAGGGACCTAAACGAGCTACTCCCATGGACGGATACCCAATGCCTATTGCCGATTTGCTTTGATTGACGCCGCTGGCTGGCACAAGGTGATTAGCTTCATGGATGGCAACGCGGGGTACAATCGGATCTTTATGGCAATGGAAGATATCTCGAAGACGGCCTTTAGATGTCCTGGTCACATAGGCCTGTTTGAGTGGATCGTCATGACATTTGGATTGAAAAATGCCGGTGCAACCTATCAGCGGGCCATGAATTACATTTTTCATGAGTTGATCGGCAAGACCGTGGAAATCTACATTGACGACGTAGTGATCAAGTCCTTAAGCCATGACTCCCATCTGGAGGATGTGAAGAAAACCCTGGAATGCACCCGGAAGCATGGTACCGAAGATGAATCCAAACAAGTGTGCATTTGGGGTGTCGAGTGGAGAGTTCTTGGGGTTTTTGGTCCACGAAGGAGGGATTGAAGTTGGCAAAAAGAGCATGAAAGCCATTGATGAAGTCGTTCCTCCAACCAACCTCAAGGAGTTGCAATCATCGCTCGGCAAGATCAACTTTGTGAGAAGGTTCATCTCAAATTTATCACGGAAGGTGTTGCCGTTCTCTCCCGATTCTTTGAAGCTAAAGAAGGATCAGAAGTTCACATGGGGTGACGAACAACAAAAGGCTTTCGAGGAAATCAAGCAATACATGAAGGAGCCACCGGTGCTGGTTCCTCCTCAGCTGAACAAGCCTTTCAAGTTGTACGTGGCGGCCGATACCCAAACTATTGGATCGGCCCTTATTCAAGAGTTCGAAGGGAAGGAACGGGTAGTAGCTTATCTTAGCCGAAAACTACTTGATCCTGAAACCAGGTATTCGGCTATAGAAAGATTATGTCTTTGCGTATACTACTCGTGTACAAAGTTTCGGCACTACTTGTTGAATGCCGAATGCACTGTATACTCGAAGTTTGATGTGATAAAACATATGTTATCTATGCCAATTTTGAATGGTCGGGTTGGCAAATGGATTTTAGCTCTATCAGAATTCGAGTTGAAGTTCGAATCGGCAAAAGCCATCAAAGGTCAGGTCATTGCCGATTTTATAACTGAACACCGTGACCCTTCGATTGATACGCTTGAAATTACCCCATGGGCTCTATTCTTTGACGGGTCATCATGTGGCAAAGGTGGGGGAGTAGGGATCCTACTAATTTCTCCCGAGAGGTGAGATGTTCGAATTCGCCATTCCTATACAACCCACCGTCACAAATAACCCAGGCTGAGTACGAGCCTTCGCTTCGAGGGCTTCAATATTTGAGAGGAGCGGGGCCGTTTCCGTTGAAATTTATGGAGATTCGAGTTAGTCATCAAGCAATTGAACGGCCGGTACGAGTGCGAAGCGAGGCGCGAGGAGTTACTACGAGGAATGCGAGAGAAATCTTGAAGGGCTTTCCACCCGGTAACCTTACGAAAGCACATTCCTAGAGAGCATAACGAGGAAGCAAACGGTGGCTCGGAGCGCCTCTGGTTATAAAGAGAGTCAAGAAGCATTTGCCGCGAGAGGTGAGCGCTGCGGGGACGGATCTTACGAGAAGATGATTGGAGGAAAGAGATCGTTGATTATTTGAGAGATCCCTCCCGAAAAGTCTCTAGGAAGCTCGGTACAAGGCAATCAAGTTCGTTCTTCCGGATGACAATTTATTCTATAAATCATTAGATGGAGTACCTTGTTGCGATGCACGGGTCCAGAAGAAGCCAAGAACATGATGAGCGAGGTACACGATGGGATATGTGGAGCGCACCAATCGGCCTATCGCATGAAATGGGTTATTAGGCAGGCTGGATGCTTTTGGCCGACGATATTAGAGGACTGCTTTGAGTATTACAAGGGGTGTCAAGACTGCCAGAAGTTCGGGAATATTCAAAGAGTCCCTGCATCAGCACTAAATCCCATCATCAAGCCATGGCCATTCAGGGGCTGGGGTATAGACTTGATTGGCCAAATTAATCCACCATCTAGCAAGGGGCATAAGTTCGTGCTTTTGGCTACAGATTACTTCACCAAATGGGTCGAGGCAATCCCACTCAAAAAGGTGACGTCAGAAAACATGATCGAATTCGTCAAGGAACACATCATCTATCGATTTGGGATTCCTCAGACGATTACCACTGACCAAGGGGCACAATTCGTGTCATTGGAATTCAGAGATTTTGCCGAAAGCATGGGAATCAAACTGTTTAATTCTTCTCCATACTATGCCCAAGCTAATGGTCAAGCGAGAGGCTTCTAACAAGATCATGATCAAGCTTATACAAAAGAAGATCGACCGAAGCCGAGGAGATGGCATTCGGTACTCGGTGAAGCGCCGTGGGCTTACCGAATGGCCCCCCATGGAGCTACAAAGACTTCTCCTTACGAGTTGGTTTACGGGCATCACGCGATCTTGCCCCGGGAAATGCAATCGAATCAAGGAGAGTAGTGCTTGCAAAACGATTTGAGCTCCAAGGATTACAGTGGCCTAATGATGGATGAGTTAGAAGATTTGCATATGATCCGTCTCAGGGCCCTGGAAAACATCGAGAAAAACAAGCTGCGGGTCGCCAAATACTATAACAAGAAAGTAAAAGTAAAGCAATTCACAGAAGGCGATCTAGTTTGGAAAGCGCTACTGCCGATTGGAACTAAATACAGTGAATTCGGCAAATGGTCCCCTAACTGGGAGGGGCCTTTTCGTGTGGTCAGATGCGTTCCTGGTAATGCATACATATTAAAAACTTTGCTAGGAGAGGAGTTTTCCGCCGCAATAAATGGAAGATATCTGAAGAAGTATTATCCTAGCATTGAAATCGATCGATGATTATACACATCTGGCACGAAACGGCGCGCTCGAGGATGAGGCCGCCTTTAGAACAAAAAATCCATGAACAAAAGAAAATGGCCAGTGCCTGATGCATTGCCCTTAGCTCAATACTACACTACAACTGGTTTCTTGCAGGATTACACATAGCAGCCCTGAAGGCCAAGTCCCCTAAGGGAGGGAAGCAGAAGGCGTGGAGAAAGAAGCGAAAGTATGATTCAATCTTTTCTTTACTTCTTCGGCTGCGTCGCTCCCTCTTCAGTTGTTCCAGGACCACCGTGACGGCGACTGGGAACGCACGAGGATGACCACGATTGGCGGCCTCTACCAAGCTATCCCAGGCCGCCTTCAGGTTGCTGTACCTGTCAGAAACATCTGGGGCAAAAGAATCAAGGTTAGGGGCAAGAAATCCAGATGCAGACATGAAGGGGGACAGGAGCGTTTACCCCCTACTAGCGCTTCCAGCGCCATACGACGCTCGCGTTCGGCTTGACAGCGGACGGACGTGTCCCCGAGGTCACGCTCCGGTGCGGGACACGGCGGCGCGGTGATGGATGACCCTTTGCTCGGGCGTGGCATCCTCCGCCTCAGGAGAAGAATCGGAGGAGATGTACTCAGGAACATCTTCGGTTCCGATGATTTCTTCAGGAAGCAAATCAAGGCTGAAAGAGGCAGAGGAAAACATGAAGCGCAAGATCAAGCAGAAGGACAAGGAGCGAGATCAAGAAAGAACTCACGTCCGAATCGTACGCTTCCTTGACGAGCCGCTCCCCCGAGGCCGTTTACCCTTGTCCATGGCGTTGGGGTTTTTTCTTCTAGCGGCGAAGAAGAGACGAGAAGTGATGGAGGAGTGTGCGAGTGGATTTGCGAGCACCCCACGGGCTATTTTATTGACCAAGGAGGCGCATTGGGAGTGATGATCCGGCCGCATACACCTTGTTGGAATACCAAGCGGCGGGGGTTTCCACCAAGTGCGAAGGGTTTTCTTTTGAACGCTATTTACGGATTGCCGAATTGGGATCCTTTGTGGAGTTTGCGCCAAGGGGCGCGTTGCTTGCGAGTGTTCGGCTAAAGACAGATCCCCATACGCATTCGAAGAAAACAAAATTCACGGATGCAAATGCAAAGGGAGATATCACGGAACAAACGCGGATGCCAAAAGTTCATCATATATTGCCGACATTTACACATCCCTAGTACAATCTAGTCAAAGAGTCCCATTCGGCACGGACCGGGGATGGGTAATTTCGGCAATGGCGTCGCCGTGGCCGTCGAGGCGCTCCCGGGATGAGCTCGATCTCGTCGATATCCTCCGGCGCGCCGCCCTGGAAGCCACGCGGCCTGGTGGAATAGTCGACGTCCGTATGCGTCGCCATCGCAGCCAGGCCCAAGGTGGTGCCCAGACGAACACCATGGACGGCCACCTCGTCAATGCGGCGCTCCACCGCGGCCAGGCGCTCCGCCGGCGTGTCGCCGTGAGCGTTCACCTTCTCCGCCAGCTGCTCTACCAGCGCTTTTAGCTGGTTGAGCTCAGCATCACGGGCTGCAAAAGACAAACAAGAAAGGATCAGCATCAAAGGCTGGACTGAATCAAGAATCAGAACCGTACCATCAATGGCTTCCAGCAGCTGTTTCCGCTGGTCCTCCCACTCTAGTTCGGCCACGCCCGCCTTTTTGGAGACGGCCTCCAGCTCAAGACGAGACGCCTCTAGCTCCTCCTTGAAGCGAATAGCGTCCGCTTCCCCGTACGGCACGGGGGAGTGGCCATCGGACTCCGAAGAGTCATCGGGAAGGGGCCGATTGGCCGCGCGCGGGGGCGGATTCCACCGAATCAAACCGAAAAAAGGAAGATGTTTGTCAAGGCAAAGGAAGATCAAAAGGAAGATCGACGAGGAGAAATTGACGATCATTACCGCCCGCGCGCATTAGCGGCGCTTCCCTCGGCCTCGTCGGAGGCGCGGCGGCGGCTGAGGCGGCGCACCATTGCGGTTTGGGGATGTGCACTTGTTTGCAAGAAGGCCGAGAGATTGGCAAAGATTCGAGAGCTAGAAGGCCCGGTGGAGAGCTAGGGGCACCTACGGCAACATTTATAGGCACAGGCGGGGGTAATTGTGGCTTCGAATCGTGGGCGTGGATCGTGGCGCACGTCCCAATAAAATCGGAAGGCGGAGAGATCTCCTTGACCAACCCGCCGGTGGGTCTTTTGGAGTTCTAAGCCGAAACGCGTGTGGGTCGATGGTTTCGGCTAAAGGAATTCAAGGTGTCGTTCGGCAGTTAGTGTTTCACTACCGAATGGGTCGTTCAGCATCACATCTCAAGGTACGCTAGGGAAAGGAAACAAATCACAAAGGAGATATTACAAGAACGACTAGTTCAGGTACACATCAATAAGGACATTCAAGCATTAAGGAGTTTTGCGAGTGCATGACGAACATTGGATACTATCAAGTGGGAACTATCCAAGATCTCCTGGTAGTCCTTTTGAGCATCAGACAAGTCAGTAAGCTCTGCATCGCATTGCTTTACTCGGTAACAGCCGATTCTGCCTCCGCTTCGGTCTTTGCTATCAATCCAGGGAGATCGGCTATTTTCTTCTGGTCAATCTCCATCTCCGCTGACAGGCTTCTCAATTCCGCCTCTAGAGCAGCCTTTCTGGCGACTTTCAGATCGTAAGAGGCTTGCGGTGTCGAGCCAAGGCATCCTTATGGCTTTTTGCTTGGGATTGTATCCTGTTCATGGCCCGTTCAGCATCGCTTTTTTCCTTTTCAATGGCCGAACGGGAGCGCAATTTCCTCCAAGTACGCCTCAAGGGAACATAGAAGGGCTCTAAGTCGTAGATGGACGACGAGAAAAGCTCGATGTCATCGGGAAGTTTGCGACTAATGGGCTCAAACATCTCTTCAAAATGACAGAGATCATTGAGCCGATCTCGGACGTTCTTCTCTAGCCGTGCCGCGATTTCTTTGAGTTTGAGCAATACCTCGTCGGGCAACGGCCGGTTTACTTCTTTCATCACATCGGCAGCTGATGGGCCCTCTGATGGCAAGCTCGATGATGACGGGGCGTGATCCCGAAAACGACAACTGCCGAGGTGAGAATGCTAGCATCAAGGTATCAAGATTAAGAGCGGAACCAAGTACCTCATGAATGGTATCTTGAGCGGGAGCAATCGTAGACGGAAGAGGCGACCCGAGTAGAGCCGAAACGTTCAAGTCGGGAGATGCTGGTGCAGCGATCAGCGACTCGTGAGTTTCTGGCTGGGAAAGAATTGGATCTTCCTCCGTTGGGTTGGCCGTTGCTACTTGGCTGATAGGCGATGGCATCCTGGGAGAACTTGGTGGCTCCAGTTGAGTTGGGGGATTCATCTCTGGAGAACATACTGCTTCCGCAGAAGGTGATGAAGATGAAACCTCTACTGGAATGGGCAATTCGACCCTGGAAGGGCTCGCCTGTTGAACCACTGGAACATCTACAAGTGGTTCCCCAACAGTTCCTTCTGCAAATGTCCAATTGAGGGGATAAGTGCCAGTGCTCATCCTTGAGAAGGAACAGCAAAAAAGTCATACCAGTGGATGGAGCATCGGCAGGTATTGGTTCTGAAGAAGGTTGGGCTCTGGTCTGAAATACACAATGATATGATCTATCAAGAACAGAGTGACCCAGTAATCAGGAAGGTAAAGGAGTTTACCTCAACCAGTACTTTCTTGACAGTTCTCCTCCTTTTAGCGCTCGGAGGGGGAATCAGATGCAATCCTTGCCTCCTGTCAACAGCAAGGCTAGAGAGGCTGGGATCGGTGGTAGCATACCTGTCCATCAGTTGGCGCAGGGTTGTGGATTTAAACCCCAATGCTGAAATCGGGCCTTCGGCATTATAAGTTATTACCCTGGCTCGAGGGCGAGAAGCGTGTTCTCAGGACGGAAGATGAAGGTCGGGACCATGAATGAAAGAGGGAAAAGTCCGATCAAGGGGGCTCGGTGTGTTACCTCCGAAGTCGGCGGGAAATCGGGCACCAATTACCGCACGTAACACATGGACGAGGTTCATTGAAGATGTGGTCATGGAATTCTTGCCACCATGAGTGAAGGTGGGGTGAACTACGATTGCGAGCACAAAAGGACATGTGTAGACGGTGGGGCTCGCACACGTAGTGGAAAACTTCTGCACCGCAACGGTTCTTTGATTTCCTCCCCGGGCTTGAGGAATTCATGCAAAAACAATCTTGGGGGTATTTGGCCGCATCCAAGCTGCCCGGCCATTACGTTAGGCCGATAGTACTCATAAGTACGGCATTCGCCTCCCTCCATTGAATTCGGCCGTAATATGCATGGGCGGATTATAACATTGAAGATTTCCAAGAATCTCCCATCTTGATGGCCGGGCTCAAAGGAGAACTCGACGGGGAAGGTCGAGTATCATAGCCTAGATAAGGGAGCCAAAGAGGATTGGGGAAGCCTTTGAAGAACAACTCGAAGAGTTGGGTAATGTCTCGTTGAACGATAACGATCCGAGGCCGCTTCTCCATAGCTCGACATCCTCCGGTGACTTGAAGCTCTCCTTCGGGGGATTGGACCAGGGGAAGAACCCGGAGTTCAAGTCGACGCCTACAATCCGATGCATGTGAAGTTGCGACCAAATCCGAACAAACCACCGGGGGCCATTGACGCATGCTATCCTCTCGGCCGGTGTACATTTGAGTAACGGTCTGATGAAGCATATGGTATACACTGCCCAAAAGGAATTTTCCCAGAGGAAGACGGTTGCCAGCGGCGGGTGGATCGCCATTGCGATATGATTCGCAGTGGGTTCGTTGGCTTTGCCGCGAAGACAAATCCGCACAACCACATGTTCAAGAAGGCTCTGTATTCAACTTCGCCAAGGGGATTGTCTTTCATGTGCTTCGCAATATAATTCTTGTAGCCATTCCCCGGCTTTACCCCCGTCCGGCGTGAGGAATTTTTGAAAGTCCAAGGCTTGACGGATCCGTAATGTCAAGGCCGGTGATCATGTACACATCGGCCAAAGTTGGGGACATTGGGCCATGCCCAAAAAGGAAGGCATTGACGCCATTGGACCGAAAGTGGCACGCGGCTATCAGAAGATCTTCATTCTTGGGCATCTCGGCTACGGATAACTCCAAACATTGAGCAATGCGGAGAGTATCCAGATTGGTCAATCCGCTCTTATCCGCGAGAATCCTACGGTACCAAGTCTTCCGGCCCCGCGATTGGGGGCAAAGGCCGCTTCTTGAACGCATCTTGCCACCGAGGAGGTGAAGATAAAGCTACCTTGAAAGGAATTCTCCGAGATTCGACGGCAATGAAATCTCGAGGGTCGGGGATTCCCTTCGGGACCGAGATAATAAGATTGCGAATTGGCCTCAATAGGAATCGAAGGGCGGTAGATGGTTCCCGGAAGAGAGCGGAAGAAGAAAATCTTAGGTAAAATTGAAAACCCGATGCCGAACAAAGGTTTGAAGGGGTGAAATTACCCGAGCAGCTTGGTGCCGAGTTGCCATTGGAGATTCGAGCTCGGAACAAAGGGGATCTAGGGTTGGATGCGAACAAAGAATCCGGCGGATTGCGAAGAACGGTGTTGACGAGGTTTGGCTCAAGGATTCGTGGTGAAGTCAATTGTGGAACAAAATTACTTTTATCCCACAATTGAAGGGGCATGTGTTAACACCAAAATTTGGTAAGGAGTATGACATGTGGGTCCAATTCGGAAAAGAGTCCGTCGGTGGAAGGAAAGGCATCTTCGGAGATTTTCGGCGAAGGATCCGCGGTCGGCTATCTTGCTCCCGGTTCGGCAAAGGAACAAGAGAGCCGATTTTGCGGGATTGGACGGTGACGTGGCTCGATCAGAGGGAGCGAATGGATGGACAGGCGATCAAGCTTAGTTAGGCAATGTATCCATTCGCAGTTGTAATCAGCGGGGTATAAATACGACCCCTGGATGTATGTAAAAAACACGTTCATTCCTCAATACACACCGGCCTTACGCCAAACCCTAGAGTCCCTTGTCGTGTCGTCGAGTTCTTCGAGAGGACCAATCGATCCGTCGACCTCCGTGAGTACCGGCAACCTTGTATCATGTCTAGTATCATGCGGTGGATTTAGATCCGATGCAAGTAGTCTTGTTACCATGCTTCGTGTCATGCGGTAGATTCAAGCTTGGTTCAAGAGGGTTTCTTGTTAGATCATGAGCCATGCGGTGGGCTAAGGTCCGGCTCGAAGCTAGTTATCGGCTCTATTGGATTTTGGCAAGATCCAATAGATTCATTAAGTTACCCCGTGTTATCATGAGTTTTGCTTTATGTTTTGATTCATGTAACACACTTTTGCCCAATCTAGGTGGGTTTGGATCGGCTCTTTTCCTTTTAAGATTCGTGCAAAAGCAGGTTTCGTGTTTTGACGCGTGGATCTCGTGCTCTCCGATAGCCGAAACCGAACCGATCTAGGTTGTTACGTGTTGCGGGTTCAAGCTTGCTTTGTTAGTATAAATCTTGAAAGAGCGGGTATCATGCGGTAGATGCGAGGTTTTTGGGTTGCTTTGGAGCTAGTCATCGAGTGGATTAGATTTCCAATTCGGCTTGATAGATTTATTCACGTGGTAATGTTTGTTCCTTCTTCATGGACCCCGAATCGGTTGTTCGACCCGCATTCGGTTATATCTTCACGAGTAGATCACGTGCGTTATTTATGTTTTAAAAGACGTGTGCTTCTAGCTTTCCATATTTGGGTTGTATCATGCGGTGGATAGATCTATTTATGGAAAGTGGTGCGTTCTTTCATGCAAGTTGTATCATGCGGTGGATAGATTTGCTTGATGTCGTGCCCGACGGATCTTAAAGTGATTAGACATGCGGTAGACTAATGCTTTGGATCTATGCATGCTTATTTTAATACATGATCATGTTCGTGCTTTGCTTTATTTAATGTTAATCTTCATTGAGGATCGGTCATGGCTTTGCACATGCATCCATGTTTATTCAAAGATCGATCGTTGTCATGCTTACGTCATCCATTCGGCAATGTTCTTTTTTCCTTTGCGTTTACCCGAATCGTCGTGGTTCTTTGACGGGTAGCTTCGCATAGCTACATGTCGTCTTGCTTGGCTTCTTAGCCGTAAATATGGAACCCCCTTTGGTACCACCCGTAGGTTCCAAGTTTTGGTATTTAATCGTTTTCCCTTTTGTTAATTTTCGGGAAAAATTGATCGGCACGTCACTTTCTCTCTCGCGTGCGAAGCTAAGCTTTTCGGCTTGCCGTGTGATTGGCGGCGAGTGCATATTTTGCGTCAACGGGACCCACTCGGCGAGAGAAAGAGAAGGGGGAAGGGGTGCTTGTGCGAGTTGATGGGCCGTAAGGCACCTTGGGTTGGGCCACTGCAACGCAAGGGAAGACGAGTTACGGCCCAAGGTTCCTAGCTGCCCTTTACCTTTTAACACAGATTTGTTTGGTCTAGGGTTTGAAACATAGTTTGAATTTGACCCCCTTTCAAATTCAAACTTCACTCATTTGAAATCCAAGTAAACCAATGAAAAACCAACTCACAAATTATACCACATTTTAAACATAGGTTTTATAAATAGGATAATCTAGTGGAGAATTTAGTGAGAGGCTAGCAATTTTGGCTCAAAAATTGGTAGCACCCAAGCGCAAGCAAAAAGTTTTAAATTTTCGCAAAATTCACACACCTAGATTCATGGGTTGTTACACCTCGCTCTAATAGTTTCAAAAAGATCTCTGCACGCTTATCCGCCTCTTCCTCATCTCTGGTTTGTCCATGATGTATAGTGCCACCGATAATGTTTCTAATCGGAGTATTGGTGGCGGCGGGGTTATCATCCAAACCATCTTCTTCATCGTCTTCTACAAATAAATGTGTTGTATCTTCGACTTTGTAGGTAGTGCATCATGATTATTGAGATCGGCAGTAACATCTTGATTCACGGGACCACGAGAAGAAGTATTAGTTTGGTCTTGAATGTTACCGGCATCGATGAAACAATCGGCAAACCCTCTATTGAGTAAATGAATTTGAATGGGACCCACGGTGGAATGTCGATCATGCATTGACACAAATTACATGGACACGCAATAGATCTACCTCGCGCTAATGAGGCCGTAAATTTTTGCAAAAAAATTCGAAAATTGTTCCGCCAATCCGGCGAGTGTCGAGGCAAGCGCATCCAACTTCGATCTTCGTCGATGCCATTAGTTAATCCGCATTGTTCATGTTTCAATCGACCTTGATCACGATATATATACCAATATGCATATATATGCGAGCGAACGATTGGATATATATACGAGATCAAGACATCGGTACGTACCGGCGTGTGGCCGTAGCGCCGCTCGGATCTCCGCAACAAGAATCACGTGGAGATCGCCGTGGAGATCGATCCCCTAGAGGCCCTCGTGGAGATCTCCGCAACAATAACCGGGTTGTCGAAGACGGAATTTTGGAATGGTCCGGATCGGAAGAGCCCCTATCCGATCGTGGCAATACATACACGATAGACAAAATTTTAGTACAACCAAGGAATACCTGGTTTCAATATTTCGAGGTTGTACGTAGTATGACCTTTCTCGGGGTTTTCAACATATGCGTAATTCATTATTTTTCTTTTCGATCGGCTACTATAGAGGCTAACAATAATACACAAAATTCGGGAGTTCTAGTGAAGAGTCTCCAAATTGTTGATCACAATGCTTTGTGAATATACACATTAATAGCATAAACAATAGCATGTCGCAATTCCGAAAACGGACGGATGGTTAGTCCAAATATGCATGAGAGGACCCAACGATTTCAATTTGTGTCACTCATAAGTTCAAATATTTTGCAAGGGCTCATCCAGATCCAAACACATAGACATACGAAGATGCATATATAAAGGTTCAAAGTTATTACTTAGATGTTGCCACATACACATCCATTCTTAGACCATTCACCAAAGATCTCCATAACATTCACCTAGGACCTGGTTATGTTACGTACTAAGCTAGATTACTACTACTTGCGATTGACTTTATCCCGAAGCTTGCGGATCTTCTTCGCCATCACTTCTAACTTGTCGGCCAACAGTCTCCATGAATTCCTTCGGGGTCATCTCCATGTCTTCCTGCGTTCCGAGCAATGTCGACGCTTAGGTTCTCAATCGCTCCCGCAAATCATCATAGCGCTCCTTCGGTACGGTTAAACCATTTGGCGCAAGGGCATTTGCTATGGCGGACAACAAACACAAGTTACTAACATGAAATGTGTTACAACGGTTGTGGCTAATGCAAGAAAATAGTCAAAAAAAATGCACCTTTATTTTCGATGATCCCGAAGCTTTCGATGGAGACGGTTTCTTGCTATTGTCCTCCTCATCATCCGAGTCCGGAATGATGATCCTCACCCGATTAGCGAGTGTTCACTAGCTCCGAGCAAACAAAACAATTTGTTGTTTTTCGAGTTTTAAACAGACCTATTCAATCTCTTGACTCATAATGTCGGGGACGACCCTGGAGGTCCCCTTAAACAACAGGGAAATCCTCACTTAAAATCCGCAATAAGGCCAAAACGCAATTTACCTGACCCTGCAGGAAACGGCCCATGCCACAGGGACCCCGACGGCCCATCAAGGCGGCCCTCTTAGAGATCCCCTCGAGCAGGCTCCGCCTCGCTCGAGGATGCGCGCCCCCTCAGGCGGGCTCCGCCTCGTCTGAGGGGCAGCACTTCCCTCGAGCGGGCTCCGCCTCGCTCGAGGGCTCGCTCCCCCTCGAGCGGGTTCCTCCTCGCTCGAGGGTACGTCCCACCCTCGACCGGGGTTCGCCACGCTCGAGGGTGCCCCTCATGCGTGCGCCGGCCCCCGTACACGGGCATTTAACGCCCTGACACCGGCGGGACGGCGCCATCATGCGCCCGGGCTCGCGCCCCGGTGCCGCCGCACCAACTCCCCAGGGAGGAGCCCATCCCCATCACTGTGGGGAGGGACTGTGCAGCGCGGCCGGTGTCAGTCCCGTGACACCGTGCGCCTGCCCCAGTACGGCTGACGCGCCGAGCCCTCGAAAGGGGGCCGGCTTCACCCTCGATTCACTTTCTTGTGACCCTACAGGGTTAGGTGGAGGCGCTAGGCCGGTGGATCGCCATCCCTGCCACTGTAACAGCATGGCCGCCGTCCCACGCGTGCGGGCGCACGCCGTGCGCCGTAGCAACAACCCCGCACGCGTGAAGCGCGTCGGGAAGGGACGCCGTTCTACCTACTCCTGTGCCCCGTACGAGGCCAGCGTCAGCACCTCCCTCGAGCCTATCAGAGGACATCACCGCCATCCGCTGCTCTCCTACCCTCGAACCGCCACTGTTCGGGTGTAAGATAGGCCATGATGACCAGATCGCTGCAAGGATCGCCCGGACGGCCGCCCACTCTACAACATAGCACGTCGTGCTTCCCCACGTAGCTAGATAGTGCGGTGCGCATGTAATCCGCCTCCCCCTTGATCTATAAAAGGGGGGGGGCGAACCCCCGCCGCGGGGAGAGGGAGAGAAAAAAAGACGGACCCGAAGCATACGAGACAGATCGCACCGCACACCACGTACTCATTCTCCAACCCCCCCCCCCCCCCCCCACGATATCTTCATCCACCACACCAGGGACTTGGGAGCCAAGCTTCCTCTCCCGCCTTGCTTGTAGCAGCCCCACTACAGGCACCCCCGGTGCTAAGTAATATAGTGCCTCGAGCACGCCTCTGCTGGACGTACGGCCCCCTCGGCCGGAACCAGGATAAAAACTCTGTGTCACTTGTTACTTAGCATCGACCATTGAGGGATAGACCTCGGCGCTTTCTACTGGTTAGTGTCGGGACCATATTCCGCACCGACAGTTGGCGCCCACCGTGGGGCAATCGAGCGCCTAAGGTCATTCCGTCAACTCCCTCCATGGTGATCCGCACTGAGTACCGTGGTACACGCTACTGCATGGGTAGCTCGGACCCCCTCCCAGCCGGGTTCGAAATTCGCTTCGGGGGACCCGAACTTTCAGGCCACGGGGAACGGCTATCTCATGCGCCTCACCAACCGTGAGGAGCTCCGCGCGCGGCGCCAGGCCAGGTCCGCTCCGGCTTCCGCCGCACGCACGACCCCGGCGCAGCGCCCGCGGGCACGGATGTCGCGGGCCCGTCGACGCCACGACGCCGTCGTCGCTCGGGACGCGCGTTCGCGCCGGGCGCGGTCCGAGCGGCGGCAGGCGAGCGCACCGCCACTCAACGCGGCGCGCCCACCGTCACGACCGCCACCACCCCCGGCGGGACGGCGCACGGTCTCGGACCGCGCATCCCCATCGGGCTGCGTGGCGCTACGTCGGCCTACAACGCCAACGTCAACACCACGATGCGCAGGGTTCCACCTGGCCGTCACGTCTTCGTCGCCAGGGACCCCGGCGCCTCAGCAGGGGACGAGTCGTCCCTGGGTTCCATCGACGCACTGCCACCCGCCAACCGCCACGGGTACACGGAGTGGGACTTCTCCGGCGTGCCGGACCCAGTTATGTTCGGGCGTTTCCTCGACGCTGCGGACTGCGGTTCGGCCCGCTCCGACGACTCCGGCACGGGAGCTACGACCCCGCGCGCGGAGTGCTACGCCGTCATCACCAACGACCCGGCCAATGCCGCCGGCGCGGTGGGCGCCGGAGACGGGGAGATCACCCCTGCCCCGGGGATCGCCACGCGCCCGGCTGCGGGGCCAAGTGCTCTCCGCCGGGGCCGACGCCGACGCACAGTGGCCCAAGCCCGCGAGCTCGAGGCCAAGCCGGCGGAGGAATGCGGACGGTGCGGGCCGCTCCCGCGCCTCAATGGCGGGGGAAGCCTCCCGCGCGCGCGCGAACGCGCACGGGAGCCGGGGCCGACGGTCCGCGACCGCATCAACACCGTCCCCAACGTCGACAACGCGGACGCGCCCCCGCGGGCGAGCCAAAACTCATCGCCGCCGCGACGCCGCCGCGAGCCATGCCGGCACCCCTCGACCCCCGAGGCTCGAGACCCGCACCGCGAGGTGCAAACTCTCATCGAGCAAGCGGCCGTCCGGCCAGGCCGAGAGCTCGGCCTCGCGCATCCGCCAACAAGGAGATGCGCGGGACGACGAAGCCGCACCGGGAGGCGAACCCTCGGTGCACGCAGGGGGGGGACCGGCGGGGCGACCCGCCGACCAAGGACGCACGCCGGCCAAGGAGCGGCTCCTCGAAGCACGCAGGCGCCGGATGGCGACGCCCGCAACATCATCAACGCCGGGCGCACGAGCGGGGCGGACGCACGAGCGACAAGGGGCTACCACCCTCGATGGGGCGGACGCTACGACGGCGGCGAGGACCACTCCCCGACGCCGGAGCCCCCGAGCACCCGTGTGTTCGGCCGGGAGATCCGCGCGGCGGCGTTCCCCCGGCCGCTTTCGCCAACCCTCGACCATCGTCAAGTACAACGGGGAGACGGATCCCCGCGTGTGGCTTAACAACTACCGCTTGGCTTGTCAGCTGGGCGGGGCCACCAGCGACGAGGTCATCATCCGCAACTTGCCCCTGCACCTCGGCGACGCGGCCCGGACATGGCTCGAGCACTTGCCCGCCAGCCAAATCCACAACTGGGACGATCTAGTCCGCACGTTTGTGGGCAACTTCCAGGGCACATACGTGCGCCCCGGAAATTCGTGGGACCTGCGCTCCTGCACACAGAAGCCCGGCGAGTCGCTGCGGGACTTCATACGGCGCTTCTCCAAGCGGCCGCACGGAGCTCCCCGGCGTGGCGCGGTCCCGAGATAGTGCATGCCTTCCTCGAGGGCACCACGTGCGGGACCTCGTGCGGGAGCCGGGACGCGCCCGCCCGCGGACTCCAACGAGCCGTTCGACATCGCCACCGGCTTCGCCTCGGAGAAGAGGCCGTGGGGGCGATCTTCGACGGCAAGAAGGGCAAGCGCTCGGAGGACGCGCCCGCGGAGGGCGCGAGGTCCAAGGAGCCCCACCGCAACGACAAGCGGGGCAAGAAGGGGAAGAAGTCGCGCGCGCGAGGCGCGCGAGCAAGGGCGCGACGGCGGCAATGCCGAGGCCCTTGCCGTTGACCCGGCTCGACGGGGCCCTCGACCGGCTCCTCGAGGCCCGGGGTGTTCGACGACATGCCGAAAAAGCCATGTCCTTACCACAAGACCCCGGTGAACCACACCCCTGAGCAAGGCGATATGCTCAAGAAGTTCTATGGTCGCGCCGCCACGAAGGAGGCAGAGGCCAAGAAAGACGGAGGCGACGGCGACGCAGGCGGCTTCCCCGCCGTTGAAAATGTGTTCCTCATCTTTGGGGGGCCAACCGTCGACATGTCGACCCGCCAGCGCAAGAAGGAGCGGCACGAGGTCCTCGCCGCGGAGAGGGCGCCTCCGTCCTTCCTCAATTGGTCGGAGGACGCCATCACCTTCAGCCGGGAGGACCACCCGAACCGTGTCCCCAACCCGGGCCGCACCCGCCGGGTGGTTGACCCCATCATCGGGAACGCCTAGTTCTCGAAGGTCCTCATGGACGGAGGCGGCGGCCTCAACATCCTCTATGCGCATACGCCGCGCCTCATGGGGATCGGGTTAGACCGGGTGCGGCCCGGCCTGACGAAGCCGTTCCACGGCATCGCGCCGGCAAAGGTGTCCGGCCCCTTGGGCGGATCGACTGCCCGGTTGGTTTGGCACCCCGAAGAATTTCCGCAAGGAGATCCTCACCTTCGAGGTGGTGGGGTTCAAGGGGGCCTACCACGCTATACTTGGGCGACCCCGTTACGCCAAATTCATGGCGGTCCCCAATTATACTTACTCGAAGATGAAGATGCCGGGACCAAACGGCGTCATCACCGTCGGCTCGTCCATCGAGCACACGTTCGACTCGCGATGTCGAGTGCGTGGAGCACGCGAGAGGCACTAGCGCCTGGATGAAGCGCCGGTGAATACGTTGGAGAAGATGGTCAACGAAGACCTCGACTCCGCCGCCAAGCACGCCGGCACCTTCGAGGGCTGCGGAGCGACCAAGGGGGTCCCCCTCGACCCGTCGCCCCCGAGGGCAAGGCGTTGAGGGTCAGCTCCACCCTCGACCCCAAATAGGAAGTGGTGCTCGTCGACTTCCTCCGCGCCAACGCCGACATCTTCGCGTGGAGCCCCTCGGATATGCCAGGCATCCCGAGGGAAGTCGCCGAGCACTCCCCTTGACATCCCGCCAAACGCCCGCGCCGTGCAAAGAACGGCCGCGCCGCTTCGACGAGGAGCGGCGACGGGCAATCGGAGCGGAGCTGCGGAAGCTTCTCGAGGCCGGATTCATCAAGGAGGTGTTCCACCCAACGTGGCTAGCAAACCCCATGCTTGTAAAGAAAAAGAATGGGAAGTGGCGGATGTGTGTAGACTACACTAGTCTTAATAAAGCATGTCCTAAAGTTCCTTTTCCTTTGCCGCGCATTGATCAAATTGTTGATTCAACGACTGGGTGCGAGTTGCTTTGCTTCCTTGATGCCTATTCCGGGTACCACCAAATAAAGATGAAAGAGTCCGACCAGCTCGCGACTTCATTCATCACACCGTTCGGGACGTTCTGCTACGTCACGATGCCGTTTGGCCTCGTAAACGCAGGTGCAACATACCGGCCGTTGCATGCAGCATGTTTTTGGGGATCACATCGGGCGAACGGTCGAAGCATACGTGGACGACATCGTCGTAAAGACCGAGCAGGGCGGACGACCCGGTTGGCGACCTTGGCGTCGCGTTCGGTACCTACGGGCCAATGGGGTCAAATTAAACCCCGAAAAGTGTGTCTTTGGAGTGCCGCGAGGCATGCTCCTGGGATACATTGTCTCCCAGCGGGGGATCGAGGCCAACCCCGAAAAGGTCGCGGCCCTCGAACGAATGGGTCCGATCCGAGACCTCAAAGGGGTGCGAGAAGGTGCCGGGGTGCCTCGCCGCCTTAAGCCGCTTTATCTTGCGGCTCGGCGAGAAGGGCCTGCCCCTCTACCGCCTACTTAAGAAGCACGAGCGCTTCTCCTGGACCACCGAGGCCCAAGATGCGCTCGACAAGGCCGAAGGCGTCTCTAACGCACGCCCCGATCCTCACGCCGCCGCAAGATGGCGAACCCCCGCGGCTCTATGTGGCCGCAACCACCCAAGTGGTCGGCGCCGTGATCGTCGTGGAGCGCACGGAGGAAGGGCACGCCCCCGCATGCGGCGGCCGCCTACTACATCGGTGAGGTCCAGTCATACACGAAGACGCGCTACCCCCGAGTCCGAAGTTGCGTACGCGATAGTCCTTGCGCGGCGCAAGCTCCGCCACTACTTCGAGGCCCACCCCCGTCACGGTGGTTTCCTCCTTTCCGCTAGGAGAGATCATCCGCGACCCCGACGCCGCGGGCGGGGATTGCCAAGTGGTCCGTAGTGCCGATGGGCGAGACGCTCGCCTACGCCCGCGCAAGGCCGTCAAATCCCAAATCTTGGCTGATTTCGTCGGCGAGTGGACGGATACGCGCCTACCGCCGCCGCGGATACAAGCGGAGTCCTGGACTCGTTCTTCGACGGCTCGGTGATGAAAACGGGGAGCGGGCGCGGGCCTGCTCTTCGTGTCACCCCTCGGGGAACATATGCGGTACGCGGTGCGCCTCCACTTCCCCGCGTCTAACAATATGGCCGAATACGAGGCCCTCCTCGCCGGCCTCAAAATCGCCATTGAGTTAGGCGTCAAACGCCTCGACGTGCGGGGGGACTCGCAACTCGTGATCGATCGGGTCATGAAGAACGCGAGCCGCCACGACGACAATATGGAGGCCTACTTGCAGGCCGTGCGAGCCCTCGAGGACAAGTTCTACGACATCGAGATTAACCATGTGCCCCGCCGGCACAACGAGGAGGCGGACGAGCTCGCCAAAATCGCGTCCGGGCGGATCACCGTCCCCCGAACGTTTTCGCGCGCGACATCGCTCAACCCTCGGTCGTCTTCGAGCCCTACCCCTCGAGTCACAACGAACCCTCGGGGGCTCCCTCGAATCCAGCGGGTGCGGAACCCATGGATGAGGACCCCTCGAACGAGGCGTACGTACTCTCCCTCCTCGAGGGGTACGGCACCCACGAGGCCGACATGATGGACATCGAGCCGGCTCCCGTCCAAGAGGACCGGCGCGGAAAATACATCGCCCGGATCGCCCGAGGGGAACTCCCCCACGGACCGGGCCGCGGCCGGGCGCATCGCCCGGGATGGCCAAATCTTTCGCCCTCGTTGACGGCGAGCCGCACAAGCGCGCCGCCTCCCCGCATCCTACGGCGGTGCGTGCCCATTCCCCGAGGGGCGCGAGCTCCCACCGGACATCCACGCGGGGATCCGTGGCCACCACGCCGCGCCCCGCACCCTCGTCGGCAACGCGTTCCGCCGGGGCTTTTACGGCCCTACCGCGGTCACGGACGCCGCCGACATCGTACGCACCTGCGAAGGGTGCCAGTTCTACGCCCGCAAGTCCAACTTGCCCGCCCATGCCCTGCAAACCATCCCCGTGACATGGCCATTCGCCGTGTGGGGGCTGGACATCGTCGGGCCTCTGCGGAAGGCGCCTGGGGGCTTCACCCACTTGTTGGTCGCGATCGACAAGTTCTCCAAGTGGGTCGAGGTGCGCCCCATCACGAACCTCAGGGCAGAGCAGGCGGTAACATTCTTCACCGACATCGTCTACCGCTTCGGAGTTCCAAACTCCATCATCACGGACAATGGGTCCCGGTTCACGGGCGAGGAAGTTCTTGGAGTTCCGCGACAAGTTCCACATCCGTGTGGATTGGGCACCGTGGCGCACCCACGGACCAACGGCCAAGTAGAACGTGCCAATGGCATGATCTTACAAGGCCTAAAGCCCGAAATTTTCGACCCCGAACAAATGCGGGCGAAAATGGCTCCAAGAATTACCAGCGGTTGTGTGGAGCCTAAGGACCACCCCGAGCAGAGCCACTGGGTTCACCCCGTTTTTCCTAGTCCACGGCGCGGAGGCCGTCCTCCCCACGGACTTAGAATACGGTTCGCCCAGGGTTCGAGGCTATGACGAGGATGCCAGCCAGCGAGCCCGCGAGGACTCGTTGGATCAGCTGGACGAGGCACGCCTCGTGGCCCTGATGCATTCCGCGAGGTACCAGCAGTCCCTCAGGCGCTATCAAGCACGCAAGATACGCCGGCGGGATTTCAGCGAAGGGGATCTGGTCCTAAGGCTACGTCAAGACAACCGAGGGCGCCACAAGCTATCACCCCCATGGGAGGGACCCTACGTCGTCGTGAAGGTACTCAAGCCCGGCACGTACAAGCTGGCCAACGAGGACGGTGAAGAGCTCACCAACGCTTGGAACATCCAACGGCTACGTCGCTTCTACCCTTAGCTAGGATTTCCGAGTATTTTTGTTGTAAAAACCGTATGACCAACGCCCCGCTTGGTCACAACTATTTAAATGCTTTGAGTCCAATAAAAAGGGCAACTCGGCTTTCCCCTGAAACCCAAGTTACCCTCGGGGGCTACTTGCGGGGGCACCCCCCCCCCCAAAATGGTCCCATTTTTTTGCGCAAAAAACAAAACAACTCACACGCGCTAAGTTTGTTTTCTACTTCAACTACGAGCAACGATTCGAACAGGGCGCGGGCGGCCCAGCGGGAGGAGCGTGCGAGCCAGAGATAGCCTACGCCGCGTGGATATGGCCCTTCTCTCTCGCCTCCAACCCAGCAGGCCCCCAGCGAAAATCGAACTCCCCTAAGTAAAATCTACTCAGGAAGAAGGAGAAACAAAAAAGCGCAATAAGCAAAAGACTTCATTTCGTGTCATCAAATGTTTACGATTGAGATAATGTGCTTATTTACAAAGGCCCCATGGCCAGAATACTAATGCTCGAACAAAAAACGGGCCTAGTGCCCAACTGTTTTCAGGCGGGAGGAGCGGCAGCGTCAGCGGCGTCCGGGAAGAGGAACTCTTCGAAGGCCTCGGCGAGCGACCCGGCGGCGTCAGCGGCGAGCGCATCCACACGCTCCATCGCCACCTCGTCCTCGACACCCTCGGGAACGATGTAGCCCTCCGCCAGCGCCTCGAAGTTGACCTTGTAGTGGGACCGCACCACTCCGAGGGCCTTCTGGACGCCCAGATGCGAGCCCGTGCATCCGCTCGGTGACGTGACCGCCAAGGGCACGCGGGCGGCCGGCCGGCGAGCCGCCCGGCCGTGCTTCGCCCTCCTCCACGGCACGACAGTCTCAAGGGCCGCACCACACAGCTCCCGCGGCTCTGCTCGGAGGAGTTGTAGGAAGCCCGCAACGCCTCGGCCCGCTCGCATGCCCCGGGCGGTGCGCAAGCTCGGACACGCCAAGGCAAGAAAGAAATCGAAAGGGAAACGCGAGCCCTCTAACAGAGAAAAACCAACAAGGCAAGAGTCAAACGGTGGCTCACCTTCGACTTGCTTCCTCTCCGCCCTCGAAGTCGCGGCGCACGGCCTCGGCCCGTCGGCCCTCCGGGCGCTTGACGGTTTCACCTTGCTCTGGAGGGCCAGCTCCTGATTGGCGTTGGTAATGCTGAGCATAATCACCTCGCCCTCGACCTTGGAGAGCTTGTCGTCCCGCTCCGCCAATGACTTCTGCGCCGCCTCGCGAGCGACGCGCTCCTGCTCCAGCGCCGTCCGGGCGTCAACGAGGGCGGCTCTGCTCCCTCCGGAGCCGCCCCTCGGACCCTTGGCGGGCGGTGCGCTCTTGCGAGGCTGCTCCTCGGCGGCGACGAGCGCCGTGGCCTTGGCGTCGTGGGCGGCCTTCAAGTCGTCGGCCTCCTTGGCCCGCTGCTCCGGCCCCGCGCGCCCGCTCCTCGGCCGCGCCGCCGCGCCCGCGCCCCCTCGAGCGACGAACGGAGCTCCCGGTTCTCGCCGCGGACATTGGCCACTTTTGCCTCCCAATTGGTGGCCAATGTCCGCATCTTCTCCAAGTCCGAGCGCGCACCGCCACGAGCCTCATCACGATCGATGAGGGCTGTGCGGACCCGCTCGAGGCTCGAGCGGCGCGCGGGTCCCGCCTCGAGCTCTCGGGGAGTTCGTCGCGCCACGCCATGGCCCGCTACGCCGGCCCGGTGTCCGGCGTCCCGAGGGCGTCGGCAAGCGCGTCGAAAGCGCCGCACCGCCCCCCGGAGGCGGTGGACCTCGGCGTTCACCCGGTCGAAGGCGTCGTACTTGTCATGGGCGCGGCGCTCGAGCTCCCCGGCACCCACAAATCAAAACCCATAAGCGCTACGACACGGAAGCGACACACAAAAACGAGAGATAAAAGAAAAGCGAACAACCACGACCTACCCGGAAGACGCGCCATGCGGGGCCGCCATGGACCCGCGGCGCCTCGTTCGGCCGCGCGGTTGAGCGTGGCGCCGTGGCTCGGAGCTCGCCCCGCAGCTCCTGCTCCCCCCCGGCGTCGGCAAACGCAGGGGGATCGTCGACGGTCCCCTCCACCCGGCGGGGGTGGCCGGCGCGGGGGGACGAGGCCTCGGCGCCGTGTCCTCGGTCCCCCGCCACCATGTGACCCTCGTGCCGCCTCACGAGGGCCCCCCGGGGCTCGGGGGAACGCGTGGGGAAGCTAGCCCCCGGTCCCACCCGGCGGCGGGGAGTCGTCCAAGACCTCCACCACCTCCGCCGCGAGATCGCCGGCGGGCGCCGGCGCTTGTGCCGCCTTCACCCGGCGCCTCCACTTGCGCCTCCATGGCCGCGGGCGCCCGGTACGGCGCCGCGGCCACCACCTCGGCGCGCCCCCGCAACCACGGGCGCCGCCATGGGTTGCACCCGCTCCGCCTCCTCCGCGGTGGCGCCACGGACGGCGCCTCCGTGGCGACGACCTCCGCGGGGCCGCGCCTCCGCCACGGCCGGCCGCGGCGGCCCGCGCCCCCACGATGGCCGGCGGTCGCCTGCTCGCAACCGCCGGCCGCGCCGCGGCGGGCCGACTCTGCCGGTCGAGGCCTCGGGGGCCCCCGGCCCGCGCCTGCGAGCTCTCGCCCGCCGCCGCCGTGCTTACCCCGCCCGCGGCACCCTCGATGAACGCCGCCGGGTGGGGATGGACGCGTCCGTCCTCGGCACCTTGGCCGGTGCAAGGGGGAGGCATGGTTGGCACCACCTGCGCGCAGCACAAACGAAAAGTCGAGTGCTTGGTCATCACAAAACCAAGCCAAGCGAAAAAGGCGAGCTCCTTACCTCGAAGAGGAGAAGGCACGCTTCCTTTTCCTCGAGGCCTCGACGGACTAGGCCGGCGCGGCCGGCACACCCGCCGCCGCGCCTCCCGACGGCGCCGCCGCGCGCGCGCGCGGCACGCTCGCCCCGCGTGCGGGTACGCCCCCGCCGTTGCGCCTCCCCGACGATGCTACCACGCGCGCGGGCACGCTCACCCCGCGCGCGAGGCACGCTGACGCGCACACGGGCGCGCTCGCCGCACGCGCCCCCGAGGTGCGCGCCGGCGCCCTCGGCGGCGCGCGCCGCCCACGATGTCGATTGCTCGGCGACGCGGCGCCGTTGCGCCCGCCCCGGCGATGCCGCCCTTGCCGCCGGAGCGGCTCCGGCCGGCGGGGGTGAGGGGCTCCCACCTATCGAGAGGGGCCTCCCCCCTCGGCCTCTTCCTCTTCGTCATCCCCCCAAGGACGAGTACTCCTCGGTCCCCGGGGAGGAGAGCCCCCCGCTCTTCGCGCCGACGGTACTCCGCGTTCCGCCGCTCACGGCGCTCGTTGCGCCGCCTCGCGCGCTCCCTCCCGCACGCCGCCCGCTCCTCGCTCCCGCTCGCCGCGCCGCCCGACCAAGCGCGCGGGGAGTCGGGGGTGGGCGGAACGGACTTGGAAGCGGTAAAGCTCACCAGCTGCATACAGGAACACCAAGGACGCGTCAGGAGGCAGAAGCAACACCAAGAACTAAAACAAAATCAAGAATCACACTCACCAATGGGCCGGTGGGGAGCATCTCGAGGTCCCACGGGGGTCCGGTCCCGGCGCATCGGCATCCGGGTGTCGACGGCGTTCCGCGCCGGGTGAGCGCATACGCCCGCTCGAGGGGGTCGGGAGCATCCGCGACCTCGCCAGATCGACGGGGTTGGCCGCCTCCGTCATCTCGAAGATGCAGAGCGGCCTCTCCATCAGAGGCACGATCCGCGGGTGATGGAGGAAGGCGAGGACGCCCAATGCGGTCAGCCCCTGCGCCGCCAGGCTCTTCAGGGCGACCGGGACCGAGTCTTGCCGCCTCCCGTCTTTGGGCCGTGGACACCCCGTAGCCCCAAGAGCCGGGCTTCTCCTTGAACACCCGACCGGTGTACGGGGGGAGGCCGGGCTCAGCGTTGCGCAAGTAGAACCATCCCCGCTCCCAGCCGGCGTTGTTCGTCGTCATGGTGCAGGGGATGTAGTCGTCCTTGAGCGCCCCCGCGGGGCAGCGACATCCCGCCGGCGCGCACCGCTCGGCGGGTCCTCGGCTTTCCGTCGTGGGCTGCGTGAAGAGCTCCGCCGGAAGAGGTGTACCCGAGCTCCCAATTGGCGGGATCCCCCGGGTACCCCTCACGGACGCCCACAAACGTGGCCGCTGCGAGATCGCGTTGGGCGCGAAGTTGTGCGGCTCTACGCCGTAGTAGTAGCACAACGCCCGCATGAAGCGGCTCGCGGGCGCGTTGAAGCCCCGCTCGTGGAAGCGGACGAAGGCGACTACGTAACCCTCCGGCGGATTGGGCGCGTGATCCGCCGCCGGCGGCACTATCCACTCCGCCGGGGCGGCCATCCTCGTTCGCCGACGGTGGCTCCGCAACGACCGGCTCACCAAGGGCCGGCGGGGTCACCGTCGACCGCTCCCGGGCATATGGGTCAAGGATCGTGAGGGGCGGAAGCGGCGCCATGGGAAGAAGGCAAAGGAATGCGAGAGCGGAGGACGAGAAACGGAAGATGAGCTCTAATGGCGACACCGCACGGTGGCAAAGGCGAGGCGAAGACGAAGGCGCAGGGGGCTGAAATGGTAAGGCGCTAAGGTAAAAAACCGTCGCCTCCCCCCTCCCCCTTAGATTTATAAGCCGCGGGCGAGCTCTCGGGGCGGATGTCCCGCGCGCGTTAACTTGCGGGGAATCTTCTCCTCACGCCGACGAACGGGCCCCACCACGACCGCGGCGGCCACATCACCGCGGACGGGCCATCATCACGGCGGAGACCTGCGAGGGACCGAGGCGAGCGGTCATGTCCGCCTGCCACGCCGCCCACTACGCGCGCGCGCGCGGCGCGCGCGCCTAAAAGGCACGCCCGCGCCGCAAAAACCGCAGCCCTCGGCCGCGAGGCATTTAATGACCCGGTCCCTTGCCAAGCAAGGAGAGCCCTCGAGCGGGGCGAACCCCCGACTCGAGACAAAGACGACCCTCGATGGGATATCGGCGTGAGAAGGCCGCCGGGGCACTCGCGGAAGTAAAGCGGGCACCGCGGGCACCCATGCCACGCAAAACCCTCGAGCGGCACGAGCCCTTGGCTCCGGACAAAGACGACCCTCGATGGGATATCGGCGTGAGAAGGCCGCCGGGGCCCCGCTTGAAGTAAAGTAGGCACGCGGGCACCCATGCCACGCAAAACCCTTGAGCGGCACGAGCCCTTGGCTCCGGACGATAACGGCCCTCGATGGGATATCGGCGTGAGAAGGCCGCCGGGGCACCGCGACGTAAAGCGGGCACCGCGGGCACCCATGCCACGCAAAACCCTCGAGCGGCACGAGCCCTTGGCTCCGGACGATATGACCCTCGATGGGGTATCGGCATGAGAAGGCCGCCGGGGCTCGCTTGAAGTAGCGGGCACCACGGGCAACCATGCCACGCAAAACCCTCGAGCGGCACGAGCCCCCGGCTCATGACGATTTCAGCCCTCGAAGGGACATCGGCGTGAGAAGGTCGCCGGGGGCTCGCTTGATGTAGAGCGGGCACCACGAGTACCCATGCCACGCAAAACCCTCGAGCGGCACGAGCCCCCGGCTCGAGACAATATCAATTCTCTAAAAAGGGCACATGCGTGAGAAGGTCGCCTTGCTTGAAGTAAAGCGAGGCACCGCGGGCACCCATGCCACGCCATGCTAACAACCGGCGCCTCGAGGGCCGGCTCGCCCCGCATCCCTCGACGGCCGCAAATGCAAAGACGGGGCCGTCCGGGCGCGGCCCCGCACGGCCCTGCGATCGGAGGTTCGAGCCGACCCTCGACGGGTTCGAACGGCGCCCCGGATCGCGAGTTAGGGACGACGAGGGCACACGCATTCGAGCCGTTTCCTCGAGCCCGTCGGCTCGAGGATGCCCCACATGTCGTGTTCGAGAGCCGGCGAGGGCGACTAGCGGGGGGATCCCACCGAGGGAGAGCTTCGCGCCCTCGGTCCCTATCGAACGGGACCGAGCCCCACCCTAGCAAACCCACGCAAGCGCTTCCATGGACGTGTCTCCGGACCACGCGGCCTACCCTTATCGAACGGGGCATGGGCGTCCACTTGAACCACCCGCTAGCGGCTCGACGAGGAATCCGCAATTCGCGACCCGCTCGATGGGAGTTGCGGAAACCTCACCCTCTCGTCCCGCGGAGGGACGGCGAGGGCGCGTTAAAAAACAAGTCGTAAAGCTGCGCCCGATCGCCTCGAACGGGCCCGAGCTCGGGGGCTTGACGCACGACTACACCTCCTTGAAATTGCACCCACCGGAGACGAGTGCCGGCGGCGCGTGCGCCACCGAGGCCGGGCGAGATATCGCCGATGCCGGTCGAAACATGCGCCGCGCCCTCTTACTAGTTCACGCGGTTAAACCCCCCTGCGGGAGCATCCACACTCTCGCCGGGGCTTCGAGGGCTAGACCCTCGGGTCCGCCCGACGCGGCCCCACGGAAAGCGTTCGCGGATCAAGGAGGGAATAACGTCCTATCGGTAGGTTCCGGCATGCGGGAGCCTCAATGGCAAACCCACGGATGCTCGGGGGCCTACTGTCGTGGACAGCCCTAGGGGTCCCCTTAAAACAACAGGGAAATCCTCACTTAAAATCCGCAACAAGGCCAAAACGCAATTTGCCTAACCCCGCAAGAAACGCCCACGCCACGGGGACCCCGACGGCATATCAAGGCGGCCCTCTTAGAGATCCCCTCGAGCGAGGCTCCGCCTCGCTCGAGGATGCGCGCCCCTCGGGCGGGCTCCGCCTCGTCCGAGGGGCCGCACTTCCCTCGAGCGGGCTCCGCCTCGCTCAAGGGCTCGCTCCCCCTCGAGCGGGTTCCGCCTCGCTCGAGGGTACGTCCCCACCCTCGACCGAGGTCCGCCACGCTCGAGGGTGCCCCTCACGCGTGCGCCGGCCCCCGTACACGGGCATTTAACGCCCGACACCGGCGGGACGGCGCCATCATGCGCCGGGGCTCGCGCCCCGGTGCCACCGCACCAACTCCCCGGGGAGGAGCCCATCCCCATCACCGTGGGGAGGGACGTGCGGCGCGGCGGTGTCGGTCCCGTGACACCGTGCGCCCGCTCCCGATGCGGCCGACGCGCCGAGCCCTCGAAAGGGGGCCGGCTTCACCCTCGATTCACTTTCTTGTGACCCTACGGGGGTTAGGTGGGAGGCGCTAGGTCGGTGGATCGCCATCCCCGCCACCGTAACGACATGGCCGCCGTCCCGCGCGTGCGAGCGCATGCCGGCGCCGTAGCAACAACCCCGACCGTGAAGCGCGTCGGGAAGGGACGCCGTTTTACCAACTCCCGTGCCCCGTACGGCCAACGTCGACACCTCCCTCGAGCCTATCAGAGGACATCACCGCCATCCGCTGCTCTCCTACCCTCGAACCGCCACTGTTCGGTACAAGATAGGCCATGATGACCAAATCACCGCAAGGATCGCCGGACGGCCGCCCACTCTCCAACATAGCACGTCGTGCTTCCCCACGTAGCTAGATAGCGCGGCGCGCATGTAATCCACCTCCCCCTTGATCTATAAAAGGGGGGCGAACCCCCAGCCGCGGGGAGAGGGAGAGAAAAAAAGACGGACCCGAAGCATACGAGACAGTAACGCACCGCACACCACGTACTCATTCTCCAACCCCCCCCCCCCCCCCCCCCCACGATATCTTCATCCACCACACCGGGGACTTGGGAGCCACGCTTCCTCTCCCGCCTTGCTTGTAGCAGCCCCACTACGAGCACCCCGTGCTAAGTAATATAGTGCCTCGAGCACGCCTCTCGCCGGACGTACGGCCCCCTCGGCGGGAACCGGGATAAAAACTCGTGTCACCTCGTTACTTAGCATCGACCATTGAGGGATAGACCTCGGCGCTTTCTCGTGGTTAGTGTCGGGACCATATTCCGCACCGACACATAATGTATACCAATTTACCCGTGATCCCCCCGTCTACCCGCCGAGAAAAGGCCTAACCTACTAAATGGGACAGCCTGTGTTCATTTGGCTGGCTTTGTTTTTAGGATTGTGATCAAATGTACACAGGTCAGATTCACAGCAAAAGATGGCAAGAAATCAAGCCAATTATCATTATCATTATCTAGTATGGGGTGAGATGGATCCGCACAAAAACACAATTATCATTATCTAGTATGAAATTTTGATTACTATGAACTACTAACATTTTGTAATTGCAAAAGGAGTCACACGATTCCTGGAAAATCAAAGAGGGTAGGGCAAGGTGTACCTCACTTCTCTCTCGGAACGCTTGCATCCGACTAGGGCCTTCCTACCCCTACGGAGGGATCGACTTGGCGATGTGGGCCGTCGGACAACGACGACGAGGTGGCGGTGTCGTCCGTACCGCAGAACGACGAGTTGGGGTGCCGCCGACCATACCGGGAGGACGACGAGGTAGGTGCTTGTGGAACACTTGAACCGCCCGCGTGCATCGCGCTTCGCGTGGTGGAGTAGTGGCACCTCCGTACGCCGCCGCCGCCGCCCGAAAACCCTCGGTGCGGCCCCGCCGTCCGCCGACGCCGCTCTCCGGGATCCCCTCGATGCGGCCCCGCCCCGCCGTGGCGGCCGCTCGGCGGTGTTACGGCGTTGCGGCCCCCTCGTCCACGCCCGCCACCGGTCCGGGAAGGCTCGATGCGGCCACTCCGGCCGCCGTCGCCGCTTGCCGCAGGGAACCGCGATGCGGGGCATCTCGATGTGGACGCGACGGTCGAGGCGACGAGGGGGATGGTTGGGAGCAAAAGTGTATTGGGGGTGGGGGAGCCGAAAGTTATAGACGATTTGGGCCGGCATATCCTTGTTTTTATTACTCTCATCGGCCCATTTGACATTTTCACATCCTAGTCTCCGGTACCTTTAGTGCCACCCCCGTAAACCGAGAAGGTGGTATCCCAGCTTAAAAGGAGAGGCATGCCTGCGTTTTCGAACTCCGTATTACCATCATCAACTAATGCTTGCTACTTGCGCTATGGGGCTTAGTGGGCTGGCCGGTCCACTCGGGCTCCCGCTCGCCGGGCTTTACGCTCGGCCGGTTGAGCCTATTGTGGTCTGGCTTAGCCCACATCCCCATAGCACACAATTTTTTCATCTAAACAAATCCTCTCTTTTTTTCATGGCACATATGACATATAGTCTATACCATATTGTTAAAATTCAGATTTTTCATAATATAATTTATTTATTAAATCGCATTTTAAATTTCGCTACAACCCCATAGCAGATTTTTTTCATCAAAACAAATTTTGTGGCAATATGTACACAATATTCCTCCTTGAGGCTAGAAACGAAGCAGTAGCCTTCCTTGTTTTGCAACAACGCAAAGAGATATTTGCAACCCAAATAAGACGTTGCGTAAGGCCGTTCAAACGCAACCAACCCTAGTATGGTAGCCATAGCAAGTTTATATTGCAACACCCGAATTTCTAGTGCAACGCGAAATAGGGTAGCAATATTTCCTACCAAATGCAACACAATTTTGAATAATGGGTGCATTAGCGCCAACTTGTTGCAACATCGCAAAGATATATTTGCAACCAAAATTCTACGTTGCGACATACTTGTTCAAACGCAACCATCCCTAGTATGGTGGCTATAGCAACTTTCTGTTGCAACGCAAGGAATGCTAATGCAACACAAAATTGGGGTGGCATTATTTCCAACCAAATGCAACGGAAATCCTAAAAAAGGGTGCATTAGCGTCAACATGTTGCAACCGAACAAATAAATAATGCAACTCCAATTTTGTGTTGCAATAGACACACAAATTGCAACCAAATCACCGTTTCGGTGCAATAGTACCCCCTATTGCAACCGAAATAGTGGTGTTGCCTAAGGTATTTGTTGCAATAGGGGAAAACCTTGTAGTGCTAGCATGAAGTTTGTGTGTCTTTACCATTTTGATATGCTTTGATCATGTTTAGGACTTTGCTCATGAGAGGCAAGTTTTTCGCAAAATTGCCAAAATCCATCTTAGCTTCGTCCAATGGTTTTGAAACTTGGTGATCATGTAGTTGAGATCGATACGAAGCCGTAGAGTATCTAACTTGCTCATTTTGACATGTGTAGCATTCTCAATTGAATTTTGTCTATTTGAGAAGCTCTAGGTTGAAAGTTTTGCTTTTTTGGCTTGATTCATGCATTGCCAACAAGGGGGAGAAGTTTGAGCTTGAAATGGCTTACCGGACGCATTTTGAACGTTTTCGGGTGGTTTCGAGCCATTTCCGGCTCTCTGTTGTACACCGGTCTCGACCGGTGAAGAGCACCGGTCCGACCGGTGTGAGTGCCGGCTCTGTTCACATGTTGCACACCGGTCTGACCGGTGGTGTTGACCGGTCTGACCGGTCAGGGCTGTTTTGTTGCAGCTGCCCTTTTTCAAGTGGTGTCGTGCATGCATTCGTCCGGGGGAGGTGCATTGGTTCGGGGGAGCTTTCATGTGTGTCGGGGGAGCTCTTTGTGGTTGTTCGAGTTTTGATTCGGTGGTTTGTGCTCTTTGCTTGAGCTTTGCTTTGTCTCGGATGTGTCGAGCCGTTGCCCTTGCCTAAGGGGTCCGAGACTTGTCTTCTTCAAGTGATCTTGCTCTTTGCCTTTGTTTGGCTTTCGATCGCTTGTTGGAGTTTCTTTTTTGTTCGTTTCTTTTCTTTTTCTTTTCTCTCTTGTTACTTTCGTGTGGGTGTTGTCAATGCACTCATCAAGGGGGAGATTGAGGACCATGTGTGGTTCGAGGACCGGTGGATGGTCGCTTCCTTGTGTGATGAGTGATTGACAACGTTGTGTGGGCTGATTCTTGGCTAAGTATTGCGAGGTGCGGGTTGCGGCTTGACCGGGTGTTGGTGCGGGTGAAGAACAAGCGCGAAAGGTCGTTGCGGTGAGGCGTCCAGGTGTGGAGAAGGCAAGTAGGCTTCGTTCGAGGGACCCGGTGGCCGGCGGGGTCAAGTGCGGGCCGCATGGTGGCATGAACAAGCAAGATGAAGTCGTGGACGGTTTCTTGGTTGAGCCTCAAAACCAAGGTCGAGCCGGGACTACGTGGGAGCCAAGTCATGAGTGGAGATTGGCGGAGGCTACACCGAGTTCGCGGGGTTTCCGGTGGTTCACCGAGAAAATCACTTTGGGTTCCTTGGTTGATCCACAAAGCCAAGACCGAAGAACCGAAGACGGAGCCGCGGCACTGACCGGTTTGACCGGTGGGGACCGGTCTGACCGGTGTGCGACAACGCAGTCCGGATACTTCGAAGCGGAGGACACGCGTCGGGATCGCATGGCTTGCGTCGAGGCTACGCAGGGTGCGGTCGCCGGGCATCCGTCCGATGGTGAAGACATCAAGAATTCCAAATCCGCCCTTGAGGGGCTTGTATCCCTAGTTAGTAGAGAAGGGCGTTTTAGACATTCGGTTGCGTCCATATAACCCAAGAGGTGAGAGGATGGCAGCCAACTCTTGGAACCCTAGCTCATTAGTTTTCCTATTTTCCACCTATTTTCTTTAGGTTTTCTCTAGGACTAGCAAGAGAGCTTCATGGAGAGATCTTGTTGAGAGGGATGGATGATCGGGTGGCTTGCTAGACCTTGTACGAACCTTTGTTTCATGTATAGATGATTCGGCGTGGTTCCTCAAGGTTTGGATGTGTTTTCCCCGGTTGTTCTTGGTGGTGATTTTCGGAGCCCTCTCTCGGTGATTTCTTTGGGTTGTTTTCGGGACTTTTCTCTTGGGTATTTGATGGGGGAAATTTTTGGGAACCCTTCGTGGTTCTTTGGGCCGTGATTCCCCTCCCAAATCCGTGAGTAAAAGTGCTCGATTTTGGGGTTTCTTGAGTTCTTGGGTTGGAAGTGCTTTCGGCGGGATTTCTTCGATTCCTCCTTTTTGGACGAGATTTGGTGGGATTAAACTTGGCTATGGACTCCTCATGAGGTGTTCCTGATATCCCCAAAGTCTTGTTCAAGTCCGTGGAGTGATTCGGGAGATCGAGATTTGGATTTGGGGGAGTTGACCCGCGGGTGTTGTTCATCCCGAGCTGCCCAGGCTACACCGGTCTGACCGGTGCTCTTGACCGGTCTGACCGGTGCGAGCCCTTGTGGGATTTTGCTCGGGTGAACGTCTTGGTGTGTTCGTTGTTGTCCCGTGTTGGTGCTGTTTCAAGTTTGGGTCTGTTTGGTGGTCGTTTGGCCTGTTTGGTGCCTTGGGGGCTTTCAGGCTGCCATCGGTCTGACCGGTGCGTCTCACCGGTCTGACCGGTGTGGAGCCACTTAGTGGAATTTGCTCGGTTACACCGGCGGGGACCGGTCGACCGGTGGTGCTCACCGGTCGGCCGGTGTGGGTCTCGTAGACTTGAGGTTTGGTGTTCCGCCGCGTTCTCGGGTCGGAAGGTTGTGTGTTGGTTCCTAGGTCCAGTGGCACTCCAGTGGCTACGTGGGCTTGGCCAACTTGGGTAGTAAGTCGAAGACGTGTGTTGGAAGCCTTGTTCATCTTGTTGGAGTTTCTATCTCCTTCGAGAAGAATTTTTATCGGCTCCCATTCACTCCCCCCCCCCCTCTCGGTTCGCGGTATCGGTCGTTCACTATCCCAACTCACCCACCAGTGGACGGAGGTCATGATGATCGACGTGGACCGGAGGCAACCCTTCATCGACTACCTCGGCGAGCGAAGGTTCCCTCGACAAGAACTCGGCCGAGCAGCTCATCCGCCGTGCCAAGTCCTACGTCCTCGTCGGCCGACAAGCTTTACAAGCGGGGCGCATCTTCTCGGAGTACTCATGAAGTGCGTCCCCGTGCAAGAAGGCAAGGACATCTTGGAGGAGATCCACAAGGGCATCTGCGGCAACCATGCGTCCTCACGCACGCTAGTCGACAAGGCCTTCGGCGAGCTTTCTGCGGCCCACAGCTGCGGGCGACGCTAAAGAACTCGTCGAAGGTGCCAAGGATGCCGCATTTCGCCCAGCGACAACGCGTCCCCGGCCTACAAGCTAGTCACCATACCGCCAACCCGGCCCTTTGCCTGGCCGGGAGCTCGACATGATTGGGCCACCGCCAACCGCGCCGGTGGTTTCAACAGAGTACCGGTGGCCATCGACAAGTTCACCAAGTGGATCGAAGTCAAGCCGGTAACATGCCCCAAGGCTGACAGAGTACTCGACTTCCCGGATGAACTCGTTCACCGCTACGGACTACCCCACCGCATTATCACGGATCCGGGTTCCAACTTCAACAACCACCGCCTCGGGAGTACCGCGAGAACGGCGGGATCGACGTCCGATACGTCTCAGTTGCCCATCCTCGGGCCAACGGACAAGTCGAGCGCGCCAACGGGATGGTACTCGACGCTCTCCAGAAGCGGCTACACGACGCCGCTAACTCTAAAGGAGGCAAATGGATCAAGGAACTACCCAACGCACTCGGGGGCTACAGACTCAGCCATCCAAGCCAACGGGGCAATCTCCTTACTTCCCCGGTCTACGGCTCCGAAGCAATCCTCCCTGCCGACGTCATATGGAACTTGCCGGCGGTGGAGCATTACGACAAAGGCGTCTCTCGAAGACGACGGACGAGTCGACATCGACGGCCTCGAAGAAGCTCGGCTGCGCCGCCTCGTCCAATCGGCAAGGTACCTAGAGGGTATCCGACGCTAGCACGATCGCAACATCAAGGAACGCTCCTTCAACGTTGGTGATCTCGTCCTCCGTCGCATCCAGAACACGGAAGGACTACACAAGCTCAGCTCCCCCGGGAAAGGCCCTTCAACGTGGCAAAGGTGACCGGGCGGGCTCCTACCGCCTCCAGACACTTGAAGGCGAAGACATCAACAACTCGTGGAACGTCGACCAGCTCTGTCGATTCTACGCCTAGTCTACACGACTACTCCGGGGTTCAAGTCTACACGACTACATCAACACCCCTCCGCCGTAAGCGGCCTCCGGGTCCCGGCTCCAGTCTCCGGACTACTCCTCTCCAGGATCCAGCCCGCGCGGCTACCTACGGATCCTGGGCTGCGACGAGCGACAAAGGACTCTAGCAGCGGTCTACTAAGAGACCACACTCTAAGATCCAGCCTACACGGCTACCTACGGATCTACTGCTGTAAGCGGCTACTCGCCCTAGCACCACTCAGCTGTAAGCGGCCTCCGGGTCCAGGCGACTACTCTGTAACTACGGCCCTGGCCATCCAGGTGTACTTCTTCAGTAATAAAGTTTGATCGTTCATCAACTTCTTTACTGCCTACTTCCCTCAACGGGATTACTGTCGAGTACGACTACTCGCATCCACTCCACGATGGGGCTCCGCACTCTGAGATCGCGACTATGAGTACTCATTGCTGGGAAATTTTCTTTCATTAATACTTAAGCAATTACATCACAATTGTTTTTGTACAACTTGGCTACTAGCTAACTATTACAGGGCTACTGGAGATTGAGCTTATCAGCTACTTGCTCCGCGATGGGAGCCATATGCTCCAGCAGCTCCGCGTCGCTCATCGGTGCAGTTGGCGGCTACCCCGCCAGCGACTACTTCCACTGGGGCCTTCGGGAAGTAGGACTTCATGAAGGCCAAGACCTGCTTCGGGATCAACCTCGCCATGTGCTTCACATATGCCGCCAGTCGGCTGGGGGCTTCCCTGAGGCGATCCACGAGTGGAGCGATCTTGGGGCCGCCCGGATGAGGAACCAAGAGCCTCGCGATCGGCAGCGCGGCTTCTTCAAGATCCTTCAGCTGGGCCCGCAGCACCTCGCAATCTTCATTCAACTTCTGCAATGATTTGTAGCAGTTGACGAGATCGCGGTCGATGCAATCCGAAGCTCCATGTGCTTCTCGCACTCGAAGGCAAGTTCTTTGTAGTCGAGCTCGAGTACCTGGCGGGCTTCCTGCTCCCGGTAGAAGAGGTTCTTCATGCTTATCTCCGAGGACTTCAACTGCTCCACCTGGCCCTCAAGCTCTGCAACACAACAATGTGCAGCGGGTCAGACTACCTCTCGACCTCCAACAACTACCCGACAAGTTCAGCGGCGTACCTTTGTTCTTGTTGCAGAGGCTCTTGTTCTTCCGCACCAAGTCATCGCCCTTTGCCTCGCATCTCCCGGATGCCATTGTGATATTTGGCAAAGGCGGCGTCGAGCTTGGACCGCATGGCGGCCGCGTGCTTCCGCGACTTCAAAAGTCGCTCTTCCGGTGCTTCGGCCGAGCACCACGTCACCAAAGCCTTGCGGCATGTTGGACTTCTCGCGGGACCTCTCCGCAACGTCCTGCATAGACAACTCATGTCACATGAGTACTCAACGACAGAGGATTGGCTACTCAGAAGCTAAGGCTACTTACCTTCATCCACTGCTCAGCCTGGCGGACCGCCTCCAGGTGCCTGGCCACCGTTGCCGGGTCGACCAGATCGTCCGCGAGCAGCTCTATCCCGCCACGACTACTCGCGGCGGCTTCCGTCATCGGCGCAGAGCGGATGGGCTCTGCGTCTTGGATCTCCGGAGAGCGGATAGCCACCTCCAGAGCGACCTCTGGCGACGTGGTGACCCCCTCTCCTCCGGCCGCCACGGCGGCTTCCTCGACGACTTCCTCCATGGGCTCGGGGGCTCCTCCGACGAGCCTCCGCACTTCCGGCGTCGACTTCTGCATTGGTACCCCCACGGGGGATGTCACTCCCCTTCGGCCTCAGCACCTGTCAAGGAGAAGACAAGTGTATCAGCGATTACGACTACTCCTCGAGGAGCTCTACAGCTCCAGAAGAGTACTTACCTTCGACCACGCTGGCCTCCAGCAACGGCGCTTCGGTAGCCGACGGCTCGGGCACCGCCTGGGGAGCAGGAGCGGACTCCTCGGCGAGCGGCGTGACCTCTTCCGCCACCGTCGTAGAGGGTTCATCCCTCTCCCAAGACAGATCTGTCGATTTCCTGCAGAAGCACACACAATTGGTCGTCAGTCAACCTCGACTACTACAACAAGTACTACTCGAGGAGAAGCAGTACTTACAAGCTGGACCGGACTATCGTCACGGCCGGGCACCGAGGATGCGGCAATGTCTACCGGTCCACCCTCGGCGGGCGCCTCTTCCCGCGCCTCTGCGCGCCGCCGCCTCCTCTCGCCGCAACGGCGGCCGGTGCGGTGCCCTCCTGCGCTCCCCGTAGCCACCACCTCTTCAACGGCGGCGGCGGCTACGGGCTCCGTGCTCCCCCGAGGAGCGGGGGGCTAGCGCTCCAACCGCGCCAAGAGCTCCTCGACGGTGGGGGGCCCGGACTGCGACTTCCAGCAGGCTCCCCCACTGTGTTCCACTCGCCTTCGTTGCCCTCCTCGACGGGCTCCGTTGGCGGCACCTCCTGCATCCAAGGAAGACTACTCATCAACAAGCGTACTCGCTTGACGGGTACTTGACTACACAAGTCAAGACTTCTAACCTCTTGAGGTGTGGTCCCCGTGACCTTCAGCTTCTTCGTCACCCGCTTGCGGGCGGGTTTGCGCGGCTTCTGTGGCGGCACGGCCCGGACTAGCCTCCGGAGCTAGTCGGCGGGTCTTGCACAAGAGGTACATGAGGCAAGCACCGGCGGCTAAACCTCGACCGCGGTCCGAAAGTGGTCCCGCAACGTCTCTTCGTCGTCGTCGTCGTCGAGGCGTCCTCCACGATGACGGTGTCATCGCCTTCACCGACTTCTCGCCGCTCCTTGGCTTTGGCTTTCCCTTCCTTCGGGATCTCGATTCCATGAGGGGGCGGCATGTCCTTGAAGATCCACGTCGGCCTCTCCACAATGTCGTCATCGTCGACTTCACCTCCAGCATCCGAGACGTATCATCGTTGCGGTGTACTCGAAACCCAAGGTGTCGCGGGCCATCAACGGCCGCACCATCTCGCTTCATGAAACCGAAGGCCACGTGCTCGGCCCTCGGTCCGGCTTCTCGAGTACCTTGATGCGTGCCGGCGGCTCGGGGAGCCGGATCCCCCTCTCGCATTGTGGGCTCCGTGTTCCACCGGTCGCGGTGCTCGGGCCGCCTCCCACTCGGCTTCGGCGGGCGGGGTGGTGGTTCGTGATGTAGAACCACCTCGCCTTCCAATCGGCGTTGGAATCAATGAGCTTGTATGCCGTGTGCGCTCGGCGGCGTCTTCTCTCATCCGGATGCCGCCCCTCCGACTACTCGTGGATCATTGGCGCTCGGCCGTGGCTTCACCCGGAAGAATTTTCGGAAGAGGATCCGGTGCGGCTTGATCCCAAGAAATGCTTCACAAAAATGGACAAAGACCGCGGTATGGAAAATGTCGTTAGGGTTCGGATTGAGGTACTCAACTCGTAGTACCCGAGGAGGCCCTTGAAGAAATCACTAGCGGAAGCGCGAGTCCATGCTCCACGAAACGCGAGAACATCGGGATCTCGTCTTGACCTTCTCCATTGGGTATGGATCTCCGGCGGCGGCCCTCCACATATCCACCTCCTTCTCCCGGATAAATCCGCCGTTGAGAAGGGCCAACGGATCCTCGGTCTTCACCTTTGACTTTTTCCACTCGCGGCTTGGATGCGCCCGCGGTGGAGACATCGGCGGTGCCGCCCCGGTGGCGGCCCGCGGCCGCCTCGTCACGGCCCCTCTTCTTCCCGGCGACCTTCGCAGACTTGGACGGTGAAGGCTTCATTCTCCAAGTACGGGGCGTCTTCACGCGCATCCGCTCGGGGGCTACTCCGGAAGCTGCGGGTGGCGGCGCACTTGGATCTACTGCGGCGGCGGCGTGCGCCGAAAGTGGATCTACCTCGGATCGAATCGAAATGACTACGGCACGGATGGGTGAAAACCCCTAAGGGTTTTGGCTTCTATTTATAAGTCATCCCGGCTCCGCAACGGCGGGCCGGATAAGTCCACGCTCGGCCGACTCGGTGGCTAAAGCGCGGCTCTTCGCATTCTACTACTCGACGCGCCTCACCTCGGGGGCTCGGCTACTTCTACTCGACTACCCGGGAAGCGACAAGTCTCGGGAGCATCTCGGGACACATTCTTCAAGATGACCCTTCAATTCGAGAGGAAGTACTCGACTCAAGGCTCGGGGGCTCGTGCCACGTGTCCTTCGGTTTTTTCTCTCCGGATTTTTCGGGATTTTCTTGCGAAGACTTCGGATGGACCCTCGGCCCGAGTCTACAACTCAACCTAAGGCTCGGGGGGCTGCTCCATATGGAGTGCGATTTTGCAATCGCACCTCCATATTGGCTCCCGGCTTCAAGACTACGCGGGCGTTTTTGAAGACCTTCGAAGGCGGCACTCAAGGACGCTTGGGACTACTCGAGAAGACTTTAAGATTGCTCAAACATCGGTTGGAGTACATTCCCGGCCTCGAGATGCTTCGGCTAATCTTGAGGGCTTTTGACTTGTAGTACTTGGGGACGCTTGAGGACTACTCGTTAAGGCCGTCAAGACTACTTGAAGCTATCCTTATCGACTACAAAGTACTCGGGGGCTTGTCGTATGGACCTCCCTAGGCCCACTACCTCGGTGGGTATCAGGACCGACTACTCGGTAGGCCCCTGGGACTACCTGGCTTGCGCTACACGGCACCTGAAGGCGTGGAGCACAAGGACTACGGAGGAGAAGTACTCGGTTAGAAAGCCGTACATGTCTCCGCACCGTATGGAAGACCCCTAGACGTACCCGACTAGTACTCTCTCCCTACTCCGACTTGTAACCCCGCCTCCCGGACTATATAAGGCGAGGCGGGGACCGATCTCTAGGATCATCTCAACACAACACATCTCATACAACCCACGGCGCACTATTGCACCATCTTGTAATCGTGCCCAATCAATCCCGAGCTACACAAAGATACGGGACGTAGGGTATTACGCACCTCGCGGGCCGAACTTGTCTAAATTGTGTGCCACGTGTCTCTTCCTTCGAGTTACCGATCTCGGCGAGGCCACATTCATCTACTTCGGGTACTCCCCTTAGTAGGTTGCCGGTCTAAAACACCGACATAGGCACAATACGCATTTCGAATAGCTTTCGACGATGATGGTTGACGTCTTTGGCCCGGTGTGGATAAATATTTTGAAGGAGAATCAAGTGTTGCTATCACCGGCCAACCGGTTCGTCAAGATACAAGTATTCAACCGCCTCCACATAGCATGAGTGGTCAGCCAACTCAACACGTGGATAGCCAACCGGTTCGGCCAAATCCTCGTCGAGCAATACCCAATCCACATACATATGGAGAGATGGCGTTTGGCACTCCTAGAGTTCAACTTTGATTCTACTTACACAATAGCCCCAGCAAATAACAGGTTGCAGAAGAACATGTACGGTACCGGGTATTCGGAGATCATAGATTACGGTCTTGTTGATGCTCTCCCGAATCCTGGATATGGTGGTGCTACGGGGATGCTTGTTGGAGGATGCGGGAATCAAGACGTCAATATTGATCTCCCGATGCGGAGAATGACCGATGTGCTTCGAATCAATTCGGTCTAAAGCCTAAAAACCAAGGGCACGTGTATACACCTCCTTTCCCGTAATGGTATAACGGGGTGGCCTTACCGAATAGGGTGAAAGTTCCCGCAAATCTCACAAAGTTTTTCGGGCAAGATGATACAAGTACCGTAGAACACATAGCCCGATACTTAATGCGGCTTGGGGAAGCTTCGCCGATGAGGCGTTCGGGATCGGATATTTCCCTTTATCACCGACGGGCCCGTCCTTTACATGGTTCACTTCTTTGCCCGCTCACTCAATCTGCTCCTGGAAAGATTTGGAACGAAGTTTCATGCCCATTATTTCATTGGCGGTAATGAGAAAAAAACTAATTGATCTAACTACTCTAAGGCGGAGGAACAATGAAACACCAATGGAGTTCCTCGGGAGGTTCGGAGATACCAAAAGCATGTGTTTCTCTTTGAACCTACCGGATGATCAATTGGCTGGTATGGGCAGTAGCGAGGGATGTTGCCGGCTATTCGAAAAAAGCTATTCGGCATGGAGTTCGATAATCTTGGCCAATTGTCGCACGGACGTCATTGATGAGCAACCAAGCTTATGGCTTCAAGAAAGATTCCGGGTTCGCCAAACACGGTGATGTGGGCGACATTTATAATCAATTCCTCGAAAGGGCGGATCGGGGAGAGGAATATGATGATGAAGAGGAAATAGCTGCAACTGAAATAGTGTGGGGGCAAAGAGCCATTAACAGTGAATCAAAGGTGGGTCAAGCAAGCCAAAGGCACCTATGATTTTGATGTGACCAAGGCTGATAAACTCTTTGAGTTCCTCGTGAAGTAAGGTCGAATCAAGTTGCTAGAAGGGCATTCTATGCTTGACCTCATGGAGTGAAGGAAAAGAGATACTTGTGGGTTTCATGATAGAAATTTTCACTCCATCAATGAATGCGGGGTTTTTCGGGATGAGAATTCAAAAGGCTATCCAAGAAGGTCATCTAAAATTTGATAATAAGATGAAATTAGATGGCAACCATTTTTGTCGAACATGATTGGGTGCTCGGTCGGCATGGTGACTGCCGAGGGAGAAAGGAAAAGTGAAGGTTTTGACTTCGGCGAGGGCGAAGCAGGATGGATCAGTTGACCCTGCTCGACAAGTAACATTTGAACAAGTCCACAAGGAAGTGCCTCGCATCCCGAAAAGTCAAATTGAAGTGGGCGAATCCTCCAAACCCGAGGGTGACGTCGCGTATTCTCCTCAACAAGTGGCGGCGTCGGCAAGAAAAAAGAATGTTACCGAAAACACAAGTACGAGGAGGAGAAGCGAAGATACGAAGAAGAAATGCGCGGAAAGAACGGGAAGAATATGCGCGAGAGCAAGAACGTGCGCATTGGGGATGTGCTTTCTTCGAGGCATTGCCGGAACTAAGGTTTGAAGCTCCCCATAATGAACAATTGTCCCGAATGCAATGACAAATATACGAGTACGGTCGGGATATCGTCAATCGCCGATCCGTCCATGAAAGAATTGGAAGAATACATCTTAGTGACGGTCGGCGCATAAAAATAAATGAAATTAATGATCAACCAAGGAAAAGATATGTTGATCACGGATAGGTTGATCATGAAGAAGAAGAAGATCGTGAGTATGTCTTGCGAAAGGACGGTGGTGCCCGCATGGTTTGAGGAGAAGCCAAAGAGAAGGGTTCGGCATTTGAGGAATCAAGAGCCGAAACATGCGAGGAATCAAGAGGAAACAAGTGTGGTGACCAAAAGACAAGCCCGATGGATCCGGTCGTTCGGCTCCTATGTGCATGGTATGCTTCTTTCCGAATGAATTCATGGCTCCAACTAATCGGATTGTGTAGGAAGAAGTGTCGCCGGTATTGATGAGGCCGAGCAATTTGGGCCGATGGCACGCTTAGTGTTGGCCAAGCAAGCTACTTTAGACAAGCCGACCATGAATCGGCACATGAGACCGCTATACTTAAGAGGATACGTCAATGGGAAGCCATTGACGAAGATGTTTGTTGATGGTGGAGCCGCCGTCAATGTGATGTCGTACACTACGTTCGGGAAGCTTGGCATGGGCCCCGGAGATTTGACGCCAACAATTATAGTCTTGAATGATTTTGCTTTGGAAACCCTTCGGACACCAAGGGCTCGTACATGTGGATCCGATGATCGGGTCTAAGACTTTGCTTACAACCTTCTTTGTCATTGAGGGCAAGGGGGCATACAAACTTGTCGCTTGGACAGGACTAGATTCATGCAAATTGTTGCATTCCATCTACTATGCATCAACAACTTGTTCAATGGGAGGATGATGATGTGGAAGTTGTCCAAGCGAGATGACTCGGTAAGCGTGGCTAACGTGGAACCGGCCTTTTGGGAGTATCAAGGTATAGATTGCTTCTCGGGCAAGGACTCGGGGTGAAGGTCCTATTGAACCGGTCGGCAAATTGATCAACAATGATTCAAGCGGTCGGCTCTTATAGCAATTTTTAATGGAGAATCCAATTTATGGAACCGATGGAAAGTTAGGACGTGGATTTATGTCGGTCGACAAACCGGAAGAAATAGACATTGGAGATGGTGACAAGCCAAGGCCGACATTTATCGGTGCTAACTTGGGTTCAAGTTTCGAGAGAGGGGTTGATCAAGCTATTAAAAGAATACAAAGATTGCTTCGCTTGGGATTATTCGGAGATGCCTGGTTTAGATCGTTCCATTGTTGAGCATCGAGTTGCTAATCAAGCCTGGTTTTAGACCTTACAAGCAACCTCCTCGAAAAATCTACAAGGATGAAGTATTGGCCAATGTGAAGAAAGAAGTTGAGAGATTAATCTAAGCAAATTTCATTCAGCCATGCGGATACGCGGAGTGGATCTCTAATATTGTTCATGTTTACAAGAAAAACGGGAAGATGAGGGTTTGCATAGACTTTAGAGATCTAAACGAGCTACACCTATGGATGGATATCCAATGCCCGTTGCCGACTTGTTGGTTGATGCCACCGCCGGACATAAGGTTATTAGCTTCATGGATGGCAATGCGGGTATGATCAAATTTTTATGGCAATAGAAGATATATCAAAGACAGCCTTCAGATGTCCTGGACATATAGGCCTATTTGAGTGGATTGTCATAACATTTGGGTTGAAAAATGCCGGTGCAACTTATCAAAGAGCCATGAATTATATTTTTCATGAGTTGATCAGCAAAATTGTTGATATATACATTGATGATGTTGTGATCAAGTCTTTGGATCATGAATCACATTTGGATGATGTGAGGAAAACTCTAGAGTGCACTAGAAAGCATGGGCCTAAGATGAACCCGAACAAGTGTGCCTTTGATGTTTCAAATTTGGAGAGTTCCTGGGATTTTTGGTACATGAAGGAGGAATAGAAGCTGGCTATTGATGAAGTTATTCCTCCAACCAATCTTAAGGAATTGCAATCATTGCTTGGCAAGATCAATTTTGTGAGAAGATTCATATCCAATTTATCACAAAAGGTGTTGCCTTTCTCTCCACTGTTAAGACTCAAGAAGGATCAGAAGTTTGTGTGGGGTGACGAACAACAAAAGGTTTTCGATGAGATTAAGGAATAACCGAAGGAACCACCGGTATTGGTACCTCCACAATTGAACAAGCCTTTTAAGTTGTACGTGGAGGCCGATACCCAAACCATTGGATCGGCCGTCATACAAGAATTTTAGGGAAAGGAAAGAGTAGTTGCATACCTTAGCCGAAAATTGCTTGATCACGAAACAAGATATTCGGCTGCGGAGAAGCTTTGCTTGTGTGTTTATTACTCATGTACAATGTTTCGGCACTGTTTGTTGAATGCCGAATGCGTTGTATATTCAAAATTTGATGTAATTAAAAACATGTTGTCTATGCCAATTTTGAATGGAAGGATTGGCAAGTGGATTTTAGCTTTGTCCGAGTTTGAATTGAAGTTCGAATCGGTAAAAGATGTTAAAGGACAGATTATGGCTGATTTCATTACTGAACATCGTGATCCATAATTAATTGGCTTGAGATTACCCCTTGGGCTTTGTTCTTTGATGGATCCTCATGTGGCAAAGGTGGTGGAGTAGGAATTTTATTGATTTCACCCAGAGGAGAGATGTTTGAATTCGCTATCCCTATTCAACCTACTGTCACAAATAATCAAGCTGAATATGAAGCATTACTTAGAGGGCTTCAATATTTGAAAGAAGCAAAGGCTATTTCAGTTGAAATTTATGGAGATTCAGAGCTGGTTATAAAACAATTGAATGGCCAATATGAGTGTAGAAATGATATCCTGAGGAATTACTACGAGGAGTGCAAGGAAATCTTGAGAAGTTTTCAGTTGGTGATTCTACAACATATTCCTAAGGAACACAATGAGGAAGCAAACAGGTTGGCTCAAAGTGCTTCGGGTTATAGAGAGAATCAGGAAGTGTTTGCCAGTGATATATGTTCTTTCAGGAGTGACCTAACAGAAAATGATTGGAGAAAAGAAATTGTTGATTATTTGGAAAATCCATCCCGAAGGGTCTCTAGGAAGCTCAGGTATAAAGCTATAAAGTTTGTTCTTCTTGATGGACGTTTGTATTACAAGTCATTAGATGGAGTGTTGCTACAATGCTTGGGTCAAGAAGAAGCAAAGAGGATGATGAGTGAAGTGCATGATGGGCTGTGTGGAGCACATCAGTCGGCTTACCGAATGAAATGGGTTATCGAGCAACCTGAATGTTATTGGCCGACGATCTTTGGAAGATTGCTTTTAATATTACAAAGGGTGTCAAGATTGTCAAAAATTTGGAAATATCCAGAGAGTTCCAGCATCAGCTTTGAATCCTATTATCAAGCTATGGCCATTCTGAGGATGGGGTATAGATTTGATTGGCCAAATAAATCCTCCATCTAGCAAGGGGCATAAGTTTGTGCTTTTGGCAATAGATTATTTTACTAAATGGGTTGAGGCAATTCCATTGAAGAAAGTAACGTCGAAAAACACGGTTGAGTCCGTCAAAGAGCACATCATCTATAGATTTGGAATTCCTCAAACAATTACAACTGATCAAGGAATTCGGTTTACATCTTCGCAGTTCGTAGAGTTTGCTGAAAGTATGGGAATCAAATTGTTAAATTCTTCTCCTTATTATGCCCAAGCTAATGGTCAGGCGGACGCTTCTAACAAGATCATGATCAAAATTATACAAAAGAAGATTGATCAGAAGCCAAAAAGGTGGCATTCGGTACTCAATGAAGCCTTGTGGGCTTACCGAATGGCTCCTCATGGAGCTACAAAAACGTCTCCTTATGAGTTGGTTTACGGGCATCATGCTTTGTCTTGCCATGGGAGATGCAATCGAGTCAAGGAGAGTAGTTTTGCAAAAGGATTTAAGTTCCAAGGATTACAATGACTTAATGATGAATGAGTTAGAGGATTTACATATGATTCGTCTTAGGGCCTTGGAAAATATTGAGAAAAACAAGATGCGAGTTGCTAAGTACTATAACAAGAAAGTAAAGGTCAAGCAATTTGCAAAAGGAGATTTGGTTTGGAAAGCATTATTGCTGATTGGAACTAAGTACGAGTACGTTCGAGCAAATGGTCCCCGAATTGGGAAGGACCTTTTCGGGTGGTTAGGTGCATGCTTGGAAATGCGTACATCTTGAAAACTTTACTAGGAGAAGAGTTCACTCGCTGCTATAAACGGGAGATACTTGACGAAATATTATCCTAGTATTGAAATTGATCGTTGATTACAAGCATCAAGATTACAAGCATCAAGAACACGGAAACAAACTTGCATTCGGGAAAGAAGCCGCCTTCGAACAAGAAATCCCGACAAAGGGAAAATGGCCAATACTAAAGTGTATTGCCCTTAACACGGAATTATTTTGCATTACAAATGTCCTTGCGGGTTTCTTCACCGACAACACGGATGCCTAAGATTACAAAGAGAAGCTCACGCAGGGAGCAGGGTGCCCGGAGGAAGAAGCGAAAGTATGCTTCATTTCTTTGGTTCTGCATTTTTCCTCTTCAGTTCTTCCCTCTTCGGCTACTCCAGGGACCATCGTAACGGCAACATAGAAGCTTCGGGGATTGCCGTGATCTTCGACTTCCATCGGTCGTCCCGGGAGGCCTTCGAGTTGTTATACGTGTCGACACATCGAAGAAGGGGAACGAATTCTCGTTGGACATGGGATCCGAACTTAAGCATGAGAATCAAATAAGGATGAGGATCTTACCCCCAACCAATGCCTGCAAGCTCATGCGACGTTCGCGTTCGGCACTGCAGCGGGCGGTGATGTCCCGCAGGTCGTGTTCTAGATGCCGGATGCAACGGCGCAGTTGGTGGTTGGTCCTCTGTTCCGGCGTGGCGTCTTCTTCTTCAGCAGAGGAGTCGGAAAGGATGTACTCAGGAACTTCTTCAGTACCAAAGATTTCCTCTGGTAGCAAGTCGAGGCTGAAATCAAAGGAAGGTGAATCATGAGATTGCAATCAAGAACAAGAGAAAGGGTTGAGAAGAAAAGATTACTCTCGAATGGTTCGCTTCTTTGGTGGGAAGCTGTTCTCCTCGACTGGCTATTTCCCCCTGTCCGCCATGGCCTTGGGGGTTTTTCTCTAGAGGAGGAGGACGAGAGGACGTGAAATGATAGAAGTGTATGCGAATGGATTTGCGAGCACTAGGGGGGCTATTTTATTAGCCGTGAGAGCGCATCGGGAGTGATGACCGGGCGGCGTGCACTAACGGGAATACCAAACGGCGGGGGTTTCTCCCCGAATGTGAAGGGTTTTTTCATTGAACAGTGTTCATAGCTCCCGAATAAGGATTTTCTACGGATTTGTGCTAAGGGGCAAGAGTTTGTGCGTATTCGGCTAGAGTAAAAGTTCCCGAATGCGTTGAAAACGGTGAAGGTTCGCATGCAAAAATCAAAGGAAATCATCACAAGACAAATACAAAAGATAAAATTTCATATTTTTTGCCGAAATTCCAGCATCCCCGCAGTACAAACTAGTCAAACGGCACCGTTCAAGACAAACCGGGGTGAATGGAATCGGCAATGGCATCGCCGTGGCCGTCGAGGCGCTCCGGGGTGACCTCGATGTCGTCGACGTCCTCCGGTGTGCCACCACGTGGCCGCGTGGCCGCGCGAGTAGTCGACGCTAGTGTGCGTCGCCATGGAGGCCGGGCCCAAGGTGGTGCCCGAGGAGGACACCGTGAAGGGCCACCGCGCCAAGGCAAGCTTCGGTGTGTCTCCGGAGCGTTCACCTTGTCCGCCCGCTTCTTCACTAGCGCCTTCGGCCCGCCTTGAGCTCGGCGTCGCGATCGCAAAGAATCATAGAGCAATGGCGGTTAGTTCAAAGTTAAGTTGAGATTAAGCAGTCACAAGATTCACCATCAATGGCCTCCAGCAGCTGCTTGCGCTGGTGCTCCCACTCGAGCTCGGCGATCCCGGCCTTTTTGGAGATGATCTCCAACTCGTGCCGGGTTTCATCGCGTTCCGCCTTGAACCTGCGGGCGGCACGATCATCGTAGCGCAAGCTGGAAGAGTGGGAGCGGCCAGACAATCCCGAGGAATCGCCCGCCATGGCCGGAGTTGTGGCCGGTGCGGGGGCCGGGTTCCACCGGATGAGCCCGAAAGCATTAACAGGATCGTCGAAACAAAAAGGGATCTAAAGAGAGCCGTGAAGAAACCAATGATCACCACCTCCGGCGAGCGCCAGCGCGGCTCCCTTCGGCCTCGTCGCTGGCCCGGCGCCTGTTGCTGCTGCCTGCCATGAAGCTTTTGGGAATACTAATACCGAAGAGGGAAAGCTTAGATTGGCAAAGGCTTGGAAAGCGAGAGGACTTGGTGAAAGGCTAGGGGCACCCGAGGTTCTTATTTATGGAGTCGGCAAAGAGATCGTGGCCGGAGATCGTGGCGCATATCCCAAGAAATTTGGGAAATGGAGAGACTCCTTTAACCGAACCGACTTCGGTCGTTTGGGATTCAAGCCGAGTCATATTTGGTTTGATCGGTTGAAATCCGCCGTGTTGCGGTCCGTGTTGCTTTTCGGGTCGACACTATTTGGCCGCAGTTGCCGAATGGATCATCCGAAGGTTGCTAGTCAAAATAAGGCAAGACAAATATTGGAAAGTAAAGACCGATGGTGAGCAAAATTACAGGGATGATGAAGCATTCGGCTACAAATTGTTTGTTACAATTATATACCCAAGTATTTCGATATTACATTAGAGGCATCTAATATCATCTTATTAATGTTCTCCAACAATCTTTGGTCGGCTTCTTGGGTCTTAGACAAAGTCGAGAGCTTTGTTTTAAGCTGCTTTCCTACGATCATGGTTTTTGTGGCTTCTTTTCGTATCTTCTCCATTGATTCGGGAAGTTCAGCCATCTTCTTTTCATCAGCCTCAGTCTCAGCTGTCAGGGTTCTCAGCTCAGCTTCCAATTTAGCTTTTCTGACTTTCTTCAGCTCAAGTTCAGGCTGCAATTTGGTTAGCAGTTCCTTATGATTCTGCATTTGGGTGTGCAAATCTTTCATAAATTGCTTGTTTGCAGCTTGCTCTTGTTCTAGAGCTGGTTGAGAGGATAAGTTCTTCAAGGCTTGCTTTACTGCTACAAAGTGATCATCCAGCTTGGAAACAACCTTCTAAGGAAGCCTTGATGTCGGCTGGGAGATCTTGATCAATGAGTGCAAGTGCTTCTCTTAGAAGATCAGCATCCTTGACTTGGTCTTGAACATCCCTTTGCAGCAGGGAAAGAATTTCCTTCAACTTTGCCTGATTTTCCTCTGATAAAGCCTGACTGGAAGATGCTTCATCCCCTTCTTCGGCAATCAAGTCATCCACAGCGAAGGAGTAAATTGGTGATGATACAGTTTCCTTCTGAAAAAATATTTTCTTGCCGAATTAGTGGTGATTTACTGAATGAAAAATAGAAAGGTGGGTGTTCATGCTTACCTCATTTCTGGCTTACTGAGTTGGGGAAGGAAGTTTTTCAGGCTCAAGGAGGGGCTCTTGGATGTTCAGTTGAGGAGAAGCTTGAGGAGTCCTTGGTAAAGCTGAAGCTTCTAGCTGAGGAGAAGCTGGTAGAGTCCTTGGTAAGGCTGAAGCTTCGACCGAGGAGAAGCCGGATCCATCCTTGGTGAGGCCGAAGCTTCCGCTTGAAGGGACGATGGTTGGATCCTTGGTGAGGTTGGATTTGAAGCATGTTGATGAGAAAAACTCCCCGCAGCTTTGGCTCACCAAGGTTTCCTCTACAAATAATAAGTAAAAGATAAGTGCCAATGAAGAGAATGATTAGAAAAATAAGATGTGTTTTACCGAGTAGATGGAGCATTGGCGTACTCGTAATGACCAATGGTTGCCGAGTTCGGTCCGAAATTACACAAGATAAAAGATGATCGGGATAAAGAATGGCTTTACGTTCGGAAGGGAAGGATTCTAACCTCGAATAAGAAGTTTTTTGGATGTTCTTTTCTTCTTAGCAGACTCGAAGGAGCAACCAGAGATGGAGCTTTGCTTTTGTCGGAGGTTGAACCGAAGAGAGTTGGATCCGGTGTGGCATATCTAGACATCGGTTGAGCCGAGTGGGAGACTTATATCCCAAGGCGAGAGATTGGACTGCGATATTGTAGGAGATTGTCCCGGCAAGAGGGGCGGTGTCGTATCCCGCAAAAAATGGTAAAAATGTTGATGAGTAAAGAGGGGCATGATTGAAAAGGAGGGAAAATAAGTTTATTACCTCTAAAGTTGGGTGAAAGTCAGGCATTAGTTCAAGACAAAGAGGATGTACTTGGCACATTAAAGATGTGATCATTTAGTTCTTGCCACCAAGAAGTAAAAGAGGGATGAGTTATCGTTATTGGCACAAAAGGCCCGGGTGCATAAACGGTTGAGCCGCACTTGTACTCGAAGACCCTTTTTGCTTGTGTGGATTCTTTAATATTTTCTCTGGGCTTGAGGAATTCATGAAGGAATAGCCTTGGGGGCACTTGGCCGCATCCTAGTTGTCTAGCCATCATATTTGGCCGGTAGTACTCAAAGGTGCTCGATTTTGCCTTCCTCAACAAAATTATGCTTTGGCCGGATGCATGGATGAATGAAGATATTGAAAATTGCTATAGATTGTACATCATTACATCCACCTCAAAACTAAACTCGCAAGGAAGAGTCAAGTTATCATTATTCGGATATGGGAGCCAAAGAGGATTGGCAAAACCTTTGAAGAAGAGCTCAAAAAGTTGGCCTATGTTTTGGTTGATAGACACGGTTGAGGCAACTTCTCCATAAGTTTGGCAACCTTTGGTGCTCGGGTTTCCCCTTCCTTGTAGTTGGTCAAGGAAAGCACCGGTTGTTAATGTCAATAATAACAATCTGGTGCATATATAGCTGCAGCCACATCTGAACAAACCACCAAGGGCCATTAACACAGGAGATCTTTTGGCCGGGTGTGCATTAGGTGGGTGGTCCGATGAAGCATGTGGTATACACTTCCTAGGAGGTACTTTCCAAGAGGAATGGAGTTACCGGTAGCCGTGTCCTCGCCCATTACAATGTGGTTCGTGGGTTGGCTCATTGGCTTTGCCACAAAAGATGAATCGCATAGCCACATGTTCGGAAAAGCTCGTATTCAACTTCGGACAAAGGGCCATCGGACATGTAGTTTTGGATATATTTCTTATATCCAACCCCTATTCTCATCTCCCGTTTTCCCGGAGGAGCCTTTGTACTTGTGTGGGTATATAGATCCTGTGACTCCAAGGCCGGTTATTATGTATACATCGGCCAAAGTGGGGGACATTGGCCCATGGCCAAAAAGAAAGGCATTGGCACCATTCGACCAAAAATGGCGGTACCGCAATCGAAGATTCACATTTTTAGGTGTTTCAGCCAAAGATAATTCCAAACAATGAGCAATGCGAAGGTTGTCCCAATTGCTTGTCTTGACGCTGTCATCATCAAGCATCCTCTTGTACCGCTTTCTCCACTCGCAATTGGGGGCAGGGGCCAGTTCTTGAAAGCATCTTGCCATTCATGGGGTTTCGACGAGTCTTCGCCTTGAAAGGGATCCTTTGAGATTCGGGCCGCAATGAACTCGGAAGGGTCGGAGATTCCCACGGGCCCGAGGAAATAAGATGGTGATTGGTCCTCGACGGGAATCAAGATTTCGGCGGCTAGATCCCGTCAAGAACAAGAAAGGGCAAGAGGAAAAATCGAGATGAAATTCGAGTGAAGTAATTGTCGTATGGACCTCCCCGGGCCCACTACCTCGGTGGGTACCGGACCGACTACTCGGTGGGCCCCCGGGACTACCCGGCTTGCTCTACACGGCACCCGAAGGCGTGGAGCACAAGGACTACAAAGGAGTAGTACTCGGTTAGGGAGCCGTACATGTTCCGCACCGTATGGAGGACTCCTATACGTACTCGACTAGTACTCTCTCCCTACTCCGACTTGTAACCCCGCCTCCCGACTATATAAGGCGAGGCAGGGACCGATCTCTAGGATCACCCGACCTCAACACACCTCATCACGGCGCACTATTGCACCATCTTGTAATCGTGCCCAATCAATCCCGTAGCTACGCAAAGCATACGGGACGTAGGGTATTACGCACCTCGCGGCCCGAACCTCGTCTAAATTGTGTGCCACGTGTCTCTTCCTTTGAGTTACCGATCTCGGCGAGGCCACATTCATCTACTTCGGTACTCCCCTTAGTAGGTTGCCGGTCTAAAACACCGACACCGGCGCGCCGGTAGGGGCTCTCGCCCGAGATCACATGGCGAACTCGACGGCTCCCGTCCACTTCAAGCCAACCGTCGCCTTCAACCGCGGCGACACCTTCGTGTTCGGCGCCCGGGTCCGCACCGCCGACGGCGCGAGGCTCCTTCCGCCGCCACCTAACCATGCCGCCCAACCCGAAGACCGGCTTCGTGACGCTTCCCCGAAGTTGTCACGGGCGAACTCGCCGGCAAGTTCGGCGAAATTTCGCTCTTCAACCACCACCCCCCCCCCCCCCCCCCCCGACTTCGAGCTCGAGTCCACTTCCAACTCGAACTCGACGTCTCCATGGGCCATCGCATGCGAGCCGGGCCGCTCGGCCATCGCGAGCGGTCCCCTCACCTCGTGAGCACTCCACGCGTGGCCCCCGCATCCTTAGCCGGCCCGCACGGGGCTCCCTCTTCGCGCCGGCCGGCAAGGAGCCCGTACCCGAGTACAACTCGGACTCCGACACCGCCCCCGGTCACGCTTCGGACTCCAACACTCTCTCCGAGTTCTACTCGAACCCCCGATTACGAGTTCGACTTCGGGTCGGATCCGAGGAGCCCGAGTCCGAGGACAACTCCACTGAGCTTCCCTTGTCGGGCCGGCCTCGGGCCGGTTATAACATCCACACCGGCCGGGAGATTCGTCTGCGGCCGGACCGCAAGCCTCGCCGACCGATAAGCGGAGACTCACGCTACATCGCCTACATCGACTCACTACCGTTCCGGAGGGAACGCCACTTGCCCGTGCCGACTCAAACACACCAACCGAGGTGGCACCTTCGAGTCCGGCCTTGGCACCCCCGATCGCCAAGTCTTCATGGCCGCCGGCGACACCCCGTGGCCTTCGAGGCACGGCTCGGGACAAGTACACGGAAGACATCTCCTCCGATGAGCTCTCTGCGATGCTCCGCCAAACGAGAACCCCGCAGACGAGAGACGCTCGACGCGAGCGTAACCTCGAAGCGCAGCGAACGTCGCCGGCACCTCCGCGACAACTTCCCCGTCCGCAACCTTGCGGAAGCTCTCGAGGTGGTCGAGAGCGAGTACACACTACCCCCCGAGCAATGCCTCATGTCGATCACGCGCCGATCGCACGTCGGGCTCGGGGCATCCGCGTCGGGGAGGTCATCGCCAAGCTAGCTGAAGATGCCTACTTCATGCGAGTCGACAACAGGGTCAACCAGCCTCCCCCTGCCAGGCAACGCGACAACGAGGCTACAAGTCGCAGCGCTGGCAACGGTCCCAACCGTACTCGAGCTGAGCTCCCAGCCGAACCCAACCGCACCCGCTCCAACGCTGGTGAACGTCCACAGCGTGACAACAGCAACCGTGAGGTCGTCCCCCACCGCGCTCCGGCCGGCGGCGGCGGCCACGACCCCGATGGCGGTGGCGGCCGACGGCGGAAGCTCCAACCATGGAGCCAACGGGGAGGGCCGGCGGCGATGGCGGTCGCGGCGGCCGAGGCCACACGAACGACCACGCCTTTGGCGCCTTGCGGCGGGTACGATGCCCGCCGAGAAGATTGAGGAGGCCGCGGCGGAAGAAGTCGACCACCACGGACGACGGCGACGGCTTCCCCGCCTTCTCACCTCGACTTCGCAACTTGCTCCTCCCCGACAAGTTCAAGCCTTTGGGGATCACCAAGTACGATGCGAAGCAGGACCCCATCCAGTGGCTCGGTGCTATGCCCTCTCCATCGAGAACGCTGGCGGCAACAACGACACCAAGTGCCTCTACTTCCCCTTCTGCCTGGACCAAGCTCCACTCACATGGCTCGAGTCGCTGGACAAGCACTCGATTGACAAGTGGGACCAGTGAAGGAGCGCTTCACCAACAACTTCGCGGGCGCCATGGGACGATCGGTACTCGCATGGACCTCGCCATGATCAAGCAGAACAAGGCGAGACCCTCCGCAAGTACATGCGTCGCTTCTTCGACAAGAGCGCTACCGTCGTCGACGTCACCAACAAGGAGGTCATCGACCTCCCAAGACGGCCTCTACCACCGCCGCACCTTCGAAGACTTCGGTCGTTGCCGCCCCGAGTCCATCCCCCACCTCAAGGACATGATCACGTCCCGGGCGGATGAAGAGGATAAAGCCAACGCCAAGTACGACGCCATCCGTGGCAAGACCAAGCGAGAACCGGGCGGCGGCGGCGGGCATAGAATGCGAACCAAGGCGGTCGCAACAACAACAACTACTACTACTCGGGTCCCAACCGCAAGCGCAAGCCGGACAACACTATTGCGGCTATCCGGCGCCTGCCCGCGAAAGGGAACTCGAAGAAGAACTCCGGCGGTTTCAAAGACCTGCCGAAGGAGAAGTGCTCGTGCCATCCAAACGGCAACCACACCACCGAGCAAGGTGCTACCAACTAAGGCATGCACTCAAGGATACGCCGCAGCCACCGCACCCTCACGATCAAAAGGGAAAGAAGAAGGACGGCGACAACAACGACTTCCAAGAGCCCGACAAGACCGTCAACGTCCTCTTCGGCGGGCTACCCGACGGGCGGGAGCGAAGGCTACCCGTCGTGAAGTCATGTCCATTGAACCGGTGGTCCCGACCCCTCTCGGGTGGTCGGAGGTACCCATCACCTTCTCTGCGCGGATCAATGGACCGGCTTCTCCAAACCGGGACGGTTCCCCCTCGTCCCGAATCCGTGGTCGCGGGCTCCAAACTCAACAATGTGCTTATCGACGGTGGAAGCGGGCTCAACGTCCTCTTCACCAAGACCTTGAAGAAAATGAAGCTCGACATCACCCACATGCTCACCAAGAGCAACACGCCCTTCTACGGCATCGTCCCCGCAACGCGGCTATTCCACTGGGCTCAGTGGTCCTGCCAATTACCTTCGGGGCATCTCGGGACAACTACCGTACCGAGTACATCAAGTTCAAGGTCGCGGACTTCGAGACTTCCTATCACGCCATCCTCGGCGCAGACCGGCCATCGCCAAGTTCATGGCGGTACCCCACAACCTACTTGGTACTCAAAATGCCAAGCCCGGCTCGGTGTACTCTCCCTTCGGGGGGGACTTGAAGATCTCCCACGACCGCGATACGAGGCCGTGGAGATCGCCTCTACAAATCAAGTACCCAACGTGATGATGGAGGTCTACGCCGCGTCGAAGAAGCTTGCTACAAGTGAACTCAACATTCCGGAGAAGTCGACGGCGCCAACAAGCCTCGCCCACCCGAGGAGGTACTCGTCGAAGACGATCGACCTCGGAACGAGCGATCCCGAAGAAGACCACCACCATCGGGGCCGGCCTCGACCCCAAATAGGAAGACGCGCTCATCGGCTTCCTTCGGGCTAACCGCGACATCTTCGCGTGGAAGCCGACGGACATGCCGGAGTGCCCGGGGAGCCGATTGAGCACCGCCTCAACGTCGATCCTAAGGCCACCCCCAAGCGACAACACCTCCGACGCTTTGCCGACGACGGACGGGACGCCATCAAGAAGGAACTCGCCAAACTACTCGCAGTGGCTTCATCGGAGAAGTCTTCCATCTCGAGTGGCTCGCCAACCCCGTCCTCGTCCGCAAGAAGAACTCGAACGAGTGGAGGATGTGCGTCGACTACACCGACCTCAACAAGCACGCCCCCCAGGACCCCTTCGGGTTGCCGGTTGATTGATCAAGTAATCGACTCCACGGCGGGCTACGACTGCTCTGCTTCCTCGATCGCTACTCCGGATACCACCAGATCGTGATCAAGGAAGAAGACCAGGAGAAGACCGCGTTCATCACCCTGTTTGGCGCGTACTGCTACACGACCATGTCCTTCGGGTTGAAGAACGCCGGCGCCACCTACCAACGAGCTATCCAGGCCTGCTTCAAGAGGCAACTCAACAAGAACGTCGAAGCCTACATGGATGATGTGGTCGTCAAGACCAGAAACTCCAGTACCCTCATCGACGACCTTGAAGAGACTTTCGCGTCTCTGTGCGAGTACCGCTGGAAGCTCAACCCGAACAAGTGCGTCTTTGGCGTACCTTCGGGCAAACTACACGGCTTCATCATCAGTCAGCGCGGTATCGAAGCCAACCCCGAGAAGATCTCCGCCATCACCGGCATGAAAGCTCCCACGAGCATCAAAGATGTCCGAAGGCGACCGGGTGCATGGCGGCACCGAACGAGATTTATCTCGAGGCTCGGAGAACGGGGACTCCCTTTCTTCAAACTACTCAAGCATCAAGAGAAGTTCGTGTCGACTCCGGAGGCGGATCAAGCCCTTGCCCGGCTCAAGGACTTCTGTCGAAGCCGCCGATCCTCACGGCTCCTCACAAGGGTGAGCGACTCTCGCTCTACCTAGGGGCCGCGACTACTCATGTGGTCGATCTTGCCATCGTTGTCGAGCGGCAAGAAGACGGCCACGCCTACCCAGTCCAGCGCCCAGTCTACTTCGTCAGCGAGGTTCTATCAGAGTCCAAGGCACGCTATCAGCCTGTACAGAAGCTCCTGTACGCAGTACTCATCACCTCGCGGAAGCTACGACACTACTTCCAGGAGTACTCGATCTCTGTTGTCACCGACTACCCGCTCGGCGACATCCTGCGGAACCAAGATGCTACTGGAAGAATCTCCAAGTGGGCAGTCGAGCTCGGCGCCCTCACCATCGACTTCAAGCCGCACACGACCATCAAGTCGCGAGCACTAGTCGACTTCATGGCGGAATGGCGCGAGAACCGCCTACCAACACCAACCGTGCGACCGAGCATTGGGTGATGTACTTTGACGGCTCACTCAACCTCGAGGGCGCGAGTGCGGGGGTACTCCTAATCTCTCCAACGGGCGAACAACTCAAGTACGTCCCGCATCTTCTCGGAAGGTCTCAAACAATGAAGCCGAGTACGAAGCTCTCCTACACGGGCTCCGTCTCGCGGCTTCACTAGGCATCAAGCGGCTACTAGTCTACGGCGACTCCGCGGTGGTCACTAACCAAGTCAACAAGTCCCGGGACCGAAACAAGGAGAACATGGACGCCACTGCGCCTAGAAGTCCGCAAGCTCGAGAACAAGTTCTACGGTCTCGAGTTCCACCACATCGTCCGCGACAACAACGTTGCGGCGGACGTCCTTTGAAGCTCGGATCCACCCGCGCTCAATTACCGGCGGGTGTCTTCGTTCACGAGCTTCACGCGCCATCCATCCCGGAGCGGCGCCACCGACCCCCTGTCCCGGCCCATCCACCACCTCGGGCGAGGAGGTCATGATGATCGACGTGGACCGGAGGCAACCCTTCATCGACTACCTCGGCGAGCAAAAGGTTCCCTCGGACAAGAACTTGGGCCGAGCGGCTCGTCCGCCGTGCCAAGTCCTACGTCCTCGTCGGCGACAAGCTTTACAAGCGGGCGCATCTTCGGAGTACTCATGAAGTGCGTCCCTCGCGAAGAAGGCAAGGACATCTTGGAGGAGATCCACAAGGGCGTCCGCGGTAACCACGCGTCCTCACGCACGGCCGGTCGGCAAAGCCTTCGGCGAGCTTTCTGCGGCCCCACGGCTACGGGCGACGCCAAAGAACTTGTCGAAGGTGCCAAGGATGCCGGTCGCTTCGCCAAGCGACAACACGTCCCAGCCTACAACCTAGTCACCATACCGCCAACCCGGCCCGTTGCCGGGTGCCGGGGGCTCGACATGATTGGGCCACTACCAACCGCGCCAAGTGGTTTCAACAGAGTATTGGTGGCCATCGACAAGTTCACCAAGTGGATCGAGGTCAAGCCGGTCACATGCTCCAAGGGCGACGAGTACTCGACTTCTGGATGAACTCGTACATCGCTACGGACTACCCCACCGCATCATCACGGATCCGGGTTCCAACTTCAACAACCACCGGCTTCGGGGAGTACCGCGAGAACGGCCGGGATCGACGTACGATACGTCTCAGTTGCCCATCCTCGGGCCAATGGACAAGTCGAGCGCGCCAACGGGATGGTGCTCGACGCTCTCAAAAAGCGGCTGCACGACGTTGCCAACTCCAAAGGGGGCAAGTGGATCAAGGAACTACCCAACGCACTGTGGGGGCTACGGACTCAGCCATCCAAGCCAACGGGGCAATCCCCTTACTTCCTAGTCTTCGGCTCCGAAGCAATCCTCCCTGCCGACGTCATATGGAACTCACCGGCGGTGGAGCACTACGACGAAGGCGACTCGAGAAGACGACGGACGAGTTGACATCGACGGCCTCGAAGAAGCTCGGCCGCGCCGCCCTCGTCCAATCGGTAAGGTACCTAGAGGGTATCCGACGCTACCATGATCGCAACGTCAAGGAACGCTCCTTCAACGTTGGAGATATCGTCCTCCGCCGTATCCGAGAACACGGAAGGACTACACAAGCTCGGCTCCCCACGGGAAGGTCCCTTCACCGTGGCAAAGGTGACCGAGCCGGGCTCCTACCACCTTCGGACACTTGAAGGCGAAGACATCAACAACTCGTGGAACGTCGACCGGCTACGTCGATTCTACGCCTAGTCTACACGACTACTCGGGGTTCAAGTCTACACGACTACATCAATACCCCTCCGGCCGTAAGCGGGCTCCGGGTCCCGGCTCCGGTCTCCGGGACTACTCCTCTCCGAGGATCCGGCCCGCGCGGCTACCTACGGATCCCCGGGCTGCGACGAGCGTCAAGGACTCTAGCGCCGGTCTACTAAGAGACCACACTCTAAGATCCGGCCTACACGGCTACCTACGGATCTAAGATCTAACCTACACGGCTACCTACGGATCTCTTGCAGGTAAGCGGCTACCCGCCCTAGAACTACGGTTGACGGTGAAAATCCGTCAACCTAGCCATGAGTTGAACTTCGGTGTTGGCATGAATTTTATACCTTATCCATTGGTACTAACCCCCGTGGTATAACAAGTTCACGCGTGCGGAGTCGGTTTTGGAGTTTAGTGTTTATGCGGGGTTTTAGTGTTGAATGCAAGACTTTCGGGATAAGTTCATCAAGCACCTCATGACAAGACCTTGAAGCCCCGTACAAGTCATGCAACGAAGCAAACTTAACTCCAAGAAGCCAGGGACTTGATCCGAGAAGACGACAGACTCCGAGGACCTGACCAGAAAAGTGCTGAATCTTGCAAGACAAGGAGTTGAGTCCAATTCGGAGAGAAACTGACGACATGGACCTACATGCAGAAGGGGGAAACATCCAGGAAGCAAGGGAACCGACGTAGAGCAAAGGAGGCCTCGGGCTGGGCCTGGATGGGCCCAGGCCGGCCGGCCCAGTCCGGTCGGCCCAGGCCCATCCAGGGCCCATTTGCCCCCTCCTTTGCCCTAGCCGCCAATCGGGCTATTTATAGCCCCCTGACCGAGAGCCACGAGGAGGAGAATTCGTCATCGGCCGCCGAGGAGCAGAGAAGAGAGGGACACCATCTCGGAGAGGAGAGGGTCGAGCTAGTTGACTAGGGTTTCCCTAGCCGACGTGGGAACCTTGCATGGAAGACCACGTCGGAGTTCCCGGAGCTAGAAGCAAGATCAAGGAAGGATCCCGGTGGTGATCTTGTGTATGTATCATTATCATAGTTGAATTATCAAGTTGAATCTTTTCTTAGTGATCAAGTGTTTTCTCGAAGATTTCGTTTTCGATCGGTTTGCTTATTCTAAGATCTATTCGCGTGAAAGATCACATAGGGTGTTCTTGTAGCCGCGGTGGCTAGAGGTACATGCCGGATCTTCCGAAAGAATCTCGACTTGTCTTTTCACTCGCCCTAAGCTCCCCGCATGAGTAGGGATACGTTGTGACGAACGGGGGTTCCGAAAGGCGGATGTTTTCGGATTTGGACGGGAAACCACGGTTTAAAGAGGCTTCTTATAAGATTCGATTTGCTACTTCTTCTCTTGCTTGGAACTTCAACAAAAGGCTTAGCCCGATCTCTCTAGATCGGTTTATCTACCTAATCTTACTTTGTTTTCTCCGGTCTTTAGTAGATTAGATTAGTTTCGTGTCTTTTACCTAGATGCATTAGGGTTTCTTTTACCAAAGATTGAAGCTACTTGGCTTTACTAGATCAACTCTTGCGTCACACATTTGTTCCACGGATTCGATACCTTGGGTTCACCACTCGAGGGAAGAAGGGTCTATTGACTACGACGGGAGACTTGTACGCTTGCAAGTCACAAACGAACTTTGATATAATTATTAACCGTCAACAACTACTCGGTGTAAGCGACCTCCGGTCCGGGCGACTACTCCGTAACTACGGCCACGGCCATCCGGATGTACTTCTTCGGTAACAAAGTTTGATCGTTCATCAACTTCTTTCTTGTCTACTCCCTACAACGGGACCACTATCGCCGAGTACGACTACTCGCATCCACTCCACGATAGGGCTCCGCACTGCGAGATCGCGACTACGAGTACTCATTTCTAGAAATTTTCTTTCATTAATACTTGAAGCAATTCATTACAATTGTTTTCGTACAACTTTGGCTACTAGCTATCTATTACGGGGCTACGGAGATTAAGCTTATCGGCTACTTGCTCCGCGATGGGAGCCATCCGCTCTAGCAGACTCCGTATCTTGCTCATCGGTGCGGTTGGCGGCTACCCCGCCGGCCGACTACCTCCACGGGGCCTTCGGGAAGTAGGACTTCATGAAGGCCAAAACCCGCTTTGGGATCGACCTCGCCATATGCTTCACATAAGCCGCCAGTGGTTCGGGGCTTCCTTGAGGTGATCCACCGGTGGAGCAATCTTGGGGCCGCCGGATGCGGCACCAAGAGCCTTGTGATCGGCGGCGCGGCGTCCTCAAGCTTCTTCGGTTGGGCCCGCGGCGCCTCACGGTCTTCATTCAACTTCGCAATGATTTGTAGCGGTTGACGAGATCGCGGTCGAGGCAATCCGGAGCTCCATGTGCTTCTCGCACTCGAAGGCAAGTTCTTTGTAGTCGAGCTCGAGTACCGGTGGGCTTCTTGCTCCCGGTAGAAGAGATTCTTCATGCTCGTCTCCGAGGATTTCGGTGCTCCACACGGCCCTCAAGCTGCGCAACACGACAACGAGTATAGCGGGTCAAACTACCTCTCGATCTCCAATAACTACCCGACAAGTCCGGCGGCGTACCTTTGTTCTTGTTGCGGAGGCTCTTGTTCTTCCGCACCAAGTCATCGCCCTTTGCACCGCAACTCTTGGACATCATTGTGATACTTGGCAAAGGCGGTGTCGAGCCTAGATCGCATGGCGGCCACGTGCTTCCGCGACTTCAAAAGTCTGCTCTTCCGGTGCTTCGGCCGGAGCACCGCGTCACCAAAGCCTCCGCAAGATGTTGGACTTCTCGCGGGACCTCTCCGCAACGTCCCGCACGGACAACTCATGTCACACGAGTACTCAACGACGGAGGATTGACTACTCGAAGCTACGGCTACTTATCTTCATCCACCGCTCGGCACGGCGGACTGCCTCCACGTTCCCGGCCACCGTTGCCGGGTCGACAAGATCGTCCGCGAGCGGCTCTATCTCCGCCACGACTACTCGCGGTGGCCTCCGTCATCGGCGCAGAGCGGATGGGCTCTGCGTCCTGGATCTCCGGGGAGCGGATAGCCACCTCCAGAGCGACCTCTGGCGACGTGGTGACCCCCTCTCCTCCGGCCGCCATAGCGGCTTCCTCGATGACTTTCTCCATGGGCTCGGGGGCTCCTCCCGGCGGCCTCGGCACGCCTGGTGTCGACTTCTGCATTGGCACCCCCGCAGGGATGTCACTTCCTTCGGCCTCGGCTTTGTCAAAGAGAAGACAAGTGTATCGGCGACTATGACTACTCCTCGAGGAGCTCTACGGCTTCGAAGAGTACTTACCTTCGACCACGGCGGCCTCCGCAATGACGCTTCGATGGGCGGCGGCTCGGGCACCGCCCCCGGGAAGCGGGAGCGGACTCCTCGGCGGGCGGCGCGACTTCTTCCGCCACCCCCGAAGAGGGTTCATCCCCCCTCCCCGGGACGGATCCATCGATTTCTGCGAGAAGCACACACAATTGGTCGTCGGTCAACCTCGACTACTACAACAAGTACTACTCGGGAAGATGCGGCACTCACAAATTTGATCGGACTATTGTCACGGCCGGGGCTCCGAGGATGCGGCAATGTCTACCGGTCCACCCTCGGCGGGCGCCTCCTCCCCGCGCCCCTGCGGCTACCGCCTCCTCCGCGGCAACGGCGGCGGCGCGGTGCCCTCTCCGCGCTCCCGTAGTCACCACCTCTTCAACGGTGGCGGCCATGGGCTCCGTGCCCCCCCGTGAAGCGAGGGGCCGGCGCTCCAACCGCGCCAAGAGCTCCTCCACGGTAGGGGCCGGACTACGACTTCCGGCCGGCTCCCCCACCGTGTCCCATCCGCCTTCGTCGCCCTCCTCGACGGGCTCCGCTAGCGGCACCTCCTCGCATACAAGGAAAACTACTCATCGGCAAGAGCACTCATACGATGGGTAGTCAACTTTTCTAGTCAAGACATCTTACTCTTGAGGCGTGGTCTCCGTGACCTTCATCTTCTTCGTCACCCGCTTGCGGCGGGGTTGCGCGGCTTCCGTGGCGGCGCGGCCGAGCTAGCCTCCGGAGCTGGCCGGCGGGTCTTGCACAAGAGGCACATGAGGTAAGCACGGATGGCTAAACCTCGACCGCAACCGAAAGCGGTCTGCGCAACGTCTCCTCGTCGTCGTCGTCGTCATCGTCGTCGGTGGAGTCCTCCATGATGACGGTGTCATCGCCTTCGCCGGCCTCCCGCCGCTCCTTGCCCCCGGCTTTCCCTTCCCCGTGGGATCTCGATCCCATGAGGGGGCGGCGCGCGGCTCGGAGACGAACTTTTTCAAGTCATCCTGCAGACACACGACATCAGCATGTCTACTCCAAGTAAGGACTACTCGAGTGGGGTAGCACGACTACTCACCTCCTTCGGCGGGCGCGCGGCGGAGTACTCTTGGACAGGGCACGCCGTGTACGGCGGCATATCCTTGAAGATCCGCGTCAGCCTCTCGATGATGTCACCGTCGTCCAGCTCACCTCCGGCATCCACAACGTGTCGTCGTCGCCAATGTACTCGAAGCCCAAGGTGTCACGGGCCATCAGTGGCTGCACCCTCCGCTTCATGGACCGAAGGCCACGTGCTCGGCCCTCGGTCCGGCTTCTCCGAGCACCTTGATGCGTGCCGGCGGCTCGGGGAGCCCGGATCCCTTCTGCATGGTGGGCTCCGTGTTCCACCACTCGCGGTGCACGGGCCGCCTTCCGCTCGGCCGGCGGGCGGGGTGGTGGTTCGTGATGTAGAACCACCTCGTCTTCCAATCGGTGTTGGAGTCAACGAGCTTGTACGCCGAGTGCGCTCCGCCGGCGTCTTCTCTCAACCGGATGCGGCTCCTCCGACTACTCTTGGATTGGTGGCGCTTGGGCTGCGGCTTCACCGGAAAAACTTCGGAAGAGGATCCGGTGCGGCTTGATCCCAAGGAAAGCCTCGCGAAATGCACGAAGACGCGGTATGGAAGATACCGTTAGGGTTCGGATTCGGTACTCAACTCCATAGTACCCGAGGAGGACCTTGAAGAAATCGCTAGCGGGAGCGCGAGTCCGCGGTCCACGAACCGCGCAAACATTGGAAGCTCGTCTTTGGCTTTCTCCATCGGATATGGATCTCCCGGCGGCGGCTCTCCACATGTCAACCTCCTTCTCCCCGGATAAATCCGCTTGTTCGGGAGGGCCAACAGATCTTCGGTCTTCACTTTTGATTTCTTCCACTCGCGGCTTGCATCGGCCCGCGGTGGAGACATTGGCGCGCGCGCCGGTGGCGGCGCGGCGGCGGCCTCTTCGCGGCCCCTCTTCTTCCCGGCGGCTTTCGCAGACTTGGACGGTGAAGCCTTCATTCTCCAAGTACAGGGCGTCTTCACGCGCATCCGCTCGGGGGCTACCCTAAAAGCTGCGGGTGGCGGCACACTTAGATCCACTACGGCGGCGCGTGCGGCGGGAGTGGATCTACCTCGAATGGAATCGAAATGACGCGGCTCGAATGGGTGAAAAAACCTAAGGGTTTTGGCTTCTATTTATAAGTCAAACCGGTCCTCCAACGGCCGAACGATAAGTCCGCGCGCGGCCGACTCGGCGGGCCGCGCGTGACCCTTCGTATTCTACTAGTCGACGTGCCTCACCTCGAGGGCTCGGCTACCTCTACTCGACTACCCGGGAAGCGACAAGGCTCGGGAGCATCTCGGGACACATTCTTCAAGATGACCCTTCAATTCGAGAGGAAGTACTCGACTCAAGGCTCGGGGGCTCCGAGCCACGTGTCCTTCGGTTTTTTCTCTCCGGATTTTTCGGGATTTTCTTGCCAAGACTTCGGATGGACCCTCATCCGGAGCACAACGCGCTCAACCTAAGGCTCGGGGGCTACTCCATATGGAGTGCGATTTTGCAATCGCACCTCCATATCGGCTCCGGCTTCAAGGCAAGACGGACATTTCTTGAAGACCTTCGAAGGCGGCACTCAAGGACGCTTGGGACTACTCGAGAAGACTTCAAGATTGCTCAAACATCAGCTGGAGTACATTCCAGCCTCGGGATGCTTCGACTACTCTTGAGGACTTTTGACTTGTAGTACTCGGGGACGCCTGAGGACTACTCGTTAAGGCCGTCAAGACTACTTGAAGCTATCCTTCTCGACTACAAAGTACTCGGGGGCTTGTCGTATGGACCTCCCTGGGCCCACTACCTCGGTGGGTACCAGGACCGACTACTCGGTGGGCCCCTGGGACTACCTGGCTTGCGCTACACGGCACCTGAAGGCGTGGAGCACAAGGACTACAAAGGAGTAGTACTCGGTTAGGGAGCTGTACATGTTCCGCATTGTATGGAGGACTCCTAGTCGTACTCGACTAGTACTCTCTCCCTACTCCGATTTGTAACCCCCGCCTCCCGACTATATAAGGCGAGCGCGGGACCGATCTCTAGGATCACCCGACCTCAACACACCTCATCACGGCACGCTATTGCACCATCTTGTAATCGTGCCCAATCAATCCCGAGCTACGCGGCATACGGGACGTAGGGTATTACGCACCTCGCGGCCCTAACCCTCGTCTAAATTGTGTGCCACGTGTCTCTTCCTTCGAGTTACCGATCTCGGCGAGGCCACATTCATCTACTTCGGGTACTCCCCTTAGTAGGTTGCCGGTCTAAAACACCGACAAGAATACCGAATGGGCCTTAGGAGGATGAGATTTACCCGAAGAGCCCGGTCTTGGTTTGCCATTTGAGGTTTTGAGCTTGAAAGATTGATGAACTAGGGTTTGGATGCGGGCGAAAACTCCTACGGTTTGAATGAGGAAAGAACGGGTGTTGAACGGATTAGGCCTAGAGACGTTGAGCATTTATGGTCAATTCGGAATAAAATCACCTTTTATCCCGTAATTGAAGGGACATTTGTTAACACCAAAAATTGGTATAGGAAAGAGACCGACTTGTGGGACGAGTTTGGTAAGAAAACACCATTCGGCGGGGAATTTTCCTCATAGCATTCGGTAAAGATGCACTGCGGTGCGGAGCACGCCATCATTCGGCGGAAAGGGCGTTTCACGCTTGAAGGAGGAAGCATTCGGGAATACGTGATGACGTGGCATGAATGTAAAGAAGGGACGAATTGATGACGGGTGCAAGACGGACATTGGCGCCGGGGCATTAATTTAGGCGGTAAATGTTGTAATCGTGGTCGACTAGGAGTCGTGTTAGGACACGGGTATAAATATAAACCCTTAGTGTTTGTAATTGGAATCACAATTTCACAACAAACCGGCCCCGTGCCACCTTTCGAGTCCTTTAGTCGAGTCGTCGAGTTCTTCGAGAGGAGCCATCGATCCGTCGACCTCCCGTAAGTACGGCCACCTTGTATCATGTCTAGTATCATGCGGTGGATTTAGGCTTGTGATGCAAGTAGTCTTGTTACCATGCTTAGTATTATGCGGTGGATTTAACCTTGGTCCAAGAGGGTTCCTTGTTAGATCATGAGTCATGCGGTAGGCTAAGATCTAGCATTAGGCTAGTTATCGGCTCTATTAGATTTGGCAAGATCTAATAGATTCATTAAGTTACCATGTGTTGCTTTGAATTTAGCTTCTATGTTTAATTCATGTAACACTCTTATTGCCCAATTTAGATTGATTATATTCGGCTCTATCTTGTTTATGATCCATATGATGTATGTTTAAATCTTTAACTCGATATGGCGCATGGATCACGTGCTCTTTAATAGCCGAATTCGAATCAATCTAGATTGTCACGTGTTGCGGGTTCAAGCGTGTTAATCTAGCATAGTTTGTTCCTTCTCCACGGAACCCGAATCGGCTGTACAGTTGTATTCGGCAACTCTGTCACGAGCGAAACATGCTCATAAGCTTGTTTTAAATAATGTATGCTTTTAGCCTTCCATGTTTAGATTGTATCATGCGGTGGATTGATCTATTCTTGGTTGGTGGTGTGATTTCAAACAAGTCGTATCATGTGGTGGATTAACTTGTTCGGTGTCACGCTCGACGAGTTTGAAAGTACCTAGACATGCGGTAGACTAGTGCTTTTGGCCTATGCATGCATGTTTACTGCAAATTTATAATTATGCTTCGCCTTTATTTATTTTATTGTGATTTATCTTTGATAATCGGTTATGGTTATGTGTTGCAACGTTGTTTAGATAAAGACCGATCTTTCATCATGCTTACGTCATGCATTCGGCTATACCTTGTTTACATGTTTTAAAGTTACCGAATGATGCTCAGCTTGCCGGCAGATAGCTTGTTGTAGCTATATGTCGTTTTGATTGGCTTTGTAGCCGTAAATATGGAACTGTCTGGTACCACCCGGCAAGTTCCAGGTTTTATCTAACTGTTTTCATCCTTTGTCAGTTTCAGGGAAAATTGACTGGCACGCTTCGGATTCGGCAACGTGTGTTAAGCCAGCTTGTTCGGCTTGCTGTGCTTGGCGTAAGGTGCTGATTTTGCGTCAACACACTTTTTGGCACACCCAGTGGGACAATCTAGTTGATCAAGATGCCTGATATTTAAAATGTCATGGATGTCACCTTCGAAGAATTGTCTACTCCGGATGTCTTTGGCACAGCTTCATCTCCAGCTCCGTGGCCGACGGGAGCCGAATCTGTACCAAACGGTCTCCCAAAACGGATTCCACGAAGAAGCACCCGGAAATCCTGCTGACTGGAGCCGTTCGGTTGGGAGGGAGCCGAAAATCTTAGATCCCCCCCGCTCCGCCTACCACTTTCCATCCTGTTCCCTCGGGGGCCCTCGGGCGGCCGGCGAAGAAGCGCGCCTGCATAGAGGCCGCCGATGCAGTAGAGGCAGGAGGTCGGTCGGCGACTGCGCGGCGTAGAGGAGGCCGACGGTAGGGGTGGCCACAAAATACCGAGAACCGAGAACCGAACCGAATTTACCGAGAACCGAACCGAAATTTACCGAACCGAAATATTCGGTTCCATGTTCGGTTCCGAGTTTGCAAGAACCGAAGTACCGAGGTAAATACCGAAACCGAACCGAACTTACCGAACTTACCGAAAGTACCGAAGTTACCTGAGATTTGATAGGTTTAAGTGTTATTATATTATTGATTGCACTATTATAGACTATTATGTTATGTAATTTTGGCACTCACACTTATATTCATATGACTTTTAGATGTATGTGTATTTTGCACCATTATTATCTATGAAATCATGTCAACATTAGTTTTCAAACATGCTATTACATCTTTTTTGTGATCAACTCGGTACCGTTCGGTAAGTACCGGAACCGAACCGAATTTACCGATACCGAACACCCTCGGTACCGAGTTTTTGTAGGAACCGATCGGTACCGATTTCTGAAGAACCGAATTTACCCGCGTCTCAAGAACCGAACCGATCGGTTCGGTAAATACCGAATGCCCAGCCCTAGCCGACGGTGCACGCGCGCCTGACCTCCTGCGGCTCCTCCTCCCACCGGTGCTCGTCACCCCCCAGCACTGCTGCCTAACCTCCGGCTCCTGACGTGCAGCGACAGATGCAAGATGCCGAATCATGTGTGCGGCCTGCGAACGGATAAGGGAGCGGATAAAGGAGTGGAGAAATAAAAAAAGAAAAGAAAAAAAATTAGAGAAATAAAAAAGAAAAAGGGAGGTCACTCTAGACATTTCACTTTTACACAAGATCGAGGAAAATTTGTTTTTCAAACATTTTTTAAAACGGATTCGCTTATCCCACATAAGAGCAAGTATTATAATGAACTGTAAGCTGGCGAAATCTGATGTGGAGGAGAGAGGGGAGAGGAGAGAGAAGAAAGCGGGCGTTTCACTCGTCGCCGGCTGAGACCTGGGCGCTGTTCGCTGCTTGTGGGCCTGATAGTGCCAATACTTGGTTTGCAGGCCGCAACGGGCGTGAACGTGGGCGGCAGGGCTCGCATGCAGCCGGCTCGTCGGCGGAGCTATAATACTTGCTCTAATGCGCTTCACCAACACAACCAACAACCACAGCCGGAGCTGCCACTGCGAGACCGAAGGCCTGCCAAACGCACCCTGACGCGTTGCATCTCACGCGGTGCGGTGTAGTGCAGGAAAAGACTGGCGCCATGCTGCCGGCGCGCCGCCCGACATTGCCTTCTTAATGAAGAAGATCTCTCTCCACCCCGGCCGGGCAGTAATGACTCGGAGGTGAGTAGGTGACTAAAAAAAATCGGAGGTGCTGCTGCGGAAGAGCGGGGAGCACAGCGGAGCAGCAGGGCGGAAGGCCACGGGCCAGCGCGCCGCGGATTTGAAGATCTGCCGCTGCTGCTCGGGATGACAGCGGGGGCGGCGCCGGCGGGTGCTGGAGGCCAGGGGGATGGCGCCACGGCGGCGGTGCGAGGTGAGCTGGGTGTCGAGCGCGTGCGCTGTGCGCTTGTGGGTTCTGACGTGGGGATTTGGCCGGGCTTGGCCTGCTGTCGCAGGTGGTGGAGCGGAGGACGGCATGTACACGGAGCTGTGGAACCACTGCGCCGGCCTGCTCGTCACCTTGCCCAGTGTCGGGGACAAGGTCTACTACTTTCCGCAGGGTCACATCGAGCAGGTCCACTACTTTGACGCGGTCCTTTTGCTTTTTGGCTTGGGGATGGGCGTTTCTTCCTGGTGTTCAGATTTTACCTTTCGATTCTACCATGTGCTCTGGTTTGCGAGAAATTGAGACGCTACAGTGCTATTCTTGGCAACGTTTTGGGCTTCTGCCTTTTTTTTTACTTCGAGATTTTTGTTTTTGTTTTTGTTTTTGTACTGGGACTGTGTGAGTGATATGGGACACGGCGCACCGAGGAGATGCACAACAAAGTTGAAGGCGATAATTTTATAGTCATTGTTCATGTGGATTTCAGATGGAGGCGTCGACCAATCAGGTCGCTGAGAAGCACACTGAAGATCCCTTCAGTTTCCCGTGGAAGATCCCTTGTGAGGTCGTCAACATCGAATTGATGGTACATATAAACCCTCGTCTTGCAAATGTGAGCCTTGCTTGCCAATAATAGGCATATCTGATTGTAATTTTGCTTGTATAGGTTGAGGGGTACACCAATGAGGTGTATGCCCAGCTCAGTTTGCTCCCTGAAACCAAGGTGAGCAATGTTTTCTGCTTCCATCTAGGTATTTTGGGCTCAATCGTTTAAACAGGGATCATTTGCTTGTTTTGTGTGTAGCGGCTAGAGGATGGCGGCTCTAGTGAGGAGATACCTTGTGCACCGCCAGCTTCACGTGCAAGGCCACGTGTGCACTCATTCTGCAAGATATTGTCAGCCTCAGACACAAGCGTACATGGCGGCTTGACAGTGCCGCGGCGCCATGCTGATGAGTGTCTCCCGCCACTGGTTAGCTTGCTGGATCTTTGGCTTGATGATGTTTCCATTATTATAGTTGTAGGCATGCTATTTGCTTGTGGAGTGGTAGTGATGATCTTTGTTTTGGTTACTTGGTCAGGATATGAGCAAGCAGCCTCCCACGCAAGAGTTTGTGGCCAAGGATCTTCTTGGTGTGGAATGGCGCTTTCAACATGTCTTCAGAGGTAATCACTCATAATAGATTTCTCTTTTCCCCCTTATGTACCAGTAAGGATGTGTGGGTCTTTGCTCACTTGCACCAGTATACACGATTAGGTACTATACATGCATTTGGCCTTTGTTTGTTTAGACAGTAGTGCAAAATTAGTTCTTATGTGCAATGTGCATTAGTGACTCCTGAACTTGACTTAAATTGGTTTGAATGCACTTGAAGGTACAGCATGTATGCATCATTTTACCTGGTTCCCTTCATTGGAGGGGCCAGCTTTTGTTTCAACAACTTGTGCAAACCAAGGATCTTTTCATGGCCTGCATTTTTTTTGAATTGAGGGAGCCCCCCATTTCCATTACATTGCAATGGAAATACCGATTGTTTTGCAAGCGCAGCCTGCTGACATAGATAGTTTTTCAGGAAGACCCATCTCTCACCCCTAACCTGATTCAAGCTAGAGAAGGGAGAAAGTTTAGATAAACAAAAGAGCAACCCAGAAACAGTCTTGGTTATAAGCAACGTTTTTGCTAGCGACGACCTAAAAGAGAACCACACGCATGATATTCTGAGATGTAACGCTCATTGTTCATCAGGTCGGAGGAGTCCACGCCCTGCTCGCTTTTCTTCATCCCTCCCTCGCGTTCTGATCCTCATCTTGACTTGATGCATCAGCAGCTAGCATAGCAGTTTCAGAGCATCGCCTTATCTTGCTAGGAGCCTGCAAGTAGGACGTTGATCCCTTCCACCATTTGTGCTTGGAAATCCATCTTGTACAGCCATGTCCAATATTTCATCAATGTGCATGCATGTAAGATAATCTCAGTAGGATGTTTAATTGTTTTGTTTTCAAAGCACGCCTTGTTCCTGGCTTTCCATGTTGCCCAACAGATTGCAGCCAGCCCTAATGCACGTACTGCATCCCGCTGGGGAGATGCTTTTTGATCCATCTCCAATATTGGTCAGTGGATGAAGGGATATCCTTGCAGCTAAACATGTAGCTACAATGCCCCACACACATCTAGCCGTGTGGCATGTGAAAAAAAAAGATGTTCGATGGTCTCATTATCTCTGCAGAGCTGACATGCAAGATTGCCAATCCATTTTCGCTTGATCATGTTATCTGTAGTCAAGACAGCCCCATTTTAAAACGACCACAAGAATATTTTGATTGGACAAAGTCCAAATTGCTCCCCTCAAGTATAATGAAAGTTTGGATAACCCCCTAAACTATATTTTGGTTCAATTTACCCCCTAACTATGTCATCTGGTTCCTTTTACCCCATAGTACAATTTGTAATTTTTGTTTCTTCATACACAAGTTTAATTTTAATTTGAGACTTTGCAGGGTGGTAGTGAACATCATAATCTATATTCAAAAATAGTTTACGAATTTTTTGTCAGTAAATTTTATATAGTTTTGTATATTAAGTATATTTTACTATTAAATATCTTACCTTATAAAAATAGTGATGAAAAATTCATGCTATATTTTTAAAAAATATCTTATACTGTCTAATATAAACTTGGAAAATTTGAACTTGAAACTCCACTTGTGCATGGAGAAGCAAAAGGGACAAATTGTGTCAAGGGGTAAATTGAACCGAATGACGTAGTTTTGGGGTAAAATGAACCAAGAAATACTTTAGGGGGTTATCCAAACTTTCACTATACTTGAGGGGAATAATTTGGGCTTTTTCCATTTTGATTTGTATTTTCCATCCCCCCTCCCTCCACCTTGTCACATCATTTTCTGTTGCTACAAAGATTGAGAGCACCTCTCTTTTCACACATTGCCACTGATCATACAAGATCTCATGTAGCCATCTCCTAAACCTCACATCCCCATTACGATCAATGAACTCGCCCACAGTCTTTTCCATGCAAAGCTCAAAGAGGACTGGAAACTGTACACATAGAGGACTCTCCCTCCATCGATCTGTCCATATCAATGTACCTCTCCCATTTTTTACAACATTCTCCCTACCTTTTAGGCAAAGGGCTTTGACTTTCAACAAGTCAGCCCAAATAGGCGTGTCACCTAATTTGTGCTTCTCTTTCGCCACAACATCCTTTTTCAGGTATTTAGATGTAATTATGTCTTGCCAGATCCCTGATTCAGAGTCTAGCCTCCACCACCATTTACATAGTAGGGCAACATTCATCTTCTGTTATGTGGGGCAACACCTATTCCAGGTGCAAGAGGCACAAGACAGTCCAGCCGGCGCCTGATAGTAATAGTAGTTAGAGCCGGCGCCTGATAGTAATAGTAGTTAGTTAGGATTGTTAGTTCAGATTGGTTTGCTTAGAGATAAGGATAGAGTTTGGTTGAGATACACTAAGATTGGTTTTAGAGAGCTTGCCCGAGGGGTCAGATCAGCCTTTATATACAAAGGCCTTGTAAACTATATTCCTCAATCAATAGAGATCAATTCCCTTCCTTCCCTGTTTCTAATCTAAGCGCAGAGCAGAGAGGCAAAGATCTTCTCCCTTGGCAGCAGCTACCGCCGGCATCCACCGGCTATTACATTGGTATCTAGAGACCAGCGATCCCCGGCCACGATGGGCGACGACTCCAAGAAGCCTGACGACAAGAAGCTCAAGGGAACATCAGGCAGCGACGCCACGAAAGATGAAGACGAAGAGTACCACCTGATGTTGGCGGCGCTCTTCAAGAAGATGGAGATCCTCGACGCCGTCGGCGAGCGGCTGACCCGCCTCGAGGCAGGCCAACAGGAGTTGCTGCATCACCGGGCGCCTGAAGTCCTCCAGCTTCGCAAGGAAGGGCCGATGGGCCATACACGCTTCCACAAGCTGGACTTTCCCACGTTCGACGGCGGCGGCGACCCCTTGCCGTTCCTCAACAGATGCGAGCACTACTTCTGCGGCTAGCGAACCGTAGAGGAGGGTGCCTAAGGAGGAGGACGAAGAGGAGAAGATGAGGTCGCACATCCAGTGGCGACTTCGCGTCTTTGCCGACACACCGACGACGACCGTTCTCATTCTAATAGTGAGCAGTGATCACTCTTTCCACGGGGACAGGTGCATCTCCAATAGCGACCATTCGACAGCATATGCGTATTCATCGCCGGATCTAATCCACATTCTGTTTGGATCGAGTGTGGGCCGGTTTGCTAGCTGCAGTGGGGGATGTCCGGAAGGCGGCGTATCACTTTGCCTTTGCGTCGGGCGCGCTGAGGTGGGGCGTTCATGGGTCTCAATTCTTCGACGCCATGGATGCTAGTTGCTCTTTAGTACACTTTTCTTGTAAGAGTTTTTTCTTCTTCTTAGATTTTGTATTAAGTTTGGCTGTGTGTGGTCACGCAGAGGCTTTGGCTGTGTGCGTTACCGCAGAGGCCAGAATGTAATGCCATTATCTAAAAAAAATCTTGCTCTAACTCCCACAACTCCTGCTGAATGGAATGATCTGTTTCATTTTTCTCATTTCACCTTGTATATTGAACCCCCATGGCCCCATCCTTTACCTTACTGTTTAAACCCTTTTGATCTTGCTTTGTATCCTATCAAATGCTGATTCAGCATGACAGGGAGTGTTCCAGATTTTCTTAACATTATCTAAAAATTCTGGGTGTTTCACCCAAGAAAGTTCAAATCTAAAATTTAGGTGTTTGAGGTACACACTCTTATCGGTGGCGAGGATGTGTGTTATGGTCAGATACCTCTCTTGGTATTTTTCTTACTGTAACTCTTGGGAATATATCCTCCCAATTCTTACTCATTAGGAATCTATCCAGTTTCTCAAGTGTGGGGGTGGTTGATTGCTTGACCAGGTGAATTTACCCCCAGTCATCTCAATTTCTACCAATTCATAGGCAGAGATAACAGCATTAAACGTGCCAGAGTGCTTTTCTAAGGCCCTTTTTTGTTTTTTTCCCCGAAGAGTATCTAATAATATTGAAGTCTCCACAGATTAGATATGGCCCTTTACTACTGCTGCAGAGGTGTGCTAGCTCAGCCAGGAAGGCATCCTTCCTGTCAAAATGAGCTGCACCATATACTGTCATCAAGTTCCACTTGCATCAGTGCTCTTTATCCCACACGTTTAGTTGAATCATGAATTCCCCATCCACAAATGAACCCATGTCAAAGAAATTTATTTTGACCCCCACTAGGATGCCCCTTGAGTTTCCTCTAGAAGAGATCCATTTCATAGTAAAGCTTGATTAGCATCTATTTTTAATTATTTTGTCATCTATGTTTTCTTGCATGGTTTCCTGCAAGCAAATGAAATGAAAGTGGGTTTCCCCTGTTAGATTCCTTAGAAAGGAAGAGACACCCTTTTTTGATGCCTCTACAATTCCAAGATAGGCCTCTCATTTGGTATTTTTGGGTTTTCTCCCCCTTTTGGGGGCTGGTGGAGGGTCAAGGTTTTCTTGACTCTCTCCTTTTTTTTACCTTTTTTAGGGGCAGGATTTTCCTTACCCCTTGTTATTCTTCATGGCCTGCATTTGATGATGCCAGGATAACCATATAATGTTGTCTGTTAATGTGGCATCTTACAAGCTTTATTTTTTAGGACAAGTACTTGCCATATCTAGACATCTTTTCTGACTTGTGAGTTGCACAAACTAATAGGTTTTGTGCCCACTCATGTGTCAACAGTTGGTTGGATATATATATAGGTCCTCTTTGAACTGTTCTCATTTTTAAATTTCTTCGAACTTCAGGTCAGCCACAAAGACATGTTTTACAGGGAGCTTGGAGTGCTTTTGTTAGTGACAAGCAACTTGTTGCTGGGGATGCTTTCATCTTTCTAAGGTACTATGTTATATGACTCACTGAACAATTTTTGCTGTATACTTTGGCTCAGTTTCCCCCCTTTGACTGCTTAACAAGTACTTACCCATATGATGTGTGCAGAGGTGAGAATGGGGAACTACGTGTTGGATTTAGGCGTGCAATGCGTCAGAAAGCTAATAAATCTTTTCTGTCAAGCAATCAAGATTTAGTACATATTGGTGTTCCTGCTAAAACATGGCGTGCTGTTAACAACAGGACCATGTTCACTGCCATGTACAAGCCTAGGTATGTGCTAAACTCTTGTGATAGGTTTTATACATGATAATTCTTGAACGCAGTTAAGATTTGTGCTATTTCCTTTCCGATGATCTGAATTCTTAGATGAATATGAAGGGCTTTCATGTAACAGAATCGTCTACTGAAAGCATTTTACTGCTTGCAGAACAAGTCCCGCTGAGTTTGTGATCCCTTGTGATCGCTTTATGAAATCGCTGGAGATAAATTATTCTATAGGGATGAGATTTAAGATGGGGTTTGAAGGTGGAGAGGCTGCATCACAAACGTAAGCAATTGCGCAATTGCCTGTGAAGTTGTATATGTTTTTGGCCTCACCAATCACCATTCACCATAGATGATTCCTATGTTTAAAGTGATTCTAAACCTTCATTTCTTGTATGTTAGGTTCACTGGCACCATTCTTGGAGTGTCTGATGCTGATCCAGCTGCATGGCCTGATTCTAAATGGCGCTCCCTTAAGGTATTACTCCTTCCCCTGCTCCATTTTCCGTCAGAAGTACACTTGTTTTGTGGAGGGTTATTCTAATAATTTCTTCTTATCCAGGTGAGTTGGGATAAAGACTCCCCCATTCCTCGTCCTGAAAGGGTTTCTCCCTGGCAAATCGAACCTTTTGTGCGTCCTTCCCCGATCAATCTGCTTCCACTGTCCAGACCAAAGAGGCTTCACCCTAATCAATCTGCAGCTCATTCTAACTTTTGGCACACCGTAAATGCTAATTATCAAGATCAGCAAGGCAATCATAATATGTTCCCCAGGTCATCGTCGATGATGCCTCCAAGCACTGGTTTTTGGTTGAACCAACAAAACTATCCAGAGATACACGGTGTTGGTGGGCTGCCTCAGAGTTCTGCACAGCCGTGCCTGATCAAGCCTCAACCTTTGGTCCTTGCTCATGATGATGCTCAGAAAATGAATTTCAATTCAAAAAAGCTTTTTGGAATTCACCTTGACAGCTCAGCCAAACCTGAACTTTTGAAATCTCCACCAAGTGTTTTGTATGATGGGATGCCACAAACACCAGAAGCTGCAGAATGTCGGCAGCCAGACACAACTGAAGTAGAGAAGTGTTCTGACCCCATTATGACTCTGAAGCAACTTGATGCTTCACAGGTATATTGTGGTCCAGAGAAGTATCTTTCTTGTGTGCAACAAAGCAGAAGCTGCAAGAAGGTTCGCTTTCTTGTCTTTATTTACCTGGTCTTTAACTCTTGAAATGTTGCTAGAACTGTAGTTCCCTGTGAATGTGTTTAAAAAATGCTCTGATTATTTTTCTTCACTTTGACTTGGGGCATGCTTAACGAGATTGCTTCTTAATCACCCTTGTTATGTTTACATATGTAATATTCCAAGTCTGGAAGCAAGACAGCTTCCAAAGCTGTTACTTCTCTAACGGACCTTTGGAAGCATGGTTACACCTCCATTACTTGCATATTACTCTTTGCCTGGAACTGAATGGCTGGTGCTATGTGTGTGCTGTATATAAACATGCACTACATTTGTAGACTCTAGGTTGTCCAATTTTATGGTTGATGTGACTCTTAATTTCAGGTCCACAAGCAAGGAAATGCATTTGGCAGGTCCGTGGATCTTACAAAGTTCAAGGACTACTGTGAACTGATCGCGGAGCTGGACAAGATGTTTGACTTCAACGGCGAACTGAAAAGTCCTAACACGGAATGGATGGTTATGTACACCGACAACGAGGGGGACATGATGCTGGTTGGGGATGATCCCTGGAAGTGAGTAGCTCAGTTGTTCTAGCGTCGTACTCATTTGCTTGGTTGATCTATTTATGCATCAGAAACCTCGATTCAATCTGATTGCCCTCTTGGACAGTGAGTTCTGCCACATGGTCCACAAGATCTTCATATACACAACGGAGGAGGTGCATGAGATGAACTCGAGGTCGAAGGACAGGCCTGCTAATTCGATGGGAAGGAGCTCCATTGGCTGGCTTAACCTTGGAATGCTAATGTCTCGGTAGCCTTTGCCAGTGGCTCACTTTCTTCATTCAAGGGTGTACTACACGTCAGATATATAGGCTACACGGCAGATATATAGGTAGCTCGGTAGACAAGTCTTCGAAGAGGCATGCTATAACACATATTCCAAAGTTTAGTGGGACCTCGCATGTCAGAATTTTTAAACGGCTTAACTAGCTAAAAAATAGAAATTTTGTTCAAAAACTCAATCCAAGAGACTAGCTAAACTTGCCCTCGCTATTCTCCGCTAGCTAAACTGGTGGCTTTGCTAGCCATCTTTGGCTAGTCAGTCCCGTTAGCCCCTCGTATATGAGTATGGCAGACGGGACTCACTAGCGGTGGAGTATATGGAGAGTTAATTTTAGCTAGTATGTCGGATTTCATGAACTTTTTACTAGCTATTTCATTTTACATACTAGCTAAATCAGGATTTTAGATAGTGATTTTTAGAGAGGCTCTTGTAGTTAGCCAAGCTCACACGGGTGTATGGTGTCCGACAAAAAGGCAAAATTCCGGACGTGGGACCCGTGCCTTCCATCACACCACATCCTTATCGTTTCGGTAGTTGACCTGCCCCTCCTGTGTAACACTCTAAATTTACTGTTTCACAATTTAATAAAATTTATTAGAATTTGTAGAATTTAATTTGAGCTTGTTTAAGGATTTTCTAAGGTTTAATGTGATTTATAGGCATTTAAATGTTTTCCAAATTTTAATTAATGAATCATAGATTTCTTTTGTTGCATTCATGCAGCATAGTTTTTTGTTTGTTGGAATTCAAATTTGTGTTTGAATTCAATTGTTTGATCCTTTAGAAAATAGAAAACCCTTTTATTTTCCATCCCTCTTTTTTTCTCCTTTTTGGCCCAGCTCTAGTTTCTAGCCTAGCACCGCACCAGGCCAGCGGCCCATTTCCGGCCCAGCTTGCCGGTCGCCGACAGCCGGGGCCTGCAGGTCATCCCTGACCTTGCGACCGCTTCCCGCGCCACAACCTAGGCCTTGGGCCCGCATCTTGAGGCACCCTCATCTCCTTATAAAGTTGTGTCGCCAACCCCTAGCGCCCCTTCGCTCTAGTTCGCAGCACCAGAGCCGCCGCCATAACTCGAGGCCGCCGCCGCTGATCCCCACCTTTGCCACTTCCTTGGTGAAGTTGAGCACCTCCAGAGTTTCACGCTGAGGTAAGGAAGTTCTCGGTGAAGCCCTTGCCCCTTTCCGTGGCCGGACGTGAGAGTTCTCACTCGCCGGAGTCGTGCCACCCGCGTTGTCCACCCTGCTGAGCAGTGCGCCTTTGTCGTCGCCTATCGCCCCTCGATGACCCCTTAGTGGAGCTCTCTGTGTTCTCTACTCGCTGTAGGAGCAAATCCCGTCCCAATCCGTGCCCGGGAACCCATTTTCGAGTGTTTTCCGGTGAAGCCCCGCCATATGCTGCTGCTCGCGGTCACTTGTGCCGCCCGCGTGTCGTTGCGTCCGCTGAAGCCGCCGCCAATCGCTCGATCTTGACCCGACAGCCCAGATCGAGTCAGCTGGCCAACATACCGGTCAACCCGCGTCGCACTGCGTTGCTTTTGCTAAATAGCTCCTCGATTTTCCTTCTTTTACAGTTAGATCCTCCCATGATTTAAAGATCCTTACGGTTTGGTCCTGGTTTCTCTGTTTTAGCCCCTATAAGTTTAGTTTTCTCACAGTTAAGCCCCTTATCTTGTTTAGAGCATATCTTTTGCATTTTAACTCCATTTTTAGCGTTCTTTATATTCACACGTTTGTCTTGATGAGAAGAGTAGTTTGTTGTAGCTTTTGTTTCTGTTTGTAATAATTGGTGTAATGTTTCTTATTTTATTGTATGGCTTTTTTGCATATGAATGTGTGATGCGTAGAGAACGAGCAGTTCGAGGGATTTTCTGAAGGTGAAGGTTTTGAAGACTCTGAGCAGTTTCTGGATCTTGTGGAGGGCAAGTGTCCTTGATCATTGTTGACTGCTGTTAAGTGCTACTTTTACACGGTCAATACCAGCATAATATAATGGTAAAAGGATCATCAACACTAGAATATGGTTTTATACTAACAGTTCCCACAAGTGCTGGTGTTTCTAGATTTTGTTGCAGGATGCACCAAAATGCACATGAAATGATGTGTTTGAGAGCAAGTGAGTCAGTGGCACCAATAGGGCATCATCCATAACAATTTTAAATTCCCAATTGGATTGCACCATTGCGTCGGGCTCATCGAGACAATCGAAATGGATATATCATTTGTCTACTTTTGAGTCCGAATGAAAGAGATATGCACAAGACAAGATCACCCTCTTGATATGTGGGTCCGGTGGGACCCACACCAGACCACGTGGCGATGTGTTGCCACGTTGGATGCCATGGGTCCACGACACATCACCAATCCAAGGAAACACACATTCGACCAATCAGGAGCCAGTACGCGGATTCAAGGCCCGCATCCCCACGAAAACAAGCTAAAAACACCACATACACACCCATACACACCTGAGGACCCACCTGGCAGTCACCTGGACGAAAGGCGATGCAAACGGACCCACCCAGGGGTCGGTCGAACCCCAATTCGGCCGAACCCTTCGGAGGTCCTCTCGTCCTCAGTCGATGTGTGGCAACTCTCCATTGGTTCCTCAAGGCATCCCGAGGTGTTTTGGGTCGTTTGGCACTCCGAGCAAGCCACCCCCTTGCCTATAAATAGAAGGGGAGGGGTAGGAAATGAGACACACTCCACCCATCCAAGGCTCCTCTCCTAGCTAGTGTTAGAGTAGAGAGGGAGAGGGAGAGAGAGAGGCATGTGCCTCTACGATATTGATGTTCTTCATTTAGACTAAAGTGAGTATTCTTGTATTTTTTATTTAGATTAAAGTAGCTTTCATGCATAGGTGATATGTTCTTGTGTTCTTCGTGTGTTCTTGATTTAGAGGCTTGTGCTCTTCGTGAAAACAACCCTTTGATCTTGTGGCACAAGTTCATAGTTCTCATATCCACTTGTATGTGTGTTCGTCTATTAGAATATAGTGGATATTCCTGCATGTCCCATTTAGACCAAAGTGACATTCGTGATTCCTTCCTTCTAGCTATATGCTTGGTTGTTTGAGTAGTCGTTTTCCTCTGCTAGTGCATAGATCCTGGGTTTATGCGTTCGTCTGTTGCAAGTCGTTCGTATACGTTGGAAGCATAGTACGTGGCAAAGTGCTCTCATGTATGCCTTTAGTATAAGCTAGTAGTACTTATAGTGAGTGAGATCAGTTCTCTTTCGTGGTCGTAATTCTATAAGTACAAAGTGTCGTAGTCCGTTGGCTACGGCAGTAACCACAGCGTACACATTGTGTCACGCTACCGGTTATCATTTGTTCGGCTTATCCCAAAGTTAGGTAGAGGCAGTCCAGGTGGTGGTGACAACCCGTCTAGCCCTCATTGATCCTCTGCAGCTGGATATAGTCAGAGCTCTGTTCCACATAGATCCGTGTATCAGAGTCGCCTGTTAAGTCAGGGCTAGCGGTACCCTAAGCCAAGTTCTATCTAGAGATCGACTTTAATCTCATCTATAGTGCTATCTTTAGGAATCCTCTCTATCCTTTCCTCTTATCTGGGTGTGTCCTTGGACCGACTAGTACGAAGTTAGTGCACACACGTTCCCTTGGATTCGATACCCTTGGAATACTCTGAGCTGAAAGCTAAAACGGTATTCGTGCGCTTGCGGATTTATTTTGTGTGTCGCTAAAATACCCAACAAGATTTCTAGCGCTGTTGCTGGGGAACGATTGTTGTATCTATCTTCATACCCAGTGGTCCTCGTATCTTTTCATTTTTTCTTCATTCTACCTTTACCCCTGTTACCCATGGAGAGGCCATCCTTTCATCACCTCTGCACCTCAACTTACGAGTTCAATGATCCATCAATGTCTTCATCCAACCATGAGCTCAACCTCGACCTTATAACCATGGTTCGGAATCGACCCTTCTCTGGAGCTATTGGTGTGAGGATCCCCATGACCATTTGATAGAGTTTGAGAGGTTGTGTTCATCCCTAGATCCCCCCCAGGAATGATACAGGAAACCTTGAGGCTCAATTTGTTTCCTCTCTTTCTCTCACAAAGAGGGCGGAGCAATGGTACACTCGCGCCAAACGACGTGGGAACGATTGGGAAAAACTCCAAATTAACTTCTATGTTTCTTTCAACCTTGCAAGACATAGGGTGTTCCTTCCGAGAGACATCTACAACTTTAAGCCATTAGAGGAGACCATAGGTGCAGCTTGGGCTAGGTTCTTACACTGATGAAGTCTAGCCCAAACATGTCTATACCCGATCCTGTATACTTGTGTACTTTTTACCTAAGTTTAGAGATGGACATTGCCCTAGATCTCGACGAGATCGCTGGAGGTATGTTCGCAGACATAACTTCAAAGGAAGGAAGAGAGATCCTAGATTGCCTCTTATAAAACTCTTCCTTTATTGCCGACCATAACGAACCCCACCAAGAATCACAGTCGATCCATGAGAGTCTCTCAACAGCTGAACCCGAGACTTTGACTTCCACATCCCAAGATTCGTCTGTTGAGCCCTCTCCCGAACCAGGAATAATGGAGGAAGAAAAAAATTCAACCTCCAAAGTTCCTTCATCAATTCGAGGATGACCCTTCTGAAAATATCAAGAAGACCTCGAATTTATAAGATGACTCAATAAGAAGGAGCCCTCTTGTCTCCAACTCCAGCCAGCTAGAAATCTTTTGACAAAACCTTCCCCTAAACCTACGGTACCTCCTTCGCCTTCCAATCCTGATACATCTATCATGGAGGCTATGGAGAAGAAGTGGTTGACTGGAGTGGCACACTTTTCTAAAGCACTTTGGATTAGTTCACCCTCTATGATCATTCCTTGTTCCATAAAAGGGATTATCGTAGAATCCCATATTAACCCCACTATGGAGGTTAATGTCATGCCATGGCACCTAGCGTACACTCTTTTGGGCAATGTTACGCTAAGACCATCCGACAAGCTCCTCAAGAGTTGTCCCTCTGGACACATTCTTAAGTGTCTGGGGGTTTTGAAAGGACCTTGATGCCACCTAGAGGGGGGAGGGTGAATAGGCGGGACAACCAAATAAAACTTTTCCCCTAGAAACTTGAGCTTCACTGGCACAGGCGGTTAGACCGCCCCTGATGTGCTGAACCACAGGGGGGGTTTGACCGGGTTCTAGGGTGGTTAGACCGCCCTGCCCAGTAAACCTGCAAAACAACTCAAGTCTTCTCTTGACTTCTAGCACAAACTTAAGTTCTTGAGTAGCTCTTGTAGATGATCACGAGCACGGTAATGATCCCTGCACTCAAAGACAAGCACACCCAAGTAGATAGAGCGGAAGCAAAGTAAATATGCTAGAGATCAAAACAAGTAAGGCAAACCACAAAGGAGAGACGAGGATTTGTTTCTCGAAGTTCACCGCCCACAAAGGAACGACTACGTCTCCGCTGAGGAGCTTGTAAGGGAATTCTCCCACAAGAAGCCGGGTCTCTTTCAACCACTTTCCTCGTTTCCACTAAGGCGATCTTTTCCACGAAAAGGCAAGATCACAGTCCTTACAAACTTGTCGCTGCTCACCACAACCTTGGGAGCTATCCGGCGACGCCTAGCCGTCTAGGAGGCGAACCTCTAAGAGTAACAAATGCTTCAAAGGCTTTCCGACGCGAATCACAAGTGCTCAAGCTATGGGATGCTCTTGCTTAGCTCACACAAGCTCACAAAGGCTTAAACTCTCAACCCAACACAAGGATAGGGCTTGAATGGAAAATCTCACAAAGAGAGAGTTGGGGAGTGTTCCTTGGCTTTGGCTTATGAAAAACAGCAGGGGAAGCACCTCAGCAACCCTAGAATCAGCAGCCCCAACAAGTGGAGCTTGTGGGGTACTTATACCCCTCACAAGGAAAACTAGCTGTTAGAACACTGGCCAAGGCGGTTAGATCGCCTGGTCAGGGCGGTTAGACCGCCTCCCAATGGTTAGTTTGAAAAACTAGCCGTTGGGCTGTCAGGGGCGGTTAGACTGCCCTGGGCAAAGAGAGCCCAAAAACCATTTTCTCTTCTCACAAGCACTCCAACATAAGTTGAAATGGCAAAGGCTGGGTTAGAGGTTTGCTAGACTACTCAGGAACTCTCTCAAGGCTAGTTCTCACTTAGGTCAACTAATGAGCACTTTTGATCTTTTGTCTTAGAGCTAATGTTGCATCCCTCTTGATAGTACGACGTACCTAAAACTCAAGAATAAATATAAAACTGGTTGATCACTTGAGCTTGTAGATCTTCAATCTTGTCGTACTTTTGTAATTCCAATGTGAGGGCTTTTAACATAGCCGATGTCTTGAGCAACTCCATACTTGAGCTAGTTACTTAGGATTTTCCCTTTTTGCATGAGACTGAACACTTTAATCCTTAAGTCACTCCATAACATTTTGATATGTTGCATTGCTTCCCTCAGTTAAGGCTTGGATATGATACTTGAAGACCCCACAAATGCTAGAACTTCACCTTAGCAAAATACTAATGGCGGCCGGGCCAAGACCCCAAAGATTGCTTAGTCCCTCACCCTAGACACCTTGGTTGATCTCTTTATCACTTACCCAATCCACTTTGAGTTCCACTTTGCTTCATATGTTTGTTCTTGATTGACAACGAATATGCAAGCTTCCTTTTAGGAACCATTAAGTTTACACTCATCCTTATGTCCTCTTTCAATTTCCACATGAAGCCTTGCACTTTAACTTGATAGAATTACCAACTTCTTTTTGAACGATCCCCTTTTTATTTTAGTCAAGCCACCACTCTCTTTGGAGACATCTATTTCTTCTTCACAAAATATCCCAAAATATAAGTCCATTTATTGCTTGACATTCACCAATGTGCATAAAGAATCATCCATGTATTTGTCTTTTCCAAAGTGAGACATATAATATATATTCACAAATAAATACTCCAATAATTGCTTATGAATTTCAAGATAAACCTGCTCAAAAACTTAGACAAATACATTAGTCCTTTAATCGTTTTGTCATTCAAATCACCAAAATACACTTAGGGGCCTAGATGCACTTTCAATCTCCCCCTTTTTGGTGATTGATGACAACTCGATTAAAGCTTTACAAAATAAATCGATTAAGTGCAATTTTAATTCTTAGATATAGTTAGAGCCCCCTCAATGTGTGCTTTGAATGAAATTTCAAGAAAACGGCCTCAAATGCCAAAAGCACATATTTGAACGACAACAATAGAGCTCGCCCTATATCTTAGAATTAGTGGAGTGCAAAAAGAAGTGTGTGACAAAATAAAATTAAAACCGTGATGGATATGACATGACAAGCACTCAACAAAGAAAGGTGTGGGCTGTTTGGGCAGGGGCGGTCAGACCGAGGTTGCAGGCCGGTTAGACCGCCTCCCCCATTCAGCCTACAAAAATAATCATCAAATAAACCATGCATCAAAAACTATCACAAATGTCACTTAAGATACATAAAAAAGTTCTACACACCCAATAGCACTCATACAAATACTCAGGTCCACAAGATAAAGTAGAGATCCATTTATTACAGACCAAGTTTCATTCTCAACTCACGGGGGTAGGGCGGTTAGACCGCCTACCAGGGGCGGTTAGACCGCCCCCACAGAACAGCTACACACACAAAGATTTAATCCATCTCTTCTCCCCCTTTGTCATCAAACATCCATAAAGGGCCTGGAGAAGGAATTGCTGCTGCCAAATCACTGCTGCTGCCACTGATCCCAAGTGTCGTCTCCGGTATTCGGATTTGCAACTAGGCACACACAAGAGAAACTAGGATATAAAAGAGCTATATATGGATTAATTTTAGTACAGAGACAAGAGCGAAGTTTCCATACCGTAGGAAGTGGCAGGCTGATCAAAGAACTCATGAGAGACACGTGCCGCCCACTCATCTGTTGATGCAGGAGGAGCCCATGGAGGTGGGGCAGCAGTGTCAAACATCGAGTCAAAACCGGTAGGTGGTGGTGGAGGAGGAGCCGAGGAGGAAGATGCACCTATGTCTGATCCAAAGTTGCTCCCATACTGATTGTAAAGATCAGAGTTGAGAAAGGCATTCGCCCTATCATCCACAGAAGCTATCTCAACCTCTGGAGGGGATGGTGAGATGGGAGACCTAGGAGGCTGACAACCAGCCTGATTGTGAAGAGCCTTCATTGTATCCCTCATCTTCTTATTCTTCTTCCTTTCATCTTGCCGAGCAACTTCAATGTCTCTCTGTGTTTTGCACATACCAAGGAAGATACTGATCAGTTTGCGAAGAGGAGACGTGTGCTTTTTCTCTTCCTGCCAGGGGCGGTTAGACCGCCCCTGGCTGATAAGCCTCCCAGCTGCGCGGCGCCTCCCTTTCTTCAAGGATTTCTTGCTCCTCTTGCTGATCATCCTGTGGAGAGGACACCCTCACTGTCCTACTAAGTTTGGGTTGCAAAGGGCGATGCTTTGTGTCATTTGGATAAGCCCTTTGTGTCACTTTCTTGATAATGTAGGTAATGTAGGAACCATAGCTACACAATCTTTGTGGATTTTCAGACGAGTTCTTTATTTCTTGCCACAAAAAGTCTCCAACATGAAATGCCGGCTCACCGGGCTTCATAGCCACCATCAAGTTCCTCTGAAAAGCGGTGATATCTGAGGTGTTGCCATCCCTAGGAGTGATGGTCTTCCTGAACAGACGGTTGAGGATCTAATAGTATGTATATAGGCCCTTCACATGTTCCCAAGTGTCCCTTGCATTTTTGGAATACATAAAAGCCATCCTTTTTGCCTCAAGCGGACCCTCATCATGGAGCTTCCTAGCAAACCCATCATCAGGTAACCTGAATAGAGTGAGAAAGTTGGAGAAAGAGAGGTGGTGACTCTCACCCTCAGTCATCCAAAACATGGCTCTGTCAACTCCGCCCATCCTCTTTTGGCACATAGCCAAAATACACTGTCGCATAAAACTGGGTAATGAGTTCTTTGTTCCAATGCTGCTTGAACCCCATGAGGACCTTAATCCCTTTAGCCTCACAAGCCTGAATCACCTCATCAAAGATAGGATTATTCCTCCTCTCCATAAACTCCCAATCCACATATTGAGCATCATTAGTAATTTTTGACTTTCTACCAGTGATGATAGTTGTGGTGTAGTAGTCCTGCTAAAAGATGGTACGAAACCTGTAATCTATAGTAGTCCTCTCCTCATTAGCTGGATTAGTTCTTCTCAAGTTCACTACAGTGCCTGCCATCCCTGCCTGATAATAATCAATAGGCCCTCTGTAGGAATGATAGTTAGGCTCCCTAATGTATGGCCTACCAAGCTGCTACTGCTGACCACCTTGCTTCTCTTCTTCCTCATCCTCTTCCTCAACATTGTCATCATCACTATCATTGCCTCCAGCTGCAACCCCCCGGTTACGCCAGCTGAGCTCAAAGTTGAGAGAGGGATCCTCAACATCATCATCGCTACTCTCCATCCTGTCGCTCATCTCAATGTCATCCCCATAGTAGACAGGAGGTGGTGGTGGTCCTCTTGGCCTCAGATTTACACTAGGGCCGGAGGACGTTCTGGCATCGCCACTACCTCTTTTCTTCCGTTTCTGAGCACCCGCACCCTTTCGCATTGCTGCTGTCCCTGGGCCACAAGATTGTGAAATAGAAGTGTGTGAGACACCAGGAACAAGATTGGCTAGAATGAGCATCGAGGCTCGGCAATCTAAAGCAATTGGCACAAAACTGGCCAGGGAGGTTAGACCACCCCTAGGGGCCGGTTAGACTGCCCCTGCTAGTTTTGAGCCAATGGCTACTTTCGACCCAACACAACAACACAGAAATTTGAAAATGAAATTACTGTTCATGGGACGACCCAAGAATGATTGAGATTAAAGTACATGCAGAAATCATAACTTGGACCAACAATGCGCAGGGCGGTTAGACCGCCCTGCAGGGGCGGTTAGACCGCCCCCTGCAGTCAACCCAAAATTTAAGTTCATGACAATGTACTAAAGGAAATGGAACTAAACTCTAGGAATGTCTTCTAGGGGTTGCCAGGAGATATTCTACCAAAGGATATTCAAAACTACTCATGGAGTTGATAGATCGGGTAAAAACAAGATTCGAATACCTTTGGAAAGATGAAACCGAGATGAAATCCAAAGAACCGGGTGGGGAACCGGTTCAACCGCCTTAGGGGAGTACTTTCCTCGGATTGGATTTGATTTCTAGGGGTGGAAACTTGAAATCACCATGGGAGGGTGTGAGAGCTTGAGGAGGAAGAAGGGATTGAAGTTCTAGTCGAAATGGCCTATTCCTGGTCGTTGGAGAGAGATGGGAGTGAGTGGATAGGGTTGAGGGCGTGTTGAGTCATGGGTAGGGGTCAAAACAGTAAGACCCGTGGCGCCCGGTCTAACCGGGTGGTGAACCCAGTTAAACCGCCCCCTTTGACTCAGCTGATTGAGGTAAGAAGATTGTATTTGGTCCCTCTTTTCCACTTAGGTCCCTTGCTATCATATTGCATTAGGTTGATTTATAAACTTTGCAATGCGCTTTAATTTTCTTACGACATAAAGAATTATTAACCTTGAAATGAATATGGTGTTTTGACCTTGGTTAAATCTTTATGGTTATATAGAAATAAAGCAATCTAGTTGTAAACATGGTGTTTAGAACTTGGTGCAAACATTGTAATTGTTTATATCCCTTCCTTTCATTTGCATTTTTTCACCTACACGCATGTACATCCATTAGATTCTTCTTTTCTTCTTGCTAGGTAAGCTTTGCCTCAAGTTAAGATCTTAGGGATGCATTTGGTTTGTTGGCAATTATTTCTACTCCCAACCATAACCCCGGGGGTATAATGTGCATCAGATTTGTTTTGTAGTCATGGATAAGTGTTCCCATGAGTTCTTGACCAATTGCAATCAAGATCGTTAGTCATCTACAAGGCTTGAGAGGGAAGTCAATGTTTCCATCAAGATTTGAGCATGTGTTCAAAGATGTACAATGGAAGAAAAGTTAATATTCAGAAGCTCCTTCAAATATCCTTTCCAACGCATCAGGAATCATCAATTTTGAAGACCCGTACAAGGAGATATGACAGAAATATTGAGCGCTGCGCAGTCTAAAATCAGCCTTGGACAGATTGCATCGCCGGAATAAAATAGGCACAACTCTCTTGTTCGGACCCGTTTCATGCGTACGATGGCTCGTTGGAAAGATAATTTCATAAACTTCAACTTAGAGGGGTGTTTCAGTACATGTTCTGTTCTGTAATTAAAGGAAAAACTGTGGAATATGAGGCAGCGACAAGGACGATGGAAGTCGATGATGACGATATGACAAAGGATTGGAACCATGGCTTGATGATAATAAGAAGAGGTTGAAGGACATGAGTCACAAAGACAAGAAGCGAAGATGATTCTCAAACACATGTCAATAGGGGATTACAAGCAATTCAAGTTCTTCCACACTTAGCAACACGCTAAGCATGGGGGGGGGGGATTTGAAGGACGAAAGGGAAAAAGGCCACGTGGAGTACAAGGATCACCTTCACCAAGATGCTCATCATTCTTTCTCCATGCTAAGCACAATGCTTAAGCAAGGGGGAGGCCACGCTGCACTTCACTACGAGCATCGAAAGGGACGGTAACTCGCCCTTAACTTTATCTTTGTTCATCTCCTTTTAAATGCATGCACATATATGCTTTCAACCATAGACAACCTTTGTATCTATCTCTCGATCAATAACATGGCTACTAGGAGGACAACCTAGGTTAGTTAGTTTTTACTTTCCAATAAATGAATCACCATCTCTTTTTGAGCTTACCACGATAATATCATTTGTATGCCTTGCTTATGGAAAAATGATGAAAGTTGCCGCCTTGTTTTACTTGCATGATGTTTTATATGACATGACTTTTTGCTCTCTATTAAAAGGGACTTAAATTGATAAATACCGGCTCTTTCAATTGTGGAGGTTAAATGACTAATTTTTTAGACCCACATACTTTATGTTGCTCTTTGATTTAAGTTTACCGATGACCTATGCCTTGCACTTGTTTTATTTAAAATCATTATGCTATCTACATTTGTGAATCTCAGGCTCTACCTACCAAAGCCTATACACATACAAGTACTTTAATGATATAACCTTTAGTTTGCAAACTTATATCTTGATGAGTTGGATTAGTATTGATTTCTGTGGTACGAGACTAAGAAGCTGGTCATTCCTTTGCGTATCTTTTTCATGCTAGCCATTTTTGTCCATGCATTGTGAGTTTCTACATTAGAAATTTCACGAACTTCGCTGGGCATCCACCCTAAACCCAAAACATCTTTTTGTGATTAACTCCTTGACCACAACCCAAATTGAGTATGGATGATCTTTTGACGAATTTTCTGGCAAGATTTCAAGACATATGACATATGGAGGGACTCATCAATACAACAAATTATGCGAAGTTTCGACATGGAGGATGCCCTTGAGGATTTCAAAAGATTTATAAAGGAACTAGGATCATGCCCGTGCGTTGCTACGGGCACACAAATTTCATTTATAAACATCAAACTTTATTTGACAACTAGGATCATGCCCGTGCGTTGCTACGGGCAAAAAAAATTATTAGTACATAAAAAATGTAGTATCTCGTCACATGAAATGGAATTTCTATCAAGCATGCTATTAGGTACAACACATAGATTTTGTGTTTTTCACAACTACATTTTCTATTTTCAAGATCACAGTCAATTGTGTTTTTCACAACAAAATTTTCTGTCAAGATAAGAGTAATTTTAACACTACTTTACAAGTAACTTAAATAAAACTTCATAAAGGCTAGTAGTAGTACGTGCATCCTTGTAATATATTTGTTGAACTATCATATTTGAGAATTACCATTTCAGAAAACATATTAAGCCTATTTCATTTCAGGACTACTACAAATTACAAGTCATGTAGAATGGCATTCATTTTTCCTCCCTTTTCTAAGTGACTTAGCACATAGGCTTCATGCAGTAATACCATGCATTTTTCTTCCTTTTCAGTATATTGTTGATTCCCTAAAATATTTATTTGATGAAGCCTTTTAGTAAAAAGATTGGACGACAAACTTCACAAAACCCAAGCAATTGAAGAGCACAAAATTCATATTATGGTAGATGACAAAAGTGAACGGATACGGGGTGGCTACACTAGCGCAAAACAAAATTTTCCTCGCAAAACAAGAACTGCTGCTGTCAGAGATCACGGGATTACCACTAGACGTGCAGATGCAGCGGAACCGTCTTGATGTAGACGAACGCGTCGAGGGTAGCCGGCAGTGCAGTTGCTCACGTCCTTCTTGACTTGCACGTGCGGCTCGTCCGATCCAAGTGCTCCAGATGCAGCACCTCCAAGGTATCCACACGTACGGAGAAGGAAGCGACGCACGCCGGACTGCTAGGTCCGCGAGTGCGACGAGGAGAGAGCGCTGGCAGCGCGGCTGCACTAGAGAAAAGTTGTGTCTTTTCAGGAGGGGTGTGGTTCATATTTATTGGGAGGAAAACCCCCCATACCATCGTCCATTAGCAATATGGGACTAATAGATGGTGTACCCCTTCCAACGCTAATGGGCTTTACAACATTTGTGGCCCATTAGGACTTTTACACCATAATGAATCAAATCCATCTGAGTCCACTAGTGGATCAAATCCAGTTGGCTCTAGGGCATATTTCCAACAGTCTCCCACTTGCACTAGAGTCGACTATGCAAGTATATTCATCCTCATTCGGCTTCCAACCCCTTAAGTGTGTGACCCTATAGGTTCACGTACACATAGACTTGACCCGAGTACACTAATCGATAAATAGTTGATAGCGGCCTCTAGCAAGACGTGTCAACTCCTATGCATACGTAAAGATCTTATCAGACAAACCATCACAACAATTCATACATGCTATTCCCTTTGCCTCACGATATTTGGTCTAGCTCCAAGCTGACCTCTCTTTCTCGACACTGTGATTCGGATCATCAAAAGGGAGTTAACCTTTAACCCAGCACGGCCATGCATTTCTTGATCCGATCACTCGAGGGGCCCAGAGATATCTCTCTCAAGTAGAGGGGCAAGTTCTATCTTGATTGACCATGCCTCAGAGCATGCTTCCTCACAAACCCGAAAGCCATCTTTATGACTACCCAGTTACGGAGTAGCGGTTGATAGCCCCTAAGTAGGTCAATTCTGAGGACCAGGAGCGTCCCGGTGGTCGATGGATGACCGCTCCTCAGTGATGAGTGATTGACAACGGGTGTTGTACTGACTCTTAGCTTAGTGTGCGGGTGTAGGCCGCGGCCTAGTTCGTGTTGTTGCGAGGGTGAAGAACGGGTGCGAAAGGTCTTCGGCCTTGAGGGGCCTCCGGGAGATGTAGAGACAAGTAGGCTTGGTTCGAGGGACCGGTGGACGGTGGGGCGGGTGCGGGCCACATGGTGGCGACACGAGCAAGACGAAGTCATGGACAAGCGAGCGGTGCACGGTGGCGGTCAAGTCAAGTGGTTTGGCGGGAGGCCGGACCGAGCACGCGGGGTTTGGTGGTTTGCCCACAAAACCATCGGCGGACGGTTTCTTGGTTTGGACCTCAAAACCAAGTCCGAGGGCCCAACACGACGGAGACGGGATCCGGCGTGTCGGGAAGCTTCGAGGGCGGAGGACACGCGGCGAGGATCGCATGGCTTGCGTCGGGAGGACGCGGGGTGCGGCAAAGGCGTGGCCGTCCGATGGCAAGACCCACAAACATTACCTAAATGCCCCTGCGTGGGTTGTATCTCTAGTAGTTAAGTTAGGGGTAGTCGAGTCATTTACCACTCCGGCGGGACCCGATATATAAGCCATAAGGGTGTGTGAGTGGCTCCCTCTCTCCGCGACTTAGGGTTTCATTTCCTCCCTCCCATTTCTCATTTTTGTAGCTATTTTTCTTCCATTTTCTCTAGGCTAGCATGAGAGCTTCATGAGAGATTTGTTGAGAGGGATGGATGCTAGGGCGGCATGCTAGACCTTGTGAATCTTTCCTGGTTTGTATAGAAGATTCAGAGTTGTGTTTTTCGTGGTCTTTTGTGCTTGTTTTCGTGCCTTTGTTCTCGGTGTGATTCCACGGATTTGAGTGGGTTTCTCCCTATATTTCCTTGAGGGAAACATGGATAGATGTCTCGTGCATCTTTGTGATTGATCTTGTGCCCTCAAACGCCGGGAAACCACTTCGATTCGAGGATTTTCGTTCGGTGCTCTAGCTTTTGGTGGTGCTCAAAGGATTCGCGATTCCCGGTGATTTAGGGAGTTAGGAGGCAAGATTTTTGGGTTATAGCATCCTTGTGTGACGCTTTGCAAGTCGCCAAACCCTTGTCTCCACAGCTTCAACCGTTTAGGAAATCCGATGATGATTTGGGGGAGTTGACTTTCGGGGTCGGGCGTTTTCTGCTCTGTCCGCACCTGGCGGACGGTCCGCGCCGCTAGGGTTCATCCCGTGTTCTTCGTGTTCTTGCTCGCCTTTCGTTTCGATCCATCGCGTTTGTGGTTTTCGGTTGGACGGAGTTTCGGACAGTCCGCAGCAGAGGGCGGACGGTCCGCGGGTGCCTGGCGGACGGTCCGTGTGCTCCCGCGGACGGTCCGTGATTCGTTTGTCGCTTCGGTTGGTTCCGTGTGATTTAACGGATGGTCCGCGGAGTAGGCCGGACGGTCCGTGGTGTTGGCGCGGACGGTCCGCGGTAGCAGGCCGGACAGTCCGCGAGGCCAGTGCGGACGGTCCGCCCCTCCTGGCCGGACGGTCCGCCGAGCCTGTGAGCTTTGCTTCTTGGTTCGATTCCTCCCTTCCTTTCTCGTGCTTCCGCGTGTGCTTCAAGGAATCGTTCCTAAGGCTAGAGGTTGATCCATAACCTCGTTGTCTTGGCGATTGGTGTGTGATTCGATCCATCGCTTGTGTGTGACCGGGGTTTGACTAGGGCATAGGCCGGGTTCTTTGGGAAGAATTTTTACCGGCTCCTATTCACTCCCCCCCTCTCTAGTCGCCATCTGATCCTTCAAATTCACATCTTGAGTACATGTGACAATCTCAAGTCTAAGGACATAGCGTATACGTTGTGTAAACAGAGAACAAGGTCTCAAATTGGGTCAGTCCAGCCCCATGTCATACATGTGCCCACATTATTAGTTATACATCTCCATGTTCATGACTTGTGAAACATAGTCATCAACTAATTCATGTGCTAGTCATTAACTCATACTAGAGACAACTTTTGAATAACCATACAAGTAAAAGAGTTTCACAAACAATTCACATAATTGCCAATCAAATACAAGTCGCCTTTCATGGATATTCATTAAAAGAACCAAGTGACATGGATATAATGAAATATAAACATCTCTATAATTCCTTATAGGACATATTTCTAACATTCTTCCACTTGCACTTGAGCTAATCTAGAATATATTTAATACCCATAGCTCTCATGTGCGCCTCATGCTTAGGCTGTGGAAGGGGTTTAACGATCTCTCGTATCAGATGAAATTTCCGAAGTACATGTTTATTCTTTTGGTGGTTCCTTGGCTCCTTTGCTTGCGCAATAGCCCCATTGTTGTCACAATAAAGATCCACTGGGCTAGAGACACTAAAAAACACACCAAGTTCAGAAAGGAACTTCCTTATCCAAACACCCATTTTTGCAGCTTCCGAAGCCGCGATGTACTCGGCTTCTGTTGTAGAATAAGCCACTGTCTCCTGCTTGGAACACTTCCAGCTCACAGCTCCACCATTTATCGTAAATATGTATCCTGATTGCGACTTTGAATCGTCTTGGTCAGTTTGGAAACTAGCATCGGTGTAACCTGTTACAACGAGCTCCTCCTCACCTCCATAGACTAGGAACATGCCTTTAGTCCTTCTTAAGTACTTAAAAACATTTTTAACCGCCGTCCAAGTGACCCTCACCCGGATCGATTGGTATCTGCTTGTAACACTGTGTGCATACGAAATATCTGGACGTGTACATATCATTGCATACATAATAGATCCGATGGCCGAAGCATACGGTATTCTACTCATGCGTTCCCGCTCATCAGTTGTCGAAGGACACTGAGTCTTGCTAAGATGTATGCCATGTGACATAGGCAAGAACCCTTTCTTTGCCTGTTCCATGTTGAACCTTTTCAACACTTTATCAATGTAAGTGTCTTGGCTTAATCCTATAAGCCTTTTTTATCTATCTCTATAGATTTTGATGCCCAAAATGTATGCCGCCTCACCTAAGTCCTTCATTGAAAAACTATTTTTTTAATGAGGTCTTAGCGGCCTCAAGCATAGGAATGTCATTTCCAATCAGTAATATGTCATCACATATAAGATTAGAAATACTACAGAGCTCCCACTTGCCTTCTTGTAAACACAAGGCTCTTCTTCACTCTGAATGAAGCCAAACCCTTTTACCACCTCATCAAAGCGAAGTTTCCAACTCCGAGATGCTTGCTTCAATCCATAAATGGATTTTGAAGTTTGCACACCTTTCCAGCATTGGTTGGATCAACAAATCCCTCAGGTTATGTCATATACACATCCTCAGTCAGATTTCCATTTAGGAAAGCTGTTTTGACATCCATCTGCCATATCTCATAATCGAAATATGCATCTATAGCTAGAATGATCCGAATAGATTTAAGCATCGCTACGGGTGAGAATGTCTCGTCGTAGTCAACTCCTTGAACTTGTCGAAAACCTTTTGCAACAAGTCGAGCTTTATGGATGTGAACATTTCCATCCATGCCTCTCTTCTTCTTATAGATCCATTTGCACTCTATGGGTTTAACACCATCTGGCGGGTCAACCAAGTTCCAAACCTGATTGTTATCCATGGAATCTATTTCGGATCTCATGGCACTTTGCCATTTCTCGGAATCTGGGCCCATCATTGCTTCCGCATATGTCATAGGTTCATCATTGTCTAACAACAATATGTCGCGCTCTCCCGCGATCATGAGATTGAGCTTATCAGGTTGCGCGACGTGCCCTTTCAAACCTTCGTGGTTGTGGTGGTGCTTCTCTTGCCACGAGCATCTCAACTCGTTCATCTACATTAGCATCAATTGTGAAATCTTGCCCAACCGGCTCATCTTGAACTTCTTCAAGATACACCTTCTGTCTACATTTTTCTCTTTTAAGAAACTCTGTCTCTAAGAAAACGCCGTTTCGAGCGACAAACACTTTGCCTTCTGATCGGTTGTAGAAATAATATCCCAAGGTTTCCTTTGGATATCCCACGAATATGCACTTGTCCGATTTAGGTGTTAATTTATCTGATTGAAGTTTCTTCACATAAACCTCACAACCCCAAATTTTCAGAAAAGACAAACTGGGAGTCTTACCAGTCCACATCTCATATGGTGTCTTAACTACGGACTTAGAATGTACCCTATTTAAAGTGAAAGCTGCGGTTTCTAGAGCATAACCACAGAATGATAATGGTAGGTCCGACTGGCTTATCATTGATCGGACCATGTCCAACAAGGTTCGATTACGTCGCTCGGATACACCATTTCTTTGAGGTGTTCCAGGTGGCGTAAGTTGTGGAATAATTTCGCAACTCTTTAGATGACTGCTAAACTCATGGCTCAAATACTCACCTCCATGATCAGAACGCAAGGTCTTGATTTTCTTGCCACATTGATTTTCTACTTCACTCTGAAATTCTTTGAACTTTTCAAAAGTTTCAGACTTGTGCTTCATTAAATAGACATAACTATATCTACTTAAATCATCGGTGAATGTTATGAAGTATTGGTATCCACCTCTAGGTCGTCGTACTCATTGGTCCGCACACATCCGTATGTATGAGTTCCGGTAAGTCGAGGCTCTCTCGGAAAAACCCGAGAAAGGCATCTTGGTCATCTTGCCAAGCAAACATGTTTCACATGTCTCGCAAGATTCAAAATCAAACAAAGTTAAAAGTCCATCGTTATGGAGCTTCTTCATGCGCTTTTCACTGATGTGACCCAAACGACAATGCCATATGTAGGTAGGACTTAAATCATTAGGTCGAGACCTTTTAGCACTTATGTTACAGATAGGTGAATCATCAAGATTTAAAACAAATAAGCCATTCACAATGGATGCACAAGCCACAAACATATTATCCTTAGAGATCACACAACCATTGTTTTCACTCGCAAATGAATAACCATCCTTCATCAAACATGAAGGGGATAAAATGTTTCGACTCAAACTAGGAACAAAATAACAATTATTCAACTCCATAATAAATCCCGACGGGAGGTGTAGTTGCATCGTTCCGACGCTCAATGCAGCAACTCTTGCATTATTGCCTACGCGGAAATCAACTTCTCCTCGTTCCACGCTTCTACTTCTTATCATTCCTTGCATCGAGTTGCAAATATGAGCAACCGATCCGGTATCAAATACCCAAGAATTAGTATAAGAATCAGCGAGGAAAATATATGTAACATAAACATTAAGTGTACCTAAAGTGGAAGTACCCTTACTTCCATTGCTTTTCATAGAAGCTAAGTACAACTTACAATTTCTTTTCCAGTGACCGATTTTCTTATAATGAAAACATTCAGCCTTGGCAGCTGGACTAGCCTTGGGCGCCTGGTTTGGCATTGGGATCTTATCCTTGGCCTTACCTTTCTTCTTTCAAGAATTGCCCTTCCTTATAAATTTTGGCTTGTTTTGGATCGCCATCACATGACTACTGCCCGTGCTTTTCTTAATGTTATCATCTATTGGTAAGGGGGTGCCTAGAACTCCTTCCCTTTTCTCAGCTCTGAGAACAATTCTCAGATTACGAATCCAATTCGTAAAGTTTGTTCTAGTCAACTTGTCCTTCTCAAGGACCGAATGCAAGGTAAACGATGTGGTGTTGCTAGGTGTCTTTAATCTACAACAGAATAATAAATGCAAAACACTAAGACAATATATCCATGACAGAGTAAAATAAAAGAATTTACTCCCACTAAAATCAATATCCTCACATTGATACTTAGTGATTCAGAATCCACAACTAACAAGTCTACTAGTGAGCTTTTGCATCACCGCTAGTAAACAAGGTAGGTCGGTAAGCAACTCTTTGCTAATCATATCACATATGACTTCTGTTGTTGGGTGACATCTCTATGTCTAGGCTCCCAACCTTTATGCCCCAAAATCCTTAACCGTTAAGATGACTTTGATAAGTAAACCAACACTTATGCGTGTAAGTATCCGATACAAACCCGTCTAGTCAAGGAAAACTAGTGGCACCCTAATTTCATAGACCCACCACTAATTGTACGAGACGTGGGACGGTGGCAAGTGTTGGGAGGGCACGTTAACTTAAAATTCCAAAGGGATCGTTCTACTCGTAACATCACACGCAAGAAAATAACATTGTCGCATGTAAAAGTAGAACGGTAAGAACGACATTTACACAGTTGTAACACAGTATGGCCTATTGTCACATGGTGATCTCCATCTCCATTGACTTGTACATCATGTTGATCTCAATCTCCATGATCTGTGTGTACCATCCTCCATGTGATGAGTCCTCCAAGAACTATCTAACGTGTGCTAGTAATGAAAGTTACACAATCGCGTATTATATCATCACAAATTGGTACGTAGACCATTACATTAATTTTGACAATACATGTGGCTCCAGCCGTATTGCCGTACGCGTGACACGCAGGTCACGAAAAAATTACACACATGCATCACATACACATATAGGGCATACCGATCACAAAACCTGCAAAACAGATTATCACAATTCCGACGTCCAAACTTAAAACGCCCGAAAACCTATCTTGCAAGCCGAATTTGGCAAAACTAATTTCGTCGAGACCAGAAGACCTGGTTTATCACATGTGTAAAATTTTCTGTAGATCAATTTTCATATAGAAAACTTCTTCATCCGAGTTAACCACGAAAAGTTATGGCTGTTTTACCGAACAACATGTTTTCTGGTTTTCCCGGGCCGGTAGCAGATCCAATCTACCGCCGCCACGCATCCCATGCGCCTGGAACTTGACCTAGCTTCGAGTCAACCAATCCAATTGATCTCCTTCTCGTTGTGATTGGATTTACGTGTATCACTTAACTCCGATTGGCGGAATTCCGACCGGTAGGAGTAATTCGTTACACGCCCATCACGTCAAGAACACGAAGCCGATCAAAACTTTGATCTACATCTGCATATCTCCATATGCACACATCCCGAATCTAAAACTTAGCAGATACGGCTCGATACCACCGAAGGGATACGGGGGTGGCTACACTAGCGCAAAACAAAATTTTCCCCACAAAACAAGAACTCGCCGCTCGTCGAGAGATCACGGGATTACCACTAGACGCGCGGCGATGCGGCGGAACCGTCTCGATGTAGACGAACGCGTCGAGGGTAGCCGGAAGTGCGGTTGCTCACGTCCTTCTTGACTTGCACGTGCGGCTCGTCCGATCCAAGTGCTCCGGATGCGCACCTCCAAGGTATCCACACGTACGGAGAAGGAAGTGACGCACGCCGGATCGCTAGGTCCGCGAGTGTGACCGGGAGAGAGCGTTGGCAGCGCAGCTGCACTAGAGAAAAGTTGTGTCTTTTCAGGAGGGGTGTGGTCCATATTTATTGGGAGGAAAACCCCCCATACCATCGTCCATTAGCAATATGGGACTAATAGATGATGTACCCCTTCCAACGCTAATGGGCTTTACAACATTTGTGGCCCATTAGGACTTTTACACCATAATGGATCAAATCCATCTGAGTCCACTAGTGGATCAAATCCAGTTGGCTCTAGGGCATATTTCCAACAAAAAGATTGTGCAAAAAACAAAATTTTAGAAGCATGGACTTGTTTGTGCAATAGACAAAATGTTCAGCAAACATGATCTTGCACTTTCTTATTTGTACATTCCTGTGCTACAGCCGCTCTCTGCAGAGCTGTTTTGGCCTCGCTAACAGCAACTTCGTATTTGCGTTTCCACTCTGATGCTTCCTCTTGAGCAGAATCAGCCTGTTCTCATGTTGCCAACAATCTACCCTCACTGATACTTACCCTAGACTCCAGGGAAGCAATTTGAGATTTCAACTTGCTCTCATCTGCCTTTTGCTGCAAAATAACATGATCATACTTGCTCTTCCAATCATAGGATTCCCGTTTTGCAGTTTCAAGAGAAGCAGACAAGCTTATACACAGCTCTTCCAACTTGATACCCTTGGCCTGAAGTTCAGAAATACGAACAGAGTAATCCTTTGAAATTTTCTGCTTATCATTGATAACTTCTTCATAGCGCCTCAAGTATTCAGCTCTGTGGCTCTTACTCGCTTCGAGCTGCTTCCTGAGCAATGCCAACTTATCATAACTCGAATTGCCTTTCAATCTTAAAGCATTTCTTTCAGCATCTATATGCTCGAACTGCCTTCTGAAAAGGTCTAGCACAGGCCCAGCCAAATTGCAGTGATCATTCAAGCAAAAGAATAAAATGACTGTGTGAGATCATTTCACATCGATCAACAATAAGACTAATGAAGAGGTGCCTACCACTACTGTAGAAATGTGGCTAGCCTTTTCCATTTCCCAGGACCATAGGCCGTTGACTCATACTCTGTGAGCAGGCCATCAAGGAGCTACAGCTAATAAGACTATGTTATCCAGAAAAGTACCAGCTGCACCATCCCAGTATCAATACATGTTACATCACATGATAAATTCCTCATAAACTTCTGGGTTTTGACAAAATTGGCAACAAGAAAGCTACTTCAAAGTGAAATACTGAAGAAAAAGTCATTCAGCAGTATATGCATTTAATTCTAAAATTGCAGTTATCTTATAACATAAACCAACTAATTGTCTCAACACAACAACAATTAGTTGTAGTCCAAAACAAACATGAACCGAGCTACAGCACAGAAACCCGGAACGTGTTATTACCCAAGTGCATAGGAAAAAGATGATCCAACGTCACGGCATGGCCCCGTGCGAGCGTGGAATAGGTGTCCATCCCCCTTCGAGGGTTCCGCCGTCCTCTTTCGAGGGTGCGGCCCGCCGGCCGTACGAGAGTGGGTGGCAAAGTGTCGCGGCGCTGACACTAGCCTTACCGCACAGTGTCGTACAGTGGCGGGGATGGCCTCACCGGGAGGGTTGGTGGAACAGCGCCGGGATGTGACTCCCAGACGCGTCAGAGGGACGGTGTGACCTGCAGGTGTCAGAGCATTAAATGTCCCGGTCGAGGGAGCAGGTACGGGGGCAGTGTGCCCGCGGGAGCCTCGAGCGAGGCGGACCTCACCCGAAGGGGCGTCCAGTCTCCGAGCGAGGCGAAACCTCACCCGAGGGGGCGACTGGCCCCCGAGCGAGGCGGACCCCACCCGAGGGGTGCGTACAGCCCTCGAGCGAGGCAGAACCTCACCCGAGGGGGAAACTGGCCTTCGAGCGAGGTGGGGTTTTGTTAGCGTGGTGCTGTGCCCCTCGAGCGAAGCGGTGTTTCGCCCGAGGGTGGCCGGGCAAACTGTTTTGGTGGGCTGTTGGGGCGACCAGGGCTGTGATTATGTCGTGCGTGTTTAAGATCTGCGAATTCATTTCGTGTTTTTCTTTTTACGAAAGAAATTGGGTTTTCCCAGGTTTTTAGCGGACCCCTATGGCTGTCCCCGACAGTAGCCCCCGAGCATCTGCGGGGATATCCGTTAGGATCCCGTAGATGCTGATGCTTGCTGATGGGACTCTCTTCCCTCCTGGTTGTTGTGCTATTCCGTGGGGCGCGCTAGTAGACCTGCGGGTATAGCCCTTGAAGCCTTGGAGGATTGTGTGCACTGAGGACCAGGAGCATCCCGGTGGTCGATGGATGACCGCTCCTCAGTGATGAGTGATTGACAACGGGTGTTGGACTAACTCTTGGCTCAGTGCGCAGGTGTAGGTTGCGGCCTAGTTCGTGTTGTTGCAGGTGAAGAACGGGTGCGAAAGGTCTTCAGCCTTGAGGGGCCTCCGGGAGATGGAGAGACAAGTAGGCTCGGTTCGAGGGACCCGGTGGGCGGCGGGACTAGGTGCGGGCCACATGGTGGTGAGACGAGCAAGACGAAGCCGTGGACAATCGAGCTGGTGCACGGTGGCGGTCGAGTCAAGAGGCTTGGCGGGGAGGCCGGGCCGAGCATGCGGGATTTGGTGGTTTGCCCACAAAACCATCGGTGGACGGTTTCTTGGTTTGGGCCTCAAAACCAAGTCCGAAGACCCAACACGACGGAGATGGGAGCCGGGCTTGTCGGGAAGCTTCGAAGCGGAGGACACGCGGCGGGATCGCATGGCTTGCGTCGGGAGGACGCGAGGTGCGGCAAAGGCGTGGCCGTCCGATGGCAAGACCCACAAACATTACATAAATGCCCCTGCGTGGGTTGTATCGCCAGTAGTTGAGTTAGGGGTAGTCGAGTCATTTCCCACACCGGCGGGACCCGATATATAAGCCATGAGTGTGTGTGGATGGCTCTCTCTCTTGGTGACTTAGGGTTTCATTTCCCCCCTCCCATTTCTCTTTTTCCTGGACTATTTTCTTCTCCATTTTTCTCTAGGCTAGCATGAGAGCTTCATGAGAGATTTGTTGAGAGGGATGGATGCTAGGGCGGCATGCTAGACCTTTTGAATCTTTCCTGGTTTGCATAGAAGATTCGGCGTTGTGATTTGCGTGGTCTTTTTCGTGCTTGTTTTTGGTGCCTTCGTTCTCGGTGTGTTTCCGCGGATTTGAGTGGGTTTCTCCCCGGATTTCTTTGAGGGAAACATGGATGGATGTCTAGTGCATCTTTGTGATTGATCTTGTGCCCTCAAACGCCAGGAAACCAGTTCGATTCAAGGATTTTCGTTCGGTGCTCTAGCTTTTGGTGGTGTTCAAAGGATCCGCGATTCCCGATGATTTAGGGAGTTAGGAGACGAAATTTTTGGGGTATAGCATCCTTGGTTGACGCTTTTCATATCCCCAAACTCTTGTCTCAACAGCTTCTACCATTTGGGAGATCCGGTGATGGATTGGGAGTGTTGACTTTCGGGGTCGAGCAGCTTTGCGCTTCTGTTCTTGCACGGCGGACGGTCCGCGCACACGGTGTTCTTCGCGTGTTCTTCGTGTTCTTGCGCGCCTTTGCTTTCGATCCGGTTTTGTTTTAGGTTTTCATTGCGGCCGATTCGCGGACGGTCCGAGCTTCAGTAGCGGACGGTCCGGAACCCGCGCGGACGGTCCGCCGGTCTTCGCGGACGGTCCGTTTTTCTCGGGTCGGTTCGGTGGTTCTCGTTGTCTTTAACGGACGGTTCGTGGCCCCCGGCCGGACGGTCCGCGTGTCCCTTGCAGATCGTCCGCGGCACCGGCCGGACCGTCCGCGCGGCCTTCGCGGACGCTCCTCCTTGGCCGGGACGGTCCGCCCGAGGCTGACAGCTTGGTTCCTTGTTTCGATTCCTTCCTTCTTCTTTCGTGCTTCCGCGTGTGCTTCAAGGAATCGTTCCTAAGACTTGAGGTTGATCCATAACCTTGTTGTCTTGGCGGTTGGTGTGTGATTCGATCCATCGCTTGTGTGTGACCGGGAATTGTCTAGGGTATAGGCCGGGTTCTTTGAGAAGAATTTTTACCGGCTCCTATTCACCCCCCTCTAGTCGCCATCCGATCCTTCAATTGGTATCGAGCTTGGTGCGGGTTCTTTGTGACTTTGACAAGTCTTGAATCCTAAGATGGCGTACGTTGAGCGGGGGCGGTCCGCCGCACTTCGATGGGAAGGGTTACCACAAGTGGGCGGCTCGTATGATGATCTTTCTTCGTGGCAAGTTGTTGGATTTCATTGTGCTTGACAAGACCTATGATATTCGGTCAACATTCATACTCTTATGGTGACCGATGCCGGTGCTAAGGCCAAGTATGAGGCAAATGCAAAAGTCGTTGATCACTTGGTCCGGAGCTTGTGTGATCCTGAGTTTGAGCGTGTTCGCCATTTGAATCTTGCTTGGCAAATTTGGGAGAAGTTGTTGGTTGCTCACGGTGGTGATAACCATGTGAAGGCTCGCCTCTTTGTCTCTTACCGGATGCAATATGAGAACTTCACTCAACTTCCGGTGAGGACATTGATGCGATGTTTCGAAGGTTCACCGCCATCGTGAACAACATAAAGGCTAATGTTGAGGATTTCCCTTACACCGAGCATGATCAAGCTTTGAAGCTCTTGCATGTCTTGGACCCAAATGTTTGGGGTGCTAAGGTTGAGGCCATCAAGAAGTCCGGGCAATATTTGACCATTGAGTTGGATGACCTCTTTTCTAAGCTCAAGTCGGCCGAGGTTGACAGGAAGTTGCAATCCAAGCATGAGGGCTCGACCGACCATAGTCTTGCTCTTGTCGGCGGATCAAAGGGCAAATCTAACCCTTCCCGTCGACGCTTTTCCTTGTCTTCTCTTATGTCTATTCCAGATGAGGAGTTTGATGTGCTGGGCGAGGAGGAGCTGGCCTTGCTCTCAAGGAGGTTTGATCGACTACATGAGAGGTGGAGGAATGCAAGGCGGAGCTTGGGGACATGCTACAAGTGTGGCAAGCGTGGACACTTCATCGCTGAGTGCCGGAAGCGGAGGAGAACAAGTACAAGATGAGCGAGTACAAGGCGCACCCAAGGCGTGAAGACAAGTACTCCTCCAAGGGCAAGCACTTCAGCAAGCCAAGAGCAAGAACAAGGACAAGCGTCGACTGAGCAAGGGCGGCTACAAGAAGGACAAGGAAAGAGCCATGGTGGCCGGTGCAAGCGACGTCGAGTCAAGCTCAAGCGACGCGCAGTCAAGCTGAAGCAGTGAAGATGAAGACGCCGGGAGGCGCAAGGGTAAGAAGAGTGCAAGCCGGAACCTCGGTGGGTTGAGCTATGTGGCGCTTGAAGGCTTTTGTGGGATGGCCAATAGCTCGAGCGGCAAGAAGAGCGAGAAGGAAGACGGCGACTCCAAATCGGAGGATGAGGTAAATCGTGACCCCGACTCTTTGCTTGCCGATATCACTAGGTTGAATGGCTTGATTGACAACCGTGATAGTGTGTTGAGAGATGCTAAGAAGATGAGGAAAGATCTTAGGGCTCAACTTGAGAATGCTAGTGAGAAAGTAGGAGAGTTAGAGTCCAAATTGCTTGAATTGAAACTTGAGAATGACTCTTTGAAACTTGCTCCTACTACTCCCGATGATGTTGAGTGTCTTGAGTGTGATGCATGGTTGAATGAGATCAAGTTGCTTAATGAGAAGAATGCTTCCACTTTGGCTAAACTAGATGCTCTTAGGACTGAGTATGATGAGCTTAAGGCTAGACCCACTTTGCTTGGTCCTTGTAAATCATGTCCTACTATGCATGCTAAGCTTGTTGATGCTCGTTCTACTATTAGCACTTTGGAAGCTTCTTTGAAATCTCCTGTTGTCAATGCATGCACTAGGCGTGACGAAGTTACTTTGCGCAATCTTGAACTTACTTCCCGTTTGGATGTCATCTATGAGGATAATGATTATTTGAGGAAGGTGTTGGGTTGGTTGTCCGGGCGGGAACCTCAATTGAAAATCATGATTAAGGAGTTCAAGAGAGCCGATGGTCGTGGTTTGGGTTTTGAGAAGTTGGGTGAGAAAGTGGGAGAGAACGAGTGGGGAGAGTGTGTATGAGAAGTGTGTTGAGTCTAACCCCGAGTTTGAGGTGATCGGAGACATCCAAGTCCCACTTCCAAAAGCACCCAAGAACTTTTCACACCAAAGCCCAACCACCCGTGCAACAAGCTTGACACAACCCAAGATCCACCCAAATTCCCACCTAAGACAAATGACTTCCGAAACCGGTGAAGTTTGTGAGTAAGAAGGGTGAGAAGCCTAGAGAGAAGCCGAGCCAAAACCAAAACCTATCCCCTTCGGGTGTGAGTATTGTGGTAAGGAGAGGCATCTAGCGAGTTTTGCTACAAGAGGAAGAGGGATGAGAGGCTTGCTAGGGAGCAAGCAAACCGGGACAGGTATCGCCGGTCTCATGGTATTCCCCGAGCCTAGAGTGCCACTTCCACGGGGTGGTGGAAGTGTGAGGAGTGTTGGTAGAGTTGGAGCTTAGGGTGGTAGGTTTCCACGGAGAGGTGGTGGTGAGAGGTTTGTTAGGAGAGATGATGGTGTGCGTCTTTGGTGAGAGGTTTGGTCGGGCTCGTGGTGGTTTTGTTGCGACGTCCCCCTACTCGTCCTCAATATGGGTTTAGGGGAGATGATCGTAGCTTTGGGTTCCGGAGGAACTACGGACCACGTTTTCCCCCTCGTGGTGCTCGTACTCCTTCCATGGGACATGGGAAGTTTGGTGGCAAGGGAATGATGTTTGCTAACCCCTCTTTTGAGCGAGATGGCTCGACACCGGTTTAACTTTCTTTGTGCTAACCCCGAGTGTCGAGTCGCTAGCTCATTCTCGTTCTTGTTTCGACTACGGGCGGGGAGGCTTGGAGAACATTTGGTTGATCGACTCCGGATGTTCCCGACACATGACCGGAGATAAGAAGTGGTTCTCCAGCCTCACCCGAGTGAAGGAAAACATGTACATCACATTTGGGGACAATAGACGAGGAAGGGTGATTTCTGAGGGTGTTGTGCACGTGAGTGACAAGGTAACGTTGAAGAGGGTTGCTCTTGTGAAGTATTTGGGTTTCAATTTTCTTTCGGTTTCTCAGTTGCTTGATGAAGATTTTGAGGTGCGTTTCAAGTCTGGTGAGTCTCGTTTGCTGGATTCTCGAGGTCATCTTGTATGTATGATCATCCCCGAGGGTCAGATTTTCAGGGCTGATTTCTCACGTTCTTTGGGTCTGCTCGCCGTTTTATGGCCGGTCCTTCTTCGATTTGTGGAAATGGCATAGGCGGTTGGGTCACTTGTGCTTTGATTTGGTTTCCCGCTTGAGTGGTCTTGACCTTGTCCGAGGATTGCCGAGGTTGAAGTTTGAGAAGGATTTGGTTTGTGCTCCGTGTAGGCATGGCAAGATGGTAGCCACTCCCCATCCACCCCGACCGATGTCATGACCGAGCGTCCGACAGAGCTGTTGCATATGGATCTTGTTGGGCCAGCTCGAGTTCGCTCGGTAGGTGGGAAGTGGTATGTCCTTGTTGTGGTGGACGATTACTCTCGCTATGCCGGGTGTTTTTCTTGGAAGACAAGAGTGAGACATTTGGTTTTGTTCAGGATCTGATCGTGAGGTTGAAAAACGAGAGGCATGGGAATGTCATTCGAGCTATCCGCAGTGATAATGGCTCAGAGTTCAAGAACTCTCGTTTTGATGCCTTTTGTCGTGATCTAGGTCTTGAACATCGGTACTCAACCCCTTATGTGCCACCTCAAAATGGAGTTGTGGAAAGGAAAAATCGGACTCTTTGTGAGATGGCTAGGACGATGCTTGATGAGCACATGACTCCTAGGAGGTATTGGGCCGAGGCGGTCAATACGGCTTGTCATGTTTCCAATAGGATTTTATTGCGAGCTTTCAAGATGAAGACTGTTATGAGCTTATGCATGGTCGGGCACCCAAGGTGAGTCATTTTCGAGTTTTTGGCTGCAAGTGCTTTATTCTTAAGAAGGGCAAACTCGACAAGTTTGAGGCTAGGTCTAGTGATGGGATTTTCTTTGGATATGCTAACCATTCTAGAGCCTATAGGGTGCTTAACCTTGAGACTAACAAAATCATGGAGACTTGCGAGGTAACCTTTGATGAGACAATGCCATGTACCTCTCTTGGTTTTGAATGTGCGGTGATGAAGAGATGGCCGAGGACCTCTTTGAAGAGGAGAAGGATGAAGGCGGGAGATGATGATGGAGAGAACCATGCGCCCGAAGCCGAATGGGTGCCCACTACTTCCCCTACGACCACTACGGAGGGTGGACCGTCTACATCATGGACAACGACGGTGCGACAAGAGGACCAGGCGGGAGAGCTGAAGTTGAGAGGGAGGTAGTCTCGAGGCGTGAGGCTCCCCGGCGGATTCAAGAAGTGCATCCCCTATCGAGGATCACTGGGGACATCGACGAACGTACTACACGGTCAAGGTCTAGGAATTCCTCTCATTTCGCTCATGCTACATTTGTTGCCACCTTTGAGCCCAAGGACATTGGACACGCTTTATCTGATGCAAAGGCGGGTCAATTCTATGCATGAGGAGTTGGAAAACTTTGAGAGCAACCGGTGTGGGAGTTAGTTGAACCACCTCCAAATTGCCATCCTATAGGAACCAAATGGGTTTGGAAGAACAAAGAGGGTGAGAATGGGATGGTTGTGAGGAACAAGTCCGGGCTTGTTGCTCGGGGATATAGTCGAAGGAGGGGATCGACTATGAGGAGACCTTTGCCCCTGTGGCCCGTCTTGAGGCAATTCGAATCCTTCTAGCCTTTGCCGTGGCTAAAGGGTTCAAGTTGTTTCAAATGGATGTGAAGAGTGATTTTACGAACGGGGTCACGAGAGGAGGAGGTGTATGTGAAGCGGCCACCGGGGGTTTGAGAGTGAGAAGTATCCACACGGGGTGTACGGGTTGAAAAGGGCTCGTATGGGTTGAAACACGCACCCGGGCTTGGTATGGGAGATTGAGAAGTTTTACGGTGAGCGAGAGGGTTTGTGATGAGTACCGTGGATAGGACCTTGATTCTCCTCAAGCATGGAAATGACTTGTTGATTGTGCGGATATACGTTGATTATATTTTTTTTGGTGGTTCGTCACATAACCTTGTTGCCAAGTTTGCGGATGGGATGAGCGGGGAATTCAAGATGAGCATGATGGGCGAGTTGCGGTACTTTCTCGGGTTGCGGATCAAGCAAGTGAAGGATGGAACATTTGTACATCGGACCAAGTACATGAAAGACATCTTTGAGGAAGTTCCGGATGCAAGATGTGAAGCCTATGTCGACACCCATGGGGAGTACGACTACTTTGGATGCGGATGAGGACGGAAAACCGGTGGACCGGCGGGAGTACGGGGAGCATGATCGGCTCCCTCCTCTACTTGACGGCGATGAGGCCGGACATACGGTTCGGTGTGTGTTTGTGTGCTCGTTTTCGGGGATTCGCCGAGGACATCACATCGACGGGCCGTCAAGAGGATTTTCGGTACCTACGATCCGCCCTTGGTCTTGGTCTTTGGTATTCTTCCTCCTCGACTCTTTCTCTTCATGGTTTTTCCGATGCGGATTTTGCTTGTTGCCGAGTCGAGAGGAAGTCTACTTCGGTTCTTGTCGGTTTCTTGGGTCCTCGTTGGTTTCGTGGTCTTCCCGCAAGCGATCTAGTGTAGCTCAATCTACCACCGAGGCGAGTATGTTGCGGCCGCGAGTTGTTGTTCCCAGTGTTGTGGATCTCATACGAGTTTGAGAGACTTTGGTGAGGAGTGCACCCGCATCCCACTTCTTTGTGATAGCACCGGTGCCATAAGCGTAACGAAAAGTCCAGTGCTTCACTCCCGAAACCAAACACATAGAGGTGAGATACCATTTTGTTGACGGTGAAAATCCGTCAACCTAGCCATGAGATTACTTTCGGTGTTGGCATGACTTTTGTATCTTATTCATTGGTACTAACCCCCGTGGCATAACAAGTTCACGCGTGCATGTCCGTTTTGGAGTTTAATGTTTATGCAGGGTTTTAGTGTTGAATGCAAGACTTTCGGGATAAGTTCATTAAGCACCTCATGACAAGACCTTGAAGCCCGATACAAGTCAAGCAATGAAGTGAACATGACTCCAAGAGCCCAAGGACCAAGCCCGAGAAGATGATAAACTCCGAGGACCGAACCGAAAAAGTCTTGAATCTTGCAAGACAAGGGGTCGAGTCCAACTCGGAGAGAAACCGACGTCAAGGGCCCACATGCAAAAGGGGAGAACATCTAGAAGACGTGGGAAGCAACACCGGCGAAGCCGCCCGCGGGATGGGCCGAATGGGCCCGGCCGTGAAGGACCGATACGGCGAACCGAGAGGGGGGGGGGGGGGAGTGAATGGGAGCCGATAAAAATTCTTCTCGAAGGAGATGAAAACTCCAACAAGACGAACGCGGCTTCCAACACACGTCTCCGACTCACTACCAAGGTTGGTCAAGCCCACGTAGCCACTGGAGTGCCACCGGACCTAGGAACCAACACACCACCTTCCGACCCGAGAAACGCAGCGGAAAAACCAAGCCTCGAGTCTACAGACCCACACCGGTCGGACGGTGAGCACCACCGGTCGGACCGGTCCCCGCCGGTGAACCGAGCAACTTCCACTAAGTGGCTCTACACCGGTCAGACCGGTGAGACACACCGGTCAGACCGATGGCAGCCTGAAAGCCCCCAAGGCACCAAACAGGCCAACCGACCACCAAACGGACCCAAACTTGAAACAGCAGCAACACGGGACAACAAGGAACACACCAAGACGTTCACCCGAGCAAAAACCCACAAGGGCTTGCACCGGTCAGACCGGTCAAGAGCACCGGTCAGACCGGTGTAGCACAGGGCGACTCGGGATGAACGACAGCCCCGCGGTCAACTCCCCCAAATCCAAATCTCGATCTCCCGAATCGCTCCACGGACTTGAACAAGACTTTGGGGATATCATGAACACCTCATGAGGAGTTCATAGCCAAGTTTAATCCCACCAAAACTCGTCCAAAAAGGAGGAATCGAAGAAATCCCGCCGGAAGCACTTCCAACCCAAGAACTCAAGAAACCCCAAAATCGAGCACTTTTCCTCACGGATTTGGGAGGGGGGAATCACGGCCCAAAGAACCACGAAGGGTTCCCACAAATTTCCCCCATCAAATCCCCAAGAGAAAAGCCCCGAAAACACCCCAAAGAAATCACCGAGAGAGGGCTCCGAAAATCACCACCAAGAACAACCGGGAAAACACATCCAAACCTTGAGGAACCACGCCGAATCATCTATACATGAAACAAAGGTTCGTACAAGGTCTAGCAAGCCGCCCGATCATCCATCCCTCTCTACAAGATCTCTCCGTGAAGCTCTCTTGCTAGTCCTAAGGAAAACCTAGAGAAAATAGGTGGAAAATAGGAAAACTAATGAGCTAGGGTTCCAAGAGTTGGCTGCCAACCTCTCACCTCTTGGGTTATATAGGCGGCAACCGAATGTCTAAAATGCCCCTCTCTACTAACTAGGGATACATGCCCCTCAAGGGCGGATTCGGAATTCTTGATGTCTTCACCATCGGACGGATGCCGGCAACCGCACCCTGCGTAGCCTCGACGCAAGCGATGCGATCCCGACGCGTGTCCTCCGCTTCGAAGATTCGGGACTGCGTCGTCGCACACGGTCGGACCGGTGCTCCTCACCGGTCGAGCCGGTCCCCACCGGTCGGACCGGTCGGACCCACCGGTCGAGGCCGGTGCGGTGTCTTTCTTGCACCTCCGTCTTCGGTTCTCCGGTCTTGGCTTTGTGGATCAACCAAGGAACCCGGTGGTTTTCCCGGTGAACCACCGGAAACCCCGCGAACTCGGTGTAGCCTCCGCCAATCTCCACTCATGACTTGGCTCCCACGTAGTCCCGGCTCGACCTTGGTTTTGAGGCTCAACCAAGAAACCGTCCACGACTTCATCTTGCTTGTTCATGCCACCATGCGGCCCGCACTTGACCCCGCCGGCCACCGGTCCCTCGAACGAAGCCTACTTGTCTTCTCCACACCGGAGGCCTCACCGGCGACGACCTTTCGCGCTTGTTCTTCACCTACACCAACACGAGTCAAGCCGCAACCCGCACCCTGCAATACTTAGCCAAGAATCGGTCCACACAACGTTGTCAATCACTCATCACACAAGGAAGCGACCATCCACCGGTCCTCGAACCACACATGGTCCTCAATCTCCCCCTTGATGAGTGCATTGACAACACCCACACGAAAGTAACAGAGAGAGAAAAGAAAAAGAAAAGAAACGAACAAAAAGAAACTCCAACAAGCGATCGAAAGCCAAACAAAGGCAAAGAGCAAGATCACTTGAAGAAGACAAGTCTCGGACCCCTTAGGCAAGGGCAACGGCTCGACACATCCGAGACAAAGCAAAGCTCAAGCAAAGAGCACAAACCACCAAAACAAAGCTCGAAAACTCACAAAGAGCTCCCCCCGCACACTTGCAAGCTCCCCCCGAACCAATGCAACTCCCCCCCGGACGAATGCATGCAAAACGATGAAAACGGGGCAGGCGGTGCAGGCAATTTCAGCTTACACCGGTCGGACCGGTCATCACCACCGGTCGGACCGGTGCCCAACATAAGTACGGGACCAGCACTCACACCGGTCGGACCGGTGCTCATTCTCCGGTCGGACCGGTGTACAACAGAGCCCAGAAATGGCTCGAAACCACCTGAAAACCTTCTAAATGCGCCCGGTAAGCCATTTCAAGCTCAAACTTCTCCCCCTTGTTGGCAATGCATGAATCAAGCCAAAAATGCAAAACTTTCAACCTAGAGCTTCTCAAAAATACAAAATTCAACATATGATGCTACACATGTCCAAATGAGCAAGTTAGGTACTCTACGGCTTCGTATCGATCTCAACTACATGATCACCAAGTTTCACAACCATTGGACGAAGCTAAGATGGATTTTGGCAATTTTGCGAAAAACTTGCCTCTCATGAGCAAAGTCCTAAACATGATCAAAGCATATCAAAATGGCAAAGCCACACAAACTTCATGCTAGGACAGCCATTCTAATCATAAGACCATCACAAACACCCACAAGCACCTCATGTCATGTCAAAGCCACCGAGCCATATGCCTACTTCTATGTATGAGACTTCTCATTGGTAGGCATCATGCAACGGTTTAGCACCCAAAGCAAATTAAATTCAGCACATATGACATGGGAGCTTATTTTCCAAGCATTTTTCATTTCATTTTCAGATTTGTAAATGGTACATGAAATGTCTTTGCGACAAAAAGGAACTTATGCTCCTCCACAAGATAAATCAAGAGGGCTAAACATTCATGATGGCAAATGAGCCTTTGGCCCCATATGATCAATAAACTAGCTATCCAACCACAAATTAAGCATAGCAAAGCCACAAAAACATGTCAAGAGCATGTAAAGGCATTTACACATGAGAGAGCATACATGTGACATTTTTCAAAAGCATAGCTATCAACCATGGATTATTCATCAAGGTCATCAAGAGCTAAGCCAAACTAACCGTAGCATACCAAACAAGTTCACAAAGGCATATATCTCATTCCATGGTGAACAATGTATATGAGAGAAGCTTTTACTAACCAATGCATATGATACAAAATGCATGGAATCTAAGATACAAGAATGCCTATACATCATGTTACATATGCCATGCCAAATGCAAGAAATGCACAAAGGAAAGCTATACATATGCTACAAACCGGCTCCTCGAGGGGAGGCAAAACGGGCTCGACACCACCGCAAAAGAGAGCTCCCACACACCCAACTCAAGAAATCAAACACACACCAAGTTCCCCCCGCAAACGAGTGAAAGTTGCTTGATCTAGGGGTTTGGTGAAAATATCGGCTAGTTGATCATGTGTGGGTACATGGATCAAAGCTATCTTTCCTTTCTCAACATTGTCTCTCAGAAAATGATACCTCACTTCTATGTGCTTGGTTTTGGAATGGAGCACTGGGTTCTTTGCAACGCTTATGGCACTGGGTGCTATCACACCTTGAAGTGGGACATGGGTATACTCCTCACCAAAGTCACTCATGGTGTAGGTGATCCAAAGGAGCCGAGAGCAACAACTAGCGACGGCAACATACTCGGCCTCGGTCGTGGATTGAGCAACACTCGGCTACTTACGGGAAGACCAAGACACCAACGAAGAACCCAAAAAGCGGCAAGTCCCGGAAGTGGACTTCCTATCCAACCGACACCCGGCAAAATCCGCGTGCCGAAAAACCATGAAGCGCCAAAGAGGAGGACGCGGAGTACCAAAGGCCGAAGTCGGGAGTGTGACGCAAGTACACGAAAATTCTCTTCACCGCTTGCCGATGCGAAGTCCTCGGAGACGCTTGAAAACGAGCGCACGGACACACCGAGAACGTATGTCCGGCCTCGTCGCCGTCAAGTAGAGGAGTGACCCGATCATGCTCCGGTACTCCTTCGCGTCCACGTGTTCACCTTCCTCGTCCGCATCAAGAGCCGTAGTCGTACTCATCGGCGTCGTCATAGCCTTGGAGTCCTCCATCTTGAACTTCCTCACAATGTCCTTGGTGTACTTAGCACCGGTGCACAAATGTTCCTTCCTTTGATTGCTTGATTTGTAGCCCGAGGAAGAACTGCAACTCACCCATCATGCTCATCTCGAACTCCCTGCTCATATCATCCGCAAACCTCGCAACAAGAGAGTTAGACGAGCCACCAAAGACAATATCATCCACGTACACCCGCACAATCGGGGATATCTCCGCCCTGCCTCTCGCAAAAACAAGGTCGATCGACCTTCCCCATCTCAAAACCTCTCTCAAACAAGAACCCCCTCAACCCGCCATACCAAGCTCTAGGCGCCCGCTTCAACCCATACGGCGCCTTCCTCAACTTGTACACCCGTGGGGGGTACTTCTCACTCTCAAACCCCGGAGGTCGTCTCACATACACTTCTTCCTCCAAGCACACCATTCGAGAAAGCACTCTTCACATCCATTTGGTGCAACTTGAACCCTTTAGCCACGAAAAAGGCTAGAAGGATCCTAATCGCCTCCAAACGGGCTACGGGAGCAAAGGTCTCCTCGTAGTCGATCCCCTCCTTCGACGTCGAACCCTTGAGCAACAAGTCTCGACTTGTTCCTCACAACCTCACCCTTCTCTCCCTCTTTGTTTTTCCACACCCACTTTGTACCAATCGGCTTACACCCCGGGGGAGGGTCAACCAACTCCCACACCCGATTCCTCTCAAAGTTCTCCAACTCCTCATGCATCGAGTTAACCCAATTGTGATCGGATAGTGCGTGTCCAATGTCTTTGGGCTCGAAAGAAGCAACAAACGCGGCATGAGCGAAATGGGAATTGTTTCGAACCCTCGACCGTGTAGTGCGTTCACTCATATCGCCGATGATCCTCGAAGCCGGGTGATCCACTTGAACTCGCCGGGGAGGTTCTCGCCTCGAAGCTACCTCCCCCTCAACATCGCTTCTCCTCGTTCTTGATTTGTCGTCGTAGGTGTAGCGAAGGTCCATCCATCATCGTAGTCGAAGTAGTGGGTACATGTTCGGCCGGGGGCACCGCACCTCCATCCTCATCATCTCCATGTTCATGCTCCTCCTCTCGAAAGATCTCCTCGCCAAGCTCATCATCACCTGCACACTCAAAGACAAGGCGACTACGTGGCTCGTCTCGTCGAAGGTTACCTCGCAAGTCTCCACGATTTGGTTAGTTTCAAGATTGAGCACACGATATTCTCTAGAATGAGATGCATAACCAAAGAAAATGCCATCGACGAGACCTAGCCTCAAACTTATCCAACTTCCTCGCCTTTCTTCGAATGAAACACTTGCAACCAAAGACATGGAAGTGACTCACCTTGGGTGTGCGGCCATGCATCAACTCATAGCATGTCTTCTTCTTGTGCACTCGAGGTATATCCTCGTTCGACACATAGCATGCGGTATTCACCGCCTCGGCCCAATACCTCCTCGGAGTCCTATGCTCATCAAGCATCGTCCGAGCCATCTCGCACAAGGTCCTGTTCTTCCTTTCCACAACACCATTACGGGGAGGCGTATACGGACTCGAAAACCGGTGCTCAAGACCCAAGTCATGGCAAAAGGTTTCAAAACGAGAGTTCCCGAATTCGAGCCATTATCCTTGCGGATAGCTCGTATGGCATCTCCGTGCCTCTCGTTCCTCAACCTCAAGACTAGATCTCGAACAAAACCAAACGTCTCCCCCTTATCCTCCGAAAGAACACCCACGCATACCGAGAATAGTCGTCCACCACAACAAGGACATACCACTTCCCACCGCGGATCGCACACGAGGCCGGGCCAACAAGGTCCATATGGAGCAGCTCGCATGGACACTCAGTCATCACATCGGTGAGAGGCGGGTGAGAAGAGGCCACCATCTTGGCATGCCTACACGGAGCACAAACCAACTCTTTCTCAAGCCTCAACCGTGGCAATCCTCGGACCAAATTGAGTTTACTCAAGCGTGACAAAAGGTCAAAGCTCAAGTGACCCAACTTCCTATGCCACTTCCACAACTCACTCGAAGAACCAGCCAAGAAACAACGCTCAACACCCGAAGACTGAGAAAAATCAGCACGAAACACCTGACCCTCGGGAACGACCATACAAACAAGGTCCCCTCGAGAGTCCACAATCCGAGAACCACCGAGGCCGAAACAACACCTCAAAACCCTCATCCAACAACCGAGACACGAGAAAGCAAATTGTACCCCGGCGATTGAACAAGAGCAACACGCCTCGCAGTGATCTTGTCACTCACTTTTATCTCACCTTCGAAAGCACACGCCCACGCCCATTGTCCCCAAAGGTGATGTACCTCTTCGTCACCACGGACGAGACTTGAGAACCACCCCCCGTCTCCGGTCATATGCCTCGAACAACCGGAGTCAATCAACCAAATGTTCTTCAAGTCTCCCACCCGTACATCAAAAATAGGCACGTGAGCGAACAAACGACTCAAAGACGGGGTTAGTACCAAAAGAGGAAAACCGATCTTGCCGAGCCATTTGCTCGAAAGTGGGGTTAGCACCAACCAAAGCATCTCTCCTACCAAAGCTACCTCCTCGAACACCACCACGATAACCACCCTGAGGGAACCACCCCTCTCTGCCTGGAGGAGGACCAAAACCACGCAAGAAAGCCCGTGGAACGTCCTTCCTCTCCAACTCACCACCACGACTCCTCCAATCCCCGTATTGAGCACGAGGTGAAGAACGCCTAGCAAACTGACCACCTGCACCCTTTCCAGCCCAACCACCAGAACCACGACCACCAGAAACAACCCTCGCACCTGCACGAGCTCGAAACCCGAACATCCGTCCCGTCTGGCTGCCGCACCGGTCGACCGGTGCCCCACACCCCCGTCGACCGGCAGTGGTCTGGGCAACGACACACCCGCAGCCCTCTTCTCTCCCCCAAGCCCGAACCGTCCGCACAATCGCCTTGCCCCCGGGCATCCGCATACGAGGCTCAAGTACACCATCGGAAGGGTGGTACTTGTCCTTGTTAGCCCACTCCTTCTCCATTCTCTCCTCTCGCTTCCTCTTGAAGCAAAACTCCTCCTTATGGCCATCTCTCCCACAATAGCCACAATGGAACCTCACAAGCTTAGGCTTTGGCTTGGGATGTGGTCCGCTCACTTGGTTTCTCTCCACTCAAACCCTCCACCGGTTTCTCACCACTAGCCTTCTCACTCTCCTTCCCAAAGAACACTTTCCCCGAAGTGCTCACAAACTTGATAGGCTTTTGTAGGTCATTTGTGGGTGTAGGGAACACGGGTGGAGGGCCGGGGTTGTGTCTAGTCGGTTCCTTAGATGGTTAGGTTTTGGTGGGAAATCATTCTTGTGGTGGGTTTTTGGTGGCTCGGATGAGTTATTGGGTTGGATGTGACATGAACCAATTACTAAGGGCTCAGATGACATTTCCTACCAAGTTTGTGTTCCGCTCGGGTATTTTACCTTTTTCCCTATATAATGTGCGGATCAGAAAATGGGTTGGGTTACCTGGTCCAACAACGATACTTTTTGGCCCATAGTATATTGGCTTCACACTTTAATCAGAAAAGTTGGTGGGCTTGCACTTCTTCCTTTAGGCCCAAATTAATTAGCCAACGCAGTGAGAGGAGAGGAGGGAGGGAGGGCAGCCAGCATTCTTTTCAGAATAATAAGGCCACGTTATTTTGAACCTCCTACAAACTAATTCCCACGTTACCCGGGAAGCAAGAGTTGCGCTGGCAGGCAGCAACTCAGTTGTTTATTAAGTGTTCTCAAAAAAAAAAAAGTTGTTTATGGAGCTTGTTTATGCCTTTCTTATCCGTACGAAGTGAAGGGGATCAACGAATATCGGAGGGTACTAGTAGCGCGTAACACACGAGTCCCCTTGCAATTGGTCTTCAACGCCTGCCGACGCTCTTTCTGTGAGGCGCGCCAACATCCACCCAACTGTCATGCACATGAGCCACGCCGACGACGGCGATGATGCACGCCCTACTTTAATAGCGGAAAGGAAGGCACATATCACCACCGCGACGCATCCCATTCACCTCATCCGGCATCCGCTTATCGGCTGCGGCCGCACGCGCGATCACTTCGTCCCACAACCCCTACTATACCACACCCTCCCCGACTCCCCGTGCCCGTTCCATCAAAATCTTGGAACACCACAACACCTGTCAAACTCCTCAGCGCGCGCGGCACACACGGCATCAACCACCGCCGCCGCACCCCTGACCACCAGGACCAACATCTTGGCCGACGGCAAGTTGTGATGGCGCGGCCGGGCCTGCCGAGCACGTCGCGCGGGAGATGTCCCATTGATAATCGGCAGACCCATCCGTCACCCACCGATCACCCAAGTGCCACAGGCTTCAAGGGAGCAAGCACATATATAGTGCCCGATCGATCCACCACACCACTAGCTCTCTCGATCAGGGGGTGGCAGGTTGGGGAGGGAGGCGAAAGGCGTCGCCGAGCGGGAGCCCCAGCCGCCGTCCTCCACTGGCCCTCCGATCAGCAGATTCCCGATCGCAAGTTTTACGGGGCGGGCGGGAGACCGCGCGGAGGAGACGAGATCACGCGGGTTTGTTGCGCTCGGGAAAAAACACACACCAGGGGAGGCCTCCCGCCTCCTCCCTCCCGAGATCAAGAGAGAGTCCAAGTCCAAGTCCCTCCCGGGCCAGAAAGCCGAGGGGCGGGCGGCAGGCACGCAACTGCACCCAGGTAAGGCGGAGGCGGGGAGTGCTTTACCGATCAGTTTGGCGGTTCTCTCGCTATCTATCTCTCTGTCTCGCTCGGACTCGGTGATGCGAGAGGATGGCGGAGCCATGGAGCAGGTAACGCGGTGGGAACGCGTCGCTCGCGGGGCCGGGGACCTCACGAGGAAGATCGAGAGGGGTTCATCCGCTGAAAGGCCCCCACCTTCGGCTACTCGGATGATCCACTTGAGACGTATTGGGCGAGGGGGTGATCGAGACCAAGCTCGACCTCACGCGATGCCGCCAGACGAGTGCGTCGCTATCGCCGCGCACCGGGCCCGGAGGTCTGCCAAGGCATGGTGGGACAACTACAACGCACCCACCGAACCCGGCTTTCATCACATGGGTGGAGTTGCGGGCGTTCCGCGGCGGTACCTTCCCGATGAGCTCTTTGGTCCCGGAAGGCGCGAGAAGAGGAGTTACGCACCATGACTCGGGGCGCGATGAGGGTCGAGGAGTACGGCGTCACTTCATGAAGATGATGCGGTGCCGCCCCGACGACACCAACCGACCGAAGAAGCCGGTTACGGTTCTGCAAAGTCCACCACGGCCTTCGCCGGGCGAGAGCAAGTGAGCACAAGTCCTGCGCCATCTCGTCAGCAGCGCCATCGCGGTCGAGGGCGAAAGGAGGGCCACGAGGAACGCATGAGGGGCAAGAAAAGGATGGGAGATCGGGATCAGCACGACCGATCCTTCCGAGCGAAAGCGGACGAGCAACATGATGAGGGGCTGCGCCCGGGGCTGGCCGACACAGGCGTGGCTTCGGAGGAAGTGGACGTAGCCCGTTCCCGGGAGGGAGGGACCCCGGCTACCCCCATCGGACGGAGGCTACACTCGTGCTCCACCGGCGCCGCGAGACCCGCCGCGAGGCTTCACCCCCGTCACCGCCGCGTGTGGCAAGCCGAGGCCACAAGTCCTTCGAGTGCCCGAACAAAAGGCTGGTGCTACCCCGCGGGGGCACACTCCCGGAGGCCGACTTCCTCGGAGTTGCGCCGCCCTAGGCCGCCGGCCGTGGGAGGGGCGAACCACCTCAGCGAGGAGGAGGCTACAGCAGATGCCCCAGCGTCGTGATCGGTAAGTTTTTGGTTTGTGGTAGCACGCTCTGGTTCTCTTCGACACGGTGCAGCCGGGTCTTATATCACCTCTCGTTCGTGAATAAACTTTCCCCTCCCTACAACCACCGACGATGCCCATCATCACGAGCTCCCCGCTCGGGGATATCCGATGCACTTTCTTTGTGCCAAAGAATTAGAGTGGTCATCCAGGTCACACATTCTACGGGGATCTTGCCAAATCTTTTGCCTTCCCCATGGTATCGACGTGATACTGAATGGTTGGATGCACTACCCACAAAGGTGTCATCTCCACTTCGCCGAAGTGGTGACACTACTACACCTGACGGAACAAGGGTTACCTTGGTAGATGAAGTCTCGAGACATACCGGCCGTGTACGGCCTTCACACGAAGGCCATGGTTATCTCGGTGTGATGCAGGTATGAGGATGTGTTTCCGAGGAGGAGTTGCTTGAGGTTGCCTCTTTGGTCGTGATGTGGAGTTCGTGATTAACCTGGTGCGGGAACGACGTAGATAGCCTAGAGTCCGTACGGTATGGCGAGAGGGTGTTAACACCAAAATTTGGTAAGGAGTCGACTGTGGGTCCGGTTCGAAAAAAGAGTCAGGTACGGTGGAAGAGGATATTTCGAGAGATTTTCGGCAAAAGAGATGCACGGTCGGCTATGCGCACTCAGGTTCGGCAAAGTGCGTGGGGCGATTTTGCGGGATTGGACGGTGACGTGGCTCAATCGGAAAGCGAATGGATGGTTAGGCGATGAGCTTAGTTAAGAGCAACGAATCCATTCGCAGTTGTACTTAACAGGGTATAAATACAACCCCTGAATGTATGTAACGGACACAATCATTCCTCAATACACACCGGCCTTACGCCAAACCCTAGAGTCCTTGTCGTGTCGTCGAGTTCTTCGAGAGGGACAATCAATCCGTCGACCTCCGTGAGTACCGACAACCTTGTATCATGTCTAGTATCATGCGGTGGATTTAGATCTGATGCAAGTAGTCTTGTTACCATGCTTCGTGTCATGCGGTAGATTCAAGCTTGGTTCAAGAGGGTTTCTCGTTAGATCATGAGCCATGCGGTAGGCTAAGATCTGGCTTGAAGCTAGTTATCGGCTCTATTGGGTTTTGGCAAGATCCAATAGATTCATTAAGTTATCCCGTGTTATCTTGAGTTTTACTTTATGTTTTGGTCATGCAACCTCTTTGCCCAATCTAGATGGGTTTGGATCGGCTATATCTCTTTTATGATCCTTGTTCGGTAGGTTTCATGTTTTGACACGTGGATCTTAAGCACGTGCTTGAAACCGAATCGATCTGGGTTGTTACGTGTTGTGGGTTCAAGCTTGCTATGTTCGTATAAATCTTGAAAGAACCCGGAGTATCATGCGGTAGATGTCGCGAAGTTGGAGAAGCGCGGCTGCAGATCATCGTGGGAGGTCCTGTCGATCGACGACGATGTGAAGACGAAGAGACTCTTCGGGTCCGCTTCGCGCTGCGGTCGAGGTTTAGCCATCCGGGCTTGCCTCATGTGCCACTCATTCAGATCCTCCGGCCCCAGCACGGAGGCTAACCTACCCGCGCCGCCCGAGGAAGCCACGCAACCCCACCAAGAGAAGCGGGCCGCGAAGAGGATGAAGGTCTCGAGGGACCACGCCTCGGAGTAGAAGTCATCGGGCACGAGTAGTCGATTGCCGGTCGAGTCGAGTGCATTCCTCGCGAGTAGTCGCCCTTTGTGCGCGGGGTGCCGCCCGGCGGGCCGGGTGGAGGAGGGCGACGAGGGCATGTGGCCCACGGTGGGGGGCGGCGGGGAAGCCGAAGTCCGGCCCCTCCCCGTCGGGGGGCCCCACGGCGCGGCTGGGCGCCCGGCCCCACAGCTCCCGGAGGAGCGAGTACCCCCGGCCGCCGCCGGTTGGGGAGATGGAGCCGCGGTGCGCGGGGAGACGTCCGCGCCGGCCCCGCCTCCTACGTGCGGGGCGGTGGCGAAGGGCGGAGGAGGAGACGCCGTAGGGTGGATCGGTTGACATCGCCGGCATCCTCGGAGCTCCGTCGGTGACTGTCGACCGGTCGGGCTTAGCAAGTACCACGTCCTCATGAGTGATACCTTGTTGCGGTCGTCGTTGATTGCTGACGGCTTCCGGCGGAGGTGCCGCGTATGAGAATCCACGGATCGGGGCGGGACGAGGGAAGGGCACGCGGCCGGCGGAGGGAGGAGAGGCCGTGCGGCCGTCGAGGAGCCCGCTCACAGCCCAAGCCGTGACGGAGCCCCGACTGCGGCACCCCCGCCGGAGGCGGTCGTAGTCGAAGGTGATGCCGGAGTCTCGAGCGCTTGTGGGGGCTCCAAGATGAGTAGTCACAGAGCGCGATGCGCGTGTTCCGCCATTGTTGACGGGCGAAGGAGGTGATATCCCTAGCCGGGGGGTGCCCATGCGGGGAGTTGGCACCAGGGCCCGGAGGCCGCGGAAGGAGCCCCGAGGGGAGACACGGGTCGTGAAGTCCGCGGAGAGAGGCGGCTACCACGTCGCCGGGGGTTACCTGGAGGTGGCAATCCGATCCCAGGATCCAAGACGCGGGCCCGTCCGCTCGGCGCCGATGACGGACGCTACGTCGAGGAGTAGCCGTGGCGGGGATTGAGCTGGCGGCGGATGATCTCGTCGAGCGGCGGCGGTAGGCCCGACACACGGAGCGATCCGGCGGGCGGCGATGGGATGAAGGTACGTAGTCGTAGCCTCCCGAGTAGTCCATCCTTTGCGTAGAGTACTCTGCTTGACTTGGATCTTGTCTTGTGCGAGGACGTCGCGGAGCGATCCCGCGAGAAGTCGAACATGCTGCAAGGCTACGGCGACACCGTGCTCCGAGCCGAGGCCCTGGAGGAGCAGCTTGTGAAGTCGCGGAAGCACGCAGCCGCGATGCAGTCGAAGCTCGACGCCGCCTTCGCCAAGTATCACAACGATGTGATGGAGCTGCAGGCGAAGGGCGACGACCTGGTGCGGAAGAACAAGGGCCTCCGCAACAAGAACAAAGGTACGTCCTTGGACTTGTCGGGTACTTGTTGGAAGCCGCATAGCCTCTGACCCGTTGTTGTGTTGTATTGCAGAACTCGAAGGCCGCGGTGGAGCAGCTGAAAGCCTCGGAGGTCAGCATGAAGAACCTCTTCTACCGGGAGCAGGAAGCCCGCCAGGTACTTGAGCTCGACTACAAGGAGCTCGCCCTCGAGTGCGAGAAGCACATGGAGGCTGCGGATTGCATCTGACCGGGATCTCGTCAACCCGCACACAAATCTTTGCGAGGTTGAATGAAGATTGCGAGGCGCTCGGGCCCCGGCCCAAGGACCTTGAAGAGGCCCCGCCCTCCCGAGCCCGAGGGCTCCGGTGCCGCACCCGGCGGCCCCAAGATCGCTCCTTCGGCGGATCGACTTCGTGAAGCGCCAAGCCGGGCCGGCCGCCTACGTCAAGCACATGGCGAAGTCGATCCCGAAGCAAGTGCCGGCCTTCATGAAGTCGTACTTCCCGAAGGCTCCAGTGGGAGGTGGTCGCCGGCGGGGTAGCCGCCAACCGCTCGGATGAGCGTACGTAGAGCCGTTGGAGCGGATGGCTCCCATCGCGGAGCGAGTAGCCGAAAAGTTGAACCTCCAAAGGCTCCGCATAGATAGCTTAGTAGCCATAATTGTACGAGATCGCTTTGTTGACGGTTAATAGTTGTATCAAAGTTCGTTTGTGACTTGCAAGCGGACAAGTCTCCCGTCGTAGTCAAGGGACCCTTCTTCCCTCGAGTGGTGAACCCAAGGTATCGAATCCGTGGAACAATGTGCAACGCAAGGATTCAATCTAGTAAAGCAAGGTAAGCTATCTTATGAAGGTAAGTTGCATCTAATCTACTAACTCATAAAGAAAACGAATCTAATCTAATCTACTAAAGAGGTAACAAGAGAAAGCAAGAGATAACCAATCTAGAGAATCTAGATCATGCTTATGTTGTAGCTCCAAACAAGATAGATGAAGATAGAAAAGCGAATCTCATTAAAAGCATCTTTAAATCGTGGCCTTCCCATCCGACTCCGAAAACATCCGCCTTTCGAGACCCCCGTTCGTCACAACGTATCCCTATTCATGCGGGGAGCTTAGGGCGAGTTCGATAGAACAAGTTGAAATCACTTGGCCGGTCCGTATGCACCTCTAGCCACCGCGGCTACAAGAGCACCCTATGTAATCTATCTTAAGTATAGATCGTAGAAGAAGCAAAACCAAGAAGAAAACAAAATCATCGAGAAGGCACTTGATCGCTAGAAATCGAATTCACTTACAAACTTCACCATGAATGATTACATGAACAAGATCACCACGGGGCCCTCCCTCGATCTTGATCCTCGCTCCGAGCTCCGATGTGGTCTTCCATGCAAGGTTCCCATGTCGGCCGTGGAAACCCTAGACAACTAGCACGACCCTCATCTTCAAGTTGGTGTCCCTCAAGCTTCTCTGCTCCTCGGCGGCGGAACACGAAATCTTCTCTCGCGTGGCTCTCGGTCGTGGGGCTATTTATAGCTCCGGGAAGCAATTAGGTCAAAGGAGAGGCCGATTGGGCCCCGAATTGGGCCGGGCCGGCCGGCTGGGCCGACCGGCTCCGGGCCCAATTCGGCCCATCCCGCGGCCCGCCTCGCCCGGTGTTGCTTCCCACGTCTTCTAGATGTTCTCCCCTTTGCATGTGGGCCCTTGACGTCGGTTTCTCTCCGAATTGGACTCAACTCCTTGTCTTGCAAGATTCAAGACTTTTTCTGGTTCAGTCCTCGGAGTTTATCATCTTCTCGGGCTTGGTCCTTGGGCTCTTGGAGTCATGTTCACTTCATTGCTTGACTTGTATCGGGCTTCAAGATCTTGTCATGAGGTGCTTAATGAACTTATCCCTAAGTCTTGCTTTCAACGTTAAAACCCCGCGTAAACACATAACTCCAAAACCGACATGCACAAGTGAACTTGTTATACCACGGGGGTTAGTACCAATGAATAAGATACAAAAGTTATGCCAACACCGAAGGTAAACTCATGGCTAGGTTGACGGATTTTCACCGTCAACATCTCCCCCATGCTTAAACCTTGCTCGTCCTCGAGTAAGCCTTCGATGGATATCATCGTTGCCAAACAATGTTTAAACCTTGCACTTGATCATACATGAAAAAAAAAACATAATGCTCTCAAAAGTTTAATTCGTTTAAGTTCCATAATGTACTAGCCTTCACCTCCACGGAGGGTAGATTCTTATTAAGCTTATCCCACAAGTATTGACATGCTCACAAAGTTTAAATAGACCTCGGAATTTTTGAAATAAAGAACGAGATAAAGAAAAGAGCTAAACCAAGTTCACAAATTTAAATCACCTTGCATGTTGCTCATGAACTCTCATCTCTCTTGTCTCTCAAGCCTATATATTCTACTCCTTTCCCTCTCATAACATATATGTGTGGTAGGCTTTATATGGAGCTTTGGGAAAGTTTAGTCCTAACAAGATTTTATAAATGAGGTGTTGTCAAAACAAGACAAGCTTCTCATGGTCTTACCGAGACTCGTCAAAAAGGTCATTGGAAAATAATGTTAAATCAAGGAGGGGAAAGAGAAAAATACACACACTTTTAGATGAGTGGACATGTGCAAATGGCAAAGAGTGATCCCGAGGCACAAAGGAAGTCCTCGTTATCGGATTGCACATGGTTGGAAGATGAGAATGGATCTTTTTAACTTGAAGCCTTGAATGCACTTTTAGAGAGCCGGGAGTTCACTTTACGCACATATATTTTTTTCTCTTTCTCATATTTCTCATTCTTTTCTTTCTTTCATTCATTCATTTTTTTTTCTTGTCATATATTCAGTCCATGACTTTCACAACGAAGTTTTGATTTTTTATACCTTGAAAGTCATGAATATCACTGGATTTTTTTTACCCAACCCTATACATCTCTTTCATCATTTTTTTTAAAATACTCCCTTTTGAACTCTAAAACTGCACCGTACCTACCTCCTCCCCCATGCTTAGACGTTGCTCGTCCTCGAGCAAAGAGGCGAAAAAATAAGGTAGGTACCGGAGATATTTTTCCTTGGAGAGATACTTGAAATCTTCAACGTTGGCACCGTCTTGCGATCTTCCTTGAATTGATGATCCATTCTCAACGATAGGTTGTGGTCAAGGAGGTAATCACAAAAAGATGATATTTGGTTTAAGGGTGGATATCCGGCGAAGTTTGTGAGATCTCCAATGCGGGGATACACAATGCACGGATAAAAGGCTAGCAAAAAGATAGATACGCAAAAACGGAATGACCAAATTCTCTAGTCTCGGGCCGCAGAAATCATGGCCTCGTAATAACTCACTCAAAAATAAATCTTGTACACTAAGGTTTATGCACTCAAATATATATAAGGCTTTGGATAGGTTGAGCAACACACAAGTGATATTTATGACAAGGTTAGCGATATTTTTGAACATAAAAGACATCTTTAATCTATTCATAACTTGAGAGCACATAAAACACTATGGGTCTTTATTTTAATCATAACCTCCGCTGAAGATTGAGCTAGCATTTAGATAATTTCAGATTTGTATTTTTAAGAGAGCACTAGTTCAAACATGCATAAACCAATTACAAAGATAAACAAAGCGGCAATTATAATCATATATCATCATGGCACAAACTTTGTAACTTTACCAAGGGTAAAAACTTGGTGGTGACGTTATTCATGATGAAAATAAAAACTAAGATACACACTGAAAATTAAACTAAAAACTGAAAATTAAAGCAAAGCTGAAAATACTACGCAAACATAGGTGCATACAAGCTGAAAATTAAAGAAAAGGGGGTAAAGGAAAGATAACTAAAGCTCCTCCTTTCTCTAATCTTCCGCCGGTGGTTGATATTGAAAGTCTTGGTTGTTGTACCCTTACTTGTAATAGGAATGCACCACTCCTCCTATGAATTGTCTGACGGTGCTAGGTGAAGGTGTCCAAGCACATAAGCGACGTTTGCATTTCCTTCACCCATTTAGTTGGCATTGGTTTGGATGGCTGCAATAATTTGCATGTTCCTTGCAGCGTATCCTCCAATGGTGGCTCCATTTTGTTGTGGTTGAGGAAGGTGTGCAAATGGCTCCGCAAAGGCTACGTTGGGCACCGCAAAAATGGTGGGGGTATGGCTGCACCACTCCCCCATGCTTGCATTGGTACACCACCGTAGTAATTCGACGGCGCCGGGGTTTCTCCCAATGGTGGGACATAATTTTGTTGTGCACCTCCTTCTTGGGTCGTGGAAGATCCTTCTCCTATAATTCTTCTCCTTTATTTTTCTTCGCCGGCACAAGAAGTCCTTTCTCTAACCAATCTTCTTCCTCTCAAGAAAAAGTTTGAATCCTCAATCCGAAAGAGGCAAATTCACCTAGGCCACTTGGAAGCCTCCTCTCTCATCTTTACTCTTATCTTTTCCTTTCTTCATATATTCCTAGGGAAGTCCCGGTAGGAGATGATTTGGGTTCCTTGCAATACCCGGTTTTAAAGAGATAGTCAACATGGAGAGGTAACAACCCGATCTCCCGAATCCGATGTTGCTCACAACACCACCGGTTGATCATAGGTGAGTAGGGTTGATTGGCTGCGAGTAAATCCAATTCAACTCCGTGTTGGTTATCTATGTCTCTCTTATTCTCCCCAAAAATCCACTTGCACAAAAGTGACACACTTGGATGATGGGGTTCCGGATAGTATTTCTTCGTTGATGGTCTCTTCCCGTGATCATACTCCAAAAGCCTTCCCATGTGCCTTTATGCACATACTTGTTCCGGAGCTCCCTTTTTGAAAATAGGGGACACTCGCCCATGGGTCTACGATACTAGAACATGCAATCGTTTCGAACATGAAAACCAATCTAATCTATCGGGGATTGTGTTGAATGGATCCAAGGAAGCATTGAGGCCCTACTCCCTTTATGGCATGGTTGCTAGCCTTAAGCATTAAAGTATTTTCAGCACAAGATGATAGATAGATAATCCAACAAAGTGTGATTACATCTCAAGATCGATTGCAACCCATGGTTGAAAGGAGATTACCCCATCAAGGTGCTAGAAATAGCATCGTTGATCAAGGTTACCCTTCCGACGCGTGTCTTCCTTCTTCTCCACTTGTGGGCTCCCTCCAACGGAATGAGAGACTCAAGACTCCTTCATCAAGGTTATGCGCCATGGTCATGAAAATTTCCTAGGCGAATTCCTTGTGGGTGTTTGCCGACACTCCGCTAGAGAATTGCACCGGTGTCCCGTGTGAAACCCAATATGTGGAGAGCTTGGTCGATGTCGGCGTTCGCTACAAGCCTCTACTTAAGGCGAGCGAGCTTCTTCTCCTCCTCCGTCATGATGGCATACCCCTCGGAATACCGCGGAGCATATGGAGGTGGAGCGGATGATCGTGTCAAGTGGCGAGGTTGGACGAGCGGCTCCTCCATATGTTATTGAAGTTTGGTAAACCTAATAAACGAGTTTTGTGTGGCCCTCATGCCACCAAGGAGAAGAGTGTGGTTCCTCCTCGGCGGTGCCGTGTCCTCCTCCATACTCCAAGGAAACTCGGAAACCGAGTGCCTCCTCGAAAAGGTTGTCGATGATGGCTTAGACGACGATGATCCCTTCTTCTTCGGTGAAAAGGCTTGTAGTTTTCTTCCATGATTGCAGCACTCTCCCTCACAAATAAATATCCGGGGTTTTCACCCGGTAACAAGGTACAAAAATATTATTTTGGAGTCCGGACTTTGAGTGGATTAAGGATGTGATTTGTTGCACGAAACAAACGCGGTGGATGGCTAAGTCTAAGGTGATTCCGGCCTACAAACTAGAGCACACGAACAAAGAGTTGGATGAAAGACTTACCTCTCTCCTCCTCTTGGCTCGGTTCTTCTCTAGTGCATGCATGTTGCTTCGTGATCGCGTACACCTTCCAAACGTTCCCGTCCACTCCTTCGCTTGCACTATTTCTCCTTCCACTTGATGTTTTCGCTTTGACTCACTTCCATACTCCCTTGCCTCACATGCATCCATGATATTCCTACAAAACAAAGCCTTGGCTGCCTCCCATGCTTGTACTTTGCATGTGGTTTAAATATGTTGGAGGGGCATCCCGTGATGTATCATGGTGCATGCATGGTTAGGTTAACTAGGTTGCCTCCCTTTAAGGCTAAGCACTCCTCTAATTTCGAAATTTAAAAAATATTTTTCAGAGCCATGCAAGAGCTCGAACATAATTTTAGAGAAGTTTTTAAACCATTAAAAACAAATGCAAGTCGAAAATATTTTTTTATTACGTCGATTTCGGTCTCACCGGTATAGTTTGCCTTCATTGGTTGAGAGCAAGCTTTTCCCGGCTTGATCATGGGGGCATAGGTTTAGGTCCTAATTTTGATTAGATGAGAGAGATTTTGAATGAAATAGAATTAAGTGAGGCTTAGAAAAATTCTAATCTTAGAGAAACCAAGGATATGGATTTTTAAATCAACCAAAAATCAAGTTTCTAGGTTCACGCGAGTCCTACCACATGCTGAAATTTAAATAACATCTAGATACAAGTCGTGGCTCTACTCGTGTGTTTTTAGCATGAAAAACAAGTCAACCACAACATCATAAAGAGGATGAAAGGTTGAGTTAGGTTCTGATTTTTTTTTGGTTGTGGTTTCTCAAAAAAGAAGCAAACAATCACATAGGATGGTTCATGTAAAGGGTTTATGATCAAGCAAAATATTCAACCAAGAATTATGTCTCTAATATTGTTCAACCATTCTAAGTCTAAGGTTTTGCGTAGTAAAATTCAGAACTGAATTAAATTTAAAAAGACTTGAAAAACCTGGAATCGGGTTGTCCTCCCGGTAGCTTATTCTTGACTCGACGAAACGGGTTGCCTCCCGCCTAGCGCTTCGTTTATAGTCCATGGCTAGACTTCTTCACTTGATTACTCCGGATCAACGCTCTTTGCGGGCGTTGCAATCTTGGGTACCCACTTTGGCTTAGTCAATTTTTTTGGTCTTCACAGGGTGGCTTTGTCCTTTGGTCTTGACGGATGCAACATCTTCCTTGTGGCTCGGCATCTTGAACTCCGGCCCTTCGGTTGTGATCTTCATGGTCTTCTTAGTGTGATCCTTCATCTCTCCCGAATGAGCTTGAGTAGCCTTCACCGTCTTGGGACCTTGGAGTTGTCTCGGATATTCTTCTTTGTTACCCATCGGGCGCCCGACAAGTTGTCCCACTTGCGTCTAGCATCTTTATCACGATGAACTCTTCACACTCCTTGCATGTGGATCTTGCGTTGGCGGCCTTTAGGTGTTGAGCTTCTTTCTCCATATCCATCTTCTCCATCCTCCTCTTGATCTTGAATGGCCTTCTGGCGTCTTGACTTGGAGGTGGTGATTCCCTTGGAGATTTCGACGGTCCTTCGACTTCAACTTTTGAATCTAGGGTTTCCACCCTTTTAGCTTGTGTTGCATGTCACCTTTGCCTCGTAAAGTTTTCCCTGGATCACCCACAAAAAAGTTTGGGTTTCTTGGAAAGGTAGCCAACCATCTCCAGTTAGGGTTAGTAATAAAACAAAAATCTAAACATAAAAACTAGGGTTAATCAAAACTAGATTAGATTGACTCTTTTTTTTTCTTTTTGGGGATGATCAAACATAAGAGATGCAAAAGAAAATCAAAAGAAAAACTGAAAGATAAGCGATACTAGATCGGATCTTGATTGCTTGTTCCCCCGGCAACGGCGCCGAAAAAGGGGCTTGTTGACGGTTAATAGTTGTATCAAAGTTCGTTTGTGACTTGCAAGCGGACAAGTCTCCCGTCGTAGTCAAGGGACCCTTCTTCCCTCGAGTGGTGAACCCAAGGTATCGAATCCGTGGAACAATGTGCAACGCAAGGATTCAATCTAGTAAAGCAAGGTAAGCTATCTTATGAAGGTAAGTTGCATCTAATCTACTAACTCATAAAGAAAACGAATCTAATCTAATCTACTAAAGAGGTAACAAGAGAAAGCAAGAGATAACCAATCTAGAGAATCTAGATCATGCTTATGTTGTAGCTACAAACAAGATAGATGAAGATAGAAAAGCGAATCTCATTAAAAGCATCTTTAAATCGTGGCCTTCCCATCCGACTCCGAAAACATCCGCCTTTCGAGACCCCCGTTCGTCACAACGTATCCCTATTCATGCGGGGAGCTTAGGGCGAGTTCGATAGAACAAGTTGAAATCACTTGGCCGGTCCGGTATGCACCTCTAGCCACCGCGGCTACAAGAGCACCCTATGTAATCTATCTTAAGTATAGATCGTAGAAGAAGCAAAACCAAGAAGAAAACAAAATCATCGAGAAGGCACTTGATCGCTAGAAATCGAATTCACTTACAAACTTCACCATGAATGATTACATGAACAAGATCACCACCGGGGCCCTCCCTCGATCTTGATCCTCGCTCCGAGCTCCGACGTGGTCTTCCATGCAAGGTTCCCACGTCGGCCGGGGAAACCCTAGACAACTAGCACGACCCTCATCTTCAAGTTGGTGTCCCTCGCTTCTCTCGCTCCTCGGCGGCGGAACACGAAATCTTCTCTCGCGTGGCTCTCGGTCGGGGGGCTATTTATAGCCCCGGGAAGCAATTAGGTCAAAGGAGAGGCCGATTGGGCCCCGAATTGGGCCGGGCGGCCGGCCTGGGCCGACCGGCCCGGGCCCACCTCGGCCCATCCCGCGACCTCGCTTCGCCCGGTGTTGCTTCCCACATCTTCTAGATGTTCTCCCCTTTTGCATGTGGGCCCTTGACGTCGGTTTCTCTCCGAATTGGACTCAACTCCTTGTCTTGCAAGATTCAGCACTTTTCTGGTTCAGTCCTCGGAGTTTATCATCTTCTCGGGCTTGGTCCTTGGGCTCTTGGAGTCATGTTCACTTCATTGCTTGACTTGTATCGGGCTTCAAGATCTTGTCATGAGGTGCTTAATGAACTTATCCCGGAAGTCTTGCTTTCAACGTTAAAACCCCGCGTAAACACATAACTCCAAAACCGACATGCACAAGTGAACTTGTTATACCACGGGGGTTAGTACCAATGAATAAGATACAAAAGTTATGCCAACACCGAAGGTAAACTCATGGCTAGGTTGACGGATTTTCACCGTCAACACGGTTGTAATGAACTATTCATGTATCAATGAAATGAAGTTGTTCCAAAGAATGAGTACTCGTAGCCGCGATCTCGGAGTGCGGAGCGCCCATCGTGGAGTAGGTGCGAGTAGTAGTACTCGGCTTTAGTAGTCCCATCGTAGGGTGCGAAGCAAGAACAAGTTGATAAAAAATCAAGCTTTATTACTGAAGAAGTACACCCGGGGTGGCCAGGGCCGTAATTACAAGTAGTCGCCCGGACCGTGAGGCCGCTTACAGCTAAGTGGCGCTGGAGCGGGTAGCCGCTTGCAGCTGGTGATCCGTAGGTAGCCGGTGGAGGCTGGATCGCAGATCCGTAGGTAGCCGTACGAGGCTGGATCTTGGAGTGTGGTCTCTTGGTAGACCGCTGCTAGAGTCCTTGACGCTCGTCGCAGCCCAGGGTCCGTAGGTAGCCGCACGGGCTGGACCTGGAGGAGAGTAGTCCGGAGACTTGGAGCCAGGACCCGGGGGGGTCGCTTGCGGCGAGGGGTGTTGATGTAGTCGTGTAGACTTGAACCCCGGAGTAGTCGTGTAGACTAGGCGTAGAATCGACAGAGTTGGTCGACGTTCCACGAGTTGTTGACGTCTTCGCCTTCAAGTGTTTGGAGGCGGTAGGAGCCCGGCCCGGTCACCTTAGCCACGGTGAAGGGGCCTTCCCAGGGGGAGCTGAGCTTGTGAAGTCCTTCCGTGTTCGGATACGGCGGAGGACAAGATCTCCAACGTTGAAGGAGCGTTCCTTGACGTTGCGATCATGGTAGCATCTGATACCCTCTAGGTACCTTGCCGATTGGACGAGGGCGGCGCGGCCGAGCTTCTTCGAGGTCCGTCGATATCAACTCGTCTGCCGTCTTCTGAGACGCCTTCGTCGTAGTGCTCCACTGCCGGCGAGTTCCATATGACGTCGGCAGGGAGGATGGCTTCGCAGCCGTAGACCGGAGAAGTAGGGGGATTGCCCCGTTGGCTTGGATGGTTGAGTCCGCAGCCCCCAGAGTGCGTTGGGTAGTTCCTTGATCCACTTGCCCCCTTTGGAGTTAGCAGCGTCGTGTAGCCGCTTTTTGAGGGCGTCGAGCACCATCCCATTGGCGCGCTCAACTTGTCCGTTGGCCCGTGGATGGGCGACTGAGACGTATCTGACGTCGATCCCGCTGTTCTCGCGGTACTCCCGCAACCGGTGGTTGTTGAAGTTGGACCCCGTGTCCGTGATGATGCGGTGGGGTAGCCCGTAGCGGTGTACGAGTTCATCCAGAAGTCGAGTACTCTGTCGGCCTTGGGGCATGTGACCGGCTTGACCTCGATCCACTTGGTGAACTTGTCGATAGCCACCGCTACCCTATTGAATCCACCCCGGCGCGGCTTGGCGGGGGTCCAATCATGTCGAGCCCCCGGCGAGGCAAAGGGCCGGGTCGGCGGTATGGTGACTAGCTTGTAGGCGGGGACGTGTTGCCGCTTGGCGAAGAATTGACATCCTTGGCACCTTCGACGAGTTCTTCGGCATCGCCCCGCAGGCCGTGGGCCGGGAGAAAGCTCGCCGGAAGGCCTTGCCGACCGGCCGTACGTGAAGACGCGTGGTTGCCGTAGACGCCCTTGTGGATCTCCTCCAAGATGTCCTTGCCTTCTTCGCGGGGGACGCACTTCATGAGTACTCCGAGAAGATGCGCCCCGCTTGTAGAGTTTGTCTCCGACGAGGATGTAAGACTTGGCGCGGCGGACGAGTTGTTCGGCTGCGTTCTTGTCGGAGGGGACCCTCTCGCTCGCCGAGGTAGTCGATGAAGGGTTGCCTCCATCCACGTCGATCATCATGACCTCCCGCCCCGCTCGGTGGATGGGCCGGTACAATGGTCGGTGGCGCCGGCTCCGGGATGGATGGCGCGTGAAGCTCATGGACGAAGACGCCCGCGGTACTTGGGCGCGGGTGGATCCGAGCTTTCGAGAGGACGTCCGCCGCGACGTTGTTGTCGCGGACGATGTGGTGGAACTCGAGACCGTAGAATTTGTTCTCGAGCTTGCGGACTTCTAGGCGCTAGGCGTCCATGTTCTCCTTGTTGCGGTCCCAGGACTTGTTGACTTGGTTGATGACCACTTGCGGAGTCGCCGTAGACTAGTAGCCGCTTGATGCCAAGGAAGCCGCGAGGCGGAGCCCATGTAGAAGGGCTTCGTACTCGGCTTCGTTGTTTGAGACCTTCCAGAAGATCTCAGGACGTACTTGAGTTGTTCGCCCGTTGGAGAGATCAGGAGTACCCCCGCGCCCGCGCCCTCGAGGTTGAGTGAGCCATCAAAGTACATCACCCAATGCTCGGTCGCACGGTTGGAGTAGGTAGCCGGTTCTCCCGCCACTCGCCATGAAGTCGACTAGCGCTTGCGACTTGATGGCCGTACGTGGCTTGAAGTCGATGGTGAGGGCGCCGAGCTCGACCGCCCCACTTGGAGATTCTTCCGGTGGCGTCTTGGTTCCTCAGAATGTCGCCGAGCGGGTAGTCGGTGACGACGGAGACCGAGTACTCCTGGAAGTAGTGTCGTAGCTTCCGCGAGGTGATGAGTAGAGCGTACAGGAGCTTCTGTACGGGCTGGTAGCGAGCCTTGGACTCTGATAGGACCTCGCTGACGAAGTAGACCGGGCGCTGGACCGGATAGGCGTGGCCGTCTTCCTGCCGCTCGACAACGATGGCGCATCGACCACGTGAGTAGTCGCAGCCTAGGTAGAGCGACGGCCGCCGCCTTTGTAAGGAGCCGTGAGGATTGGCGGCTTCGACAGGAAGTCCTTGAGCTGGGCAAGGGCTTGATCCGCCTCTGGAGTCCACACGAACTTCTCATGGTGCTTGAGTAGTTTGAAGAAGGGGAGGCCCCGTTCTCCCCGGCCTCGAGATGAATGCGGTTCGGCGCCGCCATGCACCCCGTCGGCTTCCGGACGTCCTTGATGCTCGTGGGAGCTTTCATGCGTCGGTGATGGCGGAGATCTTCTTGGGGTTGGCTTCAATGCCGCGCCGGCGATGATGAAGCCAAGTAGTTTGCCCGAAGGGACGCCGAAGACGCATTTGTTCGGGTTGAGCTTCCGGCGGTACTCGCGCAATGATGCGAAGGTCTCTTCAAGGTCGTTGATGAGGGTACCGGAGTCCCCGGTTTTGACAACCACGTCATCCACGTAGGCCTCGACGTTCTTGTTGAGTTGCCGCTTGAAGCAGCCCGGATGGCCCATTGGTAGGTAGCGCCGGCGTTCTTCGGCCCCGAATGACATGGTCGTGTAGCGAGACGCGGCCGAACGGGGTGATGAACGCGGTCTTCTCCCGGTCTTCCTCCTTGATTGCGATCCGGTGGTACCCGGAGTAGCGGGGGCCGAGGAAGCGAGCAGGTCGCGGCCCGCCGTGGAGTCGATGACTTGGTCAATCCGCGGCAACCCGAAGGGGTCCTTGGGGGCGGTGCTTGTTGAGGTCGGTGTAGTCGACGCACATCCTCCACTCGTTCGAGTTCTTCTTGCGGACGAGGACGGGGTTGGCGAGCCACTCAGGATGGAAGACTTCTCTGATGAAGCCGCCGCGAGTAGTTTGGCAAGCTCCTTCTTGATGGCGTCCCGTCTGTCGTCGGCAAAGCGTCGGAGGTGTTGTCGCTTGGGGGTGGCCTTTGGATCGACGTTGAGGCAGTGCTCGATCGGCTCTCCCCGGGCACTCCCCGGCATGTCCGTCGGCTTCCACGCGAAGATGTCGCGGTTAGCCCGAAGGAAGCCGATGAGCGCGTCTTCCTATTGGGGGTCGAGGCCTGCCCCGATGGTGGTGGTCTTGCTGGGGTCGCCTGTTCCGAGGTCGACCGACTTGACGAGTACCTCCTCAGGTGGCTGAGGCTTGTTGGCGGCTCGTCGGACTTCTCCGGGATGTCGAGTTCGCTTGTGGCAAGCTTCTTTGACGCGGCGTAGACCTCCATCACCGGGTTGGGTACTTGGTTTGTTGAAGCGATCACCACGGCCTCTGTATCGCAGTCGTGAGAGATCTTCAAGTCCCCCTGGAGGGAGAGTACACCGGCTGGGCTTGGCATCTTGAGTACCAAGTAGGTGTAGTGGGGCACCGCCATGAACTTGGCGATGGCCGGTCCGCCGAGGATGGCATGGTAGGAAGTCTCGAAATCCGCGACCTCGAACTTGATGTACTCGGTGCGGTAGTTGTCCCGAGACGCCCCGAAGGTAGCGGCGGTACCACCGAGCCTAGTGGGATAGCCGCGTTGCACCGGGGACGATACCGTAGAAAGGCATGCTGCTCTTGTCGAGCATGGGGGTGACGTCGCGGTTCATCTTCTTCAATGTTTTGGTGAAGAGGACGTTGAGCCCGCTTCCACCGTCGATGAGCACCTTGTTGAGCTTGGAGCCCGCCACCGTTGGCTTCGGGATGAGAGGGAAACGTCCCGGTTCGGAGAAGCTAGTCCACCGGTCCGCGCGGGAGAAGGTGATGGGTACTTCGACCACCCGAGAGGGGTCATAACCGCCGGCTCGATGGACATCACTTCACGACGGGTAGCCTTCTGCTCCCGCTCTGGGCCGGGCGCTCCACCGAAGAGGACGTTGACGGTCTTCTCGGGTTCTTGGAAGTCGTTGTTGTCGCCGTCCTTCTTCTTGCCCTTCCCGGTCGTGAGGGTGCGGTGGCTCCGGCGTGTCCTTGAGTGCATGCCTGAGCTGGTAGCACTGCTCGGCTGTGTGGTTGCCGTTCGGATGCCACGGGCACTTTTCCTTCAGCAGGTCCTTGAACCCGCCAGAATTCTTCTTTGAGTTCCCTTTCACAGGGCGCTGGATAGCCGCGACAGTGTTGTCTGGCTTGCGCTTGCGGTTGGAGCCCGAGTAGTAGTTGTTGTTGTTGTTGTTGCGGCCGCCTTGGTTTGTGTTCTTGCGCCGCCGCCGCCCGGTTCTCGCTTGGACTTGTCGCGGATGGCGTCGTACTTGGCGTTGGCCTTGTCCTCTTCATCTGCCCAGGACGTGATCATGTCCTTGAGGTGGGGAATGGACCGGGGGCGGCGGCGACCGAAGTCCTCGAAGGTGCGGCGATGGTAGAGACCGTCCTGGAAGAGGTCGATGACCTCCTTGTCGGTGACGTCGACGACGGTAGCGCGCTTGTCGAAGAAACGGCGCATGTACTTGCGGAGGGTCTCGCCTTGTTCCTGCTTGATCATGGCAAGGTCCATGCGAGTACCCGAACGGCCCATGGCGCCCGCGAAGTTGCTCGTGAACTGTTCCTTCAGCTGGTCCCACTTGTCGATCGAGTGCTTGTCCAGCGACTCGAGCCATGTGAGTGGGGCTTGGTCCAGGCAGAAGGGGAAGTAGAGGCACTTGGTGTCGCTGTTGCCGCCAGCGTTCTCGATGGAGAGGGCGTAGCATCGGAGCCACTGGATGGGATCCTGCTTCGCGTCGTACTTGGTGATCCCCAAAGGCTTGAACTTGTCGGGGAGGAGCAGGTTGCAAAGCCGGGGTGAGAAGGCGGGGAAGCCGTCGCCTTCAGCAGCGGTGGTCGACTTCTTCTGCCGCAACTCCTCGATCCTCTGGCGAGCATCGTACCCGCCATGAGAGGCACCGGAGGCGTGGCTATGCGCGTGGCCGCGGCCGCCGCGGCGCGCCGCCTCCCGGCTTTCTTGTTGGCCCCGTGGTTGGAGCCGCCACCGTCGGCCCGCCGCCACCGCCGTCGGGGTCGTTGCCGCCGCCACCGGCCGGAGCACGGTGGGGGACGACTTCTCGGTTGCCTTGCTCTTGTCGTGAAGGTCCTCCCGGCGTTGGAGCGGCGACGGTTTGGGTCGGCGGGGATGTCGCCCGAGTACGGTTGGGACCGGGGGGTCGGCCGCGACTAGTAGCTTCGTTGTCGCGAGGCTTAGGGGGGAGAGGTTGGGCGACTCTCTTGTCTACCCGCATGAAGTAAGCTTCTTCGGCGAGCTTGGTGATGACCTCTCCGGCGCGGATGCCCCGAGCTCCGGCGTGCGATCGGCGTGATCGACATGAGACATTGCTCGGGAGTGGTGTGGACTCTGCTCTCGACCGCCTCGAGAGCTTCCGCAAGGTTGCGGATGGGAAGGTTGTCTCCGAGCCGCCGGCGTCGTTCGTTGCGCTTCTGTTACGTTCGCGCGGGGCGTCCCCGTTGGCGTCGGTCTCGCTCGCAGGGTGCGTCGACGGCCGCGCTCGTACGCGAGAGATGTCCTCCGGGTACTTGTCTCCGCGGCCGTGCCCGAGGTTCCCGGGTGTCGCCGGCAGCCATGAAGACTTGGCGATCGGGGGGTGCCGAGGCTGGACTCAGAAGGCGCCACCTCAGTGGGTGTGTTGGAGTCCGCCTGGGCCAGTGGTGTTCCCTCCTGGAACGGTAGTGAGTCGATGTAGGCCACGTAGCGTGAGTCTCCCTTTGCCAGGTCAGCGGGCTTGCGGTCCGGCCAGTAGACGTATCTGCCGGTCGGTGTTGATTTTATAACCAGCCCAGAGGCCGGCCCTGACAAGGGGAGCTCAGCGGAGTCGTCTTCAGACTCGGGCTCCTCAGGGTCCGACCCGAAGTCGAACTCGTAGTCTGGGTTCGAGTAGAACTCGGAGAGAGGGCTGGAGTCCGAGATGTGGTCGGGGACGGCGTCGGAGTCCGAGTTGTACTCGGTTACGGGCTCCTTGCCGGCCCGGCGTGGAGTGGGAGCCTCTGTGCGGGCCCGGCTCGAGGACGCGGGGGCCACGCGCGGGCGCCGACGTGGTGAAGGGGCCGTCCGCGATGGCCGAGCGGCCGGCTCGCGGCGATGGCCCATGGCGACGTCGGGTTCGAGTTGGAGACGGACTCGAGCTCGAAGTCGGCGTGATGGTTGAAGAGCGAAATTTCGCCGAACTTGCCGGCGAGTTCGCCCGTGACAACTTCGGGAAGCGTCACGAGGCTCGTCCTCGGGTTGGGGCGCATGGTCGGGCGGCGGAAGGAGCCCGCGCCATCGGCGGTGCGGACCCGGGCGCCGAAGACGAAGGTGTCTCCGCGGTTGAAAGCGACGGTTGGCTTGATGTGGACGGAAGCCGTCGAGTTCGCCATGTGATCTCGAGCGAGAGCCCCTACCCGGCGCGCCAAGCCGTCGGTGTTTTAGACCGGCAACCTACTACGGTGTCGGTGTTTTGGACCGGCAACCTACTACGGGGAGTACCCGAAGTAGATGAATGTGACTCGCCGAGATCGGTAACTCGAAGGAAGAGGCACGTGGCACACAATTTAGACGAGGTTCGGGCCGCGAGGTGCGTAATACCCTACGTCTGTATGCCTTGCGTAGCTCGGATTGATAGGGCACGGTTACAAGATGGTGCAACGGTGCGCCGTGAGTTGAGATTGGATGAGGTGATCCGGGGATCGGTCCCCGCCTCGCCTTATATAGTCGGGAGGCGGGGTTACAAGTCGGAGTAGGGAAGGAGTACTAGTCGAGTACGTCTAGGAGACCTCTATACGGTGCGGAACGTGTACGAGCCTTAACCGAGTACTACTCCCCGTGTCGTCCTTGTGCTCCACGCCTCCGGGTGCCGTGTAGCGCAAGTCGGGTAGTCCCGGGGGCCCACCGAGTAGTCGGTCCCGGTACCCACCGAGGCGAAGGGGGCCCGGGGAGGTCCATACGACAAGCCCCCGAGTACTTTGTAGTCGAGAAGGATAGCTTCCGGTGGTCTTGACGGCCTTAACGAGTAGTCCTCAAGCGTCCCCGAGCGCTACAAGTCAAAAGTCCTCAAGAGTAGTCGAAGCATCCCGAGGCCGGAATGTACTCCGGTGATGTTTGAGCAATCTTGAAGTCTTCTCGAGTAGTCCCAAGCGTCCTTGAAATCCGCCTTCGAAGGTCTTCAAAAATGCCTCGCCTTGTCTTGAAGCCGGAGCCGTCAAGAAAATGCGATTTGCTTTGAACCGCAATCCACGTGGAGTAGCCCCCGAGCCTCGAGCCGCGGGCTCGGGCCGAGGATCTATCCGAAGTCTTGGAGAGAAAATCCCAAAAAATCCGAAGAGAAAAAACCGAAGGACACGTGGCACGGAGCCCCCGAGCCTTGAGTCGAGTACTTTCTCTCGAATTGAAGGGTCTTCTTTGGAGAATGTGTCCTGAGATGCTCTTGAGACTAGCCGCGTCCCAGGTAGTCGAGTAGAAGTAGCCGAACCCCCGAAGTGAGGCGCGTCGACTAGTAGAATACGAAGAGTCACGCGCAGCCGCTGAGTCAGCCACGCGCAGACTTATCCGGCCGCCCGTTACAGAGGCGATTTGGCTTATAAATTCAAGACGAAACCCTTAGGGTTTCACCCAAGTGAGCCGCGATCATTCGCCACTTGAATCTTGAAGTAGATCCACTCCAACGAGCACTGCCGCCGCAGTAGATCCAAGCGCATCGCCACCCGAAAGCTGTAGGGTAGCCCCCCGAGCGGATGCGAGTGAAGACTCCCTTGTTCTTAGAGGATGAAGCCGTCCCCGTCGAAGACGTTGAAGGCCGGCGGGAAGAAGAGGAGCCATGCGAGAAGGCGCCGCGGCCGGTGCCGGAGCGGCGCCGCCCCACGTCTCCACCGCGCGGCGACCCAAGCCGCGAGTGGAAAAGGTCGAAGGTGAAGACCGAGGACTTGCCGACCCCGTTGAACTCCGGGTTCATCGGGGAGAAGGAGATCGATATGTGGAGATCCGCCGCCGGAGATCCCTATCCAATGGAGAAGGCGCAAGACGAGATCCCGATGTTCTCGCGCTTCGTGGAGCGCGGGCTTGCGCTCCCAGCGAGCGATTTCTTCAAAGGGCTTCTCAGGTACTATGGCATCGAGTACCTCAACTTGAACCCCAACGGAATCTTCCACACTTCGTCTTCGTCCATTTCGCGGAAGCATTCTTGGGGATCAAGCCGCATTGGATTCTCTTCCGGAAATTCTTCCGCGTGAAGCCGCGACCCCGCCGCCTCCAACCCCGCAGTAGTCGGCGGGGCCGGGATCCCGGTTGAGGGAAGATGCCGCCGAGCGCACGGCGTACAAGCTCGTGGACTCCAACACGGATTGGAAGACGAGGTGGTTCTATACCACGAACCACCATCCCGAGCTGCCGAAGCCGAGCGGACGGCAGCCTCAAGCACCAAGAGTGGTGGAACACGGAACCCACCATGCAAGAGGGGATCCAGCTCCCGGAGTTGCTGGGACGAATCAAGGCCCTGCGTGATGCGGGAGCGAGGGCCGAGCATGTGGCCTTCGGTTTCATGAAGCGTCGGATCCGGCCGGCCGTCGGCGCGGGATACGATGGGCTTCGAGTACACCGGCGACGACGACACGTCGCGGATGCGGGGGCGAAATTGAAGACAACGACATCGTCGAGAGGTTGTCGAGGATCTTCAAGGACATGCCGGAGTACACGGCGTGCCCCGTCGAGGAGTTCTCCGCCGCGCGCCCGCCCAACGAGGTAAGTAGCCGTACCCGCCTCGTCGAGTAGTAGGCACTTGTAGCGAGTTGCTAACGCCTTTTGTGTCCGTTGCGCGGGGATGATGTGAAGCGGTTTGTCTCCGAGCCGCGGCCACCACCGAGCGGAATTGAGATTCCGGCGGTGGAGAAGGTGAAGGAGCGCCGAGTAGTCGAAGACGACGACGATCCCGTCATCGTGGAGGATACCTCCGATGACGAAGAGGACGAGGAGACGGCGCGGGGATCGCTTCCGGTCGCGGTCGAGGTTTGGCCGGTCCGGGCTTGCCTCATGTGCCTCTCATCCAAGACCCTCCGGCTAGCCTGGAGGCTAGCCTTGCTGCGCCGCCGAGGAAGCCGCGCAACCCCGCCAAGAAGCGGGTAACCAAGAAGATGAAGGTCTCAGAGACCACGCCTCCAGAGGTAAGTCATCTTGAGCAAAGTAGTCGAGTACCCGGCGATCGAGTACGGTGCCGACGAGTAGTCATCCCCGTGTGCGGGAGAGGCCGCCGGCGGAGCCCGTGGAGGAGGGCGATGAGGGCACGTGGCCCATAGTGGGGGGAACCGGGCCGGAAGCCGAAGTCCGGCTCCCCGCGTCGAAGAGCTTCGGCGCGGTCGGAGCGCCGGCCCCCGCCCCCGAAGGGGAGCGAGTACCCGCGACCGCCGCCGCCGGGAGGGGTGGGAGCCGCGAGGCGCAGAGAACGTCTGCGCCGGCCACCGCCGCCGTGGAAGAGGCGGTAGTCGAGGAGGCGCAAGAAGAAACGCCCGCCGAGGGTGGACTGGTTGACATCGCCAGCATCCTCGGTGCGCCGGCCGTGACTATCGTCCGGTCGAACTTGTAAGTACCCCGCTTTCTTCGGTAGTACTCATTAGAGTAGTCGATTTTGTACGACGGTCCTCTGTGGATACTTGTGCGAGAAAATCCACGGACTTGAGCCGGGACGGAGAGGAGCCCACGGCGGCGGAGGCGAGAGAAGGCCGCGCCGCCGTCGAGGAACCCGCTCTAGGAGCCCAAGCCACGGCCGAGGCCCCCGCTGCCGGCGGCGGCGCCGGAGGCGGTCATAGTCGAAGGTGAGTACTCTTCTCGAAGGCTGTGGAGCCCAAGAAGAGTAGTCGTAGATGCGATGCGCGTGCTCTTTGCGACGGGCGGCGGAAGGGGGTGACATCCCTGCGGGGGTGCCCGTGCGGGAGTTGACACCGGGAGCCCCGCAGAGGCTGCCGGTAGGGAGCCCCCGAGCCCATGGGGGAAACCGTCGAGAAGTCCGCCGAGGAGGAGGCGGGCGCCACGTCGCCAGGGGTTGCCCTGGAGGTGGCGATCCGGTCCCCGGAGATCCAAGACGCGGAGCCTATCCGCTCGGCGCCAATGACGGAGGCTACGACAAGTAGCCGTGGCGGGATCGAGTTGCTTGCCGACGATCTCGTCGAGCCGGCGGTCCGCGCGGCATCCGGAGGCGATGCGGCGAGCCGAACAGTGGATGAAGGTACGTAGCCGTTGCCTCCCGAGTAGTCAATCCTTTCGTTGAGTACTCTGCTTGACTTGAATTGGTTTTGTGCAGGACGTCGCGGAGCGATCCCGCGAGAAGTCAAATCTGCTTGCAAGGCTACGGCGACACGGTCTTTGCGAGCCGAAGCCTTGGAGGAGCAGCTCGTGAAGTCGAGGAAGCACGCGGCCGCCATGCAGTCGAAGCTTGACGCCGCCTTCGCCAAGTACCACAACGATGTGATGGACTTGCGGGCGAAGAGCGACGAGGCGGGTGCGGAAGAACAAAGGCCTCCGCAACAAGAATAAAGGTATGTCTCTTGACTTGTCGGGTACTTGTTGGGAGTCATCAAGCTCTGACCCGTTTGTTGTGTTCCGGTGTTGCAGAACTCGAAGGCCAGGTGGAGCGGCTGAAGGGCTCGGAGATCAGCATGAAGAATCTCTTCTACCGGGAGCGAGGAAGCTCGCCGGGTACTTGAACTCGGCTACAAGGAGGGCGGCCTTCGAGTGCGAGAAGCACATGGAGTTGCGAATTGCTTCGACCGGGATCTTGTCCGTGCTACAAATCCTTGCGAAGTTGAACGAGGATCGTGAGGCGCTCGGGCCCGGTCGAAGGACCTTGAAGAGGCCGCCCTCCCGATCGCGAGGCTCCCGGTGCCGCACCGGGCGGCCCCAAGATTGCTCCGTTGGCGGATCGACTTCGTGAGGCGCCAAGCGGCCGGCCGCCTACGTGAAGCACATGGCCAAGTCAATCCCGAAGCGGTGCTGGCCTTCATGAAGTCGTACTTCCCGAAGGCCCGGTGGAGGTAGTCGGCGGCGGAGTAGCCGCCAAGCTGCTCGGACGAGCGGTATGCGAGTTGCTTCGGAGCGAGATGGCTCCCATCGCGGAGCAGGTAGCCGATAAGTTGAATCTCCAGTAGCCCTGCATAGATAGCTAGTAGCCATGGTTGTATAGGAAACGAGTTGTAATGAACTATCTCATATATCAATGAAATGTGAAGTTCCATCAATGAGTACTCGTAACCGCGATCTCAGAGTGCGGAGCGCCCATCGTGGAGTAGGTGCGAGTAGTAGTACTCGGCTTAGTAGTCCCGTCGCGGGGAGTAGACGATAAAGAAGTTGATGAACAATCAAACTTTATTACCGAAGAAGTACACCCGGGTGGCGGGGCCGTAGTTACAAGTAGTCGCCTGGACCGGAGGCCGCTTACGGTGAGTAGTCTTGGAGCGGGTAGCCGCTTACGGTGAGTGATCCGTAGGTAGCCGTGTAGGCTGGATCGCAGATCCGTAAGTAGCCGCGCAGGCTGGATCTTTGGGGTGTGGTCTTCTTGGTAGACCGTCGCTAGAGTCCTTGACGCTCGTTGCGGCCCAGGGTCCGTAGGTAGCCGCACGGGCTGGACCTGGAGGAGAGTAGTCCGGAGACTTGAAGCCAGGACCCGGAGGGTCGCATGCGGCTAGGGGTGTTGATGCAGTCGTGTAGACTTGAACCCCGGAGTAGTCGAGTAGACTAGGCGTAGAATCGACAGAGCTGGTCGACGTTCCACGAGTTGTTGACTTCTTCGCCTTCAAGTGTTTGGAGGCGGTAGGAGCCTGGCCCGGTCACCTTAGCCACGGTGAAGGGCCCTTCCCAGGGGGAGCTGAGTTTGTGAAGTCCTTCCGTGTTCTGGATACGGCGGAGGACAAGATCTCCAACGTTGAAGGAGCGTTCCTTGACGTTGCGATCGTGGTAGCGTCGGATACCCTCCAGGTACCTTGCTGATTGGACTAGGGCGGCACAGCGAGCTTCTTCGAGGCCGTCGATGTCAACCCGTCTGCTCGTCTTCGAGACGCCTTCGTCGTAGTGCTCCACTGCTGGCGAGTTCCATATGACATCCGCGGGGAGGATGGCTTCGGAGCCGTAGACCGGGAAGTAGGGGGATTGCCCCGTTGGCTTGGATGGTTGAGTCCGCGGCCCCCCGAGTGCATTGGGTAGTTCCTTGATCCACTTGCCCCCTTTTGAATTAGCGGCGTCGTGTAGCCGCTTCTTGAGGGCGTCGAGCACCATCCCGTTGGCGCGCTCGACTTGTCCGTTGGCCCGTGGATGGGCGACGGAGACGTATCCGACGTCGATTCCGCCTGTTCTCGCGGTACTCCCCGGAACCGGTGGTTGTTGAAGTTGGACCCCGGTGCCGTGATGATGCGGTGGGGTAGCCCGTAGCGGTGTACGAGTTCATCCGGGAAGTCGAGTACTCGTCGGCCTTGGGGCATGTGGCCGGCTTGACCTCGATCCACTTGGTGAACTTGTCGATAGCCACCGGTACCACTTCGTTGAATCCTCCCGGCGCGGTTGGCGGTGGCCCAATCATGTCGAGCCCCCGGCGGGCAAAAGGCCGGGTTGGTGGTATGGTGACCGGCTTGTAGGCGGGGGACGTGTTGCGCTTGGCGAAGAACCGACATCCTTGGCACCTTCGACGAGTTCTTCGGCATCGCCCGTGGCCGTGGGCCGGTAGAAGGCTCGCCGGAAGGCCTTGGCGACCGGCGTGCGGGGAGGACGCGTGGTTGCCGCGGACACCCTTGTGGATCTCCTCCAAGATGTCCTTGCCTTCTTCGCGAGGAACGCATTTCATAAGTACTCCGAGAAGATGCGCCTCGCTTGTAGAGTTTGTCGCCGACGAGGACGTAAGACTTGGCGCGGCGGACGAGTTGTTCGAGCTGCGTTCTTGTCGGAGGGGGACCTTCGCTCGGCCGAGGTAGTCGATGAAGGGTTGCCTCCGGTCCACGTCGATCATCATGACCTCCTGCCCGAGCCGGTTGGCTAGGCCGGGACGGTGGTCGGCGGCGCGGCTCCGGGATGGATGGCGCGTGAAGCTCATGGACGAAGACGCCCGCGGGTACTTGGGCGCGGGTGGATCCGAGCTTCGAGAGGACGTCCGGCCGCAACGTTGTTGTCGCGAACGATGTGGTGGAACTCGAGACCATAGAATTTGTTCTCGAGCTTGCGGACTTCTAGGCGGTAGGCGTCCATGTTCTCCTTGTTGCGGTCCCGGGACTTGTTGACTTGGTTGATGACCACTTTGCGGAGTCGCCGTAGACTAGTAGCCGCTTGATGCCAAGTGAAGCCGCGAGGCGGAGCCCGTGTAGGAGGGCTTCGTATTCGGCTTCGTTGTTTGAGGCCTTCCGGAAGATCTGCGGGACGTACTTGAGTTGTTCGCCCGTTGGAGAGATCGGGGAGTACCCCTCGCGCTGCGCCCTCGAGGTTGAGTGAGCCATCGAAGTACATCACCCAATGCTGCGGTCGCGCGGTGGGAGTAGGTAGCCGGTTCTCCCGCCACTGCGCCATGAAGTCGACTAGAGCTTGCGACTTGATGGGCGTGCGTGGCTTGAAGTCGATGGTGAGGGCGCCGAGCTCGACGGCCCATTTGGAGATCCTTCCGGTGGCGTGCGGGTTCCTCGGGATGTCGCCGAGCGGGTAGTCGGTGACGACGGAGACCGAGTACTCCCGGAAGTAGTGTCGTAGCTTCCGCGAGGTGATGAGTAGAGCGTACGAAGCTTCGCACGGGCCGGTAGCGAGCCTTGGACTCGATAGAACCTCGGCCGACGAAGTAGGCGGGGCGGCCCCGGGCCGGGTAGGCGTGGCCGTCTTCCCGCCGCTCGACAACGATGGCGATGCGACCACGTGAGTAGTCGCGGCGAGATAGAGCGATGGCGCTCGCCTTTGTATGGAGCCGTGAGGACCGGTGGCTTCGACGGGGAAGTCCTTGAGCCGGGCAAGGGCTTGGTCCGCCTCTCGTAGTCCATACGAACTTCTCATGGTGCTTGAGTAATTTGAAGAAGGGGAGACCCCGTTCTCCTAGCTTCGAGATGAATCTGTTCAATGCCGCCATGCACCCCGTCAGCTTCTGGACGTCCTTGATGCTCGTGGGAGCCTTCATGCTGGTGATGGCGGAGATCTTCTCCGGGTTGGCTTCGATGCCACGTTGGCTGATGATGAAGCCGAGTAGTTTGCCCGAAGGTACGCCGAAGACGCACTTGTTCGAGTTGAGCTTCCAGCGGTACTCGCGCAGCGATGCGAAGGTCTCTTCAAGGTCGTCGATGAGGGTACCGGAGTCCCCGGTTTTGACAACCACGTCATCCACGTAGGCCTCGACGTTCTTGTTGAGTTGCCGCTTGAAGCGAGCCCGGATGGCCCGTTGGTAAGTAGCGCCGGCGTTCTTCAACCCGAAAGACATGGTCGTGTAGCGATCGCGCCAAACGGGGTGATGAACGCGGTCTTCTCCTGGTCTTCCTCCTTGATTGCGATCCGGTGGTACCGGAGTAGCGATCGAGGAAGCGAGAGCGAGGTCGCGGCCCGCCGTGGAGTCGATGACTTGATCAATCCGTGGCAACCCGAAGGGGTCCTTGGGCGGTGCTTGTTGAGGTCGGTGTAGTCGACGCACATCCTCCACTCGTTCGAGTTCTTCTTGCGGACGAGGACGGGGTTGGCGAGCCACTCGGGATGGAAGACTTCTCCGATGAAGCCGGCGGCGAGTAGCTTGGCGAGTTCCTTCTTGATGGCGTCCCGTCCGTCGTCGGCGAAGCGTCGGAGGTGTTGTCGCTTGGGGGTGGCCTTTGGGTCGACGTTGAGGCGGTGCTCGATCGGCTCCCCGGGCACTCCCGGCATGTCCGTCGGCCTCCACGCGAAGATGTCGCGGTTAGCCCGAAGGAAGCCGACGAGCGCGTCTTCCTATTTGGGGTCGAGGCCGGCCCCGATGGTGGTAGTCTTGGTGGGGTCGCCCGTTCCGAGGTCGACCGACTTGGTGAGCACCTCCTCGGGTGGCCGAGGCTTGTTGGCGGCCGTCGGACTTCTCCGGGATGTCGAGTTCGCTTGTGGCAAGCTTCTTCGACGCGGCGTAGACCTCCATCATTGGGGTGAGTACTTGATTTGTCGAAGCAATCACCACGGCCTCTGTATCGCGGTCGTGAGAGATCTTCAAGTCCCCTTGGAGGGAGAGTACGCCGGGCCGGGCTTGGCATTTTGAGTACCAAGTATGTGTAGTGGGGCACCGCCATGAACTTGGCGATGGCCGGTCTCGCCGAGGATGGCATGGTAGGAAGTCTCGATATCCGCGACCTCGAACTTGATGTATTCGGTGCGGTAGTTGTCGCGAGACGCCCCGAAGGTAATCGGGCGGCGCACCACCGAGCCCGGTGGGATAGCCGCGTTGCTCGGGACAATGCCGTAGAAAGGCATGCTGCTCTTGTTGAGCATGGGGGTGACGTCAAGGTTCATCTTCCTGAGAGTCTTGGTGAAGAGGACGTTGAGCCCGCTTCCGCCGTCGATGAGCACCTTGTTGAGCTTAGAGCCCGCCATTGTTGGTTTCAGGACGAGAGGGAAGCGTCCTGGTTCGGAGAAGGCGGTCCATTGGTCCGCGCGGGAGAAGGTGATGGGCGTCTCCGACCACCCGAGAGGGGTCATAACCGCCGGTTCAATGGACATCACTTCACGGCGGGTAGCCTTCGCTCCCGCCGCGGGGTAGTCCGCCGAAGAGGACGTTGACGGTCTTCTCGGGTTCTTGGAAGTCGTCGCCGTCCTTCTTCTTGTTCTTCTGATCGTGAGGGTGCGGTGGCTCCGGCGTATCCTTGAGTGCATGCCCGAGCCGGTAGCACTTGCTCGGTGGTGTGGTTGCCGTTCGGGTGCCACGGGCACTTCTCCTTCAGTAGGTCTTTGAACCCGCCGGAATTCTTCTTCGAGTTCCCTTTCGGGGGGCGCTGGATAGCCGCGACGGTATTGTCTGGCTTGCGCTTGCGGTTGGAACCCGAGAAGTTGTTGTTGTTGTTGTTGTTGTTGTTGCGGCCGCCTTGGTTTGGATTGTTCTTTCTGCCGCCACCTTGGTTCTCGCTTGGACTTGCCGCGGATGGCGTCGTACTTGGCGTTGGCCTTGTCCTCTTCGTCCGCCCGGGACGTGATCATGTCCTTGAGGTGGGGAATGGACTTGGGGCGGCGTCGGCCGAAGTCTTCGAAGGTGCGGCGATGGTAGAGCCCGTCCCGGAAGAGGTCGATGACCTCCTTGTCGGTGACGTCCACAACGGTAGCGCGCTTGTCGAAAAAGCGGCGCATGTACTTGCGGAGGGTCTCGCCTTGTTCTCGCTTGATCATGGCAAGGTCCATGCGAGTACCCGAGCGGCCCATGGCGCCCGCGAAGTTGCTTGTGAATTGCTCCTTCGGTGGTCCCACTTGTCGATTGAGTGCTTGTCCGGCGACTCGAGCCACGTGAGTGGGGCTTGGTCCGAGCGAGAAGGGGAAGTAGAGGCACTTGGTGTCGCCGTTGCCGCCGCCGTTCTCGATGGAGAGAGCGTAGCATCGGAGCCACCGGATGGGATCTGCTTCGCGTCGTATTTGGTGATCCCCAAAGGCTTGAACTTGTCGGGGAGGAGCAAGGTTGCGAGCCGGGGTGAGAAGGCGGGGAAGCCGTCGCCTTCGGCGGCGGTCGTCGACTTCTTCCGCCGCAACTCTTCGATTTTCGGCGAGCATCGTACCCGCCGTGAGAGGCGCCGGAGGCGTGGCTATGCGCGTGGCCGCGGCCGCCGCGGGCGCCGCCGCCTCCGGCTTTCTTGTTGGCTCCGTGGTTGGAGCCGCCGCCGTCGCCGCCGCCGCCGTCGGGGGTCGTTGCCGCCACCACCGGCCGAGGCACGGTGGGGGACGACTTCTCGGTTGACGTTGTCTTGTCGTGAGGGTCCGCCGGCGGTGGAGCGTCGACGGTTTGGTTCAGGCGGGATGTCGCCCCGACTACGGTTGGGACCGGGGTCAACACCGCGACTAGTAGCCTCGTTGTCGCGAGGCTTAGGCGGGAGAGGTTGGGTGACTCTCTTGTCTACCCGCATGAAGTAGGCTTCTTCAGCGAGCTTGGCGATGACTTCTCCAGCCCGTATGCCCTGAGCCTGACGTGCGATCGCCGTGATCGACATGAGGCATTGCTCAGGAGTGGTGTGAACTCTGCTCTCGGGCGCCGAGAGCTTCCGCAAGGTTGCGGATGGGGAGGTTGTCTGCGAGCCGCCGGCGTCGTTCGTTGCGCTTCCTGTTACGTTCGCGCCGGGCGTCTCCGTTGGCGTCGGTCTCGTCGCGGGGGCATCGGCGGACGGCTCGTCCGCGGAGATGTCCTCCGGTACTTGTCCGCGGCCGTGCCCGAGGTTCCGGGGTGTCGCCGGCGGCCATGAAGACTTGACGATCGGGGGTACCCAAGCTTGGCTCGCAGAGTGCCACCTCGGTTGGTGTGCTTGAGTCGGCTTGGGCTAGTGGTGTTCCCTCCCGGAACGGTAGCGAGTCGATGTAGGCGACGTAGCGTGAGTCCTCTCGTTGTCGGCTCGGCGGGTTTGCGGTCCGGCCGCAGACGTATCTCCCGGCCGGCGTTGATCTTATAACCGGCCCCGCAGGCCGGCCCTGACAAGGGAAGCTCAGAGGAGTTGTCTTCGGACTCAGGCTCCTCAGGGTCCGACCCGAAGTCGAACTCGTAGTCCGGGTTCGAGTAGAACTCGGAGAGAGGGCTGGAGTCCGAGACGCGGTTGGAGACGGCGTCGGAGTCCGAGTTGTACTCGGTTACGGGCTCCTTGCCGGCCCGGCGTGGCGTAGAAGCCTCCGTGCGGGCCGGCCGGGAACGCGAGGGCCACGCACAGAGCGCTGACGTGGAGAGGGGACCGCTCGCGATGGCCGAGAAGCCGGCTCGCATGCGATGGCCCATGGCGACGTCGGGTTCGAGTTGGAGACGGACTCGAGCTCGAAGTCGGCGTGGAGGTTGGAGAGCGAAATTTCGCCGAACTTGCCGGCGAGCTTGCCCGTGACAACTTCGGGAAGCGTCACAAGGCTCGTCCTCGAGTCGGGTTGCATGATCAAGCGGCGCCGGAAGGAGCCCACGCCATCGGCGGTGCGGAGCCGGCGCCGAAGACGAAGGTGTCACCGCGGTTGAAGGCGGCGGTTGGCTTGATGAGAACGGAAGCCGTCGAGTTCGCCATGTGATCTCGAGCGAGAGCCCCTACCCGGCGCGCCGCGCTGTCGGTGTTTTGGACCGGCAACCTACTACGGGGAGTACCCGAAGTAGATGAATGTGACTCGCCGAGATCGGTAACTCGAAGGAAGAGGCACGTGGCACACAATTTAGACGAGGTTCGGGCCGCGAGGTGCGTAATACCCTACGTCTCGTATGCCTTGCGTAGCTCGGATTGATAGGGCACGGTTACAAGATGGTGCAACGGTGCGCCGTGAGTTGAGATTGGATGAGGTGATCCGGGGATCGGTCCCCGCCTCGCCTTATATAGTCGGGAGGCGGGGTTACAAGTCGGAGTAGGGAAGGAGTACTAGTCGAGTACGTCTAGGAGACCTCTATACGGTGCGGAACGTGTACGCAGCCTTAACCGAGTACTACTCTGTGCTGTCCTTGTGCTCCACGCCTCCGGTGCCGTGTAGCGCAAGTCGGGTAGTCCCGGGGGCCCACCGAGTAGTCGGTCCCGGTACCCACCGAGGCGGTGGGCCCGGGGAGGTCCATACGACGGGAGTACCCGAAGTAGATGATTGTGACTCGCCGAGATCGGTAACTCGAAGGAAGAGACACGTGGCACACAATTTAGACGAGTTCGGGCCGCGAGGTGCGTAATACCCTACGTCCCGTATGCCGCGTAGCTCGGATTGATAGGGCACGATTACAAGATGGTGCAATAGTGCGCCGTGAGTTGTAGGAGATGAAGATGAGGTGATCCCGAGATCGGTCCCTACCTCGCCTTATATAGTCGGGAGGCAGGGTTACAAGTCGGAGTAGGGAAGGAGTACTAGTCGAGTACGTCTAGGAGACCTCTATACAGTGCGGAGCGTGTACAGAGTCCTGACCGAGTACTACTCCTGTGCTGTCCTTGTGCTCCACGCCTTCAGATGCCGTGTAGCGCAAGCCGGGTAGTCCCAGGGGCCCACCGAGTAGTCGGTCCTGGTACCCACCGAGGCAGTGGGCCCAGGGAGGTCCATACGACGAGTGCCCCCCGCATTAGCCCCCGAGGGTGACTTGGTTTTCAGGGGAAAGCCGAGTCGCCCTTTGATTTTATTAATTCGATGGAATTTACATCCGTACAGCCAATTGGGGTGTTGGGTTTGTAAATAACAAAAAGAACTTGGAAATCCTTTCAAAGAATAGAAGAGACATAGCTGTTGGATGTTCCAAGCGTTGGTGAGTTCCTCGCCGTCCTCGTTGGCCAGCTTGTAGTTGCTGGGCTTGAGCACTTTGAAAACGACGTAGGATCCCTCCCATGGGGGTGATAGCTTGTGGCAGCCTCGATTGTCTTGGCGTAGCCTTAGGACTAGGTCCCCTTCGTTGAAGTCTCCGCGTCGTATCTTCCGGGCCTGGTAGCGCCTCAGAGCCTGCTGGTACCTTGCCGAATCCATCAGGGCCACAGTGCGGGCCTCATCCAGTTGGTCTTGCGAGTCCTCGCGGGCTCGCTGGTTGGTGCCCTCGTCGTAGTCCCGGACTCTAGGCGACCCATATTCCAGGTTTGTGGGGAGGAGGGCCTCCGCGCCATAGACAAGGAAGAACGAGGTGAATTCTGTGGCCCTGCTCGGGGTGGTTCTGAGGCTCCACACGACCGCAGGTAGCTCCTGGAGCCATTTTCGGTCGAATTTGTTCAGTCTGTCAAAAATCCTAGGTTGGAGGCCTTGCAAGATCATGCCGTTGGCCTGCTCCACTTGACCATTGGTCTGTTGATGTGCAACGGCCTCCCAATCCACGCGGATGTGGAACTTGTCACAGAACTCCAGGAACTTCCTGCCAGGGAATTGAGACCCGTTGTCAGTGATGATGGAATTAGGCACCCCGAACCGGTAGATCATATCGGTAAAGAATGTCACGGCCTGCTTCGCCCTGAGATTTGTGATTGGGCGCACGTCGACCAACTTGGAAAATTTGTCGATGGTGACTAGCAGGTGGGTGTAGCCCCGGGCGCCTTTCGCAAGGGCCCGACGATTTTTAGCCCCCACACGGCAAAAGGCCATGTGACCAGAATCATTTGGAGGGCGTGAGCTGGGAGATTGGTCTTGCGGTTGTAGAATTGGCACCCTTCACAGGTGCGCACAATCTCGCTGGCGTCAGCAACCGCAGTAGGCCAGTTGAAGCCCTGGCGGAATGCGTTGCCCACGAGGGTGCGCAGCGCCGTGTGGTGGCCACACACGCCTGCGTGAATGTCTCAGAGGAGCTCGCGCCCCTTGGGGATGGGCAGGCATCACTGCAGGACGCCTGATGCGGCGTGCTTGTACAGCTCGCTGTCCTCAAGGGTGAATGATCTGGCCATCCTGGCAATGCACCTGGCCTCGGATCGATCCGAAGGAAGCTCCCCTCGATCCATCCAGGTGACGTACTTGTCTCGCCAGTCCTCCACGCGGGGGGCTGGCTCCGTGTCGATGGACTCGGCCTCGTCTGCGCCGTACTCCTCGAGCAAGGAGAGCACGAACGCCTCGTTCGAGGGGTCCTTGTCCATAGGCTCTGCGCCTGCTGGGTTCGAGGGAGCCCCCGAGGGTTCCGTCTTGTTGGGGGTGTCAGCTCGAGGTTGACGGATAGTTTCGCGACGTCCCGTGCATAGACGTTTGGGGCAACAGTGATTCGCCTCGACGCGATCTTGGCGAGTTTGTCCGCCTCCTTGTTGTACTGGCGGGTAACGTGATTGAGCCCGATGCCGTAGAACTTGTCTTCGAGGGCTCGCACGGCGCTGTAGTGGGCCTCCATCTTGTCATCGTGACAACTCGCATTCTTCATGACCTGGTCGATCACGGGCTGCGAGGCCCTCCTTTGTGGCAATTCTCAGGCCACAAAGGAGGGTCTCGTATTCTGCCATGTTGTTGGATGCGGGGAAGTGTAAGCGTACTGTGTACCTCATGTGTTCCCTGAGGGGTGAGATGAAGAGCAGACCCGCGCCTGTCCCTGTTTTCATCACTAACATGTCGGAATAGAGGGTCCAGCACTCAGCCTGGATCTATGGCGGCGGCAGTTGTGTGTTCGTCCACTCGGCGACGAAATCCGCAAGGATCTGGGACTTGATTGCCTTGCGTGGCGCGTAGGCGAGCGTCTCACCCATGAGTTCCACAGACCACTTGGTGATCCTACCCGCCGCATCTGGGTTACAGATGATCTCCCCCAACGGGAAGGAGGAAACTACCGTAACCGGGTGGGCCTCGAAGTAGTGCCTGAGCTTGCGCCGTGCAAGCACTACCGCATAGAGTAGTTTTTGGATCTGAGGATACCGTGCCTTGGTCTCGGATATCACTTCGCTGATGTAATACACGGGCCGTTGGACTAGTAGGGAGTGCCCTTCCTCCGCACGTTCCACTACGATGACGGTGCTGACCACCTGGGTGGTTGCGGCGACGTAGAGGTACATCGGCTCGCCGTCCTGGGGCGGCGTTAAGACCGGCGCGTGGGCGAGCGTAGCTTTGAGCTTGTCAAGCGCCTTCTGGGCCTCGACGGTCTAGGAGAAGCGCTTGTGCTTCTTCAGGTGTCGGCATAGGGGTAACCCCTTTTCGCCGAGCTGCAAAATGAAATGGCCCAAAGCAGCAAGGAACCTCAGCACCTTTTGGACCCCCTTAAGGTCCCAAATAGGGCCCATCCGTTCGAGGGCTGCGACCTTCTCGGGGTTGGGCTCGATGCCCCGCTGGGAAACTATGTATCCTAGCAGCATGCCTCGCGGCACCCCGAAGACGCACTTCTCGGGGTTCAGCTTCACTCCGTTGGCTCGCAGGCAATCGAATTCCACGTGCAGGTCATTAACCAGGTCGTCCGCCTTCCCAGTCTTTACAACTATGTCGTCCACATAAGCCTCAATGGTCCACCCGATGTGGTCTCCGAAGACGTGCTGCATACATCACTAGTATGTAGAGCCCGCGTTTCGGAAGCCAAACAACATCGTCACGTAGCAAAACATTCCGAACGACGTGATGAATGAAGTCGCGAGCTGGTCAGACTCCTTCATTTTTATTTGGTGGTACCCGGAATAGGCATCAAGGAGCATAGAAGCTCACACCCTGCAGTAGAGTCAACAATTTGATCGATTCGTGGCAAAGGAAAAGGAACATTGGGACATGCTTTATGCAAGCTAGTGTAATCTACACACATCCGCCACTTCCCATTCTTTTTCTTAACTAGTACATGATTAGCTAGCCACGTAGGGTGAAAGACTTCCTTGATGAACCCGGCCTCGAGGAGCTTCCGCATCTCCACTCCAATCTCGTGGCGTCGCTCTTCGTCAAAGTGCCGCAGTCGTTGTTGCACGGCTCGGGAGTGAGGTAGGATATCAAGGGAGTGCTCGGCGACCTCCCTCGGGATGCGTGGCACATCCGAGGGGCTCCACGTGAAGATTTCGGCGTTGGCACGAAGAAAGTCGACAAGCACCACTTCCTATTTCGAGTCGAGGGTGGAACTGATCCTCAACGCCTTGCCCTCGGGGGAAGCAGGGTCGAGGTGTACCTCCCTGGTCTACTCGGCAGTCTCGAAGCTACCGACATGCTTGGTGGCGAAGTCGAGGTCCTCATTGACCAGCTTCTCCATATTTGCCACAAGCGCTTCGTCCAATGCTAATGCTTTGGCGTGCTCCACGCACTCGACGTCGCAGTCAAACGCGTGCTCAATCGACGAGCCCACTGTGATGACGCCCTTGGGCCCCGACATCTTCATCTTGAGGTTGGTGTAGTTCGGGACCGCCATGAACTTGGCGTAGCACGGTCGCTCAAGGATGGCGTGGTATGCACCCCTGAACCCCACCACCTCGAAGGTGAGTGTCTCCTTGCAGAAGTTGTCCAGTGTGCCGAACCAGACCGGCAGATCGATCTGCCCAAGGGGCTGGACGCGCTTGCCCGGCGCGACGCCGTGGAACGACGTGGTGCTGGGCCACAGCTGGTCCAACCCGATCAGCAGCAGCCGCAGGGTGTGCGCGTAGAGGATGTTGAGGCTGCTACCTCCGTCCATGAGCACCTTGGAGAACCACGCGTTACCAATGTCCGGGTCGACAACCAACGGGTACTGGTGATCCTCGCGGCTGAAGGTGATGGCGTCCTCTGACCAGTCGAGGAAGGAGGGAGGAGCCTTCTCCGCGGTGAGGACCTCGTGCCGCTCCTGCTTGCACTAGCTGTTGGACATATCCACGGTCGGTCCCTCGAAGATGAGGAAGACGTTCTGCACCGCCGGGAAGCCACCGGCGTCACCGTCACCCCGTCCTTCTTGGCCTCGCCATCCTTCGCGGCGGCGCGGCTGTAGTACTTCTTGAGCATGTCGCACTGCTTGAGGGTGTGGTTGACCGATGTCTTGTGGTACGGGCAGGGCTTCTTGAGCATGTCGTCGAATACACCGGGGCCTCAAGGGGCCGCTCGAGGGCCCTTTCGAGCCTGGTTTACCGCGAGGGCCTCGTCCCTGTCATCGTCGCATCCCTGCGTGCGCGCTTCATAGCGCGGCTTCTTGCCCTTCTTGCCTCGCTTGTGTTTTTGTTGGGGCTCCTTGGACTTGCTGCCCTCCGCGGGCACATCGTCCACACGCTTGCCTTTTGTTGACGGTGAAAATCCGTCAACTTAGCCATGAGTTTACCTTCGGTGTTGGCATGAGTTTTATACCTTATCCATTGGTACTAACAACCATGGTATAACAAGTTCACGTGTGCATGTCGGTTTTGGAGTTTAATGTTTATGCAGGGTTTTAGTGTTGAATGCAAGACTTTCGGGATAAGTTCATCAAGCACCTCATGACAAGACCTTGAAGCCCCGTACAAGTCATGCAACAAAGCAAAATTAACTCCAAGAAGCCAGGGACTTGATCCGAGAAGACGACGGACTCCGAGGACCCGACCGAAAAAGTGCTTCGAATCTTGCAAGACAAGGAGTTGAGTCCAATTCGGAGAGAAACTGACGACATGGACCTACATGCAGAAGGGGGAACATCCAGGAAGCAAGGGAACCGACGCGGAGCAAAGGAGCCCTCGGGCTGGGCCTAGATGGGCCCGGGCCGGCCGGCCCAGTCCGGTCGGCCCAAGCCCATCCAAGGCCCATTTGCCCCCTCCTTTGCCCTAGCCGCCAATCGGGCTATTTATAGCCCCCCGACCGTGAGCCTCGAGGAGAAGAATTCGTCATCGGCCGCCGAGGAGCGAGAGAAGAGAGGGACACCATCTCGGAGAGGAGAGGGTCGAGCTAGTTGAATAGGGTTTCCCTAGCCGACGTGGGAACCTTGCACGGAAGACCACGTCGGAGTTCCGGAGCTAGAAGCAAGATCAAGGAAGGATCCCGGTGGTGATCTTGTGTATGTATCATTGTTATAGTTGAATTATCAAGTTGAATCTTTTCCTAGCGATCAAGTGTTTCCTCGAAGATTTCGTTTTTCGATCGGCTTTGCTTATTCCAACTCTATTCTCGAGATAGATTACATAGGGTGTTCTTGTAGCCGCGGTGGCTAGAGGTACACGCCGGATCTTTCGAAAGAATCTCGACTTGTCTTTTGACTCGCCCTAAGCTACCCGCATGAATAGGGATACGTTGTGACGAACGGGGGTTCCGAAAGGCGGATGTTTTCGGATTTGGACGGGAAACCACGATTTAAAGAGGCTTCTATTAAGATTCGATTTGCTACTTCTTCTCTTGCTTGGAACTTCAACAAAAGGCTTACCCCGATCCCTCTAGATCGGTTTATCTACCCAATCTTACTTTGTTTTCTCCGGTCTTTAGTAGATTAGATTCGTTTTGTGTCTTTTACTTAGATGCACTAGGGTTTCTTTTATCGAAGATTGAAGTTACTTGGCTTTAATAGATTAAGTTTTGCGTCACACATTTGTTCCACGGATTCGATACCTTGGGTTCACCACTCGAGGGAAGAAGGGTCCCTTGACTACGACGGGAGACTTGTACGCTTGCAAGTCACAAACGAACTTTGATACAATTATTAACCGTCAACAAGCCCCTTTTTTCCGGCGCCGTTGCCGGGGAACAAGTGATCAAGATTTGATTTTTTATTGCCTTTTTGTAATTTTCAGTTTTCTCTTTGTTTTTGTTTTTGCATCTACTAAATTTTGATCATCCTCAAAATACATCTAATCTAGTTTGTCTAACTCTAGTTTTTATAGATTTGTTTTTACTTTCTAGTTGTTTTGCATACTTTGTTTATTGCTAACCCTAACAAGAGATGGACGGCTACCTCTCCAACAAACCCAATAATTTTGTGGATGATCCGGAAAAAAACTTTACAAGCTAAGGAGACGCGAAGCACATCAAGCTAAAAAGCTGGATTTTGTAGATTCGGAGTCGGAAGACAAAGGATCGCGAGGAATCTTCGAAGAATTCACCACCTCAAAGTCCTCGGGAGAATCGACTTCCACCGATGGGTGACCAACCACCGCAAGAACGCAAGATTGGGGAGCTATGCACCCGGACATCATCGACCTACCAATCTTGAACCTTGAGGAGATCGGAAGACCGTTCGAGATCAAGACCTCAACAATCCGCATGGTGCAACATTCACCCTTCACCGGTAATGAGGATCCGAACCTTCACCTCCAAGCATTCATTCAACTATGTCAGACTTTCAACATGGAAGGGGTGACTCAAGATCAAATGAGGGCAAGGCTTTTTTCGTTTTCACTACTCGGGAAGGCTTTGCAATGGTTCCACTCTCAACCGGCGGAGACGGTGCAAAATTGGAACACGTTGATGAAGGCTTTCATGAAGGAATACTACTCACCGGGTAAAACTCAAAGCTTGCGTAACAAGATTGCCACCTTTGTTCAATATCCTACAGAAACTATCTCGGAGGCATTCGAGCGCTTCAACGAGTACACCCGGAGGTTCCACATCACAAGTTCCCGAAGGAAGACCTCGTGCAAAAGTTCTATCAAGGACTCACCATGGCGTCAAGGACGATCATCGATGCATCGGCGGGAGGATCCATCATCGAACTTACACCGACGGAAGCTTTCACTCTATTCAAGAAGGTCGCGGATAATGACACGTGGGCGTCGTCCGGTGCCTACATCCGATTCAACCCACGGGGAACATCAAAGGAGTCTTGCAAGTGGATAAGGAGAACATACTTGAAGGCAAGATCGACTCGCTCATGAGGAGGTTGAAGAAGATGGAGATGGAAAAGAAAGAGGCTCAAGACTTGAAGGCCGCCGAAGCGAGGTCCACATGTGAAGAATGTGGAGAGTATGGCCATGTCCGCAAAGATTGTCCGGAGGAAGCCAAAGTGCTCGACTACATGAGGAAGGGAGAATTGCCAAACTTCGCTACGGGCAAGGTAGGCCTCAATTTAATGCAAGCTCATCTATTCCTAACGCGGTTCCACTTCGTATACAATTGAAGGAGTTCATGGATGAGCAAGCTAAGATCAACAAGGACACCGTCACCAAGTTCAAGACCATAGACAAGGTGTTGGAGAACATCGATAGCAAAGTGACGGAGGTCGGAAGTTCCAATCATCAAGTGCTCAACATAATGAAGATGCTCGAGACGCAAGTTGGACAACTTGCGGGGCGCCTCACTAATGATGAAGGGAAGCTTCCGGGACAACCCAAAAGTCCCGAATCGGCGAAGGCCATTCAAACACGTTCGGGGAAGGAGACCGAAGATCCGGAACGTTCTGCGGGAGCAAGGTAGCTTAAACCATCCACCGAGGTGGAAGGAGTTGCTAAAGAGAAGGTTACGGGGATCGTCACCGAGGAACCCGAATTTGAGATGTCGGAGGAAGACACGAGCATACCGCAACTCAAGCCACGCTTCTTCCGAGGTAAACTTGACAACCACTTTGAGAAGTTTGTGGAAGTTGTGCGTAGACTTGGCATCGCATGCCATTACTAGATGCCCTACAAGTACCTACATATTCTCGTTACTTTAAAGATATACTTGCAAATAAATATGAGATAGCAACACTCGGGGTAGATCATGTCAAGATGTCCGAGGAGTGTAGTGCCGCTATTGCTAATGGGCTAGAAAAGCAAAAGGACCCCGGATGCCCTACAATTCCATGTTCGGTTGGTTCTTTCAACTTCAAGAAGGCGTTATGTGACCTTGGAGAAAGTGTGAGCGTCATGCCGAGTGATGTGTTCGAGAAGCTACGCCTACCAATGGAGCCTACGGGAATATGTTTGGAGTTGGGGGACAACTCCATTCGCTATCCCTTAGGCATTACTGAAGATGTACCCGTGAAGATCGGACACCACTTCATCGCCGTCGACTTCGTTGTGCTCGACATGGGAGAGAGGGAGAAGCCGCCGCTCATCCTTGGGAGGCCTTTCCTCAAGACCGTGGGAGCTACTATTGATGTTGGCAAGGGGGAGATCATGTTCGATATCAACAGAGAAATGAGTTCCTTCAAGTTCCGTCCAAGAACCGAGGCATGCAACATGATTGGAGTGAAGGGAGAACCAAAACAAACGGAGGGGCTGAAAAAGAAGGAGCCGAAAAAATGAACGTAAAGAAAATCAAAGAAGGTGTTGCATCCGTCAAGACAAGGGAAGAGAAGCCGCCTGTGAAGACCAAAAAAATGACTAAGCCGACTAAGCCGGAAGACAAGCCCGTGCCCAAGACGGTGCGGAAGTGGGTACCCAAGATTGCAACGCCCGCAAAGAGCGTTGATCCGGAGTAATCAAGTGAAGAAGTCTAGCTATAGACTATAAACGAAGCGCTAGGCGGGAGGCAACCCGTTTCGTCGAGTCAAGAATAAGCTACGGGAGGACAACCCGATTCCAGGTTTTTCGAGTATTTTTAATAATTTAGTTTTTGAGTTTTATTACGCAAAGACATTAGACTTAGAAGTGGTTGAACAATATTAGAGACATAATTCTTGATTGAATGTTTGCTTTATCATAAACCCTATGCATCAACCCTCCTATGTGCTTGTTTGTTCTTTTCTTTTTGAGAAACCTCAACCAAATAATTTCAGACCCTAACTCAACCTTTCACCCTCATTATGGTGCTGAGGTTGACTTATTTTTCATGCTAAAACCACACGAGTAGAGCCATGATTTATATTTAAGTGTTAATAAAATTCAGCACGTGGTAGGACTCGCGTGAACCTAGAAATCAAAACTTTTGGTTGGTTTTAAAAATCTATATCCTTGGTTTCTCTAGGATTAGAATTTTTCTAAGCCTATTCTAATTTTGTTTTATTCAAAATCTTTCTTATTTAGCCAAAATTAGAACCTAAACCTATGCCCCCATGATCAAGCCGGGAAAAAGTCTGCTCTCAACCGATGAAGGCAAACTATACCGGTGAGACCGAAATCGACGTAGTCGAAAAACATTTTCGACTTACATTTGTTTTTAATGGTTTAAAAACTTCTCTAAAATTGTGTTTGAGCTCTTGCATGGCTCTGAAAAATATTTTAAATTTCGAATTAGAGGAGTGCTTAACCTTAAACACACCTAAATGGAGGCAATCTAGTATGAATTAATCATGCATGCACCATTGGATTCCCTTTTATCAACTTTCACCAATTCCACATGCAAAGGACAAGCATGGTGGGCAGCAATCATCAACTTTGCAGGAATTTCATGGTGGCATGTGAAGCAAGTGGAGCTAGGGAGCATGGACATGACCCAAAGCATGGAGCATCAAGTGGAAGGACCAATAATGCAAGAAAAGGAGTGGACGAGAGCGTTTGGGCGGTGCAACTCGTGGAGCACGCGGGCGGGGAAAGTTGCGGAGGCGAAATGATGGTGCCGGAAGAAAGACGAGGCGGGGAGGAGCCAGGAGGACCCCAGGCCGGCCGGCCCAGGCCGGCCGGCCTCACCTACTTAAGGAGCCCCCCGGCTCCCGTTTTCTGCAGGCAAGCTTCCCTCTCCTTCCTTTGTTTGTGTGTTCAAGTTTGTGTGCTCAAAACCTCTGTAGACATAGCCAACCTTCCCAAGCTTGATAGCTCAAAAAAATCCACATCCTTAATCCACTCAAAGTCCACATCCGAAGCAAAAAGTTTAAGTGCCTAGTTACCGGTTGCAACCCGGAGTTTTAGTTGAAGAAAAGAGTGCAGCAACCATGTGGAAGAAAACCACAAGTCTCTTCTCCAAGAAGAAGAGTTCGTCGTCATCCAAGCCGTCATCAACCACGTCTTCGAGGAGGCACTCGGTTTCCGAGTCTCCCCGGAGCATGGAGACGGATACGGGACCACCGAGGAGGAACGATGCTCTCCTCCTTGGTGGTATGAGGGCTGCAAGAAGCATGTCCATGAGGTTTACCGAACCTCGTGGGCGCATGGAGGAGCAGCCCGCGCCACCACGACGATCGACCCGTTCAACCGCGCCACCTCCTTACACCCCGACATACTCTTCGTAAGGCTTCATCATCTTGTCGGCGGAGGAGGAGGAGAGGCTCTCTAATCTTGAGAAGAGGCTTGTGCCCAACGTCGAGTTCGACGACCAAGCACTCTACACCTTGGGTTTTGGCACCGACATATACTATATGTTGGGGCACCTTGGATGGGTGCAGTTCTCCAACGGAGTATCGGTGGACACCCACTTGGGGTTCGCCTTGGAAATTTTGATGACTATTGCACCCATCCTTGATGATGATGGGGTGCAAAGCTTGTCATTCCGTTTGGAGGGAGTCCAACAAGTGGTTCCCTATGAGCACGTTAGGGAGCTACTTGGATTCCACAAGGGAGCTCCGGAGAAAGTTGACGTGCCACCCGGCATGTTAGCAGGATTTTGGAATATGATCTCCGGAGAAGCCCATCAACAACGCAATTGCATCCGCAACCCCATTATCCGGATATTTCACTCTTGGATGTGCAAGAGGGTATTGGGGAGGATGAAGGAGACAAAGGTGACCGACACGGAGTTGAATTGGCTATACTCGGCTTTAATTGCCAGGCAGCCAATAGACCCCTCTTACCTTATGATCAACCGTTGGTGTTGTGAAGCAACATCGGGGGTGGGTAATATTGGTTCGGGGTGCTACCTCTCCATGTTGGCCTTCTCCTTGCGGCCGGGGATCGCAAGAAACCCCGACCACCTTTTGCGTGGTACCTCTCTCGGCATTGAGTATTTGCGGCAAGGCAAATACATTAGTGGAGATGAGAGAGGAGGTTATCGGTTGGCCATAGTGAACCTACCCCTTCCCAATGAGAGGCTTAGGCTTTTCAACGAAGGAAGAGAAGATTGGTTGGAAGAGGGACTACTTGTCCCTGCAAGGAAAAACAAAAGAGGAAGAATCGTAGAGGGAACATCCTCCGCACAAGCGAGTGGAGCACAACCCAATGTGCAACCATTCGGCGGGATCCCTCCTCCGCCAAGTTATTACGGAGGGCCACAAGAGCAAGCATGGGGGGTGGTGCACCGGTACCTCCACCAAATTATGTTGTGCCCAACGCTAACTTCGCGGAGTTCTACGCTCATCATCCCCAACCACAACAAAGCATGGCCATAATTGGAGGGTATGCTGCAAGAAACGCCCAAAACATCGCAGCCATCCAAGCTAATGCAGCTCAACTTAGTGAAGGCAACGCAAATATTGCCTTTGAGCTCGGACGCCTTCACCTTGTGGAGCCAAATCAATTCGTCGGAGGAAATGTCCAATCATATTATGAGCAAGGGTATTATTATCAAGATCATCAACATCAACCACCAGCGGAGGACTAGAAGATTTAGGAACTTTAGTTTTCTTTTCTTTTCTTTTTCTCTGTAATTTTCAGCTTTTGCTTATGTGTGTTTGCGTAGTATTTTCTGTTTTATTTAAATTTCAGCAAGCATGTTTGTTTATTTTCAGTTTGTATTTCAACTTGATGTCATCATTAATAAAGACACCACCTTGATTATATCATTGGAAAAGTTACAAAATTCGTGCCATGATGATATATGATTATAATTGCAGCTTTGTTTATCTTTGTAATTGATCTATGCATGTTAAAGCTAGTGCTCTCTTAAAAATACAAATCTGAATTTATTTAAATGCTAGCTTAATTTTCAGCGGAGGTTATGATTAAAATAAAGACCCATAGTGTTTTATGTGCTCTCAAGTTATGAATAGATTAAAGATGTCTTTTATGCTCAAAAATATTGCTAACCTTGTCATAAATATCGCTTGTGTGTTGCTCAACCTATCCAAAGCCTTATATATATTTGAGTGCATAAACCTTAGTGTACAAAATTTATTTTTGAGTGAGTTATTGCAGGCCATGATTTCTCTGGCCCGAGACTAAGAAGCTGGTCATTCCATTTTTGCGTATCTATCTTTTTGCCAGCCTTTTATCCGTGCATTGTGTATCCCCGCATCGGAGATTGTTGACGGTGAAAATCCGTCAACCTAGCCATGAGTTTACCTTCGGTGTTGGCATTAGTTTTATACCTTATCCATTGGTACTAACCCCCGTGGTATAACAAGTTCACGTGTGCATGTCGTTTTTGGAGTTTAATGTTTATGCGGGGATTTAGTGTTGAATGCAAGACTTTCGGGATAAGTTCATCAAGCACCTCATGACAAGACTTTGAAGCCCCGAACAAGTCATGCAATGAAGTAAAATTAACTCCAAGAAGCCGGGGACTTGATCCGAGAAGACGACATACTCCGGGGACACGACCGGAAAAGTGCCTCGAATCTTCCAAGACAAGGAGTTGAGTCCAATTCGGAGAGAAACCGACGACATGGACCCGTATGCGAAGGGGGAAGCATCCGGGAAGCAAGGGAACCGACCTCGGGCAAAGGAGCCCGCGGGGCCGGGCCTAAATGGGCCCGGGCCGGTCGGCCCCGATCCGGTCGGCCCGGCCCATTTAGGGCCCAAATCCGACGCCCTTTGCCCTAGCCGCCAATCGGGCTATTTATAGTCCCCCGACCGAGAGCCACGCGAGAGAAGATTTCGTCTTCGGCCGCCGAGAAGCGAGAGAAGAGAGGGACACCATCTAGGAGAGGAGAGGGTCAAGCTAGTTGACTAGGGTTTCCCTAGCCGACGTGGGAACCTTGCACGGAAGACCACGTCGGAGTTCCGGAGCTAGAAGCAAGATCAAGGAAGGATCCCGGTGGTGATCTTGTGTATGTATCATTGTTATAGTTGAATTATCAAGTTGAATCTTTTCTCAGCGATCAAGTGTTTCCTCGAAGATTTCGTTTTTCGATCGGATTTGCTTATTCCAATTCTATTCTCGAGATAGATTACATAGGGTGTTCTTGTAGCCGCGGTGGCTAGAGGTACACGCCGGATCCTCCGAAAGAATCTCGACTTGTCTTTTGACTCGCCCTAAGCTCCCCGCATGAATAGGGATACGTTGTGACGAATGGGGGTCTCGAAAGGCGGATGTTTTCGGATTTGGACGGGAAACCACGATTTAAAGAGGCTTTTATTAAGATTCGATTTGCTACTTCTTCTCTTGCTTGGAACTTCAACAAAAGGCTTACCCCGATCTCTCTAGATCGGTTTATCTACCCAATCTTACTTTGTTTTCTCCGGTTTTTAGTAGATTAGATCTGTTTTGTTTCTTTTACTTAGATGTATCCGGTTCTTTATTGAAGGTTGCGGTTATTTGGCTTTAATAGATTAAGTCTTGCGTCACACATTTGTTCCACGGATTCGATACCTTGGGTTCACCACTCGAGGGAAGAAGGGTCCCTTGACTACGACGGGAGACTTGTACGCTTGCGAGTCACGAACGAATTTTGATACAATTATTAACCGTCAACAAGCCCCTTTTTCTGGCGCCGTTGCCGGGGAACAAGTGATCAAGATTTGATTTTTTATTGCTTTTTTTTGTAATTTTCAGTACTGATTTTGTTTTATTTTTGCATCTAATAAATTTCGATCATCCCCGAAATACATCTAATCTAGTTTGTCTAACTCTAGTCTTTATAGATTCGTTTTGTTTTCTAGTTTTTTTTTGCATACTTTGTTTATTGCTAACCCTAACAGGAGATGGACGGCTACCTCTCCAACAAACCCAATAATTTTGTGGATGATCCAGAAAAACTTTACAGGCTAAGGAGACGCGAAGCACATCAAGCTAAAAAGCTGGATTTTGTAGATTCGGAGTCGGAAGACAAAGGATCGCGAGGAATCTCGGAGAATTCACCACCTCAAAGTCCGCGGGAGAACCGACGTCCACCGATGGGTGACCAACCACCGGAAGAACGCAAGATTGGGGAGCTATGCACCCCAGACATCATCGACCTACCAATCTTGAACCTCGACGAGATCGGAAGACCGTTCGAGATCAAGACCTCAACAATCCGCATGGTGCAACACTCACCCTTCACCGGCAAAGAGGATCCGAACCTTCACCTCCAAGCATTCATTCAACTATGTCAGACTTTCAACATGGAGGGGGTGACTCAAGATCAAATGAGGGCAAGGCTTTTTCCGTTTTCACTACTCGGGAAGGCGTTGCAATGGTTCCACTCTCAACCGGCGGAGACGGTGCAAAATTGGAACACGTTGATGAAGGCTTTCATGAAGGAATACTACTCACCGGGTAAAACTCAAAGCTTGCGTAATAAGATTGCCACCTTTGTTCAATATCCTACGAAAACTATCTCGGAGGCATTTGAGCGCTTCAACGAGTACACCGGGCGGTTCCACATCACAAGTTCCCGAAAGAAGACCTCGTGCAAAAGTTCTATCAAGGACTCACCATGGCGTCAAGGACGATCATCGATGCATCGGCGGGAGGATCTATCATCGAGCTTACACCGACGGAAGCTTTCACGCTATTCAAGAAGGTCGCGGATAATGACACGTGGGCGTCATCCGGCGCCTACACCCGGCTCAACCCATGGGGAACGTCAAAGGAGTCTTGCAAGTGGAGAAGGAAGACATACTTGAAGGCAAGATCGACTCGCTCATGAGGAGGTTGGAGAAGATGGAGATAGAAAAGAAAGAGGCTCAAGACTTGAAGGCCGCCGAAGCAAGGTCCACATGCGAAGAATGTGGAGAGTATGGCCATGTCCGCAAAGATTGTCCGGAGGAAGCCAAAGTGCTCGACTACATGAGGAAGGGAGAATTGCCGAACTTCCGCTACGGGCAAGGTAGGCCTCAATTTAATGCAAGCTCATCTATTCCTAACGCGGTTCCACTTCGGATACAATTGAAGGAGTTCATGGATGAGCAAGCTAAGATCAACAAGGACACCGTCACCAAGTTCAAGACCATAGACAAGGTGTTGGAGAACATCGATAGCAAAGTGACGGAGGTCGGAAGTTCCAATCATCAAGTGCTCAACATGATGAAGATGCTCGAAACGCAAGTCGGACAACTTGCGGGGGCGCCTCACTAATGATGAAGGGAAGCTTCCGGGACAACCCAAATGCCCCGAATCGGCGAAGGCCATTCAAACGCGTTCGGGGAAGGAGACCGAAGATCCGGAACGTTCCGCGGGAGCAAGGAAGCTTAAACCGTCCACCGAGGTGGAAGGAGTTGCTAAAGAGAAGGTTACGGGGATCGTCACCGAGGAACCCGAATTCGAGATGCCGGAGGATGACACGAGGATACCGCAACTCAAGCCACGCTACTTCCGAGGTAAACTTGACAACCACTTTGAGAAGTTTGTGGAAGTTGTGCGTAGACTTAGCATCAACATGCCATTACTAGATGCCCTACAAGTACCTACATATTCTCGTTACTTTAAAGACATACTTGCAAATAAATATGAGATAGCAACACTCGGGGTAGATCATGTCAAGATGTCCGAGGAGTGTAGTGCGATTATTGCTTATGGGCCGGAGAAGCAAAAAGACCCCGGGTGCCCTACAATTCCATGTTCGGTTGGTTCTTTCAACTTCGAGAAGGCGTTATGCGACCTTGGAGCTAGTGTGAGTGTCATGCCAAGGGATGTGTTCGAGAAGCTACGCTTACCGATGGAGCCTACGGGAATATGTTTGGAGTTGGGAGACAACTCCATTCGCTATCCCTTGGGCATTGCCGAAGATGTACCCGTGAAGATTGGACACCACTTCATCCCCGTCGACTTCGTTGTGCTCGAGATGGGAGAGAGGGAGAAGCCGCCGCTCATCCTAGGGAGGCCGTTCCTCAAGACCGTGGGAGCTACTATTGATGTTGGCAAGGGGGAGATCATGTTCGATATCAACGGAGAAAGGAGTTCCTTCAAGTTCCGTCCAAGGATTGAGGCATGCAACATGATTGGAGTGAAGGGAGAACCAAAACAAACGAAGGGGCTGAAAAAGAAGAAGGAGCCGGAAAAAATGAACGTAACGAAAATTAAAGAAGGTGTTGCATCCGTCAAGACAAAGGAAGAGAAGCCGCACCGTGAAGACCAAAAAAATGACTAAGACAGCCAAGCCAAAAGACAAGCCCGCGCCCAAGATGGTGCGGAAGTGGGTACCTAAGATTGCAACGCCCGCAAAGAGCGTTGATCCGGAGTAATCAAGTGAAGAAGTCTAGCTATAGACTATAAACGAAGCGCTAGGCGGGGAGGCAACCCGTTTCGTCAAGTCGAGTCAAGAATAAGCTACGGGAGGACAACCCGATTCCGGTTTTTCGAGTATTTTTAATAATTTAGTTTTTGAGTTTTACTACGCAAAGATATTAGACTTAGAAGTGGTTGAACAATATTAGAGACATAATTCTTGATTGAATGTTTGCTTTATCATAAACCCTTTGCATGAACCCTCCTATGTGCTTGTTTAATTCTTTTCTTTTCGAGAAACCCCTCAACCAAATAATTTCAGAACCTTAGCTCAACCTTTCACCCTCATTATGGTGCTGAGGTTGGCTTATTTTTCATGCTAAAACCACACGAGTAGAGCCACGATTTATATTCATGTTATAAAAATTCAGCACGTGGTAGGACTCGCGTGAACCTAGAAATCAGCTTTTGGTTGGTTTTAAATTTTTTTTTATCTTTGGTTTCTCTAGGATTAGAATTTTTCTAAGCCTATTCTAATTTTGTTCTGTTCAAAATCTTTCTTATTTAGCCAAAATTAGAACCTAAACCTATGCCCCCATGATCAAGCCGGGAAAACGTTCGCTCTCAACCGATGAAAGCAAACTTTACCGGTAAGACCAAAATCGACGTAGTCGAAAAATATTTTCGACTTACATTTGTTTTTAATGGCTTAAAAACTTCTCTAAAATTATGCTCAAGCTCTTGCATGGCTCTGAAAAATATTTTAGAATTCGAATTAGAGGAGTGCTTAACCTTAAACACACCTAAATGGAGGCAATCAAGTTTGAATTAATTATGCATGCACCATTGGATTCCCTTTTATCAACTTTCACCAATTCCACATGCAAAGGACAAGCATGGTGGGCAGCAAGCATCAACTTTGCAGGATTTCAATGGTGGCATGTGAAGCAAGTGGAGCTAGGGAGCATGGACATGACCCAAAGCATGGAGCATCAAGTGGGAGGACCAATAATTCAAGAAAAGGAGTGGACGAGAGCGTTTGGGCGGTGCAACTCGTGGAGCACGCGGGCGGGGAAAGTTGCGAGGCGAAATGATCGTGCTTGGGAGAAAGACGCGCCGAGGAGGAGCCGGAGCACCCCGGGCCGGCCGGCCTAGGCCGGCCACCCCCGCCCTATAAATGGCGTCCCCCGGCGCCCGTCTTCTGCAGGCAAGCTTCCCTCTCCTTCCCTTGTTTGTGTGTTCAAGTTTGTGTGCTCAGAACCTCCGTAGACTTAGCCAACCACCCAAGCTTGAGAGCTCAAGAAAAAAATCCACCTCCCTAATCCACTCAAAGTCCACATCCGAAGCAAAGAGTTTAAGTGCCTAGTTTACCGGTTGCAACCCGGATTTTTAGTTGAAGAGAGAGTGCAGCAAGCATGTGGAAGAAGACCACAAGTCTCTTCTCTAAGAAGAAGAGTTCGTCATCGTCTAAGCCGTCATCAACCACGTCTTCGAGGAGGCACTCGGTTTCCGAGTCTCCCCGGAGCATGGAGACGGACACGGCACCACCGAGGAGGAACGACGCTCTCCTCCTTGGTGGGATGAGGGCTGCGAGAAGCACTTCCATGAGGTTCACCGAACCTCGTGGGCACACGGAGGAGCAGCCCGCGCCACCACGACGATCGACTCGCTCAACCGCACCACCTCCTTACACCCCGACACAATCTTCGTACGGCTTCATCATCATGTCGGCGGAGGAGGAGGATAGGCTCGCCAATCTTGAGAAGAGGCTTGTGCCAAACGTCGAGCTCGACGACCAAGCACTCCACACCTTGGGTTTTTGCACCGACATAAACTACATGTTGGGGCACCTCGGGTGGGTTCGGTTCTCCAACGGAATCTCGGTGGACACCCACTTGGGTTACACCTTGGAAATTTTAATGACTATTGCACCCATCGTTGATGATGATGGGGTGCAAAGCTTGTCATTCCGTTTAGAGGGAATCCAACAAGTGGTTCCCTACGAGCACGTAAGGGAGCTGCTTGGATTCCACAAGGGCGCTCCGGAGAAAGTTGACGTGCCTCCCGGCATGTTGGCGGAATTTTGGGGCATGATCTCCGGAGATGCCCATCAACAACGCAAAAGCATCCGCAACCCCATTATCCGGATATTTCACTCTTGGATGTGCAAGAGGGTATTGGGGAGGATGAGGGAAACAAAGGTGACCGACACGAGTTGAATTGGCTATACTCGGCTTTAATTGCCAGGCAGCCAATTGACCCCTCTTACCTCATGATCAACCGTTGGTGTTGTGAAGCAACATCGGGGGCTAGTGATATTGGTTCGGGGTGTTACCTCTCCATGTTGGCTTTTTCCTTGCGACCGGGGATCGCAAGAAACCCCGCTCACCTTTTGCGCGGTACCTCTCTCGGTTTTGAGTACTTGCGGCAAGGCAAGTACATTCGTGGAGATGAGAGAAGAGGTTACCGATTGGCCATTGTGAACCTCCCTCTTCCGGATGAGAGGCTTAGGCTTTTCACCGAAGGAAGGGAAGATTGGTTGGAAGAGGGACTACTTGTCCCCGCAAGGAAGAACAAAAGAGGAAGGATCGTAGAAGAGGGAACATCCTCCGCACAAGAGGGTGGAGCACAACCCAATGTGCAACCATCCGGCGGGGGTTCCTCCTCCGCCAAGTTATTACGGAGGGTCTCAACAACAAGCATGGGGGGGTGGTGCACCGGTACCCCCACAAAATTATGTTGTGCCCAACGCCAACTTCGCGGAGTCCTACGCTCATCATCCCCAACCACAACAAAGCATGGCCATTATTGGAGGGTATGCTGCAAGAAATGCTCAAAATATCGCAGCCATCCAATCCAACGCAGCCCAACTCGGTGAAGGCAACGCAAATATTGCCTTTGAACTTGGACGCCTTCACCTTGTGGAGCCAAATCAATTCGACGGAGGAAGCGTTCATTCATATTATGAGCAAGGGTATTATTATCAAGACTATCAACATCAACCACCGGCGGAGGACTAGAAGATTTAGGAACTTTAGTTTTCTTTTCTTTTCTTTTTCTCTGTAATTTTCAGCTTTTGCTTATGTGTGTTTGCGTAGTATTTTTCTGTTTTTATTTAAATTTCAGCAAGCATGTATGTTTATTTTCAGTGTGTATTTCAACTTGATATCACCATTAATAAAGTCACCACCTTGATTATATCATTGGAAAAGTTACAAAATTCGTGCCATGTTGATATATGATTAAAATTGCAGCTTTGTTCATCTTTGTAGTTGATTTATGCATGTTTAAGCTAGTGCTCTCTTAAAAATACAGATCTGAATTTATTTAAATGCTAGCTTAATTTTCAGCGGAGGTTATGATTAAAATAAAGACCCATAGTGTTTTATGTGCTCTCAAGTTATGAATGGATTGAAGATGTCTTTTATGCTCAAAAATATTGCTAGCCTTGTCACAAATATCACTTGTGTGTTGCTCAACCTATCCAAAGCCTTATATATATTTGAGTGCATAAACCTTAGTGTACAAGATTTATTTTTGAGTGAGTTTTTGCAGGCCATGATTTCTCCGGCCCGGGACTAAGAAGCTTGGTCATTCCGTTTTTGCGTATCTATCTTTTTGCTAGCCTTTTATCCGTGCATTGTGTATCCCCGCATCGGTGATCTCACAAATTTCGCCGGATATCCACCCTTAAACCAAATATCATCTTTTTGTGACTACCTCCTTGACCACAACCTATCATTGAGGATGGATCATCAATTCAAGGAAGATCGCAAGACGGTGCCAACGTTGAAGATTTCAAGTATCTCTCCAAGGAAAATTATCTCCGGTACCTACCTTATTTTTCGCCTCTTTGCTCGAGGACGAGCAACGTCTAAGCATGGGGGAGGAGGTAGGTACGGTGCAGTTTTAGAGTACAAAAGGGAGTATTTAAAAAAAATATATATATAATGATGAAAGAAAAAAAAATCCAGTGATATTCATGACTTTCAAGGTATAAAAAATCAAAACTTCGTTGTGAAAGTCATGGACTGAATATATGACGAGGCAAGAAAAAATGAATGAATGAAAGAAAGAAAAGAATGAGAAAGAAAAAAAAATATATTTGTGCGTAAAGTGAACTCCCCGGTTCTCTAGGAGTGCATTCAAGGCTTCAAGATAAAAAGATCCATTTTCAATTTTCCAACCATGTGCAATCCGATAACGAGGACTTTCTTTGTGCCTCGGGATCACTCTTTGCCATTTGCACATGTCCACTCATCTAAAAGTGTGTGTATTTTTCTCTTTCCCCTCCTTGATTTAACATTATTTTCCAATGACCTTTTTGACGAGTCTCGGTAAGACCATGAGAAGCTTGTCTTGTTTTGACAACACCTCATTTATAAATTCTTGTTAGGACTAAACTTTCCCAAAGCTCCATATAAAGCCTACCACATATATATGAGAAGGAAAAGAGTAAAATATATAGGCTTGAGAGACAAGTGAGATGAGAGTTTATGAGCAATACACGAGATGATTTAAATTTGTGAATTTGGTTTAGCTTTTCTTTATCTCGTTCTTCATTTCAAAAATTCGAGATCTGTTTAAAACTTTGTGAGCATGTTAATACTTGTGGGATAAGCTTAATAAGAATCTACCCTCCGTAGAGATGAAGGCTAGTACATTATGGAACTTTAATGAATTAAATTTTGAGAGCATTATGTTTACTCATGTGTAATCAAGTGCAAAGTTTAAACATTGTTTAGCAATGATGATATCCATCGAAGGCTTACTCGAGGACGAGCAAGGTTTAAGCATGTGGGAGATGTTGACGGTGAAAATCCGTCAACCTAGCCATGAGTTTACCTTCGGTGTTGGCATTAGTTTTATACCTTATCCATTGGTACTAACCCCCGTGGTATAACAAGTTCACGTGTGCATGTCGTTTTTGGAGTTTAATGTTTATGCGGGGATTTAGTGTTGAATGCAAGACTTTCGGGATAAGTTCATCAAGCACCTCATGACAAGACTTTGAAGCCCCGAACAAGTCATGCAATGAAGTAAAATTAACTCCAAGAAGCGGGGACTTGATGCGAGAAGACGACATACTCCGGGGACCCGACCGGAAAAGTGTTGAATCTTCCAAGACAAGGAGTTGAGTCCAATTCGGAGAGAAACCGACGACATGGACCCGTATGCGAAGGGGGGAAGCATCCGGGAAGCAAGGGAACCGACCTCGGGCAAAGGAGCCCGCGGGGCCGGGCCTAAATGGGCCCGGGCCGGCCGGCCCGGTCCGGTCGGCCCGGGCCCATTTAGGGCCCAAATCCGACGCCCTTTGCCCTAGCCGCCAATCGGGCTATTTATAGTCCCCCGACCGAGAGCCACGCGAGAGAAGATTTCGTCTTCGGCCGCCGAGAAGCGAGAGAAGAGAGGGACACCATCTAGGAGAGGAGAGGGTCGAGCTAGTTGACTAGGGTTTCCCTAGCCGACGTGGGAACCTTGCACGGAAGACCACGTCGGAGTTCCGGAGCTAGAAGCAAGATCAAGGAAGGATCCCGGTGGTGATCTTGTGTATGTATCATTGTTATAGTTGAATTATCAAGTTGAATCTTTTCTCAGCGATCAAGTGTTTCCTCGAAGATTTCGTTTTTCGATCGGATTTGCTTATTCCAATTCTATTCTCGAGATAGATTACATAGGGTGTTCTTGTAGCCGCGGTGGCTAGAGGTACACGCCGGATCCTCCGAAAGAATCTCGACTTGTCTTTTGACTCGCCCTAAGCTCCCCGCATGAATAGGGATACGTTGTGACGAACGGGGGTCTCGAAAGGCGGATGTTTTCGGATTTGGACGGGAAACCACGATTTAAAGAGGCTTTTATTAAGATTCGATTTGCTACTTCTTCTCTTGCTTGGAACTTCAACAAAAGGCTTACCCCGATCTCTCTAGATCGGTTTATCTACCCAATCTTACTTTGTTTTCTCCGGTTTTTAGTAGATTAGATCTGTTTTGTTTCTTTTACTTAGATGTATCGGTTCTTTATTGAAGGTTGCGGTTATTTGGCTTTAATAGATTAAGTCTTGCGTCACACATTTGTTCCACGGATTCGATACCTTGGGTTCACCACTCGAGGGAAGAAGGGTCCCTTGACTACGACGGGAGACTTGTACGCTTGCGAGTCACGAACGAACTTTGATACAATTATTAACCGTCAACGAGAGATCTCACAAACTTCGCCGGATATCCACCCTTAAACCAAATATCATCTTTTGTGATTACCTCCTTGACCACAACCTATTGTTGAGAATGGATCATCAATTCAAGGAAGATCGCAAGACGGTGCCAACATTGAAGATTTCAAGTATCTCTCCAAGGAAAAATACCCCGGTACCTACCTTATTTTTCGCCTCTTTGCTCGAGGACGAGCAACGTCTAAGCATGGGGGAGGAGGTAGGTACGGTGCGGTTTTAGAGTTAAAACGAAATATTTTAAAAAAATGATGAAAGAAAAAAATTCGGCGACGATCGTGACTTTCAAAGAAAGAAAAAAAAATATATATAATGAATGAAAGAAAGAAAGAAAGAAAAGAATGAGAAATATGAGAAAGAGAAAAAAATATATGCGTAAAGTAAACTCCTCGGTTCTCTAAGAGTGCATTCAAGGCTTCAAGTTAAGAAGATCCATTCTCATTTTCCAACCGGGTGCAATCCGATAACGAGGACTTTCTTTGTGCCTCGGGATCATTCTTTGCCATTTGCACATGTCCACTCATCTAAAAGTGTGTGTATTTTTCTCTTTCCCCTCCTTGATTTAACATCATTTTCCAATGACCTTTTTGACGAGTCTCGGTAAGACCATGAGAAGCTTGTCTTGTTTTGACAACACCTCATTTATAAAATCTTGTTAGGACTAAACTTTCCCAAAGCTCCATATAAAGCCTACCACATATATATGAGAGGGAATGGAGTAGAATATATAGGTTTGAGAGACAAGTGAGATGAGAGTTCATGAGCAATATACAAGATGATTTAAATTTGTGAACTTGGTTTAGCTTTTCTTTATCTCGTTCTTTATTTCAAAAATTCCGAGATCTATTTAAACTTTGTGAGCATGTTAATACTTGTGGGATAAGCTTAATAAGAATCTACCCTCCGTAGAGATGAAGGCTAGTACATTATGGAACTTTAATGAATTAAAATTTTGAGAGCATTATGTTTTCTCATGTGTGATCAAGTGCAAAGTTTAAACATTGTTTGGCAATGATGATATCCATCGAAGGCTTACTCGAGGACGAGCAAGGTTTAAGCATGGGGGAGATGTTGACGGTGAAAATCCGTCAACCTAGCCATGAGTTTACCTTCGGTGTTGGCATGAGTTTTATACCTTATACATTGGTACTAACCCCCGTGGTATAACAAGTTCACGTGTGCATGTAGGTTTTGGAGTTTAATGTTTATGTAGCGTTTTAGTGTTGAATGCAAGACTTTCGGGATAAGTTCATCAAGCACCTCATGACAAGACCTTGAAGCCCCATACAAGTCATGCAACAAAGCAAAATTAACTCCAAGAAGCCGGGGACTTGATCCGAGAAGACGACGGACTCCGAGGACCCGACCGAGAAAAGTCTTCGAATCTTGCAAGACAAGGAGTTGAGTCTAATTCGGAGAGAAACCGACGACATGGACCTACATGCGAAGGGGGAACATCCGGGAAGCAAGGGAATCGACGCGGAGCAAAGGAGCCCTCGGGGCCGGGCCTAGATGGGCCCGGGCCGGCCGGCCCGGGTCCGGTCGGCCCAAGCCCATCCAAGGCCCATTTGCCCCCTCCTTTGCCCTAGCCGCCAATCGGGCTATTTATAGCCCCCTGACCGAGAGCCTCGAGGAGAAGAATTCGTCATCGGCCGCCGAGGAGCGAGAGAAGAGAGGGACACCATCTCGGAGAGGAGAGGGTCGAGCTAGTTGAATAGGGTTTCCCTAGCCGACGTGGGAACCTTGCACGGAAGACCACGTCGGAGTTCCGGAGCTAGAAGCAAGATCAAGGAAGGATCCCGGTGGTGATCTTGTGTATGTATCATTGTTATAGTTGAATTATCAAGTTGAATCTTTTCCTAGCGATCAAGTGTTTCCTCGAAGATTTCGTTTTTCGATCGGCTTTGCTTATTCCAACTCTATTCTCGAGATAGATTACATAGGGTGTTCTTGTAGCCGCGGTGGCTAGAGGTACACGCCGGATCTTTCGAAAGAATCTCGACTTGTCTTTTGACTCGCCCTAAGCTACCCGCATGAATAGGGATACGTTGTGACGAACGGGGGTTCCGAAAGGCGGATGTTTTCGGATTTGGACGGGAAACCACGATTTAAAGAGGCTTCTATTAAGATTCGATTTGCTACTTCTTCTCTTGCTTGGAACTTCAACAAAAGGCTTACCCCGATCCCTCTAGATCGGTTTATCTACCCAATCTTACTTTGTTTTCTCCGGTCTTTAGTAGATTAGATTCGTTTTGTGTCTTTTACTTAGATGCACTAGGGTTTCTTTTATCGAAGATTGAAGTTACTTGGCTTTAATAGATTAAGTTTTGCATCACACATTTGTTCCACGGATTCGATACCTTGGGTTCACCACTCGAGGGAAGAAGGGTCCCTTGACTACGACGGGAGACTTGTACGCTTGCAAGTCACAAACGAACTTTGATACAATTATTAACCGTCAACACCTTTCTTGGTGTCGAAGATGGACCCCACCGCCTCCTCGCCGGAAGCAAAGCTGGTGGCGATGTCGAACAGCTCATTGTAGTCGACTGGTGGGCTACGCCTGAGTTCGCGCACGAGGTCCCGGCAGGTCGTGCCTTCGAGGAAGGCGTGCACGATCTCGGACTGAGCCACGCTCGGGAGCTCAGTACAATGCTTGGAGAAGCACCGTATGAAGTCCCGGAGTGACTCGTCGGGCTTCTGGGTGCATGCGCGCAAGTCCCATGAGTTCCCGAGGTGCACGTATGTGCCCTGGAAGTTCCCCACGAAGGTGCAGACCAAGTCGTCCCAGTTGTGGATCTGGCTGGTCGGCAGGTGCTCGAGCCACGTTCGAGCCGAGTCTGCGAGGTGCAGTGGCAGGTTGCGGATGATGACCTTGTCGGTGGTGGCCCCGCCCAGCTGACACGCCAGGCGGTAGTTGTTGAGCCACACATGAGGGTCTGTCTCCCTTGTGTTCTTGTCGATCGAGGTGGGCTGGCAGAAGTGCTGGGGGAAGCTCGACGTGCGGATCTCCCGGCTGAACACGCGGGTCCCTCGGGGCTCCGGCGTCGGTGAGCGATCCTCGCGACTGTCGTAGCGCCTGCCCCGCCGTGGGTGGTTGCCTAACACTACCCGCGCCTTCGTGTTGCCCGCCCGATGGGCGTTGATGACGTTGCGGGTGTCGCCGTCCTGGGCTTGCCTGCACGCGTCAAGGATTCGCTCCCTGACCGGCGTTCAGCCCTGGTTGGTCAGTTGCCCAGCCGCGCCATCCGCATGGACAAACGCCTCCCTACCCCGGGCGGTGCCGTCATCTCGCACACTGCCTGGCTGGCGCATGCAGGACGCCGAGCTCTCGGCCCATTGAACGGTCGCTTGCTCGATGAGCGCCTATGCCTCGCGGTGCAGGTTCTGGGCTTCGGGCAATGATAGCGTGGGCATGGCCCGTAGTAGCGTTGCAGCTGCAATGAGCTTCTGGCTCGCGCGCGGTGGTGTGTTCGGGTCGTCAACATTGAAGTCGACATTGATGCGTTCGCGGGCATGTTTGCCCAGCTCGCGCATGCGCTCGCCGCGTGCGGAGGCTTCCCCAGCGATGGAAGGACGCAGGAGTCGCACCATGCGGTACTCCTTCGCGAGCTTCGTCTCGAGCTCGCGCGCTTGGTCCTGCTGCGCGTTGATGTCCGTGCCACCCATTGGCGAGGTGGGGGCGCACACGGCTGTCGGTGTTTTAGACCGGCAACCTACCAAGGGAAGTACCCAAGGTAGATGAATGTGGCCTCGCCGAGATCGCTAACTCGAAGGAAGAGACACGTGGCACATAATTTAGACAGGTTCGGGCCGCGAGGTGCGTAATATACCCTAAGTCCTGTATGCTACGTAGCTCTAGATTGATTGGATGTGATTACAAGATGATGCGTAATGAGAGGGAAAGGTCCCTGCCTCGCCTTATATAGTCCGGGAGGCAGGGTTACAGGTCGGTTTAGGGAGAGAGTACTAGTCGTGTACGTCTAGGAGTCCTCTACACAGTACAAGGTATGTATAGCTTCCTATCCGAGTACTTCTCCACCGTAGTCCTTGCGCCTCACGCCATCAGGTACCGTGCGGCACAAGTCGGGTAGTCCTAGGGGCCTACCGAGTAGTCGGTCCTGGTACCCACCAAGGTAGTGGGCCCAGGGAGGTCCATACGACAAGCCCCCGAGTACTTTGTAGTCGAGCAGAATAGCTTTGAGTAGTTTTGACGGCCTTGAAGAGTAGTCCTCAAGCGTCCCCGAGTACTACAAGTTGAAAGTCCTCAAGAATACTTGAAGCATCTCGAGGCTGGAAGGTACTCCGGCTGATGTTTGAGTAATCCCGAAGTCTTCTCGAGTACTCCCCAAGCGTCCTCGAGTTCTGCTCTTGAAGGTCTTCAACAATACCCGTGTTGTCTTGAAGCCGAATTTATATGGAAGTGCGATTGCAAAATCGCACTCCATATGGAGTATCCCCCGAGCCTTAGGTTGAGTCGTAGACTCTGGCTGAGGGTCAATCTGAAGTTCTGACAAGATTATCCTGCAAAATCCAGAGAAAAAACCGAAGGACACGTGGCACGGAGCCCCCGAGCCTTGAGTCGAGTACTTCATCTCGAATTGAAGGGTCATCTTGTATGTAGAATGTGTCCGGAGTTGCTCTTGAGTCTTGTCGCTTCCCAGGGAATTGATTAGATGTAGCCGAGCCCCGTAGAAAACGCGCATCGACTACTGGAAGTTGAAGGGTCAGGCGCTGCCGCTGAGTCAGCTGTTGTGAAACATATCCATCCGGCCGTTGCGGAGCTGCCTGTTGACTTATAAATAGAAGCCAAAACCCTTAGGGTTTTTCACCCACACACTTGCAGCCATTCGTAGTAGTTCTCGCCTAGAATCCGCCGCCAGTGCACACTGCCACCTCAGTGGAAATCGTAGATCCAGGAGAATGCGAGTGAAAACCCGCTGTACTTGGAGAATGAAACCCTCACCATCCAAGAGCATGAAGACCACCGGCGGGAAGAAGAGATCCCGGGAGGAGGCTGCTGGATCCGCCGGTGGGTCAACGCCACCGGTTTCGCCCCCGCGCCCGAATCCCAACAAAGAGTGGAAGAAATCGAAGGCCAAGACTGAGGACTTGTTGGCGCTGCTGAACAGCAGATTTCTCCGGGAGAAAGAGGTCGACATGTGGCGTGCTGCCGCGGGAGATCCATACTCGATGGAGCAGAATCCGGATGAGATCTCAATGTTCACGCGATTCGTGGAGCGCAGGTTGGCCCTCCCAGCAAGCAACTTCTTCAAAGGGCTTCTAGAGTATTACGGTATTGAGTACCGCAATCTCAACCCCAATGGCATCTTCCACACATCTGTCTTCGTCCATTTTTGCGAAGCATTCTTGGGGATCTAGCCCCATTGGGTACTCTTCCAGAAGTTCTTCCGCGTGAAGCCCCAGCCGAGTGCCAACGACCCCCGAGTAGTCGGAGGGGCCGGCATCCAAATGCGTGAGGATGCCGCGGAGCAGTACCTGGCTTACAAGTTGATCGACTCCAACCAAGACTGGAAGTTGAAGTGGTTCTACGTCACCAACCACCACCCGGAGCTGCCGAAGCCCAGCGGGAAGCAGCCGAAGCACCGGCCCTGGTGGAATACCGAGCCGACGATGCTGGAAGGAATCCAGCTACATGAGCTTCTGGTGAATATCAAGGCTTTGAGGGAAGCCGGGCTGAGGCCCGAGCATGTGGCCTTCAGCTTTATGAAGAGGAGGGTGTAGCCGCTGATGGCTCGCGACACCCTCGGCTACCAGTACACCGGCGAGGGCGACTCGTCGCGGATGCCCGGTGGCGAGATTGATGATGACGACATCATTGATAGACCGGGGAGGATTTTCATGTACATGCCGACATACACGCCCTGTCCAGTCCCAGAGTACTCCGCCGCTCATTCGCCGAACGAGGTCAGTATAGCCGCACTCAGTACACGAGTACTGATTATGTAGTAGTAGTCGTGCTCACCCAATCTGCTTGTTGCAGGATGACATAGTGAAGTTTGTCTCCGAGCCAGCTTCGCCTCCCCGACTTGTGGAAATCCCAAAGGAGGGGAAGGGCAAGGCCAAGGAGCGCTGCGAAGTCGGTGAAGACGACGAAACTGTTATCGTCGAAGACATATCAGATGAAGATGACGAGGAAATGCTTCAGCAGTGGTTCCAGCTGCGGTCGAGGTTCAGCCGCCCTCGACTGCCCAATGTTCCTCTCATCGAAGATCCTCCGACTAGTTTGGAGGCTAGTTTGCCAGCACCGCCGGGGAAGCCGTGCAACATGGCATGCAAGCGCATGGCCAAGAAGCTGAAGGTCACTGAGACCATGTCTCAAGAGGTAAAATCCTCGAGTTGGGTAGTCGAGTACTTGTCTTTTGATGTTGTGTATGTTGACAACAAAATTCCGTTGCTTGCAGGAGATTCCGCCTTCCGACCCCGTAGACCAAGGGGACGAAGGCGACTGGGATAAGGTGGGGGAGCCGGCTGAAAGAAGCCGCAGTCCAGCCCCCACCGTGGAAGAACTCGTGTCGCAATTGATACATCAGTTGACAATGGTAGTCGAGCCGCCGGCGCCGGTCGCGGAGGGCAGGACGGAACCAACCAAATCTCCTGTTGCTGAAGAGCCAGCGGCTACTGAAGCCGAAGAAGAGGCGCATGCTGAAGCTGGGCTTGTCGACATCGCCAACATACTAGGCACCCCAACTGTGACAGTAGTCCGATCGAGCTTGTAAGTGGAGATCTTCCCGGAGTAGTACATGTAGTTTGGTAGTCGTACTTTGTTGACAACTGATTGTGTATTGTGCAGGAAATCCACGGACTTGACCTGGGAGGAGGATGAACCCAACACAACAATGGCTGAAGAGAGTTATGCGCCAGCCGCTGAGGAGTCCGCTCCCCTCCCCCAAGCTGAGACCAAAGCGCCGGCCGTGGAGGCTACGCTGCAAGAGGCCAGCATGGTAGAAGGTGAGTACACTATGCAGGCGCAGTCTTCCTCAAGGAGTAGTCGTGACCATCAAGGGAGACTAATCCATATGTCTTCTGTTGAAAGGGGCCGAAGCCGAGGGAAGCACCATCCCTGAAGCTGTACCCGTTGAAGGCGTGGTGCCGAAGAACCAGGAAGCCGCCGGAGCAGCCCCGAAGCCGGCAGAGGTAGCCAGCGGAGGAGCATGATGATGTACTCCTAGAGTCAAACCTGGAAGTAGTCGTCCATTCGCCAGAAATTCAGGATGCGGAGCCGATCCATTTGGCGCCGATGTCCGGGACCGCCACGACTAGTCGTGGTGGGATCGAGCTTCTGGCGGACGATCTCGTCGATCCGGCAGTGGTAGCGCACAACTTGGAGGCGATGCGCCAGGCCGAGCAGTCGATGAAGGTAAACTATCAATACCCTTGATTAGTCAACTACCATAAATGTTTAGTACCCGAATAACAATTGTTGCCTGCTGCATGATGTCGTGGAGAGATCCCGACAGAAATCTGATACGCTGCAAGGATACGGGGATACAATGCTCCGGGCGGAAGCATTGGAGAAAGAACTCGTGAAGGCCCAGAAGCACTCTATGCTCCAGTCGAAGCTTGACGGCGCCTTCGCCCAGTACCATAATGAAGTCCAGGACATGCAGGCGAAGAGCGACGAGCTGGTGCGGAAGAACAAGTCGCTCCGCAACAAGAACAAAGGTACGCTGCTGTCTTGTGGAGTACCCATTGGAAGTACCTCGGAGTGATCTTACCCCGCCTTGTTTGTTGATTGCAGAGCTTGAGACCCGGGTCGAGCAACTGAATGCTTCATAAGTCGACATGAAGAACCTGTCACACCATGAAATTTCCAATTTCAGGATGTGAATAAAGAGAATAATTAAATAACAATTTTCTCATAATTTTAAAATTTTTCCAACATTTATTTTTCTTTACAGGGAATATAGTATAGGAAAAATCCTTGGTTGATTTTCTAAATCAAATAAAAAGTTATATGTGTTGCATTCATGCCGATGCATCTAGTGGTTCTTGAGTGCTAATGGTTTCAAAAAGGCGTCTAGGAGCTGTCCAAATCCTTCGAGAATTTTCTCGGATTTTTCCGGAATTTATTCTCAATTCTTCTTGACCGATTTCTATTTATTAGAAGGCACTAAAATCTTTTTCATGAGCTCCAAATACTTTATTTGGATTGTTCATGTCTTAATCTAGCTACGGGAATTTTCCCGAATTTTTTGGGATTTTCGAAAAAAAATTTTTCGTGTCTCTAAGGAATTATCTAGCTATTTCTAGATTATTTTGTTTTCCACGAAAATGCTTTCGAAAATAAAAAGGAATTTCTTTTCTCCTTTCCTTTTTGGGCCCACAAACGGTTGCGGCCCAAGTCTCCGAAGTCCACCGACGCCCCCTCGTCTTTTTCCGCCGGTCCGCCGTCGCTTTGCACACCGCGGCCCGCCTTGGCCCAAACCGCGGCCCGTCCGACCCGAACCCGCCGGCCCGGCCGTCGGCCCGTACGGGCTCATCCGAGCCCGGCCTTCGCCCGAGGCCGAAGCCGCCATGGCGCCGCCACCATCGCTCTTGGCGTGCGCGCCGTGGGACTTCTTGGGGTCCGCGCCCCTATAAAAGGCGCCGTCTCTCGCGCGCCGCCCCGGCTACGGCCTGCCGCCGCCCGCACGCGGACGCCACCGCCGCCTCCCCCTGCCTTGCGCCCCGCTGGGAGCCGAGCTGCCACAAGCTCGCCGCCAGCCGTAGCCGATGAACGGCTCGGAGCACCCACGGAGCAAATAGACGCCACCAGGAGCATCCTCTCTTCGAGACTAACTCGTTCCGCCACTCCCCGTCGCCGGAGGTGCACCAGAGCACCACCGCTGCTTAAAGCCGCCGCCGGCCGCCTTTGAGGTCCGCCGCCGGCCACCCTGCAGTTTCCCCCTCCAAGGTGAGCAAGACCCCGAAATCCCCTCGATCCCCTCTTCCTCCTGCACAGCTCAATAGGAACCCTAGGTCGTCGGAGCCCCAATCCCACAGGCCATCGTGTTCCCCATCCTCCCCTGTCCTCTGTCCCTAACCGGTTTGGATAGAGGAAGAAGAAAGGAGTTTTTGCACATGACCCCCTGAGTTCCCCGGAATCTACTAGATCCAATTGTGTGTCGTAGATCTTTTGCAGCTAAACCCCTAGATCTATTAGATGTTTGCAACCAGATCCAATCAGAGCACTTTTACAGATCTAATCCCGAGTTTTATCAGTTTCACGAGCACTGTTTACTATGTCCCGGGAATCTTTTCTGCTACCCCTTTAAATCTATAGTTAATCGCGCAAAGGTCCTTCCAATCTTGTTTTATCTATATCTCCTTTGTTTTAGCTCCGTTTTCATCCGTTCCAAATTGCGTCAGGTTCATAATGATGCAAAGCACGCGTTAATGGTGAGTTTTCATCATGTTTTGTTTTCTAAAAATAAAATTAATATTAATTTTGATTAATGTCTACTTATACATGCCTTTTATAAATAAAAGCAATATAGATCTATACTCGTTTTTCATAAGCAAATTTAATTTGATTAATGTTACTATCACATGTTTTTGTACATAAAAGTTAATTAGATATTTATCTCGGTTTTCGTAAACCAAATGTTAATTTGTTTAATAGTTAATTAATCTTTTCTAATTAAAATTTGATTAGGCTTTTACATCGGCTTTTATAATATTAATTTGATTAATGCCCATGCCATAATGTTTTTGATAATAATATGATGGCAAACCCTTCCAAGAATTTTATAACATCTTCTACAATCCATTTTCTGTCTCCTAGAGCTAAATCTTTGTATTAGGGACTCTACAATCTTTTTCACGATGTCTAAATATTATATTTGGACTGGTCGTCTCAATCTATCCTCGAGCTGCTGCACTCCCTTTTTCATCGTGGCTGAAACTTTGGGCTACTTCTGCAATTTGTTTGGTCATTCCCACATGTTTTTAATTCTATGCTCTTTTACAGATGAAAAGCCATATATTCTCCTAAATCACATCAAAGCCATGCTCTTTTCCCTGGCTCTATCTCTTCGGGCTCATTCGTTTGTTTATTTTAATCTGATGGTGTCAGCAGCCAATCAACTCTGACGTCCTGATGTGTCCAGCTGCAACATTGGGCCTTGTTGCAATCAGTTTGCCTCCTTCCCTATACGAAGGTCCGATTCGAGATTGACTCGTCAACCTGCAGCTTCGAGTTGTGCTCGTGCACGTCATGGGCTCAAGGACGGCCTAACATGTCGGCATATATAGCTGCAAACGTGGCCCTCGTCTCTCTTTCTACTGCAAACCAGTCTCCGAGTTCAATCTGCGCTGCCGGACTCCACGACGCCGAGTCGTTCGTCTCGGCCGGTCACTCCCCGTGCCTGACTGCTCCAGAGCTCCACCGTCTTACCGACATGGAAGCCAGCTAGCGGCACCGTGCCTGCTCTATCCCTGCTGTGCCAACCATGCAGCATGCACGCACTATATCTCGTCGACGTCGCTGGAGCCTGGTGAGAACCTTCACTGCTTGACACACACTTTTCCGTCCGTCTCCCACTAATCAATGCAAGCCAACAGCGCCATGCTGCATCTACGTATACAACCAAGGCCACCATCTGTTTTCTCTTGGCGTTCATGTATTGTTTAAATACCATGGTGATGTTATGACTACATCATGCTTGTTTAATAAAGATTATTCTCTTTCTCTAAATCTAGCTACCTGCACGCATGGACAACAAGAATGCAACGAGTTTAGTAGCAGGTTGTTCATGCATTTTGGTGCTGCCATCCAATTAATGCATGTCTTTCCACTTTCACTTCACACTTTTGTTCCATAAATAATTAGTATCAGCTTCTTTATCTTGCGAAAGTTCATTGCCTGACACATGCCTCCTATATATTTGATTATGACGTACAATCTTTGTTATCTAAATCTAATCTAATAAATTCTCCTTTCACTTAGGAAATCGTTCAATTCTGATCTCGGTAATTCTTTCACTGACATGTTCCTCCTAATGCGTAGAATAGTTTTGTACCGCTTTCCGGTACGTTTTATGATGATTGGTGCACCGTTTTTAATTAAGATTGTTTGATTGCTAGAATTTGTGTGCTCTGGATATTTTGATTGTGCCGATGATTGATGCGAGTAGTATGAACGTGGTTCGAGAGCTTTGAAGAGTGTGAAGGTGAAGATTCTGAGCAACTACTTTGGTTAAAGGCAAGTGTGTCCTTGATCTTTTGTCCCAACAACTTTATTAATCGCTATTGCATTGCTTTGCATTAATTTTGATGGGTTCCTGTTAAGGATGACTAGCCTCTTTTGACCATTATCTTGAACCTGGTTTTAATTAATATTGATGGTAGATATTGCTTAGTGTGCTCAACTGGGTTGGTAATAATCAACATGGTTATCATTTTATGCTCTATGTTCCATTGTGTTATGCGATGTTAAATATAAGATCATTATGCATTAATCGGAACATGGAGAACCACCCAGGAAAACAGTACAACCACAAGAACTAATGGGCAATGGTCTTGGCTGAATAATTAGGAACTTTAGCTTGGGGTGATCTTACCTGATAAGGACAAGGGATCGGCGGTACTGCGGGGTATGGACTCGCTCTAGCAGGGGGTTGGGTGAGTTATTCTTTTTATGGTGGGGCATTGACCTGCTAGGGGACTTTATACCTTGCTAACTGATCCGGACCTTGTGGGTCACAACTTGCTAGGGAACCTTTGTAAAGGCCTTGTAGCGTCCCTATGCAACCACACCTCGGTAGTGTGGTATGGTGCCTGCGCAGCATCGCATGGTTGGGTTCAAAGTTCTTCTGAGCTTTTACGCTGCTTGTGGTGAAAGTGTACAACCTCTGCAGAGTGTAAAACTAATCGATTAGCCGTGCTCACGGTCAAGAGCGGCCTAGACCCTCACATGATAACTGAACTTGAAGATGGACTTAAATTGTGATATGTGTTATGGTTATGATTGCCATATTCTTATGGCGTATCTTTTATCTTTATGCTTAATTGTGGGTTGGTATAAACTTATACTTTTATTAGTAATCAGGTGCTAATAAAACTTGATCAACTAAAATGCTAAATGCTTATAGCCCATGCACTATAAAGCCTTTGCATTCATACTTTCCCCACACTTGCTGAGTACGACAAGTGCTCACCCTTGCTATAAACAATGTTGCTCAGAAGGAGGAAGCTACTCTGAAGTCTTGTGAAGATGTTGCTGGTTCTAGGCGTACGCAACCCCCAGTCGACTGCTTGTGAAGTTTGGTGCCTTCGTTTCCAGGATTAAGCGTAAACTCTGATAATCTTCCTTTTTCTTACGTGATATTGTTTCTGCTATTCACTTATGTCACTATATGCATGGAACTTGATCCTGGCATGCATATAGGTTTGCACTTGGTTTTCTTTGGAAAAACAGGTGTGACAGAACCTCTTCTATCGGGAGAAGGAGGCCCGTGAGGTACTTGAATATGATTATAAGCAGTTGGCTTATGAGTGCGATAAGCACATGGATCTCTGAATTGCCTTGGATCGTGACCTCATCAACTGCTACAAATCCTTGCAGAAGTTGAACGAAGACTGCGAGAAGTTGCGGGCCTAGCTCAAAAAACTTGAAGAAGTCGCACTTCCCATTGCGAGGCTACTGGTGCCTCATCCGGGCGGGCCGAAGATAGCTCCGTTGGTGGACGGGCTGAGAGGAGCTCCTGGTCGTCTGGCGACGTACGTCAAGCATCTGGCGAAGTCCATCCGCAATCAAGTCTTGGCGTACATGAAGTCGTACTTCCCCAAGGCTCCAGTGGACGTAGTCGTGGGTGGACTAGCCGCCAACTGTACTGATGAGCAGTACGCGGAGCTCCTAGAGCAGATGGCGCCAATTGCTGAACAAGTCGCCGGAAAGCTTAACCTCCAGTAGTCCTGTGGGGTTAGCTTGTAGCAATGTGTATAAACAAAGTTGTACTAAACTTGTTTAAGTATAAATGAGAAAGCTTTCAGAAATGAGTACTCGTTGTTGTAAGATGTATATGCGGAGTTCTCATCGTGGGGCTGTCACGAGTAGTAGTACTGGCTAGTGAGCCCATTAAGGGAAACACAGTAAGTCAGTTGATAGATAATCAAAATTTATTACTGAAAGAAGTACACCTGGATGGCCAGGGCCATTTTACAGGCGTAGTCGCCAGGACCCGGAGGCCGCCTACGGCTAAGTTGTGCCAGGGCGCATAGCCGCTTACAGCAGTAGATCCGTTAGTAGCCGTATAGGGTGGATCTAGAAGTGCATGGTCTTTTACTAGACCGCTGCTGGAGTCCTTTGTCGCTCAGAGCAGCCCGAGATCCGTTTGTAGCTGTGAATGCTAGATCTTCGAGTAGAGTAGTCCGGAGACTAGTGCCTGGACCCGGAGGCCGCTTACAGCGAAGGGGTCTTGGAGTAGTTGTGCAGACTTGAGCCCCCAGGGTAGTCGTGAGCTAGGCGTAGAATCGACAGAGCTGGTCGATATTCCATGAGTTGCTGACATCTTCGCCTTCAAGGGTCTAGAGGTGGTAAGAGTCTGGTCCGGTCACCTTTTAAACTGTGAAGGGACCTTCCCATGGCGAGCTAAGCTTGTGTAGTCCTTCTGTGTTCTGGATGCGACGGAGGACGAGATCTCCAATGTTGAAGGAGCGTTCCTTGACATTGCGATCATGGTAGCGTCAGATACCCTTAAGGTACCTTGCTCATTGGACGAGGGCGGCACAACGAGCTTCTTCGAGTCCATCGATATCAACTCATCTGCTATCTTCAAATATGCCTTCGTCGTATTGCTCCACTGCTGGTGAATCCCACATGACGTCGGTAGTGAGAATTGCTTCGAAGCCATAGACCAGGAAGTAAGGCGATTGACCCGTTGGCTTGGAGGGTTGAGTACGTAGCCCCCAGAGCACATTGTGTAGTTTCTTGATCCACTTGCCTCCTTTTGAATTAGCAGCATCGTGCAGTCATTTCTTGAGAGCGCTGAGTACCATCCCATTGGCGTGCTCGACTTGTCCATTGGCCCGAGGATGGGCAACTAAGACGTATCGGACGTCGATCCCGCTGTTTTCGCAGTACTCCCAGAACTGGTGATTGTTGAAGTTGGAGCCCAGGTCTGTGATGATGCGGTGGGGTAGTCCATAGCGATGCACGAGTTCATTCAAGAAGTCGAGTACTCTGTCGGCCATGGGGCATGTGACCGGCTTGACCTCAATCCACTTGGTGAACTTGTCGATGGCCACCAATACTCTATTGAATCCACTTGGCGCAGTTGGGAGAGGCCCAATCATGTCGAGCCCCTAGCAGGCGAAGGGCCAGGTTGGCGGTATGGTGACTAGCTTGTAGGCCGGGACGTGTTGTTGCTTGGTGAAGTACTAGCACCCTGGGCACCTTCTGACGAGTTCTTCGGCATCGCCCAGGGCTGTGGGCCAGTAGAAAGCTCGTCGGAAGGCCTTGCTGACCAGCGTGCGTGAGGACGTGTGGTTGCCGCAGACGCCTTTATGGATCTCCTCCAAGATGCCCTTGCCTTCTTCTCGGGGGACGCACTTCATGAGTACTCCGGAAGATGTGCCCCGCCTGTAGAGCTTGTCTCCGATTAGGACGTAGGACATGGCGCGGCGGATGAGTTGCTCGGCCAAGTTCTTGTCGAGGGAACCTTCTGCTCGCGGATGTAGTCGATGAAGGGTTGCCTCCAGTCCACGTCTATCATCATGACCTCCTGGCCAGCTGGGGGATGTGCTGAATCAGTGGTTGGTGGCGCCAGCTCTGGGATGGATGGCACGTGAAGCTCGTGGACGAAAACACCCGCTGGTAGTTGAGCGCGAGTAGAACCAAGCTTCGACAGGACATCCGCTGCAACATTGTTGTCACGGACGACGTGATGGAACTCGAGACCGTAGAACTTGTTCTCGATCTTGCGGACTTCTAGGTAGTAGGTGTCCCTATTCTCCTTGTTGCGGTCCTAGGATTTGTTGACTTGGTTGATGACCACTGCGGAGTCGCCGTAGACTAGTGGCCGCTTGATGCCCAGTGAAGCTGCGAGGCGGAGCCCGTGTAGAAGAGCTTCGTCCTCGGCTTCATTGCTTGAGACCTTCCAGAAGATCTGCAGGATGTACTTGAGTTGTTCGCTCGTTGGGGAAATCAGGAGTACCCCTGCACTTGCGCCTTCAAGCTTGAGCGAGCCGTCAAAGTACATCTGTCGGTGTTTTAGACCGGCAACCTACTAAGGGGAGTACCCGAAGTAGATGAATGTGGCCTCACCGAGATCGGTAACTCGAAGGAAGAGACACGTGGCACACAATTTAGACAGGTTCGGGCCACGAGGTGCGTAATACCCTACGTCCTGTATGCTGCGTAGCTCTGGATTGATTGGGTACGATTACAAGATGGTGCAATTGTACACTTGTGAGATGAGATGATCGTAGAGATGGGTCCCTGCCTCGCCTTATATAGTCCGGAGGCGGGGTTACAAGTCGAATAGGGAGAGAGTACTAGTCGAGTACGTCTAGGAGTCTTCCATACGGTGCGGGACATGTACGGCCTTCCTAACCGAGTACTTCTCCTCTCGTAGTCCTTGTGCTTCACGCCATCAGGTGCCGTGCAGCGCAAGCCGGGTAGTCCCAGGGGCCCACCGAGTAGTCGGTCCTGGTACCCATTGAGGTAGTGGGCCCAGGGAGGTCCATACGACAAGCCCCCGAGTACTTTGTAGTCGAGAAGGATAGCTTCAAGTAATCTTGACGGCCTTAACGAGTAGTCCCCGAGCGTCCCCGAGTACTACAAGTCAAAAGTCCTCAAGAGTAGTCGAAGCATCCCGAGGCTGGAATGTACTCCAGCTGATGTTTGAGCAATCCTAAAGTCTTCTCGAGTAGTCCCAAGCGTCCTCGAGTGCTACCCTCGAAGGTCTTCAAAAATGCCCACGTTGTCTTGAAGCCGAAGATGATATGGAAGTGCGATTGCAAAATCGCACTCCATATGGAGTAGCCCCGAGCCTTAGGTTGAGTTGTAGACTCTGGCTGAGGGTCTATCTGAAGTTTTGGCAAGAATATCCCGAAAAACCCGGAGAAAAAACCGAAGGACACGTGGCACGGAGCCCCCGAGCCTTGAGTCGAGTAATTCCTCTCGAATTAAAGGGTCATCTTGTAGAATGTGTCCTGAGATGCTCCTGAGTCTTGTCGCTTCCCAGGTAGTCGAGTAGAAGTAGCCGAGCCCCCGAGGTGAGGCGCATCGACTGATAGAATTTGAAAGGTCGCGCGCGGCCGCTGAGTCAGCCAAGCGCTGACTTATCCATCCGGCTGTTGGAGGGCCGTTTTGACTTATAAATAGAAGCCGAAACCCTTAGGGTTTTTCACCCTACGCAGCTGTAGCCATTCCCAGTAGATCTTGGCCAGGAATCGCCACTCAGTGCACGCCGTCGCCGCTGTAGATCTGAGTGCGCCGCCACTGAGAGCCACCAGAGTAGCCCCCGAGTGAATGCGCGTGAAGACACCGTGCACTTGGAGGATGAAGGCATCTCCGTCAAAGACTGCGAAGGCCGCCGCCACGGGGAAGAAGAGGTCCCGCGAAGAGGCCACCGGATCTGCCGCAGGAACATCACCGCCGGTGTCGCCACCGCGAC